>CM054816.1:8518082-9262122 GCA_028984105.1 Lavandula angustifolia
TTTTTTAAAACCTTGACTACAAACATAAGCCGAGTACTATGTTAGTATGTCTGGAACAATCTTCTTCCAAGATTAACTCGAAAGTGAAGTGAAGTCAACTAACATGTACTGTATGGAACAAAAAGAGGGCAAACAGCAGAAAATAGAAAAAAGCAAGTCAGTTTGTAGTTGATAAAAATATGATAAAACCAGCACCATTAGTATTTTCATGGAAAAGTTCTTAACTTACAGAATCTGTATGGCCAGTGAGTGAATGCACTAAGCTACCATCAACAGCATTCCATACACATATCCTGCAGTCTGCAATAAATGAAAATCTAGCTTAAGTATGGTCAACTATTGGAGCAGGGCGTCTTCCCCAATATACCTACTTATACCACAGCGCCTTCCCCAAGCAGAAAAAGAAAAGGATAAAAGAATAAATCCTATTAATAATCCAATATACTATATTCAGGAACAAATAGCACAAACCATTAGGGTTATGAGTGGAGAGACACATGTGGCCTTACACCGTGGACAACTGAATCTAACTGTGTGATGAAGACAAAATTTCATGAATGTTCCCGTGGCCATTTCAATTTAAGTTAAGATGAAATCTATCTTAGCCTTTTTTTTAAGTAGTCAAATCAGGGAAGCAAGATTTATAGCACCAAAAAACCATACAACATAAACATGCACATTAGCAACATACCCATGATAGCTGCAAGAACAAAACGATTATCTAAACTCCATGCAATCATATTTACACCCCGTGGTGTAGGAATAACTCTCTGGCGTGGACCTCCTCGAGGTGGTTGAGGGGGCACTGGAGGTGGTGGAACTTTCAGGTGATATGCTCGAATCCACCTCCCATTCTTTCCCCTAAGGGAAATCAAGATTCCAGAACAAGATGCCACATGTCAAGTGGGTAAATAAAGAATAAATAACTAAATGCTCTACCAAAGGTGAACAGTATTAAGATGCTACAGTTTAAATGGCGAAAAACTCACGTGTGATCTCCGTGATCTTGGTATCCAAATGATTGCACTACCATCACGAGAGCATGTGACTATACTATCATGACTGAACCTGCAAATCAACCACATAAAGATAAACTTTGTGCAAATGAAAATTTTCTAAACAATATAAACAAGAAAATGAAGCAACTTTTCAACAAAAAATGCAGTATGATCTGGGAGACAATAACCATGTATTCTTAAATTTTGGTAATGCATCTTCCTTAGAGGCATCGTACAGGGAAAAACGGGCAGCTACTGCACATCCACTGCAGTCCAGAGGAAAACAGTCACTACATAAAACTTGATAAATCCACGCAGAAGAAGTTATCACCCAGACAAACCTGAACTGTACATAGTTTACATCATTCTCATGACCAGATAATACATCTATCTCATGGTTGGGTTGCTCGGAATCATCAGTGCTGGATTTACAAGCATTCCAGACCTGAAAATATCACAATTAACTCTTAAGCATATGTTCACGAGATACAAGAGTAGAGTGCTTTATCAATTGCCATTTCCTTAATATCAGATGTAAATTCATTGGTAGCAATATCGAGCTTTTTTGAATTATTTATATTGGGCAATTAGGTTAATTGAATAATTAGCCTACAAAAGAAACTTATTCATACCCTTGCAAAAGTGTCTGAGCTGCCAGTGACAAAAACAGTTCCACTAGCATTGAACGCACAACAGAAAATCTGGTGGGTCTGTTGAGAGATGCTGGATGTGGGAACATTGTTTCTTCCTACAGCACTTAAATTATTCCACAAATGTAATCCACAAAAACTGATCATGAAAATGCTTCAGTTAAACATTAACAAACCAGCTAAAGACTCCGGAGGCTTTGGTACATATATACGAGGAGTGATCTGTGAATATCTAGCGTCCCATATTCGACAAGTTCCATCATCAGAGGACCTGCCAAATAGATACAACCATGATCAAGATCAGTGAATTTTAAAAGGTAGGGTAAAGAAGGGTGGTGGGATGAAGCAATTTGCTGAAGAAGAATGACAAGCGTGAAAAAGAAGAAACTTTAGAGCTCACATGGACACATGTATACCATTACCATCAATAGCAAAGAACAAAATAAATTAGTCGAACAAGAAATGCATATTGTCAATATAAAGGCACACAATGTAAGAAGAGTTGCACAGCAGCAAAGCAAAAGCACATCAAAGTTTACTTGAGAAAAAACTGATGACTACTAACTAATGGATTCAAACATAAGAATTGATAAATTGGGCCACGCCCCTTAAAAAGGGGAGGAGTTATCCAAATTTATATACAGACAAAAATAAATACCAAGTCGATGGGGACATAAAATAAGAACCCCCGGCCCCCGCGGCACATATAGGCTGGGTTCCTACACGTGAATCAAATGATCCTTACACGAGAACCAAACAAATCATCATCGACTTAGGTCTCCTTTGATACAATGATACATTGGGCCTCAGCCCCTTAAAATGCCTTATAAGAGGAGGGACTATCCAAACTTATATACAAACAATGAGATAAATACCAAGTCGAAGTGGGACACAAATAGGACATTCAACAAGAATTAACTTGATAAGTTGTTATTCGCATGTGGAATCATCCGAAGCAGATTAGCAATATTTTCGGTTTCTATTTTCTATCACAATATCCCACCTAGTTAGCATAATCTATGCTCTATAGCTTCTCTTAGTTGATGCAACCCAAAAAGTACTTGGGTTCTCATCTTCCATAAGAAACTGCAATAAAGCTTTTATAAAGATTCATTAAGTTGTTCATTAATTCGCATGATTGGTTGAAAACTTTCTGTATGTGTGTGATAGTCTGTTGAAAAAGCAAGAAACAATGAATAAAAGGTGCTCACTTAGACATACAACAAATATAAAGTCACCAAAAATTTAATTGAACTAGGTGGTCAACCAAGCAAGATTATTAACTTGATAAGACTTACGACAAAAGCTGATAGAAAGCGCCTGGTCTAGGACTGAAGGCAATAGCGGTGACAGCTCCTGTATGACCTCGTAATACAGAGATCGGTAGCCCATCAGGTAGGCGCCACTGACATTAACCAAAAAGTCGATGATACAACCAGTTTTGAGAAACAACAAAAGTTAATAAATTTAAAAAGAGGAAACTTACAACTCGTATTACACAGTCGTTGGAGGCAGAAGCCACCAAAGTGTTGTTGGCATTCACAGCCAGGTCAGTTATGTCACCCTTGGAAAAAAAAATGCAAAAGTTAGACCAATAAAACAAAGAAGAGGAAGGGAAAATGGGCATGCCTCAAGACTATTAATTTAAAACTCACTTCATGTCCTCGGCAGCTGGCCAGGCAATATGCAGTTTCCATTGACCAAATTTTAACAAGACGATCATCAGAGCCAGTAATCACATATCTCCCAGACCGATCAAATATGGCTGTGCACAAGCAAATATTTCAAATGGGCCACTGCTCCAAAAGTCATAGTTATAAAGCATGCTAATGTATTTACACACATAACTGAATGCATCTGATGAAAAAACAGATAGAAGTACGAGACTTGCTATAACAATAAAATCCAGCCTGAGAAAATGAATTTAACTTAAAGATAAAACTAACCGCAATAAACAGCATTACGATGTCCTCTGACATTTTTAATGTTCTGCATCTTCTGTACCATAGTGGATGGTTTTGCAATAGCATAGCAAGCAGCACGAACTGATGGCCCGCGGTGATGCCTAGTAAAACCACCACCAATTTCCCTTAAACTCAATCCATGTACCTGACCGGCCAATTTGTGGGGCCAACGCATGTAGCTTGGGGGATGCCTATTCTTGTTCTCCCTCATGTTGTTATCACCTTGAGAAAGGGAAAGCATATAGAAATGACCTTATTGTAATGAGGACTAGACAGGCATGGATAGTCTATTTTAAATTAACTCCTAAATCACATAATGTAAAACAAAGAGAAGGAAAAGAAGTATCGTACTTCCTTGATAATTCAGTTGAACATGGGAAACATCATAATTGATTTTGTGAAACAAGATTTTTAAAGCAGCATAACCAAAAGAAAGTGAAGATGAAAACTAATTTATATAAATTAAAAGGAAGCATATACTCCAAGCTATGTTTACATACTGGCTAGAAGTGTAAAAGATCCAGATCCCAGTAAAGTAGGTACAGTAGCTGCATTCACTGTACTTCCACCAATTACATCTCGTGAAGGAGTAACTGCACCAAGGAGTAATTGCTTCAGAAGCTTTACCAAGTGATCTTTTTCAACATGAGGATACCTATAAGTAAGTCCAATCAAACTTGTCAAAGAAAAATAATCCAAGCAAGGTAGAAAATAAAAAGCTTCAATAGCAGAAATTACCTTTCCATCAACTCACTATAACTTAGGGGAAAAGATATGCCATCATCATTTTCATCTCCACTGGGCAAGCCTCTACGCGAATACCATGCATGATATCTTCTAGGGAAAAGTTGGTGCTCCGAAAGTTCATTCCAGAACTGCCCATAGGTCCTGTGGAGTGGTCCAGCTGAGAGGAAATGCATGATCAGAAAATATACCTCTCTGAGGTCAATATCCGTATCAGCTTCAGTAGGACCCCTCTGCAAATTTGCCTCATTGGCTTTTCCGTTCTCCTTACTAGAGAAATTCAATGTTTTGATATTTACAGGGTTTGCATTACCAGTGGGGACATATTTCCTGAGAGCCATATGCCCTGAGAAAGTTTACATGATTATATGTCCAGTCTTCTAAAAAAATATTCAGCAAAGTCGAAGTTATATAACAAACAATTGGTTATCTACTTACTCCAAATAATATTATGAAACATGGTGTCAAAGTCACTGTACAAATTAAACCCAGTTCAATTACTCACTTGGTGAAGAGAAGTTACAAAACATACTGGGATCTGTACCAGACAAGCTTTTCCAGAATATAGTGATTAGGTAACGCAAGAAAATGAAGCACCCTTTCTAGCACAAGGCCAACATGCTGTCTCTAAGATATATACAATTTATCTGCCACTGCACTTTCGTTTCACAATGATTTGTCCTTTACCTCACAGCTCACTTGTATCTTACATTTTTTGGGGTTCCAAAAGGAATTTCAAGTTTGATGGAGAACAAATGAGGGATTCTTTATAGAATGATGCAGATGTCCCAATCATAAACATAGTATATTGGGATATCGGCGATGGCAGAGCAACTAAAGATATAGGGATTCTAGGCCTTGTGGAGCATTGGGATATAAAAGAAAAACAAAGAACTCATAAGGAAACTGCAGTAGCATTTTCAGGAAGAAAAAACTAGGTTAAAAGAAACTGGTTGAATGAGAACAACTTGATGCGGGATTTTCTGTTAGATTCACTTTAAGAAGTATCTGGAAATGCATTCTATATTTTAGCTGAATTTCCTTTTTTCCCCTTGTTACATTGGACTTCAGCCTCTTCATAATATTGAAGATCATGAACTGCAAGAGATGTCTTCCATGCACAGGAAATTTGAACACTTTGAGGAGAAGTGAGAGAGGGTCAAGAAGAGACTAGCTTACAGGAGTCAAATCATGACAAATTCAATGGCTATTTTCAGATTGAACACTCCACAAAGTGCAGCCTTCATAACCACCACATAACCATTGCACTTATACATATCTCTGAGATCTAATTCTCCCATCAAGGCTTTAATTTTATTTCACAAGAGAATTATTAATATACTACGATACTAATTTTTAAGAGGGCGAAAATGTCCATCCATTGACAGTAGAAAGATAAGCTCTATTCTACAACATTAAGTCACAATTTCACATCTTTAAATATGTTATTTACAGTTAATTGCCAGTATGTATATATATACACGTGTGTGTGTGTGTGTGAGATGACCTCTATCCTTGAGGAATACCTCACACCCTGTGCCCTTTTCTGTGTTAGACCTCTAATACTTAATTAGGGCAGATTGGTCTTTTGTTATTTGTTGTTTAGGTTAAGTATAAATAGGAGTTTGAGAAGCCAATAGGGCACCTTTGGAGATTGAATTATCTTTTGTCTTTACAATTGTGGAGAGCTTGGCCTACATCTCGATCTGTAGGCCGACTGTTCGTTTGGTTTATTTGAGATTATTGCTCGG
The DNA here is from genome assembly GCA_028984105.1 of Lavandula angustifolia. NCBI lineage: Eukaryota > Viridiplantae > Streptophyta > Magnoliopsida > Lamiales > Lamiaceae > Lavandula > Lavandula angustifolia. Next base: position 8,524,190 of record CM054816.1, read on the forward strand.
GTTCTATCATCTAATTAATAAAATCCTAGCTTCTTATCAAGAATCAAGATAAAGGGATAACTGCAACTTCTTCAGCATATATCAAATGCAAATCCACCTGCATCTCCTAGAATCTTGAGGATATAAAATAGAAGAAATTTAATTAAAACAATTCCTTTTGTCTTTTCTCTTCTATTTTATGAAATGAAATAGATTAGACCTTAAGAACCTCAAAATACTCATAGAGCCACAATTCCACAATGTATCTCACATCTCTTCAGCTCCACAATCAAGCGTTTACAAGGAAAAACCCACACTACATTTTTCAGGTGATTCCTTATCCCGATAACTTAAATCAGGAGGTTTACACCAAAGAAATAGCATACTTTTAACGACTCAAACATGTTAAGCAAAAGAAAATAAATGCAAATAGACATAACCCTAAACAGAGCCACTGTTAATTCTTTAAGCCCAAATTACTTAAATTTCACAAAAATAAACGATCACTTCAAGAGTCATTAGATATAGATAAGTCAAAAATATAAAACTAAAATTTAGTATACCCTGAAACTTGACAAGCAATACTGCAATCATACCTCTCAAGTTCTCTGAGCAATCCAACCGAAGAATTTAAATTCCAGAACACGGACCAAACATCTCCCATGCGCATCAAACTATAGCATTGACAAACAAAACCCTAAATTTTTTAGTTCTTAATTCTTCAGAACAACGCAGAATAATAAGATATGCAAATATCACCCAAAAACCACTCATTCCAGGATCTATTCCACACATGCAACAAAGCCCCCATGAAATTCTGGACGCTTTAGAACGTTAAATACTGAAGTTCCCCTCTTGCCTAGGGTTTTTTAAATCAAGCATTTACCTGTAACGCAGTGCCCCGACGGAGGGAACAATGGAGCTGGCAACAAAAATGAGAATGGGGATCGAATGTGACAAGAGTTCAGGCAATAGCATACAATTTCGACATCAAAATCTTATAGCAGAATCAAAATAAAATGAAGAAAAGAAGAGAAGAGAAGTTTGAGAATTGAGGTTGGATTTTTGTAATAAATTGTTAGATATATTTGAGGGAGCTCTGAGTTTTTGCATACGAGTACTGTAGTTTGCTTTTTGTAGGGAAGAGAGTGTTTGAGAGAATTGTAGAGAGAGAAAGACGAAACGATGCGTGCGTATATATATCTTTACGCCCACTCTTGTAAAAGAGATACCTTGTGTCCGGAAACATGTCGAGTTCGGATTTCTACAATTTAGTCCTCCTACTCTTCTATATAACATTTGTATACCCATTCCCACCCTAAATGACATGATCTATATTTAAATTTAGTCCTCATTCTCTTGTGAACTACATCTAGCTACATTTTCGACATTAAAAAAATTGCTTTTTTAATTGGTATTTGATTATAATGTATCGAAAATACTTTAAAATAATAAAAATATATACCAATTACCAAATCTTTGCAATCACTTTGCTCATATATTTATTAATTCGTTTAAATATATAAATAAATCTAAAATGTATTTAGATGGTAATTTGCAAGTATTTCCTATCTTTTAAATAATGAGTAATTCGCATCCATTATTGAAGTGTGTATTTGATAAACTTCGTCCATATATTCTAGTCTACAAAACCACCATAAGCTAGATATTTGGTATTTTTATAGTTAATGATAATAATGGTTAGAGTTTGGCATGAAAACAATCCCAATCCAAATGGATGATTCGGCCAAAAAATTAATTAGGCTGTACGGCTTATCTTATCAGACCATCTCCAGTGGTATCTATAATAGGGTATTTCCTCAAAAAAGTCCATCAAACCCTATCAAATTCCCTTCTCTTATTTTGGAGGAGTCATTTTTTCTGTGGGAGAATTTCTTCCTCCCTATCTTTTCTCTATGCAATTTAATTGATTAATCTTTTTTAATGCTAATAGAATTTCAATTAAATATAACCTATGATTTTTAATGTAACCTTTAATTTTTATTTAAGTAATTTAAGTTATTTTTTGCAATTAATGTACAATTTTAATTATGTTTTTTTAAATAAATATAATATATAGTTAATATATGTTTCTATCCAAAATCATTATCTAATTCACAAATCTATCAAATTATTATAGTTACATTTACTAAATGTCTCATTTGATCATTATACCCTTACTTTTCATCGGTTAGTGCTGATAGAAAAAATAAAATAGTCAATTCTCTACAGCAAAAACAGTGAACACGTCTAGTGCTGACGGCCTTCAGCACCCCTAATGCACCCTCAGGACCAGGTAAAATATGGGCACTCTAATGTACTACCTAGGCACTAGCTATATTTGTTAATTAAAGTGCCTAGAATCTGAATAAATAAGAAATTGTAGGCTTTCTGCAGCACCTATTGGCACTCCATCAGTATTAAAGGTTTTATATATAAATGGAAATCTAAATGATAATAAACCATCTCTGGCACAAAATACTATAAATTCTCTTGAAGCAGTGCATGTCTAACGAAAATTGAGGGGGTTTTTGGGTATATTGGTCATTGGGTGAATATAAATTTAAAACTTGGCTACATTTGTGTTTTATTTAGTGTATTTAGCTAATTTAGCAAATCCCTCTTTAATTTAATTATATGATATAATTATATTTTAATTTGATTTATAAAGGTTAAAAATAAGAATATTTATGGAATATTCTTTTTTGCCTTAAAAATAGGGGAGAATGGTTGTAGACGAAATACTGTTTCTACCCTAAGATAGGGATAGGGCTCCCGTAAAATACCGAAAACCCTTGGAAATGCTCTTACCCTTATAGAACTGTCCCGCTTTATTTATCTTTTATTAAAATAGAAAATAATTACAATATAAATTTTAAAAATTTCTTTGTGGGACTTACCTCTCAACATATAACCAATCACTTATATTAATCTTTATGTTGAAAGAAACATGACAAGTCCGGTGGCCAGAAAGCATTGGCCGACGGAACTTCGACTAAATAGGGTATATGATTCGTATTGCTTATAGATAATTTTAGTGAAAAATATAAGTTAACTATTTGCTTTTAGTGCAGTTGGTTAATAATTTTATCTCTTTTAAGAGAGGTCTCATGTTCGAAACCCAATGCATTCATTATTTATTTTCTAGTTTGCTTTAGTAACAAATACATTTTCTAGTTTGCTTTAGTAACAAATACAAGAAATAATATATATTATATCTTCCATATCGTATTTATGTTCGAACCATTTAAAACTATATTTAACAACTCTCGATTTTTTTCCTGCCTTCGGCCACCGTTGTTTCTCTATTTCGACCCCCAACTTCATAGCTCTAGTTCCGCCACTGCCAGAAAGAGTAGTACGATGACGAGATTTTATGTTTAAAATGATATTTTTGTGAGTTGACCCGATATACTCGACCCGGTTCCATACACGATTCACCCGACTTGACCCAGCACGCATTTGCCGCCTTCAGCACTAGTACGTACTTACTACGACGTCGTTTGGCGTACTTCGTAGTATTAACCTCTCAATATTACAGTCGTATTTAATCTCAAATTGAGCCGAATGCCACGAAATCCAGAAAAAGCTGTAGATTGACAATTTCGGAAGCCTTGCGAGATGGCATCGCCGGTGATAACACCGGAGGACGTGCTGGAGACGCTCATGAACGATGGAACAATCGACGCGATTCGGTTGAAGATAATTAATCAACTTAAAGCCAATGTGAGATTTTGTGCGTTTAGTGTTTTTTTTTTCTTTTTTTTTTGCGTGTGTGCGCGCGTGTTCTTATGCAGTGACTTCAGGAATGATTCTTTTATTGGCGTGTTCGTGCATTGATGGGTCACTGGCTTGATTTTTTTGGTGAATTACTGGAAGTTTAGATTTTTTGTGGGTGTTTTTGTAGCCATCTTTTAATTTTAGTTATGCAATTCAAGTGTTTTTTTTTTGTCTTTTCCAAGAAAGGATCTGTAAGCTTTTTTGAGTGAGTCTTAGTACTGATTTTTTCCAAGCATTTTTTAATGAAGTGTTTGGGAATTGAATGAGCTTATGTTCATTTTTGTTATTTCTGAGTGGAGATCTTTTTTCCTGAGTTTTAGGATAGAACTAGTGTAGTGGTGCATGATCGATGACGTTACTAAAACGATGATTGCATGCGTAAATTGGCCCCTTTTGGGCATATTTACAATGTGAATTAAGTTAAAATTACATGAGTTTAATGTGAAAGTATTTGGTTTTATGTGTTTGCAAATTCCTTCTGTCTTAGTTTCCTGTACTTCTGGAAGATGACTAGCCAGTGATAACATGATTTCCCTTATCTATATCCCCCCAACCCTCCCACTAACCACCCGATCCTTGCAGCTTCTCTCTTTTCTTTTTGTGGAAGTGACACTTCATGTACTGAGCTCGGGAATCGTGAGCTCGTGTTTCATGTCAGTTATTCCATAGAAGAGTCTTATCGCTCATTCATATATTTTCGTGTTTCGATTATGTTAATGCTGTATTGCTGTATATGAAATATATAAACTTAAGATCGATCAGTGTAAGCAAAAAAGTTAATATCTTGTATCTCTTGCAGGATGAGCTAAAGAGTAACACAATAAAAATGGTGGAGCAGAGTAAGGTTCTTAACACTGCTGGTGCTGAAAAACAGACAAAGAGAGAATTGTTTGATGCACTTCGACAAGAGCTTGAGTAAGTTACTATTACTTTTCACACTTTATGCATATATTTATGTTCACACCATGAGTGCTTTTGCTAGTTTGTGTTTTGACCTGTGCTAAATTAAGTGTCCATGGTGGTGATTTAGCTTTTGCAAGCATTGTCCTTGTACAGTTTAGGATAATTATCGGTTTAGAACAATCAAGTCTAAGACAGAATGAAGTTTTAACTGCTTTTCTAAAGCAAATGTCTTGTGTTTTGTCGGAATCATCCTTTTTTTCCGGGCTTGTATCCCTCGCTACTTTCTGCAATCAATACGTTGAAGTTTAGCATTCTTGTCTCGTCCAATGGATTTTCAGCTTGCACTATCCAGATTCAGCATGATGCTTTAGTATGACGAAGCATATGCAAACTGGTATGTCCCATAGTTTGCTTATTGGGGAACCATGAAACAATAAGAGTTGACGTGGTTGGCTAATATATGCAGAGCTCCTGTACTAGAGAAGGCTTCTAGGTCAGTTTGGGACTTGATCTTGGATCAGAATGGCTTGGGAAAGGAGATTAATGAAACTGTTGAGAGAGTCTTCTGTCAACTAAGCGGTTGTGAACCTCCATTGTTTCCTGCCTCTACCTCTGAAGTCCAGCCAGCAGAAGAAAAGGAGGTTGGTCCTTCTTCATCATCTAAGAAAAGAACTTTTAATGATATGAGCAAGGAAGAAGCAAATGATGTCACACAAGATTCAGGCAGTGGATCTGGATCAGCCATGCCTGATAATGCTACAAAAGGGCCTTCAACTAGTTCCAAATAGAATCACTTCACAATGTAAACCCGGCTTAAATTTGTGTTGCAGAAATCCTTGAACCACAAATGGTGTTTCTCATTCTAATCTCACTGTTTGGGTGTTGGAGATTGGCTAATTGGAGTTGAAGTACTGGTGAAAAACTGGAGCAGACGCGTAAAGTAAGTACTCCTGGCACTATCCTCCTCGGATTGAATCTATTTTGTAGCTCTCGTGTTATATAGACATTATAGTTATGAATTTTTTTATATATGACTTGTATTGATGGATTGTCCTCAAAAGGGCTGTTAGTTTAACTCGTCTAAGACCGAAATCCGAGGTGAAAATCTCATGTAAGGTTCTATTGGGAACTAGGTTTGGACTAGATGAATATGATCACAAGGTTTATACAATGGAATTGCTTACATGACATCCTAGGTTTGAATCAAGCAGCTAACGTTGCTCTTTTGCATTTCTATATTTTCCTTATCTTAAGGTTGTACAGTAACCGCAGGTGTCTGTATTTGACTAGCAAACACAATTCTCAATCTCAATAAAGAGAAGTAAAAGTGGAATTGAAAGTGAAAGAGTCAGCCCACCACAGCCAAGAACTTTAATATTTAATTCTTTAAATTTTATTTATGCAACATCTTTATAAAAGTGATTGATATTAATCCAATTTGATCTTTTTTTAATCCTATAATTCAATTGGGTGAATTCTACAAAATAGACCTAGCAACCTGTCATTCTTGAGGTAGTCAAATTGTTGTTTTCTTGGCCTCTACAAAACCTTACCCATTTGGAGACGTAACTTGTAACCAATTTAATTTCAATTGACAACATGATAACCATGATTGCTATGAAAATAATACATCAATAATATCTTCATTTTACAATAATTCACCAATTAAAAATATCTTATCGTCTTTAGTTGTTTATGTTACAATAATGCACGCCTACTTGGGAGTTTGTATGATTTCGTCACTCTTGGCTTAGCTATAAATTATGGATCAAGATATAGTTGTTTAAGGTTTCATCCGCAATATAGTAACTATCTTGATGTTATACCTTTTATTTATTATTTCGATTTCGATGTCGTATTTTACTATATTGATGATCTTTAAATTTATGATCGAATACGAAAGTAGTAGAAGATAAGGGCAACTATACTATTTGCGATAGTTTGTTATTGACAAAATATGTGGCTACTCGGCCTTCTTTCTTGAAAATATTTTGAAATTCTTGAACAAATTCTATAAAAAAAATTAAGAAAAATAAATAAACATGTGGTAGACTTTTCAACATGCATCAAGAACCAGATAAAGATAAAATTTTAGGTCTCCTAACTTTTCTTGAATTTTATAAAACCTTATCCATATTCTCAAAGTCCATCCATCAAACTACATTAAAGTAATTGCATTATGCATATGCACATATATATATATACACACATATTGTGTGCTGTAATTAACCACAAAAGTCCACAATTTCTTATCAACTGTATGCTCTAGGAAGATTCCTTCACAATTTAAAATTCTTATTATTGACAAAAATAATCATTATATATACCTCCCTTTGTTAACCCTTATCATCCTCCACATTTTCTGCTCATTCAGATTTCAAGAATTTGATCCCACTTGCCCATTTATATTTCCAAGATCAGAAAAACCAAAACTTTCATCATCTGAGTTGAATATAGCCATGATTCCCATGCAGAATCCATTAGTTTTGCTTTAAAATCTCAGCTTTTTCTGATATGAGTGGTGTTATTGCTGCATATCTCTGTAGAGTTAGGCTTCTCCAATCATTCTCAGTAGTTTTCCTGTACTGGTTTTATGTTTTTTCATGAACACTTTGATCAAACCAGCCTCCCACATCATTAATCTTTGAAAAAAAATTCAAGAAAATCTGTCCATTTATTACATCGCAGAAATCCCAAAAAAGCCCACAAAAAGTTTGAAACAAAATTATGTCTTCAGGAAAGATAAACATCTCAAACTCTTCAGAAGATGATGAGAATAGGTATGCAGCCATAACAGATGAGAAGAAGAGGAAGAGGATGATCTCGAACCGCGAATCGGCTAGACGGTCGAGGATGAAGAGGGAGCAACACATTAAGGATTTGAATGATCAAGTCACATATTTCACATCAAGAAGGAGTGAGATTGTGCAGAAGATCAGTGAAACCGGGAGGCGTTACGCGGCGGTTGAGTCGGAGAACAGAGTCTTGAGAATGCATGGTGAGGAGCTGAAGAAGAGGCTGAAGTTTCTAGAAGAAATGGTGGCTTCTTACAGAAGTAGTTCAAGCAATGGTGGTGTGGAGGATAATAGTGATGATTGTTTTGTGATTGATATTTTGCAAGATCCTGATCTCAAGCCATGGCTGCAGCCATTTCAGCCTCAAGCTGTTGATGGGATTTATCAGTTCTGAAGGGAGACAGAAATGTGCATGATGGCTAACTAATGTATAGGATATGCATTTTGCAGTGTTGATTTCTTGTGTTTCTTCCTAGTGTAATTCTCATTTTTTAGTTGCATTGATGTTAATGGTTGTTAGTTTTTCTTGTCGTATAAAGAGAATCGCGGTTTGATGAAATTCAATTATTTAATATAAAGTTGAGAGACGAAAGCTGTAATTTTGGAGTGACAAACCAATGAATTTTTAAAAATATAAATAAAATTCAAAATTGTACATAATTTGAGAACGGTAGGCGTTCCTCTAGATCCGCCTTAGATCATAATATATTCTAGTAACAATATTTAAAAGCAAATGCAACTTGGACTATTGGATGACATGCAATAACGTCTGCCCAATTTGGCATGATACAATCACATGAAAGTGACTGTTCAAAACTATCTTTTTTCCAAAAACAAAATCTTTTAAACTTTAACAAAAGTAAAATCTCAATTTTAATTGTCCCAAAAATCCCAGCTGCCAAATTCACTTCAGCTCTTATTCATGTTAAGCTTGAAAAGACTAATAAAGAGTGTGATGGTACGGAAAACATAGATCAAATTAAACGATGTAAGATACATATGTAAATCAAATATATACGGTGAAGCGACGCCTTGAGAATGTAACATCTCTATACTAGACCTAAATCTTGCAATAGACTTATGTTGTCCCATTTATGTATACTACACAGAAATGAGCAAAAAGATCTAGAAACTAATTTCTCATCTTGTGGAACTTCCATGCAGATACAGTACAAATTGGTGTTTCTTTCCAACGAATGACAAGGCTGTTTCCATTCAGACCAAGTGTGCAAGAATCTCTGCATTCAAACATATTAAGGACCAAATTTGCATGATTAAGAGCTAACAAGCTCATCTCTTTCTCCACCATCCCAAACTTAGCAAAGAATGCCCTCCAAACACTTAAACCCACAATTCTTGACATTCTATCCTCTCCCTCAGCAGCCACAGTGGTTCTTAACGCAGGGCTGAACAGATTTGATTCCACAAACTTCCTCTCTGCAGCAGTATTTTTCAGACAATCATCCACACAATCAAAATAAGTGCCAAAGTAGAAAAGGGCTTCAACGAAACGGTTCACAAACACCGGAGAATTCACATTCCCTTCGGGCTCACAGATGATCATCACACAAGGGCTGAGTTTCTTGATCACTCTCATCAGAGATTCCAGCTGGCTTGGTTTTGGTATCATTAGCTTCATGGAATGGGATGCATAGACTACGGTTTTTTCATCATGATCGCGGTGAGATAGAAGAGTTAGCATGTCTTCTATCTTGATGATATTGAAAGAGAAGCTTAAGTTCAATGATTTGGCTAAGGCTCTCAGCCTAACACCTGCCTCTTCAACTATCTGACTTGGTTTAAGTGCTACAGCAGTTATCTTGAGATGTTTGAGTGGAGATTGGGATTCAGGCTTAACTGCAAGAGCTTGCATTAAGATCACTTGTTGAATCCCACAACGCATTTCTATATCGATTATATGAACCTTTTTAAAGTTGGAAACATGGTGTACAACTTCTTGAATCCCAGCAAAGAGAGCAATCTGAAGGTGAGGCATTTTTTGGGTAAAGACAGCTAAAGCAGAGGATGTTGTTTGAGGTTCTAATGGAGACTTTTTCATCATACCTTTTCCGGTTTCTCTGTCTATCTTTTCACAAAGAGCTTCAGCAAAGTAGTAGACCAATCTTTTTATCACATTTGTTTGACTCGAACTGAGATTATGGCACCATGCAAGAAGCCTACTTGCAGAAACATAGTGGTGATTACTTACTTTCTCTGCACATAACAGAAGATCTTGAACAAGTTGAACATCTTCAGCATGGCCTGAAAAGGAACTCGCATATGGATGGCTGAGAGCCGAGAGTACGTCTCTAGCTCCTGTGTTGTCCCGGATGAAGTTCACCGCAGCCAACTTGATTATATGATTAGCTGACAAGGGTGAGAGAGGATTGGACTGTGTTTCTCCCACATAGCTTAGCTCCGCTACTTTTTTCCCATCCCCTTTGCTGAACTTGCTTGTGTAGTTCCTCAGAATCTCCAAGGATGCAGAAGGAATTGCATATGACTCTCCTTGTGATTTTGGAGATTTGAGAGAAGAAATTTTACTAATTTCCTCTTCATATGCTTGAAATGGAGGAGAAACAATATCAAGATATAAATCATCTAGACCACCAGCATGTACCAGAAACTGCAGTTCTTCATTTGCGGATTGGAGCAGGCCCGGCTCAGCAGTATGCTTATACGCCTGCAAGAAACTGCGGTTAGAACTATAGATAGATTCTTTTCAAGAAACCATGCAAGAACTGGAGTTGTTCATTACCTGATTGGAAGCAAACAGATCACCTGAAATTCCTGTCGACATTTCAAATGGACTGAAGTTCTTGTTTGTACAATGTGTATACAAGAAGGTTAAACTATTAAGAGATAGTTCATGCTAATATTTCATCAAAAGTTTGTTCATGTGCGGTGATGTTTACAACTTGGGACAGGCGGAGATAACTACTAAGAATAAAACAATGACAAAAAGATCAGTTGGCACTTGGCATGTATGAAAAACAGACCAGTTTAAAAAGCTAAAATTTGATCAGGTTCTTCTGACCAAATCTCTAAGCACCTAAAATCCATCGATCTTTGTACGAGAATGAAAAAACACGTAAACAAACTGCACCTGAGATCAGACGATGTTGATGAGGGCCACTATCATCTCATAAAGCAGTTTTCAAGAAGCTATAGAGGAATGAGAAACAAAATAGAACAGAAATATACCTGGGAATACTAGCTCTAGTCTTGGAGTTGACAAAAACTTATGGTTGTAAACAGCAGGAACAGACAATTTCCATCTGAAACTCCCAAGCAGACGGAGTTACAACAAAGATATTAAAATAATGAAGAGAATGGTTACAGATAGAGAACATAAGATAAAAGTCCTTAATGATCTTGATGAGGGTAATCACCATCTTGATAAAGTAACAAAAATCTGGCAAAATATTATACATTTCAGAATAACTTTACAAGAAGCTATATAGAAAGAGAAACAAGATAGAAACTAAAAACTATATTCTGTATATATTCAAAATTGATCACATTTCTTGAAACTTCCATGCAGATAGTGAACACATGGGTGTTTCTTTCCAACTAACAACGAGGGACATTCACGAATCCCTGCAGTCAAACTTCTCAAGGACCAAATTTGCTGGCAGCTAATTTGCTGAGCTCTATCTCCACCATACCAAACCTTGCAAAGAACGCTCTCCATACATTTATGCCAACAATTCTATACTTCCTTTCCTCTCCTTCAGATGCCACAACATTTCTTATCGCAGGGCTTATCAGTCCCAATTCAAGAGATGTTTTCTCAGCATCATTCTCTAGACAGTCATCCACATAATCAAAAAAAGCACCAAAGAAAAAGAGAGATTCAACGAAACGATTCACAAAAACTGGAGAGTTGGCATTTACCTCAGCTTCTGTCATAATCATCAGACTAGGATTTAGCCTTCTGATAACTCTCATCAAAGTCTCCAGCCGGTTGTGATCTGCAATCATTTGCCTTAAGGCAAATGCTGCATTGACTACAACTGTTTCTTCTGGATTCAGTTCCAAGGGGTTCTGCTGATGATCTAGGACATACTCTAAGCTGATCACTTGGAAAGAGAAGCTTAGATTCAAGGACTCGGCCAAGCTTCTTAGTCGACCACCAGCCTCCTCAGTCGAGGGGTCTGAGTTAATTGCTAAGGCAGTTATTTTGACATGCTGAAGGGAAGAATCAGATCTGGCTGCTAGATTTTTCAGTAAAATCATCTGTTGAATCCCACAACAGACATTCAGGTCAATGATATTGACCTTTCTGCAGTTCGATAGGTGGTCTACGACTGATATGATGCCAGGAAACTGGATAACCTGAGTGGGAGGCAGTTTTTGGTAAATGGCAGAAATGTTGGCCATGGAGTCATGAGGCAAGTTATTCAACAAACCCTTTTTTCGAGTAAGTCTTCCAGTTTCACTCTCAACCTTTTTACAAAGAGCTTCAGCGAAATAGTACACCACTCGTTGTATTACATTCATTCGACTTAAACTCATCTTACTGCATTCTTCAAGAAGCTTACTTGCACAATCATACTGCTTGTTGCAAACTTTCTCAGCACACAACAGGAGTTTCTGCACGAGTTGAACATCTTTAGCATCGTCTTTGGAGAGGCCGGAGAGGGTGTAACGACCTGAAAATTTTCAATTAGAAAACACATTTACATTTCATGCATGATATATTATGTGTTTAATTTCATAGTCGCGCCTTAGAATTTAAAATAATGATTAAAGCACGATTATGAAATTATCTCATATCATATAGTTGTATTTGCTTTATTTATTTAGATATTAATAATAATAATAGTTATTATTATTATAATATATGTAAATATATGTGTATATATAGATTATAAGTGGGTGGCTTTACGCTTGTGATGAGAATATTTAATTAATATTTTATTTATTAAATGATAAAATGGGTGGTAATTCTTGCTTCTCCAACGGGGATCTTTGCTTTATTTAAAAGATAATTTTTTCTGAAGAAAACTAACTAATACATGATTACACCCAATCATTCTGGAACCAATCTTCTTCATGGATTAAATGGTAGCCGCATGTTTAGTATATATGCCTATTTCGTGGAGTTATATGAGCATTAATGAAACTTTATTTAAATTAATATCTCAATAATATATTTAATATTGATATGCAACATTCTTAAATATTATTTTAAACCAGATTTATTAGGATTATTTTATATCTTTACTCTTCCAAATCTCTATGCGTATCTAATTAGGATATACTAGTCTATAAATTTACGTATAGCAAGCGGCACACAAAACTTGATCCAGAAAAACTTTTACACCATTCGCAATCTTCTATAACGCACAAAGTTTTTCTTGTTCTTGGTACCTCCAACTCTTGGGATTTAATTAGTAAGTCTTCTCTGCCAAGTTTTTAAAAGTTACTTCTTATTTTCATTTTTTTTAATCTTGGAAAACCTTGACTAATTGGACAAGATCCATGTGAATGCAAGTTGTGGCTTTATCGATTCTAACGCATGTTTACTATGTTAATTTCTGGGTGAAAATACATAGCTACATATGTCTTCTTTTAATTAATTTTACTGGGTTTAACATGATTGATTTTTTTTTTTTCGTATATTGTGCATGTTCTAAGTTTTATCCTACATAATCACTTCATATAAATTCATCATGAAAATTTTAGAATTTGAGATAGTTATATTCTTAAACTATGCATAAGCCGTGAAGTATATTCTCTAGATTTGGCATGTTTGGTGAATTTAATTAATCTCTTTAGAATGTAAAAAAATGCAACATAGAATTCATGGGAAGTATGTTTAGTTCAAATTGTCATGTGCTTGGTTAATAAGTTAGAGATGAATACGATATCATTAGAGAAGTGATAAATTATTATTATTATGATAGATGTATGTTTCTAAGATTACAGGGAATTAAATATTCTATAATATATGTAAATCTAGTAAATTCATGCGTATGTGATCATATAACTCATCAATGAATGATTAACATGTTAAACGCAATTTAATAATTTGTATTGAGACATGACATTGTTGCATAAGATCATTCTATCTTTTGCTGTATGAAAAAGGAAAGCAGAAATATTAACTTGATATTAGATTATTAAAATACTAAAAACAATCATTTTAGGTTTTGATTATAGTTATATAATATTTATTTGAATTATATGGTATGAAGAATTATTCCAATTACTTTTTTATTAGATGAACCTAACGAGTGGCGAGAGCTTTTCCATTGTTTAAATAAAAAAAAGTTCGGATATTTTATTTTGTTGAAATTTTAATTACTAATCATGTTTAGGTTCTGTTGGTGGAACCAAATAATTTGTTTGAAATTGTTAAGGCCGAGAGATCTATCTATGATGTGGAGTGCTCATTTATTTATTTTAGTGTGTATGTTTCAAATAATATGTTAGTTTATTTTTAAAATGGATTATAAAATAACTGTTTGTGTTACAATTTACTGACATATGCTACATTTTTAGAAATTTTTGAAATATTAGTATGTGTGAAATGCATACACGACATTCATGCATGGATTATAAGAAAATCTCAACTTTCATGTTAGGATGGTTGCGCAGGATTTAACAATTTGATATTCATAGTTTTTCATCAAGGTCTTGACCTTGACTTTGATGAAAAACTATGAATATCAAATTGTTAAATCCTTACACTACATTTATCCTTATTATATTTTATGTTCGATATTTATAAGTTAATGTCAGATATGATAAGGAAGGATCGAAGTTGATCGGTACAAAGGTTTATGGTCGAAGTTGACCGGGATCGAAATTGATCCGCGATCGAAGTTGATCGGTACACATGTTTATTGTCGAAGTTGACTGGGATCGAAGTTGATTTGTTTTAAATGTTAGAGTCGAAGTTGACTCGGTGGTCTGTGTGACTACGAAATGCTTACATGTTCTAATTTTCCATAATATATTGGTGTATTATATAGTTTGGATAAGTGTATTCCCCACTGAGTAGTCGTACTCACCCCCTCAATATTTTCACTTTTTCAGATCATGGTCCGACAGATGTTTGAGGTGACTGATGGTGATGGTCACACACTTACACGAGAAAGAAATTATGAAACTTCTTACCGCATTAATTTAGTTTTATCATGAACTAATATCAGTCATGCTTCATTTTATTTCCCGAAAACTAGTAGTTGCATTTGTACTCATTTTAAGACTTTCGGTGTTTATGAAATTGCATTGGAACTTTCTGATTTTTTTTATATATTTAAAACCATCTCTTGAAAAATAAATTTGAAGATAACGTTTATGCATGACGTGACGTCCCTTAAAAAGTTATGGAAATTTGGGGCGTTACAGAGGGTGCTAGCATATGTATGGCAGGCAGCATTGGAATGAATGAAGTACTCTGCAGCCAACTCAATTATCTGATTAGCTGACAGTGCAGATGAAGATTCTGATTGTTTCGGTTCATATTTCTCTGTGTCGAGCTTCCTTCTACAGTGCTTCATAACCTCCGAGGACACAGAAGGAAGTATGGATTGTGAATCTTGAGTTTTGACACAGGAAAGTATTCTCATATTATCCCTACAAGCCTGGAATGGAGGACAAACCATACCTAGATATATATAATCCAGAGAACCAACATTAGACTGAACTTGCAGTTCTTCATAACTGGATGGTTCCAATCCCGGCTCTGCAATAGCATCGTCTTCTGAAAGAAAACAGGATCAGAAGAATATGAAAAGGGTTCAACTGAATATTCCATACCATTTAGATCTACCTGTGTATGGTTTTCTCTTTCAGCTCCCTCTGAAGAGACCTCGCTAGAGCTAGACCTGCTCATAACTTCAATATGATAAAGTTTGTCCCGCACAACTGCCACGTTGAAATTCTCTCTTCGCCACTTTCTTTCTATATATAGTGTGTCTGCAACAAGTCTGGTAAACTACTGAAAGAGTTTCAAAGACTTTGTTGACAATGACCTTGAAAATGAGCACCAGTAGAACAGTTGGCTATTTTGTATATTCTTCATTCAGCCTGTTTATCATGGAACTTTCCTGAATGGAACATAAACTCATGTTATGCATTTGATGTTTCCTAGGATTACAGTGCAATCTTGTAAGCGAAAGGCATACAAACCTGACTGAATAAAAGCGTTCTAGGCAATCATAATAGTGATAAACAAGAAAGGAAATGGCAGTAGGCATGTGTGACAAGGAGGTTGATCTAAAATGCTAATATCATTTCTTGACCAAATCATTGGACAACACTATAAAACAACAGAATCATGACATGACAGAAGGTAAACAAATCAATGCAAGATGAGTACAAAGCTGCAGAATATTTGTCCAACAAGATGAAGCCAAGAAAATGCTAGTTTTATCAACTGCATACTCCAAAGACATGGAGCTACTTATGTTAACTTCTGCTTGTACATAAGATAGAGTGTTATCAGTTTCTACTTTCTAGGGATCTCCGTTGGGACAAATACCATAAATATAAAAAAAGGCAGACAAGTTTCATAGTCTTCAACTAAGTTCTTCTTTGTGAATATCTATGAACTTCTTACTTCCTTGTGTCTCCCTTCACAGATAACGAACATAAACCGAAGAGTACACCGAATAAGATGATTTTAGTGTGTTGATGACAGCCACCACTATCTTCACATCACAAGAAATTGCCGAACAGATTTTGAACGATGAGTAACATAACCCCATAATGCTTACAGTTATTCAGATACCTTCACAACACAGCATCTACAAAATCTACAAAGAAATGAAAATAGAAAATAGAAACAGAAACTGACTTCTCCAGTATTCATATTGATGCCAACCTAAGACATTGTAAATTAGACAGAATCTGTTGCGCACCTAGTACTATAGTTTTGTATTTTAGATTAACTATAGATAAATGTAATAGGTTCCCCCCCCATGCCGCCAGACCTGATTCGTTAACGGGTAGGGTTTTGGCCTGTTTGAGCTTAGCCTGAGCCGCCGCCGACTAATAGGAGAACTCGTGGCCGATGCTTGACGGCGTCGCCGCCGTCATCAGCGGCCAGTCTCACCGTCCAATGCTTAAAAAAGCAAAATAAAATAAAATAATAATACCCTAATTTTTTACTCATCTACCATAAATGAATGTCAACAGAATGGTGAATTCGATAATGCTGGTGCCATGATGAGTGTTGACGAGAGTTTGATGTGCTGAAACCAACTGACAGAAAGCGGTTCTTGTAAAGCTAGTTTGATAACACCGTCTCTTCTCTCCCTCTATAAATATAGGATCCAAGAAAGGAAAGGATTTGTCAAGAGTTGCTTTTTTCTCTCTCTTTGCTGCAGAATCACACACTGATCAGAGGAAATAAACAAGAAAAAAGTGTTTTGTCTGCCATACCATAAAACGAAAAAAGATCTCTACACATTTATGCTCGTATGTCTGATCTTCCTTTTTTATCTCCTTCAGCAGCCAAAATGTTTATTTTAAGCAATCAGGCCAAAAACGGATAGACTTTCAACAAAATGCCCAGTACACTCAGAGAATACAGAAATGAAGAAAGAATAGATAATGCAAATAGTAATTTGAATTCTTCAAAGAGAATACAACAGCAGAAAAACAAGCTCATGCTGAGGAAAGCCAGAACAAAGAAACATGTTAGAGATGAAAATGCATTAGAAGTGAGGTAAAGTCTCGACTTCCTTGCAGTCATCATCAATAGCTCTGGAACTTCCATGCGGAGAGAGAGACTGAGTGGACTCCCTTTCCAGCCAAGAGTTAAACACTTACCATCCCTGTATAATGTGCAGGAGCTTCCACGGGGCAAACTCTGAAGACCGATACATGCTTGATCCAGAGACAACACGCTCAGTTCCATCTCTATCAACCCAATCCCAGCAAAAAAAGCCCTCCACACATTTATATTCACATGTCTGCATCTCCTTTGGTCTCCATCAGCAACCAAGATGTTTCTAATGGATGATCCAAACAAAGTTGATTCAGCTTTTATTCGAATTGTCTCGTCATTCTTGAAACAATCCTCCAAAGAGTCAAAAAAAGCACCAAAGAAAAACAAACTTTCAACAAAACGCCCAACAAAAGTTGGGGAATTACAATTGAACTCGAGTTCAGTGACTATGATAACACATGGATTCAAACTCTTCATCGTTCTCATCAAATGATCTAGACGGTCGACCCTTCCGACAAGAGTTGCAAGCATGTAGGGTGCATAGACAGCGAGAGATGCATCATCATCCACATCAAACAGAGTGGGATTGAGTTCTAAGAAATCCTCAACTAGGACTATTTTAAAAGTAAATCTCAAGTTTAGTGACTGAGCAAAGCCTGCCAATTGCCGGCCTGTTTCCTCCGTTATCGACTTACATCTGGTTCCAACAGCAGTGATCTTAAGATGCTGAAGAGGGCATTCAGTTCGAGCCGCAAGAGTTTTCATCAAGATTATCCATTGTACTCCACTCCTGATCTCAAGGTCAATCATATGCACCTTTCTGGCCTCTTTCAGATGATCTAAAATGGCTTGAATTCCAACAAATTTAGTTACCTGAGAGATAGGATGCTCTTTGTGAAATGAAATCAACAAATTCATATTCGCAAAAGATTCTGCATCTTCATGCTTTTCCTCCAAATCTTTTGGTAGAAGTCTTCCAGTTTCATTAGCAATCTTCTCAGAAAGTGCTCGAGAGAAATAGAAAACCAGCCTTTGTGTAGGAGTCCCAGTACGGTACTTCTTTTTGTTACCCACCTTCAAGAACTTGAATGCCCACTCGTACTGGTTATCAGCTACTTTCTCTGCACAAGACAGAAGATTCTGGACTAGTTTAACCCCTTCAGAGTCTTCGCCAGAGTGGGCTACTAAGTAACTTGGATACGGATGATTGAGAACGGAGAGCTCATTGCTCCTCTCGGGCATGGACTGGATAAAATTCTCTGCAGCCACTCTGATTGTTGTTTCAGTTGGAGTATATTGCATCTCACAGCTTGTGCTTGATAATTTTTCGTCTACTTTTAGGCTTCTGCTTCCATATTTCCTCAGAAGCTCAAAAGACTCTATAGGGAATGCATAACGCTGTTCCTTCTTAGGTTCGATCAGCTCAGATGTCTTGGCATGAAAACCAACTATCCTCCTTATCTCATCATCACATGATTGAAAAGGAGGAGAGGCGACATCAATGTACACATCATCCACAAACTCTTTAATATGTTTTTGAAGGTAAATTTGAGAGTGAGACATGGAAGATCCTAGCTCATCTTCTGCAACTTGTGCATCATCTCTGTAAAGATCTACTTTTTCTGATGAATCCTTACTTCCCGCTAGGTGGGAACCCTTCGACGAAGCAGATTCGTCAGAAGCTGTGGCAAAATCAGAAGTATCAGCATGAAACATATTATTCATCTGCTCAAAACTGTAAAAGAATGGAAAAAATGAAATAATTTCTGTAGCAAACTCAAAGTACTCTTAAGTATTGCTTATTTTATTATACATAACATGACAAAATTAACATCCCTGCAACCTCGTTATTGACTGATAAGAATCTAACAGATTGGTGATAAGCCGGTTGATTCCATCACGAGGACACTTTCGGTTTTGTAATGCTAAAAAATATACAAGATGTACGACGGAAAAGATATAGTATATCCTAGACATGCCGGTATTGTGATACTGGACAGTTTCCAAAATAAGACAGAAAACATAAAAAAGATAAATGAGGACAAAGCATGATAATGCTGCAGTCACAATGAATGAGTGATGAAACCAAAGTGGTCCTTTGGTTTAGACATCACGAAGCCAGCCCCGGGCTTGAAACATCAATAAGTGCATGCTCATACAGCCAAATTTTCCCATGAACAAATTCTCTTCAGCAGCATATGCTAAATTTTCCTTTGAGGTTCAGTTTTTTAACCGTTTATAATAAAACCGAGCCAATTCACAGCTTCAATATGGAAATCCATTTTCTGGTGTAGCAGTACCCACAGTACGAACACCAGTTCATGTCTGAGGCAAAGCACAATAATTGAACTAAAAATATACAATACAGACAGTCAATTGTGTTCTTAAAAAAGAATGCAACAAGACAATTCGTATACACAAGGAAAAATTAAGATTCAAATAAAGAGCAAGAAATGTTTCACAACAGGGATGTAACTAACAGCGATGAAATGAATTGAAAAAGAAGATGAAATCTCAGTATTTCTGAACCTTCCAAGCAGATAGTGAAGCGATTTGCGTTCCCTTCCAACCAATAGTTAAGCATCTATCGTTCCTGCATAATTTGAAGGAGCTTCGACAGGGTAAATTCTGAAGCAACAAATTTGCTTGATTCAGAGATGAGAAGCTCGGTTCTAGTTCGCGCCATCCAAAACCAGTAAAACGAGCCCTCCAAGCATTTATAGGAATATGCCTCATGATCCTTTCCTCTCCTTCAGCTGCCAATACATTATGTATGGATGATCTAAACAATGTGGATTCAATATCCATTCCATATTTCTATGCATCTCTTGATCCTTCATACTATCAGCTATTGAGTCGAACAATGCACCAAAGAGAAACAGACACTCAACAAATGTTACATAATGTGGAGAGTTACAATTTGCCTCAATTTCAGTGACTACCATAACACAAGGACTCAGATTTCTGACAACTCTCATCAAATGATCAAGCCAGTCAGCCCTTCCAGTCATCATCATAAGAGTGTAGGCTGCAAACACAGCAACGCATTCATCAGCATCTAGATCAAAGAGGTCTTGGCTAAGGTTTAAAATATCTTCCACCATGACTACTTTGAAAGTGAACTTTAAGTTGACAGACTCTGCAAAAAACTTGCCAACTGTCTACCCGTCTCCTCCAGTACAGCAGTGATCTTAAGATACTGAACTGAATGTTCACTACGAGCTGCAACATCTTGCATCAATTGTATCCATTGAACTCCACTCCTGATCTCAAGATCGACGATGTGAATCTTTCTTGCATCTTCCAGATAATGTAAAATGGTTTGGCTCCCAACTAGATTGGTGATCTGAGTGACAGGAAACTGTTTGAATAAATAGGGATAGAATTCACAAACTTTGCTGGCTCTACTGGCTTCTTCTGGTGCTGCTTTGCTCCAGTTTCCTTAGCAATCTTATCAAGAAGTGCTGCACTGATATAGAAAGACAGCCTCTGTATAGGAGTTCCGGTAGCAGAACTCATTTCACCACGCTCCTTCAAGAAATTGAAGGCACATTCATACTACTTCTCAGCCACTTTTCGTGACCCTCTTCAGAGAGGGTTAATATTGAACTTGGATATGGATGATTAAGGATAGTAAGTTCATTTCTGTGCCCGGATATGGAATGCATGAACTTTCCTGCAGCCATTTTGATGATTATTTCAGTAGACAATGCCAAATCTCTACTGTATTTCCTCAGAAGTAAAGACCCAGAAAGGGAAACACATGGTCGGCTCTTCATAGGTTTATGCAGCTCTGACTCCTGCAACTCGACACCAATAATCCTCCTTATCTCATCCCCACATGATTGAAAGGGAGGAGACAGAACATCGAGATACAGATCATCTAAGTTGGCCAAAATCTTTAAAACTTTGTCGTTCTTGGTACATTTGTTGTTGTGACATGGCAAGCCCAAGCTGATCCTCTGCATGATAGAAGCCATCTAAGGAATCAACTCCATCATAATCACTTCTTTCTGAAGATTTCTTACATCCCATTTTATGGGTGCATGACTCACTGGAGCAGTTACAAACTCTGGTGCTATCAGATTTCTGAGCATGCAACATTCTGCTCACCCAGTCTACTTGGAAGTATTCTAGTGATAATTTGACTTATAACACCAAATCTAAGTATTCGTAGAAATCTAAAGAGTCTTTCATACTTATTATCCACAACGTAAATGGACAGAAGGATCTGTAATAGTTCCGGCAAATTTCTTGTTGAAAACAATATTGTCTACTTCAGCCTGCTTGGATCTAGGATTTTCCAAACTTGTGTCCAAATTCTAAACTATCAGAAAAATCATCATCATACCTTTTCCCTTACAGCTACAAACATAAGAGATCAAACTTCCAGATGGAGACAGGCAACTTAAAATAAAACAAGACATAGATAACAACAATGACAAAAATAATGCATTAAAAAAGAATCACTGATATGACCCAAGTGCTAGGAAAGCTCCAGCTGCACCTACTCTGTTGCTTTAATCGTTTTTTCTCTCTTTGATTTCACAGTATTTGCTCATGCTTGGTTGAATTTGATAGAATGAAGGTAAGATTTAAAGAGTTATTTGATTTCATGTAACTTCGATAGATAAATTTATGCTTGACTGGAAAGAAATGGCAAGTGCAAACTACAAGCTGCAAGTTGTAGCATCACATATACTAAGAACAGAAACTACATAGGACTATCAGAGACATTAGGGACGTTAAACTTCCAAGCAGAGAGAGAACTTATTGGTGTTCCCTTCCAACCAATAATTAAGCTTTTACCATCAATATCGAACGTGAAGGAGCTTCCACAAGTGAACTTCTTAACCACTAGATTCGCTTGATACACTGAAGACATACTCAATCCTGTCTCCTCAAACCCAAAAAGCGTAAGAAAAGACCTCCAGGCACCAATTCTGACATGCCGGATCTTCCTGTCCTGCCCCTCAGTGCAACAACATTCCTTATTGATGAACTGAAGTTCGTAGCTTCAGCAATTAATCTATGCTTCTCATTCTGCAAGCAATCTGCGAAGGACTCGAAATAAGCACCATAGAAACAGAGAGCTTCTACAAATCTGTCCACAAAAACTGGTGAGTTGCAGTTTGCCTCGACTTCAACTACCACCATCACACAAAATCTCAAAGCTCTCATCACTTGCATCAAATGTTCCAGCTGGTCCGGCTGTCCAATCATATCATGTATGTAAAAGTGTACTCCGCGTAAAAAGCAATAACTTCTTCAGGATCCAGCTCGAAGTGGTTTTCATTGAGATCCATCATATCGTCTACGATGACTACATGGAAAGAGAACGACAAGCCCAAAGACTGAGCAAAACTCATCAGTAGTCTCCCTGTCCCCTTAATACTTGCTTCAGACGTCGTCCCTACAGCAGTAATCTTGAGATGCTCAAGATGAAGACCACATCGATCAGCAAGTGCTTGCATCAAAACTATGCACTGGATTCCTTTCCTGATTTCAAAATTAATGAAGTGGAATTTCCTTGCTTCACCTATGTTATCTACTACAGCTTGAATCCCTGCAAATTTGGAGATCTGAGAGATAGGCAGCTCATTGTGAAACACAATTGTGGTTTCCTCCGGGCTATTGACAGCCATTAGAGGATTCTCCACCTTCTTCCCCAATCCCTTTGGTGTAACTCTTCCCGTCTGTCTATCCATCTTCTCATACAAAGCCTCGGTGAAGTAGAAAACCAACCTCTGGATAGGACTGCCTGTAGCAGAACTCATTCTGTCACATTCAAGAAGGAGGCTGTACGCTCATCATACTTTTTCTTATCTAACTTCTCAGCACATGAGAGAAGACTCTTGACGAGTTGAACTCCTTCATAGTCTTCTTTGGAGTGGCACAAAATCGAACTTGGATATGGATGGCCGAGCACTGAGAGTTCATCACTCACTTGGGAAGAGGATTTGATGAACTTATCAGCACCAAACTGATTGATTGTTTCGACTGAAAAGCCAGAACTCATTTGGAATTCCATCTCATAGCTTCTGGAATTCACATATTCACCATTTAATCTTCTGCACCTGCTTGCATACTTCTTCAGAATCTCAAACGACCCCTTCACCGGTTTGATCAAGTTGGATTCTTTCTGGGAGTCGAGAGAAACAGCTTTCCCCAACTCATCACCACACAAATTTCCTGCACTCCCAAATTCAGCAAACTGCTGCAGTTTCTGGTCCACTTGACTCCCAAAAACTACATATCCTTGCTGGTCAGTTTCATCAGTGGAAAAACTCTTCCCACAACCAAAAGAATCCATATCCACATTCACATCCATATCCATATCTCCGCCTTGATAGAAGCCACTTTGCTTCACTAAATCCTCTGAGTTATGATCATCTCCACTCCCACACCTATAAAATCTGTCAGTTTGGAGAATACCTCCCAACATCTTAGTGCCAGTGTATCCCAAAATTTTCCAACTCTCACACCCCTCAATACTTCTACTCTACTCATCCCTCATTTCAAGAATGTATTATATGATCATCACATGACAAGCATATCTCTGTCACTATAAAAAAAAATCTCTGTCACTATAAAAAAAAACTTATTCAGCTGAAAACAGGACAGAAGAATTATCAGTTTTCTTGTTATTTACAACATAAATATCAAGAATTTGACACATTCTATAATGCAAATACTACACGACATTGTTCAGCCAGCCTGCCATCACTCTATACTTACCGCGACTGAATTATAAACTGTACTCCGCCAAGTTTTTTCTTGACATCACTAATTAATCACCAAACATAGTGTAGCAGGAAAAAAACCGAAGAAATCACGACAAATCCATCAATTTCTAGCGATAAGTTTCTTAGCATGCCAAGACAAAACAAATAGTTAAGAACAAACTGCTCCATTGGGTTACTCTAATTGCATCAGCCACACGGAAGGGACACGTAATTGCAGAAAACACTAATTAATGACAAACTGAACACAGAATCCTAAAAAATTAGGGTTGAACTTTCAAACTTCAGGATGATTAAATAAATAGTTCGGCAGCAATCTTGCAAAGAAAAATACGTTGGAAATCGAAATTATTAGCAGCGACTTTTTCAAACCCTGAATTGGTACTGGCGCGAAAGTAGGACACCTCGTTTACCAAGGAAACGGACTAAAATATAATCTTCCAAATTTTAGTGGACTAGAACTACTAATTATGGTTTGCTTGAGGTCAATATAGCAAGTTTACCATTTAATGAGTTTTAGTTTAGATTATAGATTAAATTCTAACAGATATATAGTATATGATGTAAAGTATTAATACATAACATAAGTCATTAAATACTTTACTTTATTATACATATATATATATATATATATATATATGAATACGGTCCATAATAAAATTTGTTGGTCTCCCTTGAGATTGACCTTACGTAAGATTGGGTAGGATGCCTGAACACTTTGATCAAACTCACAAATTTAAATTCATC
This sequence comes from Lavandula angustifolia, assembly GCA_028984105.1. NCBI lineage: Eukaryota > Viridiplantae > Streptophyta > Magnoliopsida > Lamiales > Lamiaceae > Lavandula > Lavandula angustifolia. The sequence goes on from CM054816.1 coordinate 8,548,825, forward strand.
AACCGGTAACTCATTAATCGGTAATTGCTACCTTTGGCGTGCATAGAGTAAAACTCACACATAGCAGCCTCAATGAGATTTGAAGTCACCACCTTCGACCACAGACTAAATATCTTAACATCTATGTCATCTCATATGGACACCAAGTTATATCACTTTATTATTTTAATTTGAGATTAATTGAAAAATTAGTAACCATACTTATCATACCCAAAAAATGCTAAAATTGCGACATACTCCCTCCGTCCCGCTATTACTGTCCTACTTGCCTAATCGGACTGTCCCGCTATTACTGTCCTCTTTCTTAAAATAGTAAAAATTAATTTTAAACATAAAATGAAGTGGGTCCCCCTACTCTCTTCAAAAATATATCTCCCACTAGATTATGTTCCACTTCGAACTCAGAAAATTATGATTTTTATCTTTTTGAAAACTTTAGATTATTTCTTCAAATACAATATAAAAAAAAATATAAAAAATAAAAATCGATTGCCTTTTACTAGCCTTGCAAAAATTTGGATAATTGTCATTTCTTTCCACCAACCACTCATCGAAAACTGTGTCATTTTCTTTATACAATTAAAACTCATAAAATACACACTAAACTAAAATTTCTTAATCTCCGTGCTGAAGTCAACTGGGACAGAATTAGCGGGACGGAGGGAGTATTAATTTTGAGATATCATGATATACCAAAAAAAATTGTATACACCGCCACGGCTGCAACACACCAATGAATACCGAGAACTTAGTATAACCGCAATTTTCAATATACTAAAAAGACGTTATGGTGTATATGACAAAATCTCGGTATATTTTATCAGTACACCCTAATTGTTCGTCGCTTTACAATTTTTTTTACATGAATAATGAATTAAGAGGCAAAAGACAAACGTGCCCTTAACGTTCCATGTTTGCCTGTAAAGCAATAGGATTCAAGTGAGAATTCCTTGTGCACTAAGTTAAGAGGTGTAAATTAGAAAGTAGTGAAACTAACTAAAAAATGGCATAAGAATATATATTACCCTACTCCTACACTAGTATAATAGTCCATCTATGGTCATTAATTCCTTAATTGTTATTGAAGCTAATCCTTTTTAACTTTGTAGTTATACTCTTCTTCAAGCAACCTTTGATTCTCCAACACAACTTCTGCCTTTATAATTCTCCAACATCACACAATTCATGCACACATGCCAATGTCTATGTTGTCAAGCCTATCATAGTTTCACTAGTTTCTTTTCTTCATTTCATTATTTACTCTGTTTTTTCTCCCAATTATTTACTCTGTTTTTTCCCATCACTTACTCTGTTTTGTTTACCATTATTTACTCTGTTTTGAGGACTAGCGTCCTCTCTCTCTCTCTCTCTCTCTCTCTCTTAAGATGGAAATAGAGGAAGGCAGTCCAAAGCATGTAACACTTAACATTGTGCAAGAGGATGCTGTTCTCTCCTCAATGAAAGAGAAAATGGAGCAAGTTTCTCTCTCACATTGCATATGCAGAGTCCCACAACAATTCCACAAAGCAAATGAAGAGAAGTACTTCCCATCACTAGTCTCAATAGGCCCCTTCCACCACGGCCAACGCTCTCTCAAGCCAATGGAGGACCAGAAATGGCGGTACCTCAACGCCCTCCTAATCCGAAACCAAGATCCAGAAGCCACACTCCACACATGCATCAAATCCCTAAGGCAAGTCGAACACACGGCAAGGAGATTCTACGGCGAGCCAATCCAAATGGGAGGCGACTGCCTCGTTGAGATCCTCCTCCTCGACGCATGCTTCATCATCGAGCTCTTCCTAGAGTACGCCGTCAAGAACTTAAGGCGAAGAGACGATATATGCTTCGGATCCAACGATACTCTCTACCTTCTAAGGCGTGACCTAATCATGTTTGAAAACCAACTCCCTTTCTTCATTCTTGATAAAGTCTTCCACTTAGTGCCAATCCCTAAACAATGTCACTTCTCCCTCATCGATCTTGCATTGTACTTTTTCAAGAAGTTAATCCCGGAGAGCCCACAAAAGATTAGAGAAATCTTCACACCACAAACATACCACCTACTAGACCTAATTAGGCAACACTACCTCCCAACTTCTTCAATCAACAAAATCTCTTCCCCCTAACGTAGGCCGCACTTATAATGTACCTCAAGCCTCCCGCCTTGTCTCTCTAGGCATAAGCCTCGAACAAGCCTCCCTCTCCGAAAGCCCGACTAACATACACTTCTTCAACGGAAGGCTCAAGATCCCTTCTTTAGAAATCGACGTCTACACCGAGATCTTGTTCAGAAACCTCATTGCTATGGAGAATTGCAGCCCGGGTTGCTCGAAGCACGTTACTTCTTACGTCATACTATTGGAAGGGCTTGTTCGATCGCCGAGGGATGTGAGGGTGATGCTAGAGAGGGAGATTATCGTGGATGGGCATGAGAGAGAGAGGGAGAAGGAGATAGTGTTCCTACTGCAGAGGCTGCATGTGGATGTGAATAGAGATGAGTTTTGTTATGGAGGTTTGTGTGAGGAAATTGGTAGGCATGAGAAGAGGAGGAGAGATGTGTGGTGTGTGAAGATGAGAGATGCTTATCTTAAGAGTGGATTTGGGGTGGCGGGGTTTAGCTTGGCGGCGGTGGTCTTGGTTTTTCTCTTTACTGGGGCGCTTTTTTATACGGTTTATTTCCTCATGCACCATTTTCAGTAGGGCTGGATTGTGATTAGATTAATTTGATTTGGATTTGGGTTTGGTATGATTTCTAAATATAAATGTATAATGATTTTGATTTTCAACTATGTAATTTTGTGGCTGTCTTAAGATGATATTTAATGATCGTGATGCATGAATGAATTAAACACAATACTTTAGGACATTAGATGAAAATACATAAAATTATTATTATTATTATTATTATTTTGCAAAAAGATAAAATATGTTCGTATGGAAACTCCTCCCATCAAATTTATGCATTTCAAATATTAGGAGTGATTAGGCAAGATTTTTTTTCATTTTTTTTGCTGACGTATAATGTCACAAAAATACTCAAACTGTCCAAAATTACACACCACAAGTTATATGATTTGAATTATACTATATTTTTACTGAGTAAATGTATTAGTTCTTGATATACAAGTAAATGTAATAATTCTCCATGCTCACTAGATCCTTTACAAGTAAATGTATTATTTTTCATTGATTTGGAATTCAACGTAATTTTATTGATAATTTAAGTTAAGAATTGTGAACATTTGAGATTCACCCACAATTAAATTTGGCAGATTTATTTTCATGCTACATTTTTGCAAAATATGTAATATAGAATACGTATTTTCACCTAAACAAAATATGTTTTTTTCCCTTAATCTGATGTTACCATTGACCTGATCCACGACTAAATAAAAACCAACGAGAACACATCACTCTCTCGTTTCACTAAAAACATGCAACAGAAAGTCGTTTGCGCCTCCGTTTTCGTCAATCTCCGTCTAAAACATTCACACTAACATAATTTTCCCACTTCACAACTACTTGTAGAGAGAGAAAGCTAAGGAGAGAGAATGTCGAGCACGAAGAGAATAGGCGTGGCGGTGGATTTCTCCCCATGCAGCCGGAAAGCTGTTCGATGGGCCATCGACAATCTGGCGAGGAAGGGCGACCATCTCATCCTCGTCGCCGTCCGCCCCGACGCCCACTACGAATCAGGAGAGATGCAGCTCTGGGAAACCACCGGCTCACGTATGCACCGCATCCACCCTATCCTAATTTCTATTAACATATATATCTATTTTAATTCATTTTAATTTTGTCATCAGCTCTAATTCCTTTGAGGGATATAACGAACGCCGTTATCATGAAGAAGTACCATATTACCCCTGATGCTGAAACGCTAGACATCATTACCACTGCGTCTAACGAGAAAGAGGTACTATGTTTTTTTAAAATCATTTTGTGTACGAGGTGTAATATGAAAATATAATACAATAATTTATTCGTATGTTTTTAGATTGTTGTGTTGATGAAAATCTACTGGGGCGATGCTCGTGTCAAGTTGTGTGAATCTGTCGACAACATTCCTCTCGACTCCCTTGTCCTCGGCAATAGGGGGCTTGGCAAGATCAAAAGGTTCGACTTTTGTTTTACGATTGTTATTGAATAAATTTTGTTCATATGAAATTATAATTATTTTTTTTTTGTTTTTTACATTGTCTTGTAGGGTGCTCATGGGGAGTGTTAGCAACTATGTGGTGAACAACGCTCCATGTCCCGTTACCGTTGTGAGATCTAACGACTGAACTGGCGAATTTCGTGTTGGAATAAAGATCAAATAAAATGGCTGGAAGTTGCAGTTTTGGAGATCAAGACTTCAGCTTTTCCATATTATATAAGATTTTAATGTGTCTATTTATTTACTTATTACTATGATACAGTGATTTCTTCATTTTTGTTGTATTTAATACTTATCAGTCATTTTAATATATTTCATCGATAAATAATTGTGCTCTTATATACAATTACAATGATATGATTCTCATATCCCTTTAAAGCTTTTTTGTAGATGGGTGTAGGCATGTTTAATGTTAACATTATCTATCTAAAACAAAAACAAAAAATCAAAGTAATTTACAAAAATACCCTTTCTACTCCCTCCGTCCCAACAAGCATGTCCCTGTTTATTTTATATACATATGTTACGGAGAGTTATTAGTTGTGAGTGAAGAGGTGGATCCCGCAAAAAGATAGTGGTTAGTTGTGTTTAAAAAAGTTGTCAGTTTTGTAATGAGACAAGATTGATGCCAACCCGAAAAGAAAAGCGAAACAAGAAGAATGAGACAAAGGGAGTGGCCAAAAAATACATAAGAAACATGAGTTAGTAAGGGTATTTTAGTCCTCCTTGTGAGTACTCCACCTATTCTAGATGGAACGAGATGTGGGATGAGTTACATGGGGCACGATGGTGTTGGAAAATGGTTTTGAACAATTTATAATTGTGACCAATTATTTCAAATTGTAAATCTACACGATTCGTAAATGGTCGTAATATATTCATATTCTCAAAATTGAATTTCGGTGAGTGAAATATGTGCGTTTAAAGTTGGTCACTTGTGGGGGCATTTTCGTAATTGGATGCAAGTACTGCTAACCAGCCCGACACATTGCTCAGTCCGCATCTAGGCAAGTGGACTCATGTCAATGGACTTCGGTTTGGATCTCAGTCTGTGGACTGATTGTTGGCAGGCCTAACTGAAGTTGTTGACAGATTGAGTCAGTTGGGCTTGATGTGATTTAGGCTAGTAGTGGATTGGACATGCTGGTGAGAAGTTCAGTCTAGTTGATCTGCAATTGGCCTGTGTGGCTGTTGAGCTGTCGGCAAGTTCTTGGTACATCAAGTGTTTTGATGATCTAGAAACATCCATGAAGACTTGAAAGGTCATAAATAAATGAGCAAGTAGTGGAGGACTAGCCTTTTGTCCCTTAACATGGTGCGTGATGTGTATAAGTATAGTCTTCTGGTGTGTGCATGGTAAGATAGGAGTAAGATAAGGAGGAGAGAGTGTAGGAGTAGAAAATTGTGTAGAAGGAAGTTAAAAAGTACTAGGGTTGAGTTGTGTTATGAGTTGTATGTAATATGTTATGTGGAATATGTCACAAGTCATTAGTCACACTTAGAGTCTAGTTCGGTTTATGACCAGTTTGTGTCTTGGTTCAGTTCGCCGGAGCCTTTCCAGTTTGCAGTGCTGCTACTTAAAAGGAGGAAAACCGTTTTATCGTTGGGGACAAATTGCTAATCCGTGAGCACTAGACGGGGCAATACTATCGTGCGGAAAGTGAAAACTCGACTCGGCTTTAGTCTGTTCAGTTAGTCCAATCAAATCTTTTTAGTCTCTCTTTTCGTCTGTCTGTTGTTTTTGTTCTATGCAGGTGATATGAGAAGTATAGTCGCTCTGTCCAGAAGAACCAGGAAGTCGTCTGTCCAGTTGATTCAAGGAGACTAAATCTTTCAGTTGGATCCCAAATGGGTTGTTGTCTTGTACTTTTGTTTGATTGTAATTTCAATTACATGTTAGTGTTATGTAAGTCTTTCCAAGGCTATCGGCTATTTTAACGAACACGATGGTTCAGTTAAATGGACCTACATGCAGGCTACAATCAAATTCGGATCATCATGCAAGATATATCAAAGGCGGCGTTCAGGATACACTCCGGTCAGTATGAGTTCATAGTGATGCCATTCGGCCTCACTAATGTGCCGGCTATATTTCAATCGTCTATGAATCAACATTTTATTCTTGTATTTGCTTTCGATTTAATTTAATTCAATTCTCTCTGGTTTGCTTTATTGAGACTTGTTATCGTTCCTTTCACTGTTATCAGCTAGCATGCTAACTTCGAACAAATAATATAAAGTTGTATCTTGCTAATATGTTGATGGTTGTTTTTGTATTAGGTCATAATATACAATTTGGAGGGTTTGTCAATTACTTCAAGATTATTACGGTTTGAATTGTTTTACATGGCACATCAATTATGATACATACTTAATAGAAACATAAATTAATGCAACCTAGTAAATGTTTTGTAAAGTTAGGAGTACATCCTTTATTTAAACCTTTTGAATTCATAAAGAAGATATACGAAGTTGGAGTCCGTAGTTGCCACACTCATATTGCTCCTCCTGAATATGTTTTGCCGATGCCATTGCAGAAGGGCTGCATCCCTTCAACTAGATTAATTGGAGCGTTGGGATTTCTCCAATGCCGTTGGGGATTTCCTCCAACGCATAGCAATATCGGATAACCAGACGCCGAAGTTTGGGGAAGTTGGTTTCATTGGCTCTCCACCGCACCAGATCCAACCTCTCCAGCATCAAAAACTTCAGCGAACGGAACACAATCTCCTCACTTTTGAAATTGCAGTAGGATATCTTGTGCACTTCTAGGTTCGGTAGTGCACGAAGAGGAGTCATGATTCTCGGCGATATGTTACATTCTCGTAGAATCAATTCTCTTAAACTAGAAGGAAGTTTGAGGATCTTGGGGTACGGGCGGGCTCCGCGCAGCAAATCCGAGAAGCATTTTAGTGTTACGAGTTTGTGGAGATAGCGAAGATCAACCTCTTCAGATGGTAAGTAATAAAAAATGATTCCCAACTTCTTAATATTTGGGATACTTTCTAAAATACAGCAGATAATTAAACTACTTAACTTGACGTAGGAAATCGTCTACAGCTTCTTCTGGACAACCTTCATCCTGTAGTCATCTTCAATCTCAATTTCTCGAGCCCTTAAATTGATATGTCTTATTTCTGACATTTCCTATATTTATCCTATACCTAACCAAGCAACCAAGGTTTGCAAATTCCGCAATCTTGATATGCTATTAGGTAAAGTTGAATTAATGGACAAAGCTAAGTAGTAAGTAGCGTAGGAGGACAAGCTGAAATATTTATATTGGGAACTTGGCGAGTACCATATTGTATAAATCCAACACTTTCAACAATCTCAAGTCAAAAATATATGAGGCAAAATTGCAAACACATTGTCACCGGTGTATCGAAAAGAACGGGCAAGTAACATGAAGTTTGCTGAAGCATGCAAATCTCTGATCTTAAAAGGCGTGTGAGCACTCAAAACGCCGCAGGCCATGCAACGTTTATTTCGGGTCATTCGGATTCTTGACATGTAAAAACTTGTCTTCATAAGCTTTCCTGATGCATAGATCCCTTAATAGATCATGTATGCCCACAATCTTTGGTTTTCCATTAGACTTGATTTCTGTAACTGAAAGAACATTCTGTCCAATGAGAGCCTTCACGTAATCCTCTGCCTCTTCCTCCAAACTTTTATCTCCATTGGAGTTCAAAAATCCTTCGGATACCCATAAATGGATGAGTTTGGAGGTTCTATCTCATGATCTTCGGGGAATGCTCCCATATATAGAAAACATGGTTTCAAGTGATTTGGAAAGTGATTGTAACTTAATGAGAGAATATTAAAGAACTGTTTATGTGTCTCTGCAATGGCTGCTCTTACATCATTTGAAATATTCTCCCAAAATTCTCTTGATTTTTTGGCCTAAGACAAGAGACCTCCAATCATATAGATAGCAAGAGGAAGCCCCCCACAATCAATCTCAATCTTTCTACCTATCTCTTGTAATAAAACAGGACAATCTCCATCTCCAAACACTTCTTGAAGAAGTAGATTACAACTTTCAGACTAGTTTAGCAAATGCATATGATGTTGCGGACTCTCTACGTCTAGTTATTTGGCCACATCAGATTCCCTAGTGGTGAGCACAATCCGACTTCCATTACTGCAGTCTGCGAAGCACCTCCGTATATCATCCCAAGAACCGGTGGCCCACATATCATCCAGTACAATTAAATATCTTCTTTCTTACAACTTTTAGTACAAAATAAGTTCTAGCTCATGATCCTTCTTTTCAGTTAGTTCACCAGTTGACTTTCCAATTATGCAATCAAGAGGGCCTAATAGAATTGCTCGAACATTGTAGTCTTGTGAAATAGTGATCCAACCACAAGTTGTACAATGAGAAACAATGAGCGAATCACTATAAAGATTTCGAGCAAGGGTGGTCTTACCAATACCAACGATGGGGACGATCTGGAGCTTCTTTTGCCTTCGTGTCAGCCGATCCTTCAACCGCATCAAATCTTCATCAAGTCCTACCACAACACTCTTTGAACTCGGATCTGGTGAGTAAGAAGCACCAGTTGATGTGGATGAACTGCCAGTTAAAATCTTCTTCCCATCATGAGCTTCATCACTTGTTCCTTTACAGAATCTAGTTCTTGCACTACATGCTGCAGATTCGAGGTTGAAAAATTATACTTGGCATGTCCAGGCCTCGAAAGAATTTGATCTGTCATATGAGATTTGATTGTATCTTCAGCATCTCTGATTTGGATCTCTGAACTTTCAATCATTGGGCCTGAAGATTTTTCAAGAACCTGGTTGAGAGAAGTAGCTTTTTCAAGTAGGGATTGGATTTGTGGTTTGGTATGATCAAGAATCCATAATGTTTGTTGAATTTGTTGTAAAATGGTGATAAAAGACTCAAGATTGTAAGCCATTTCTTGTAATCTTTCAGAAAAGAAAATATTGCAGCAATGTCATGATTATTAGTCCAACTCCAATCTATACCAATTTTTGACATTTTCATTCATAGGTTGTTAACCCTGATTATAAAATACTATAGTTGTAACTTGCTAATATATTAAGCTCGTATCTGTATTATATTAAGACGTCCATGACTTATCTACTATTTATTCAAATTGTAGAGTTGGCGTTCTGCCTTTGGAAGTATTTATTGTTTTAATAGTGACATACAGTAATTTAAATTTGAATAGACTAATTTTAAAATTTTGAAATCTACGTCCTCTAAAAACCACCCGAAATAACATATTTCATCAAGTGTAGCATCTAACCGTTTAAACGCAGAAGAGAAGCAAAAGGAAGATGCAAAAATAGGAGGAAGTTTGTGGTCACAATTCATCATTTCAAAACTGCACCTCTTAATCCAAACAAACCAATTTTCCCTCTCAATCTCAATCTTGCCTTCCCTGCACGTCCCATCTTCATTCTTTCCAAATTTTCAAAAACATGGCACTCCACAACAATCTCAACCTATTCTACCTCCTCCTCCTCCTCTTCATATCCTCTCTCCTCCTCCCTCCCCATCTCGCCCAACCCGAGGCCTCACCGAGCTCGTCGCCATCGCCGAGAACCACATCTTTCGGGAGCTCATCGCCATCGCCATCTCCGGGACCCACATCTTTCGGAAGCTCATCGCCATTGCCATCGCCGGGACCCACATCTTCTGGGCCCACGCCATCAACCGCTCCATCCTCAGCCAATCTCATAGATGGACCAGACATTCAAGACTTTATCGTCTCCCTCTTTCCATCCCTCTCAAACTTCCGATCCACGATACCGACTACAGACGCCCCATCAGATGACTCGGATACCATCATAGGGATCGATCTCTCACCAGCCAAAACCCCCTCACCCGATGCTTCCGTTGATCCAAAGATCCAGAAAATTTGTGAAACCACCGACTACCCCTCCCTTTGCATTACCACGGTTTCTCCCTACCTCAATGGAAAAACCGATGTCCCATCGGTCTTGGGCGTTGCCATCAAAGGCAGTACTGTGCTCTCAAAAATAGGGCAGTCAATGGCAGATAAACTCGCGGCAGACCGGTCTCAGATGAGCTCTTCACTCGATGAGTGCAAGGAAGATTTCGACAATGCGGTGGATAACTTTGGGAAAGCTATGGGTTCATTACCCGAGCAAGACAAAGGCACTATAAACTCCATGCTTAGTGCTGTCATAACAAATGTTGCAGATTGTCAAGAAAAGATCTCTAAGGAATCCGACTTGTATAGCGTTTCGGATAAGTTGGTAAACATGACAAGCAATTGCCTTGCCATCGCTTCTCTATTGAACTGACCATGACCATCATAGCCCTCTTACCCTGAAGCAAGATTTTCTCTAGTAGAGTGTAGATATGAATTTCTAGATTTCTGAATTATTGTAGGGCTAGAGCAAGTGAATATGTAGTAACAGAGTTATGAAACTTAAACTTAAGTCGATTAGGAATCCGGGGCCTATACATGCTTGTGATTCTAGAGGTTTCAGAGACAGCATGTTGAAGAAGAATATAGCAACTATCTAACATTTCTTAGGATTTATTCTTCTTTCAGAAATCAGTAAATCACCCTTGTTAAATTCTAGAATTTATATGTAACCATCATGTGTACATTGTACAGTATAAAAGACCAAATTTGTAGAGACAATTAGACAAAACAGTAATTTGCAAATTGATACAAAGAGAAAGATACACAAAAAGCTAACTGCTTCATACCTAGATCATTGGCATGAGGAGTATGAGAAAGATTCCCAATCACTTACGATTATACGTTTCTTCGCTATCACACCAAGACGAATAGATGCACATCCACCACTAAACTCACCGATCACAATATAGAAATGCAGCCCATTTCACCCTACCGGTGAAACCAAGCTTTCAAAATAAGCACCAACGGAAACAAACTCACCCGAGTTCCTAATCTCGGGATATCTAAACGAGCAGTCATTTGCATCAAATATCACAAACGTCAAACCACAAAGCAAAAGGATCTGACCATTCTTGAACACATGCAATACTCTTTTATACGTATACTTGAAAAATCATCAATGTAGGGAATCGTAACAACATTAGTCCAACTCTGTTCTCCCTTGCTACAACCATCCATGATCCACATGCGATATCATGATCCACATGATTGCACTAGCAAGATGGCTGCACAGAACATAGAGCGATCCTTCAGATGCCACCAGCTTCGAGTAATAGCCACTCTTCACATAACTAGGCATATGCAATATCTCACTCTCATCCTTCTCTAAATCAAAAGAAACAATATCCCAACTTGATTCCAACTCATAATCTTGATCAGTAATCCAATACAGCTTCCCACTTGCGAATGTAGCCGGATCATTCATCAACCAACGGCCCTTGAAATTCTTGATCCTTTTCCACTCATCATTCCTCAAACTATACACCTGCACTATCACCTCAGACAAATCCCTTTTGCTGTTGAAAAACCCCACAACCTTATAATCATCACTCGATTTATCGTAACCCAAACTGTAAGCAAAATAGCCACCAACATTAGCTTTTAAACCGAAATCAGGCATCCTTTTGCAAACCCTAATAGATGCGTTCCACAAAATCAAATAATTTCTATCTACGCACAAGCAAATTAAACCATCACAAGAACCCACCACCCAAACAAAATTCCCCCTCCAATCGGACTGAGCAATTCAATTCAAATGCTTCAGAAATAGGTTCATGCACGGAATTAACCGAAAATTTCTTAAAATTACCGCGATAGTTCAGAATGATTTTGTGGGTAGCGAAACTTTGGTCCGATTTCGAGATCTCGCGGGGTTTTAGGGGGTGTTTGGAGTAGATGAAGCTTATTGATAAGTGTTGAAAGCTGCTTAAAGAAGGTTATTTGAAAATCAATTAATGTTTGAAAATAAGTGTTGAAAGCAGTTGAAAGAGGAAAAAAAATAGTGTTTGGAATACTGCTGATAGAAGAAGCTTATTGTTACTTTTTAGAATAAATGTATATTTTGCCCTTAATGTTATTAAATAATTATAATTTATAATAAATAAATAAAATGCAAAATTTATTCTTATTCTATATTTATTTTTTACTTTATAATTTTGATCTAATATTATAAAATATTAAATTAATATAAATATTATATAATATTATAATTGATAGAAATATAGATATTTTTGAAATTAAATAAAGTTTTTAAAGATAATTTGGTCCGAAAAAATCATAAGTAATAAGTTGAAACTGAAAGCTAGGGTGGAGCAGTAGGGGTGTAAGTGATTCCGCTCCGAACCGCGAAACTGATCGGACCGAACCAAACCAAACCGAAAAATGCGGTTCGGTTCGGTTTCACGGTTTGGTTCGGTTTATTTTTTTAGAAACCGTTTATATTCGGTTCGGTTCGCTGTTTCAAGATTTCTTGAACGGTTCGAACCGAACCGAACCAATATCATATTTTTTAATATTTTTATGTAATATTTGTCCTTCTTATATAAGAATATTATTGAATTTAGATATTAGATTTAAGTTAAGATCAATTCTAATCTATATAAATGAAGAGAAATGAGTAACAACTCTATACTTATGAGTTTGGAATGAGTGAAATCCTACAAACTATTATTCTTGCATTATTTAGGATTTAAAAAATAAAAAAATAATAAAAAGGTGAACCGAGGAACCGAACCGAACCAAACCATTTATAAGCGGTTCGGTTCGGTTCCGATATTGAAAAATCCATCGAACCGAACCGAACCGAACCATTTATATGTGTTCGGTTCGATTCCTAAAATACATAAAAAACCAAACCGAATCGAACCGTTACACCCCTATGGAGCAGCTTTAGCTGCTTCTCTATTTTTTACCCAAAGAATCTCATCTTTAAGCTGGATGTCCCAAACACCTCCACACCAGCTTAAAGCTGAAAGCAGCTTTCGATAAGCTGTTCCAGAGAATCTCGATGATCACGTCGTTTTGGGAGCTTGGGAATTGAAACGGTCGGATCCTCCATTAAAAAAATTGAATTTTCGTTGGATTTTGATTCAGAGAATTGAGTGAAGGAAAGAGAAGTGACTGAATCAACCATATATAGATTGGTTGAAGAAGACTGACATTCAGTCGTCGCAGTCAATTTCAGATGCATACACAAGTCGTGTACGTGGGGGCTTAATTTCATCAACAAATTGCATGCAGACAACTCAAACGTCAGATTGTCTGCATTTGAATATCAATCTTGACTTCATCCTATTATTATTATTTACAAGTCTTTCACATTATATCCACATAAATTTGTATCTGAATCTAATGTGGGAAATATGACTTCCATAATGTTGAATTGCTAATATATGTGTTTTATGATTGATTCGTCTAATTACTTCACTAGCCTACTTTAAACCTTGGATAGTCGGACAGAAATGTTAGGATCGGTTAATCAATCAAACTGAATTAAATCAAAATTTTAAAATCGTATTAAATGAACAAATTATTTTTTTTGGGGGGTTGACGAGTAACACATAACCACTATGATGAGTACGTAAATGAAGATGCATTATTAATGAAGAGTCACGTGGAATTTCAAGAGGTAGCATGCATAATCATTTTTATTTATTGTTGTGAGCCTTTATAAAGGTTTCTTTATATTTTAGTCTAGCAGAATTGAGATTTGTAGAACTGAGACATGAGCGCGTTCCTCCCAATTTCATTCGCTCGACGGATTGATTTTGGATAATCCTTATCCTACATGTTTGTGGGTCAACTCAATAGGTTAGGAAGATCTTAATTCTTGCATTCGAGCACAAATCAACGAAATTTTGATTAATAATTATAATTTTGTCTAGCATTCCGAAGAATCAACGGATTAAATTTTATCCTATTTTGTATTTTATTTCTATTGATTATTTTTTCTAAAAAATCCTCTGCATCACACTTCACGAGGTCGAACTAGGTAACATCCGCTACTATGCAATTTTCTTTTAACACAAACTATACACATTACACTAAACTAACTAATCACATGTAATAGACTGGCAGCATGAATTGCTTAATTTTAAATAATAAAGAACTTCCTAGAGCATAATTCAGTGGATTAGTTTCGATGGCAAAAATTGGGGGCACTGGTACAAATTTAGGAATTTGCAACTATTACTAATATATACTGATATGCAGAGATTTATGTAATAAAATAGGAAAAAGGATAAACATGTGTGAAGAGTAGAGAATTGTAAGTACAAGCCAAGCATGCATATGTATATATAACCTAGGTGAAGCAGAGCAAGCATTGTTTCCCATTACAAGAACTAGGATCCCCTCACTACGCTAGCAGCCTCTGAGCCAACTACATACACCACCAAGTATGCGTACCTGAAATTTACGACTCATCCATGAAGACGTTCCCGTGTCCGTTAGCTCTCAAGAACTTCTTCAATAGAAGAACTACAATAGCAATAGTAAGCCCAAAAGCAGCCAATGTTAATAAACGATCATCTGCTGGTTTCACAGCCCTTGCTTCCGCCTCATGCAAGAGGCGGTGGCTAGTTGTGGACACAGGAACTGACTGTTCATCTGCATCAGCTGGGTGGGGATGTGTTTCTGTAGTTTCCTCAATGTTGCCTGGGGGAGTCTGCTGAATTTCTTCAGTTTCTGTGTGTTTCTATAGCTTTGAGGCACTGGCTGCGCTTTGCTGAGCATGTATTCATGAACCTGCGGAAGTAGTAATATGTAAGATTCGAATGACGGAACAATGAAAGTTGAACCAAGGCCTCACGAGATTTAATTGCAAGAGCTCGTCTTTCTTCTTTAGGGTATTCCAGACCGCCATTTGGGCTGGTAGGCATGAATGCAATTAATGCAGTACGAACTGGAAAAAAGTTTAAAATGAAAGTCAAGAATATAAAATCGATGGAATGTCTGCAAAAAAGTGACTTATATGTCCAACAAATGGATACATTGACTACGGTGAGAGACAATTTGATATGTAACAAATCTATGAAGTGGTAACCACAACAAGATCAATCAGAGTCAGAGAACCCACAACGCCCCAGAAAATATCATAGAAATTCACAAGGGATATATATGCACTAACGGATAAGTGCTTCAAGAATCGCATAATTTGAAGCTTACGCAGCATGACAAAATAAACTTGCAAAGCTAGAATGTGTAGTTCCTTTCAATAATTGGATGCATAATGGGAAGTTATGATCCTGTTCTATATACATGTCTTTAAACATGAACATACCACTCCAGGATGGTTGCCAGTCGAAATGCTCAAGCATATCTTGGTTATTTGGCTGTAGAAGAAATTAAACAAAGTCAGACAAAATGCAGAGTTCCCTAAGGGCAGGTTATCTGCTACTAGCAAGTTGCTTTAGAAGGATAATCAGCAGGCAATTGAATTCTTCCATGATATATTCTGACAATTGCGACCAGCTAAAACCATGTTTCCATAAAAAGTAATCATCATGCCAAAACAGCTACCCAGAGACTTGTAATTTCCCAAATCACTAATTCAAACTTAAAATAAAGTTCATATTCGCAGCCAGAAAGCATCAAGATGAAAAGGAATTCATCAACAACTACACATCCAGCAATAAAAACCTCAGAATAATAGCCAATAGGAACAATTTCTGAAAGAATTCATCGACCCGATCCATTCAGGAATTGCAAAAACATATTTGATAAGAAAATTTAGCTCAAAATTGCAGCACATAAAACTCACAAGATATATCATTAGATCAGAAATTAGTTTGCAATAGTATTTTCCCAATTAATAATAATAATAATAATTGTTGGGTGATGATTCAATCCTCAGCATGATCATACTTGTGGGAAATGATTCTATCTTCTATACTGAATCACGCTCAGTAGCCTCGTGCTCTGACTGTTGAGAAGATTTGAAGATCCCAAAACCCTATCTGCTTGGTGAACCATTCCTTTGTATTCGTATTTGTCTCTGAGGTTTCGGACTCGGTAGACACTCGCTCCTCGGTCAAGGCGCTCGGTAGCTCATCGGCCTCGGCACCGGTGTAGAAGACTCGGTGAATCTTGGACTCGGCGGGAGCAGATATGCGAGAGAGTCGGTTAGACCGAACTCGGCGGGAGTAGTTCACTGGACTCGTAGCCGATTTTCGGTAGACCCTTCTCATTGTCTATCTACCGAATACAAAATCGACTCAGGATCGGGCCGACGTCTTCGAACCGTCTCGAATCTTTTGATAAGCTATCAGTGTTGTCAAGTACGAGGAAGAGAGAAGTCAACTTCAGTTGCCTCGAAGTTTGTTCTGTCTCAACCACCACATCCACCTCGACAAATGACAAGCATACACGTGTCGTCTCACCTACTAAAGCTACAGTCAACATATTTCCGTAAAAGGTGGGAAAGTACACTGTTACCTACACAAAAGAGCCGTTTGCTACCACAAAAGAGGGAAAAAGAAGAAGATCGTCTCCAACGGATCTATTCTTCTCTCCACTCTATAAATAGAGGGATCATTCAAGATTTGAAGCACACACTAACACGAAGCAAGAAACGCACAGAGCATTCAAACGAGCGAAATTAATGACTAAGTCTTCCGCAAGAATCAACCGAGTTATCTCCGGCGAAAGACTACATCCAGCTCAAAAGGAACCAAGCTGAACCGACATAAGCTTCTAGTATCCAAGCGACTGACACGAACCTATAGCTAAACCCTCAGCTGTTCGTCGCTCTAGATAGCTACATTCTCGTTCCTTATCCCTCTAACCCTAAGCTCACTTGTTATATCCATAGCTTAGACGAAGGAGTTCACATTTGAACCCAATCCTTATTGTATAAGGACTCCTTCATTGTTGGAGAAGTTTGTCAAACACTTAAAGTTTGATAGAATTGTAAACTGGGACTTGCTCGAGTATAATCCCCAAGCCACGGCTTTGTCCGAGTGTACAAGCCGACCGAGACTAACTCGGTATAATAAATAGCCTCCCGATCTATCGGGACAATGGACGTAGGATTGTTGATATCCGAACCACTTTAAAAATATACGTGTCGTTTACTTACTTGTTTCATTAGTTTTACCGTGCATACTGAACATCATATTTAAAATCGATTTAACGTCTCGGATATTCGAACTTCTTATCTACCGAACCGAGACTTGCATAAAACGTTTTCCTCATTAAAACCGATTTGGGCCTACACAATTCCGCACACCGAACTCTCACCGATCGATACGGAATTCTCGACCTAGTCGGTTAGCGAGATCTCGGTCGAGTCGGTACTCTTTTAGCCTTTAACACGATTCGAAACGGTTATGCAGTCCGGCCGAACTATTTCGTACGGCACCTTCCCGAATAGGACTCGTTCGTGTTCGAAAGTTGAGAAATTTGGATTCGGGTGTATTCACCCCCCCTCTACACCCGAACTCACTCACGGGACCAACAATTGGTATCGGAGCAGGGAGTTCTTTGACTCTTGTTATCTTTGAGACCGGGTCTATTCGAACGGATCCGAGGGAAAGCGTTTTTCACGCATATCACTCTACATTCATATCATTATTCTTCATGGCTGATATGTCGGGTATAAGGATTGTACCTATGTTCTCGGTGGAGAACTACGGAGTATGGCGAGTCGGGATGGAAGTTCATCCGACATCCCTCCATGACATGATATGATCGAAGTGCTTGAAGATAGACCTATCATTCCTATGATTGATAGTGTCGTGACTCGGAGACCAAGCTCAAGGAGGAGGAATGGTGGCCGGGAAGAAGATCCCCAAAGACGAAGTCTCTTCACTCCCGAAGAGAAGAAGCTTCACAATCTAGACCGAGTCACCGGGAATGCTATACTAACCACCCTTAGTGATTCTTATCTTGGCGGGGTTCGGGAATGCAAGACTGCTAAAGAACTCGGGATGCTCTTGCGCTACCGAGTCGAGGGACTCGAAGATTAAAGCCAACAAATTAGCGCCGGAACTCCAAAAGCCGGAAAGCTTGTCTCTCATGCCCGGGGACAAAATCGAAGATCTAAACGTCGATTTACCAATCGATGAATTCTATCAATGGGCCGAGAAAGACATTCAAGAATCGAGAGATGAATCGAAGATTCGAGGGCACCGCCCGGGACGGACACCTGGACACCTTTTGCCACTTTATTGCGACATTCCGATTTAGATGCTTGTGTCTCCCGACCATATCTTTTCGTAATTACGGGCGAGGAGTATGAGTTCGACGGACCTCAAAGAAAGCCGAGAGCCGAAGGCGATACGAAGATTGACCATGCTTTCAAAGCTACGGTCAAGACAAAGATCTCCCGCTACGAGCAAGACGACGAGTAAGGCCGAGCCTTCACTTACCGACCTACAAGAAGGAAGTCTAGCTCGGAAGTGCGCGGCGCTCGCAGTGAAGTATCGAAGGAGAAAGAAAGGCGTAGAAAACGACCAAAGCATACCGAGATACAAAAGGTAAGTCGGAATATACACCTAAACGCGCTCCCGATACTCAATCTTCCGAATGCGTAAAGAAAGATGACTCAAGCACCCTCAAGGGATAGTGCAACCAAAGAAGAAAAAAGTCATCACTTGCTACAACCGCAAGAAGCCGGACATTATCGGTATGATTGTCCTAAGCTCGATAGTCTTTGAACGCGCAAGACGCAAGGCAAGGAGAGAGAAATTCGCCCCGAAAAGACAATCCTACATAGGCGGCGAAATCTCGGACGACTCGAAGAGATCGACTCCTTTATGGATTCATCTGACGATGAAGCGACTTTCATGGCCTTAGAGCATGAAGCAGATGAATCAACTGAAATGTGCATGATGGCAGGCGAAGAGGATGAGGTAAATTCTCATGAACCAGTTAACTCCTCTTCACACTGCACACACGACACTATTTCAGGTGCAGATGGGAATTTGGACATCTCGACCGCATATGAAGATCTACTAGATGAACAAATTCAGATGAGTCTGCAGCTCAGTAAGACTCTTCAGGAGTTGGATACCCTGAAAGTGGAGAATCAGAGACTTTCTCAGGAGAGTCAGGTTGTTACTGAGGCCGAAGGACTTGTGTTGAGACTCAGGGAGGAGATAAACTCTCTGATGGCCAAGTCTCAGCATCAAGAAGATCGGATTTCAGTCTTGACCAATGACTTGACTCAGAAAGATACTGAACTGAGTCTACTGAAGCAAGAACTGTCAGGACTTCAGACCAAGCACGACACACTGAAGAAAAGTGATGATGTCTGGAGGAACCTGATGACTGAGAGGTATATGGGCGCAGAGAAGAAATTAGAGGCTATGCTAGCAAGCAATAAGCCAAAGCACTGCAAGGAAGGACTTGGATTCAGTCTAGGAGCTTCCTCATCTGCCCCAATACACTCAGAAGTACGGCTTGCTGATAGATTTGTTCGAGGGGAGACTATCTACGCAGATATACTGAACCCCCTAGCAAAGAACAAACAGAAGATGAAAGCACCTCATCCCACACATCAGCATTATGACAAGAAGATCAATGCCAAGAAACCCCAGTTCAGTCAAGGGGGAACCAGCAAATCAAACTTGGCAGATCAGTATGGACCTCCGAAGCTGACGCATCCTGCTCAGTATGGATCATATTATTATGAACCTATAGTCCGAAGAGGCTCCAAAGGTCAGAAGAAGAAAAAAGTCGCACAGAAGGCAAAGGTCAGCAGTCCACCAACTCAGAAGATCAGGACTCCTGAACCTCAGAAGCCTCAGAAGTCAGCTGTGACCAGTCCAGTGGTCAGATATGTTAACTCTAGTGGAAAGAAAATGTCTGAAACCACCAGGGTTGTTAGATAGATTTGGGTTACTAAAACTAACATCTAAGGACCCAAAATAAAAAATAAAGGGTACTCGAATATAATTGCGTTTTTGCGGGTGCGTAAAGACCCATGTTATGTGGACGGCGGATGCTCAAGACACATGACATACCAAAGGAGTCTGCGAAGAATTATATCACTGAAGAAGGACCCAGAATTGAGTTCGGAGACAATGCAAAAGGTTATACCAGAGGATATGGAACACTCAGCATTGGAACTGCCAACGTTCCAAGAGTATCATATGTTGAAGGACTTCAGCATAATCTTCTCTCCGTTAGTCAATTTTGTGATAACTCAAATAGAGTGATATTTGACGCCGGTTTTACGTGATGTTATTGATAAATCCACGTGGGAAAACAAATGTTATCGGGTTCGCGCAGAAAGAACATATATGTGGTCGATCGGAACTCAGCGAACCCGAAGCTTGCTTATTGGCGAAGAATGACAACCGCACGGGGTGGCTATGGCACGTAAGACTCGGCCATCTCAACTTTAAGACGCTCAACAAGCTAGCAAGAAACACTCTAGCAAGGGGACTGCCGAATGAAGTATTCGAGCAAAGACACTCGGTGTGAAGCATGTCCGAAGGGAAAGCAAACAAGGAATCAAAATCCTCCGGTTCCATCGCCTTCCACCGATGGAATCCTTCACTGCTACATATGGATTTGTTCGGTCCGGTCTCCCAGTGACGATCGAGAGGCGTAAAAAATATGCATTAGTGGTCATAGATGACTACTCGCGCTACACATGGGTCATATTCATTGCCAACAAGTCCGACGTCAAAACGAGTTACCAACGCTTCGAAAAAGCTCGAGTGTCGAGAAGAACACCAAGATCGGAAAAATACGTTCGGACGGAGGAACCGAGTTCCTTAATTCCATGGTAAAGGAGTTCACGCAGCGAAGGAATAGAGCATGAGACTTCGTTTGCACGCACACCTCGGCGAGAATGGAGTTGCTTTGAACGAAAGAACAAAACTCTAAAAAGAGGCAGCTAGGACTCTACTCGCAGACTCGGGACTCCCAACCAAATTCTAGGCGTAAGCAACGGATCTCGCATGTTATACTCAGAATAGATCTCTACTGACAAAGCAGCATAAGCGGACACCATATGAACTATGGAACGGCAGGAAGCCTTCTCTATCTTATTTCCATATTTTTGGTTGTTCATGCTTTATTCACAATAATGGGAAAGATCAGTTGAAGACTTTTGATAGCAAGTCAGATCAGGGAGTATTCTTAGGATACTCTCGGGTCGGCAAAGCTTTCGAGTATTCAACTATCGGACTCTTTGCGTGGAGGAAAGCCCTCATGTTGTTTTTAACGAGTTTGCTACTGAAGACAGGAGCAATAACTCAAATTCTGAATCTGAGGACATCAGTAAGCAGCTACAGGATCTAAGCTTAAAAGACAAATCTGGAAAGATCCAGCTATGTTGGGATGATGATTCGACGAAGAAACCGAAGACAAATCTATCGAATCTCAACCTGTCGAGCAAGTAGCTTACAGTTTGATTCTCCCGAATAGAATCAATCCCGTGGTAACTCAGGTCGATGAAGAAACCGTTGAGGTAATCGAGACCAACACTACCGAGAGCAACACCTCGGGGGGGAACGTCTAGTAATGTTCCCGAGCCGAATGCCCCCGAATCCGGTGACTCGGTAGACCATACTCTTGTTACTGAATTACTTCAATCTCAGAATAGTACAACTGAAATGCCTAACTCACCTACTATCTGTGTTGAACAAGTTTCAGATGAAGAGTTGAAACATCGTAGATCGTGGCTCGATGCTCACACTGCTGATTTAATCATTGGAGATCCTTCGAAGAAATGTCAAGACAAGATCCAGTTTCGTCAAGGAGAAAGCGCATTATTTTCCCGCTTCTTGTCTACTCGAAGAGCTTCGGACCATTGAGGATGCATCGAAAGATGCTGGCCGGATCATTGCTATGCAGGAGGAGCTGAATCAGTTCACGAGAAACGAAGTATGGGAGCTTGTAGACAGACCCCGTCATCAACATGTTATTGGAACTAAATGGGTCTTCAAAAACAAGCGAGATGAAAACAACGTTATAGTAAGGAACAAAGCAAGACTCGTGGCTAAAGGCTACTTGTCAAGCCAAAGGGATAGATTTCGATGAGACGTTCGCTCCAGTTGCAAGATTGGAGGCAATCAGACTATTCTTGGCCTACGCAACACATCAACGATTCAGAGTTTATCAAATGGATGTGAAGTCTGCGTTCCTGAATGGCGTGCTGAAAGAAGAAGTCTATGTGGAACAACCGCCCGGCTTTCGGCGGGGGACATCAAGTATATAGACTCGAGAAAGGCTCTATACGGGTTAAAACAAGCACCCGTGGGCTTGGTACGATACCCGTCCGAGTTTCTTCTTTAGAAAGGTTTTCGAAAGGCACGATGAGACCGCACTCTATTCAACATTCGGCCGGAAGAAGACTTATTACTTGTGCAGATCTACGTGGATGACATTATATTCGGATCAAAGAATGTCATCATGTGTCAGCAATTTGAAAAGATGATGAAGGATAAGTTCGAGATGTCGATGATGGGTGAAATGAACTACTTCCTTGGTTTTCAAGTCAAGCAATCTGAAAAGGGAACGTTCATCAACCAAGGCAAATACACTCGAGACCTCATCAAAAGATTCGGCTGCACATCCGGCAAATCAATCAAGATCCCGATGAACACGAATATGAAGATAGATCTTGATAAAGAGGGAGTATCGAGAGACCAAACCGAATACCGTGCTATAATTGGTTCTTTATTATATCTAACACTACTCGTCCCGACATAACTTATGCTTTGTAGGTGTGCGTGCTCGATTTCGAGGCAAATCACAAGCAGAGTCATATGGACTCAGCAAAGAAGATTCTCCGCTATCTACGAGGAACACCTGACATGGGTTTGTGGTATCCAGCTGATGATAATATTGAACTAACTGGTTATTCTGATGCTGACTATGCAGGATGTAGAATAGACCAAAAATCAACTTCAGGAACATGTCAGTTCCTTGGCAAAGAAGCCGATCTCATGGTTTTCAAAGAAACAAGCACTCGGTGGCCACGTCGACTACCGAAGCCGAATACATGGCTGCTTGGAAGTTGTTGCGCCCGAATCCTTTGGCCGAGACAAGCAGTGAGAGACTATGACGTCATTCGAATGAAGTGCCGATTTTACGTGACGTGCATACGGTGCTATTGCAATCACTCGAACCCCTGTACTTCACACGAGATGCAAGCACGTGGACATCAGACATCACTTCATTCGTGACCATGTCGAGAAAAAGGATATAAGGATGGAAAATATCCATACCGACAAGCAACGGGCTGATATGCCGACCAAGCCTCTAGGCGAATCCGATTCGAGAGAACTTTCGGTAGAGCTAGGTGCTGTTGGACCCTACTGACCCCGGTCGGTAAGAGGTTTCGGGAGAGAGACATTTCAAGTAAGGGGGAATGTTCACTCTCGCATCGATACATTCGATACGTAGAGACAAAAACCATCTACACGAGGTATCGGTGACTACTATGTTCGGCGACGGGTTTGCGTATCTCTACTCGTAGTAATTTAATACAACAGTACTTTGCATTTATGACAAAGATTCAGCATGACATTAATATCTTTTGGTTTGTCTTTATTATTAACGGCTCACATTTAATGCACGACATTCCATACACAAGTTTGCTGAACTCTGCACGCATTTAATGCATGTCTTTTCACAGTTACTACTTAGGCTATTTTACAACTAGCTTTGACTTAGGCGACTTTTGTGATCATTGCCTAGTTTATAACTTCTAATCTTAACCGTCCATATCATAAAGCAAGTTTAAATTCAGCCTTCGATCGAAAACCATTCATCTTCACATTTGATATATATATTCGATCATATCTTTGAAACCGCCATTAGCATACTTCATAACCTTCAAATTCCGAAAAATCCGAGATCTGCATACGCAATCCTTACTTGCAACTTCATTCTCAATCTTATCTCGAATTTTATCTATTGGTATGCTTATATCTGTTAATGTATTTATTATATTTTTCGAGATCGCATTGTAAAAGCATCGATCTATCCAAGAAACGGTGCATCGATTCATTTCTTGTAACAGTACTATGGTCGGTCTATCCGTCGGTTCTCCCGACAAGATAGAGGAAATCCTCAAAGCAAGGGCCGTATCCGGTGCGAACCCGGTCATGGAGTTCGACGCGTGCGAGCTCGAGTACATGGACGATATCTTCACATATCTGAGGAAATCCGGACTTGAGGAGTTTCTATCGAGGAAGCCGACCTTCTTCCTTCCTCGACAAGTGGCGGAACTATATCCGAACTCGACTCGGTTGGAGGAGACATTACGGCGAGGTTCGCCGTTAACACCATTGACGACGCATCGAAGATACCGGGCGTATGTCCATTAAACAAGCGCCGAAGAAGAGCTTCAACCTCCCGTCCGAAGGTGTCGGCACCTTGGGGTACAATGACGACGCTGCCGACACATACCTCTCCCGTTTTACGTGGCAAGCCCACAACCTTCGGAGCAAGCATTTCCGAAGAATGCCATGCTACCGCAGTTCGTAGCACCGGCGTACATCGTCACTCACCGTTGACGAGCCAGGCTGGCTCTTTCGATCAGGTCTCCCGACCCAAGATCCATATGATGATGGCAATTTATGACTTGCGTGAAAGTCAATTGGACCGACTTCTTTGTTCGCGAATTTATGGCTCGGGCGGCCAAGTTCGACAAAGCTACGCGAACACCGACCGCAAAAGGAAAGCTTCTCTACGGACTTAAATTGTCGGTCATGATCGAGGATTTCTGCGAGGCCGAGCATCACATATGCCGACAAGGAATATTTTAATGTGAAGAAAATCCGCTTTCACAACAAGTCCGCGACCTCCGCAACGCATTGGTTCGGGACATGCCGCGAGGCTCGGCCATCGAAGCCTCGCAGCGACTCCTAAGAAAAAGACACCTCCGGCAAAATCACCTAATGCACCAGCCAAGATGCTGAGGAAGGCCATACCGGATACACCTGCGAACCGGAGACTACTCCTGAAGTGGCTACCGAACCAACTCCTATTCAGCCCACTACAGTTGGTAGATGAGTCTTCCTCATCCGAGAAGACCAAGTCGGTGGAGAAAGCCGTCTCCACCGAGGAACAAGTTCAAGAGGAACAGGGAGAGGCTACCGAAGCCCAAAGCGAAGAAGTCCAACGTCCGGATAGCCTCTCTCTCGTGCCTCCGCTCGCCAGCCTACCACCTGCCGACCACCGAGACTGACTTCGTTGATATCGAGTCGATTCTCTGCGTCTGCGAAGAGACTCTCGGGATGGAAGCGGCAACCATTGTCTCTCAGAGCTTCCCGAGAGATCATCCGGTTCATTCCGAGCTTGCGACCATTCGATTTGCTCGTCCTAGCCAAGTCGGCAAGGCTCCATATGATCCTACGCTTTCGGGAGTGGCCTCGGCCTTCAACGCCTTGTTCTACACTACTCTCGTCGCCAGCCTACACTTGGAAGAACCGAGATTGCGTGAGGAGATAGGCTATTCGAGCCGAGAACCTCAATACGATGGAGAATCTAAGGGCAGCCATGCTTGCAATCATTGCTGATCGACGCCAAGCAGCTGACTCGCCGCCCTCAGATCGGTCTGACCACGACGGTCAGGACCCACCCAGTGATTCAGGCCCTGGAAAGCCTGATGAGGGACATCCACAGGACAAGGATACCCATACTGAAGAAGCAGCACCACTCAGTATCCTTGGGCCTGAGAAGCCTTCGGCTGGTGTCTCGTCCTCAACAGAGCCTGCTCAGCTCCTGCTCAAGTCGACATACGAGGCAGCGCCCAGCCCATCTGCCAAGAAATCCCGTTCAGTTGCCAAAGCTCTAACTGCACAAGGAGTTAAAAATCGGGAATTGGCGAAGGCAGTCCACAAGGTGTGGAAGAAGTCTGCATTGGCCACCAACTCGAGCTTGGGGGCCGAAATCCAAAGATCTCTACATCGTTGCCCCGATGTCTCCGCTCTCATATCCGAAGCATTGGCCCAAAGAAGCAACAGCGGTTTCGAGACTCGGCCTAAGGACAATTCGGGAGGGACAAAGCCAAGCTCCTTGAACAATTTCGTAACGCCTTGTCCGCTCATACCGAGTCATTCACCGAGCAAGCCCGGAGCCACGGAGAACGGACTAGACCTCATTCAACTGGTCGTGGAGGACAAGATCGGTGAGAAACTAGCTGAATCGAAGTCGAAGCCGTTCTCTCTCATACAAAGTACAAGGACGCACTCATATCTCGAGAGGAACGAGCCGCATCTAGCATTGGAGAAAGTGCATAACGGCATCGGACGACTTGTCCACCTTTGTTTATCGAAGCTAGAGAAAAAGGTACTCATCCCAACCCCTACTGTACTTGATGATGCCAAAAAGGGGGAAGGAAAGAAGAAGGGTACTCGAGAAAGAAAGTGAAGGAAGTGAAGGAAAGAAAAAGGTACCGAGAAGGCGACTCCCACTAAACCTTCTAGACTACTGAAGGGGACAGATCCATCAAGAAAAGAAGGGGACCGAGAAGAAGAAATCTATTGCCGACCTTAGCAAAACTCGGTCTCGAAAACTCGACTCGGACTCCGGGTAAGGCCCGTGGGTGTTTCGAGCTGCGAGCACACTGGAAACCGGCCCAAGTGGCTCAAGACCCCAGCAGACTACTCGGGCAACCCGAGACTCCCAAAGACATTATTAAGGAGGTTGCTTTGAGTACGGCCCAAAGCGGTGGAGGACTCGAAGAAGAAGAGGCTCCTCTTCCACCACCGAGTTCAAGAAGGCAAGGGCAAACAAAAGCTTAAAATTCCAACCCCCTCCAAAGAAAGCGATTAAGGTACATATCTGGCGAGGAGGAAGCCCAAATAGCTGCGGATGAGAGGCGGCCGAGAAATTGCGAGGCCGAAGCGGCTAACAAGCCAAAGTCTAAGCCTTGCTAAAGGAAAGACTAAAGCCCCATCCAGAGGAGGAAAGAAAACGCTAGGACTCGCCTCCAAGAAAGCTCATCATAACGGATGAAGAGGACAGAGAAAAGGAAAAGGAGCAAGCAGCAGAAGAGTACCGAAAGGCGGGGTACGTCCAAATCTAGATCTAGTACCCTGCCGAATCGAAGAAGCCCCTCAAGCAAGCCACCGATACACAAGGAGATGAAAAAGAAGCCATATTTGATCTGATGAACAGATATCTATACAGAGGCGAGGAGGCAAGACAGATTCAGGCTGCCAGAGATAGAATTTGGAAGCGGGACCTTGAAGCTCGATGAAAAGGACCGAAGAGGAGGCCAGCCGAGAGTGCCTTCTAAAGCCGATATTCCATACAGTACTGAGGAAATTCGGGGAAGCCAGCGACCCGAAATTTCAAAGATGGCCAAGAACAGATGAATGGATACCAGGCTCAGCTCAATCAAAGATGGGAAAATGCGAAAATTGAGTTCATCAAGAGGAACTATTTCGGAGGTTCCGGTCCAACAGGACAAGGATTGAAGCTTACATGGAATGGATGTTCGCTGCCGAACTCGAACTCTACCCATACCTCGACAAAGCCATATCTGAAGGTATAGAAGTCAGTGTTCCGGGACCCAGAATCATACCTCCACCGAGAAGACAGGATGACTCAGTACACTTTGGTACGATTGAAGCTGAAGTGAAGCATGCAGCAGCGAAGAAAGAACTTGCTGAAGATGAGCCTGCTGATTTTGCAGATTTACGAAGCTAAGGAAGATCACATACGGGATGTATGGAGTGCCGCTCCCGAAGATCGGACTCAAGAGTTCATGGACGTAATCAAGAAGTTCAGTGGCCCTCCTCCCTAGATCTTTAGCTCATTCTCTTAGCATAGCAAGATTGTATGCATCTTGAATTTCTCTTATATTTATACAATCTGCTTTTGGCTCTGACAACTACTTGTTGTCTAAATAGCCGTGTTTGCTTTATGCTTTAACACTCAGAATCACTGAAGTGATTACTGACACACACACACTTTGTTTATTTACTTGTCAGTTTTTGCTCGGTTAGATCTCTGATAGACTAGACTTTCAGTTACTATTTCTCTTTGGGGGAAATTGTTGCATGGGAGAAATTATTGTAAAGGGGGAAATTGTTCTGCTCTGTCTCCCTCAGTAGTCTAGCACTTACCAGACAACTCCACTGATCCTACTTGTAATATTTGTAAGGAGCTCTGTTTCTGAGTAAGTTAGTGTTTAGCATAGTTGATAGGACATAGATGATAGGTTTTGGCATCATCAAATAGGGAGAAATTGTTGGGTGATGATTCAATCCTCAGCATGATCATACTTGTGGGAAATGATTCTATTTTCTATACTGAATCACGCTCAGTAGCCTCGTGCTTTGACTGTTGAGAAGATTTGAAAATCCCAAAACCCTATCTGCTTGGTGAACCATTCCTTTGTATTCGTATTTGTCTCTGAGGTTTTAGACTCAGTAGACACTCTGCTCTGGTCAAGGCGCTCAGTAGCTCATCAGCCTCAGCACCAGTATAGAAGACTCAGTGAATACTGGACTCGAGCGGGAGCAAGATATGCGAGAGAGTCGGTTGAGCCGAACTCGGCGAGAGTAGTTCACTGGACTCAGAGCTGATTTTCAGTAGACCCTTCTCAGCTGTCTATCTACTGAATACAAAATCAGACTCAGCATCGGCTGACAGTCTTCTGAACTGTCTGAATCTTTTGATAAGCTATCAGTGTTGTCAAGTACGAGGAAGAGAGAAGTCAACTTCAGTTGCCTCGAAGTTTGTTCTGTCTCAACCACCACATCCACCTCGACAAATGACAAGCATACACGTGTCGTCTCACCTACTAAAGCTACAGTCAACATATTTCCGTAAAAGGTGGGAAAGTACACTGTTACCTACACAAAAGAGCCGTTTGCTACCACAAAAGAGGGAAAAAGAAGAAGATCGTCTCCAACGGATCTATTCTTCTCTCCACTCTATAAATAGAGGGATTATTCAAGATTTGAAGCACACACTAACACGAAGCAAGAAACGCACAGAGCATTCAAACGAGCGAAATTAATGACTAAGTCTTCCGCAAGAATCAACCGAGTTATCTCCGTGAAAGACTACATCCAGCTCAAAAGGAACCAAGCCGAACCGACATAAGCTTCTAGTATCCAAGCGGCCCGACACGAACCTATAGCTAAACCCTCAGCTGTTCGTCGCTCTAGATAGCTACATTCTCGTTCCTTATCCCTCTAACCCTAAGCTCACTTGTTATATCCATAGCTTAGACGAAGGAGTTCACATTTGAACCCAATCCTTATTGTATAAGGACTCCTTCATTGTTGGAGAAGTTTGTCAAACACTTAAAGTTTGATAGAATTGTAAACTGGGACTTGCTCAGTATAATCCCCAAGCCACGGCTTTGTCCAGTGTACAAGCTGACTGAGACTAACTCAGTATAATAAATAGCCTCCTGATCTATCGGGACAGTGGACGTAGGATTGTTGATATCCGAACCACTTTAAAAATATATGTGTCGTTTACTTACTGTTTCATTGGTTTTACTGTGCATACTGAACATCATATTTAAAATCGATTTAACTGTCTCAGTATTCTGAACTTCTTATCTACTGAACTGAGACTTGCATAAAACGTTTTCCTCATTAAAACTGATTTGGGCCTACACAATTCCGCACACTGAACTCTCACTGATCGATACTGAATTCGACCTAGTCGGTTAGCGAGATCTCACTGAGTCGGTACTCTTTTAGCCTTTAACACGATTCGTAACGGTTATGCAGTTCTGCCGAACTATTTCGATGCGGCACCTTCCCCGAATAGGACTGTTTCGTGTTCGAAAGTTGAGAAATTTGGATTCAGGTGTATTCACCCCCCCCCCCCTCTACACCTGAACTCACTCACGGGACCAACAATAATAATAATAATCATCACCACGACAAAAATCAAGCTGATTACAAAATTATAAACCCCGCTGTGAACAAAAAATTTCGAAATAAAAAAAAATAAAACACCAAAAATCCGCAATCCATCCTTGGAAAACGAGGAAAATATAATACCTCGAGAGGAAGGCTCATGAAATCATTGGAAGGATTAGATTGCATTTCTTTCACCTCCCGTAAAATCCTCTTCACCGCGGGGTTCTTCAGATTGTACTTAGTTTTATTGTGATAACATCCCTTCCACCATTGAAGAAACAACAGCAAGCAAGAAGAAGCCAAACGTGCGCAAGGAACAAGAGAGGAACAAAGCAGTTGAAGAAACAGTTGCTACAGTAACCGATAGAATAGTTATTGCATAACAACTCACTCAACTTGTAAACTGTTGTAACTGGTTTCTTCTCCAACAGTTAAGAAGTTAGGTTGGTTAGATATGGTTAGGATAGTTTGTTATCTTTACTTGATGATCACGATTCATGGCTCTATAAAGGGCCTTAATTTTACAATGTAAAGTAACACACAAAGTATGAAATAAACCAGTTCTTTACTTCTCAATTCATTGATCTGTTCTTTACTTTTACAAGTTGATCTACATGCAACCGTGTGCATGAGTGGAAAGGCTATTTCTACATATCCACATTTCTACATGGTATCAGAGCTTCAAGCTTCCAAATTCACGTTCTTGAGTCCATCAACTATCTCTGCTTCAAATTCTGGTTGATCCATTCATTCATCATGACAAAAATGGATGAAAACAATCCTTACTTCATGAGCCAAGGAGATAATCCATCGGCTGTTTTGGTTAATCCACCCTTGGATGGCAACAACTATCACTCATGGGCAAGATCTCTTCGAATAGCCCTTGGAGCAAAGAACAAGCTCCATATGATCCTCAATCCAGAGTCATTTCCAGAAGAAAGTAGTGAAGATCACATGGCATGGCAATGCTGCAACCTCATGATTCAGTCTTGGATCCTCAATTCATGCGCAAAAGAGATAGCTCCATGTATCCTATATGCAGACACTGCTGCAGAAATGTGGAGCATACTTCGCCATAGATATTCTCAAGGTAATCTTCCTAGAGTCTTTGAGTTACAGAGGGAAATATATACTACAGTTCAAGGTGTTCTTTCTGTGACGGCCTACTATAACAAACTGGATTCTCTGTGGAAGGAGTTACAGCAGTATAATCCCGTGTCTAGCTGCAGTTGTGGGGCAATGAAACAGTGCACATGCAACTGTCTCAAGAATCTTGCTGCTCAAGAAGAACAAAGCATGTCTATTAAGTTTCTAATGAATTTAAATGATATCTTCTCCTCCATCAGAGGTCAGATTTTGGTTATGAATCCATTCCCTACACTAAATGACATATACAGTTTGGTCCTTCAAGATGAAAAACAAAGGAGTCTTAATGGATACTCATCCGTGGCAAATGAGGCTATAGCTATGGCCACTCAACATTCTTCTACAACATCTAATGAGGGTTCCAGTATTGCTTGCTATGGATCCAAGGGAACAAATTTTGTATCACAGTCTGGAGGTTTCTACAAACCACACCAGTCCAGATTTCAGCAACCTCAAGGACCAAATCAGAAACGCGAAGCTCCATGTTGTTCCTACTGTGGAAAGATTGGCCACATTAAAGAAAAATGCTACAAACTTCATGGTTTTCCACCTAGTTATCAATTTAAGAATCACCAAGGAATCCCTTCACATGGAATTAACCAATACTCCTCTGCTGCACATATGGTTTTACGCTCAGGAAAGAGCTCTGAGAACTCAAGTGTCCCTATCTCTTCAGACCAGTACAATCACCTTATCAACCTCATTCAAAACCTATCCCAAACCTCCAATCCTCTTCCTCCTCTGACCAACACAACTGAAAACAACTCAGGTAACAAAATAGCATACTGTTCCTACTCTGCTCACTGCAATGTTGTGACTGAATCCATTCCTTTTGGCTCCTGGATCATTGATACTGGAGCCACATATCATATGGTTGGTGATATATCCTTATTATCTAATCCTCAGCCTATAAAGGACAGTTATGTGATCTTACCAACAGGAGATAGAATTCCCATAACACATACTGGTTCATCTTCTATCTTTAATACAGTTCTGAATTATGTTCTTTGTGTGCCAAGTTTTAATGTGAATCTGATATCTGTTAGTAGACTCATTACTACCACATATCTTGGCCTAAACTTTGACTTTGGAAATTGCTCTGTTCAGGATCACTTGCAGGGGCAGAAGATTGACATAGCTAAGATATACCAAGACTTGTTTCTGGTTCATCCATCTACTGCATCAACTGAAAAACAAATTCTGCTTCTTCCCATGCTGTTAAAGCTTCATCCCATACTTGGCACTCCAGGCTGGGCCACATCTCCCCTTCAAATATGTCTTTTATCAAGGATATATCAGATGATGGAATCACTGAAAATCCATGTACTATATGTCCTCTAGCTAAGTTTCACAGAAAACCTTTTTCTTCAAGCTCAATAAAAACTGTTTCCCCTTTTGAAATCATACACTGTGATGTGTGGGGACCTTTCTCTATCCCAACTCATGAAGGATACCAGTACTTTCTTACTATAGTTGATGATTTCACACGTATGACTTGGGTTTGTCTCATGAAGTATAAATCTGACACTGCCTCACACCTCAAAAATTTCCATACTCTTGTCCTAACTCAATTCTCTGCAGTAATCAAAATCATTAGGACAGATAATGGTTCTGAATTCTTTATTCCTGAATTTTATAATCTTCATGGCATAATCCATCAAACTAGCTGTGTATACACTCCTCAACAAAATGGAGTAGTTGAGAGGAAACACCATTCCCTTCTAAACATAGCTAAAGCTCTAAGGTTTCAGTCTAAAGTTCCTATCTCATTCTGGGGTGATTGTATTCACACTGCCACCTACATCCTTAACAAAATACCAACTGTTGTCCTTCAAAACAAAAGCCCTTTTGAGATTTTATACTCAAAACAACCTGATTATAGTAACCTAAAAGTATTCGGTTGTCTATGTTTTGCAGCCAATCTGGTACACTATAAAAACATATTTGATCCTAGAGCTAGAAGGTGTGTTTTTCTTGGTTATTCTACAACTTCAAAAGGATACAAGCTGTATGACTTGGACTCTAATTCCTATCTTGTCTCTAGAGATGTCTCATTTCATGAATCCATTTTCCCTTTTTCATGTACACCTGTTTCTAGTCCTTCCCCTTCTACCTCCTTTTCAATTCCAAATCCTATTTCTGAAATTTTTTCCAAATCTACCTCAACTTCAGACACAACACCTGACTCTTCATCCCCTTATCCAATAGCATCCAACACTGAAAACTTAACCTCACTCAGACGTTCCACTAGACCAAAACAGACTCCAAATCATCTTCATGATTATGCTCTATGCAGTCGTCTTCAAGCTATGACAATCTCAACTGCTCCTCCTGCAACAGGTACTTCTCCTCACCCTATCTCTAGATATATTTCTTATTCTAAACTATCATCACCCCTTCGTGCCTATTCAGCCTTAATTTCTTCTGTTTCTGAACCTACATCATACTCTCAAGCCGTCCTTAATCCACATTGGAGGGAGGCCATGGCCACAAAAATCAAGGCTCTAGAACAAAACCATACTTGGGTTCTCACTGACCTTCCCCCTAGAAAAGTCCCCATTGGTTGCAAATGGGTTTATAAGGTGAAATATCATACGGATGACTCATTGGAAAGATATAAAGCCAGGTTAGTTGCCAAGGGATACACTCAGCAGGAGGGCCTAGACTATACTGACACTTTCTCTCCAGTTGCAAAGCTCACTACTGTGAGGAGTCTTCTAGATTTAACTGCTTGTAAGGACTAGTTTCTAGAGCAATTGGATGTGAATAATGTTTTCCTTCATGGAGATCTACATGAGGAAGTTTTCATGCAAGTGCCCCCCGACTTTACAAAATTTGGCTCTAGCAAAGTATGCAAATTGCTGAAGAGTCTTTATGGACTAAAACAAGCAAGTCGACAATGGTTTGCAAAGCTTTCCATAGCTTTAAAAGACTATGGTTTCTCTCAATCAACTTCAGATTATTCTCTGTTTACAATCGATTCCTCTTCATACACTCTAATCCTATTAGTCTATGTGGATGATATATTACTTGCTGGAAATAACTTCGAAGAAATACAGAGGATCAAGCAGTTCTTAGACAACTCATTCAAAATCAAAGATCTTGGCCGAATGAAATATTTTCTAGGCTTGGAAACAGCTAGATCATCAAATGGTATCTCTCTATGTCAAAGGAAGTATGTTATAGAGCTTCTGGAACAAGAGGGGTTTTCCAACTGCAAGCCTACTGCATTTCCTATGGACAACAAGCTAAAACTCAGCAAGCAAGATGATAATTTTCTCACTGATGCAGCTCCCTACAGAAGATTGATTGGGAAGCTAATGTACCTCACAGTCACTAGGCCAGATATTACCTTTGCAGTCAATACCCTTGCACAATTTATGCATAATCCTGGCCAGTCTCACCTCTGTGCTGCTCATCGTGTACTTAGATATCTCAAAGGCACCATAGGCCAAGGATTATTTTACTCTGCAACTTCTGATCTGCGTTTAAAGGGCTTTAGTGACTCTGATTGGGCGAGTTGTATTGACACAAGGAGGTCAGTCACTGGCTATTGCATGTTTCTTGGAGATTCCTTAATATCTTGGAAATCCAAGAAGCGGCAAGCTGTTTCACGTAGTTCTGCAGAGGCTGAATACAGGGCCCTAGCCTCTACCTCTGTGGAAATACTTTGGCTACTGAAAGTCTTTTCTGATCTTGGTCACTCTATTAGATCTGCTACTCTGTTTTCAGACAGCAAGTCGGCTTTAGCCCTAGCAGCAAATCCAGTCCACCATGAAAGAACCAAACACATCGAAATAGACTGCCATTTTATAAGGGAGCATGTTCAAACCGGCCCGATTCTTCTTCTCTATGTTCCTTCCTCAAATCAACTGGCTGATGTATTGACAAAACCACTTGGCAAATCTCAGGTTTTGTTCCTTCTTTCCAAGTTGAGAGTTCAGAACCTTCACTCTCCACTTGCAGGGGGAGGGTTATTGTGATAACATCCCTTCCACCATTGAAGAAACAACAGCAAGCAAGAAGAAGCCAAACGTGGGCAAGGAATAAGAGAGGAACAAAGCAGTTGAAGAAACAGTTGCTACAGTAACCGATAGAACGATTCTTGCATAACCGCTCACTCAACTTGTAAACCGTTGTAATGCTGGTTTCTTCTCCAACAGTTAAGAAGTTAGGTTGGTTAGATATGGTTAGGATAGTTTGTTATATTTACTTGATGATCACGATTCATGGCTCTATAAAAGGCCTTAATTCTACAATGTAAAGGAACACACAAAGTATGAAATAAACCAGATCTTTACTTCTCAATTCATTGATCTGTTCTTTACTTTTACAAGCTGATCTACATGCAACCGTGTGCATGAGTGGAAAGGCTATTTCTACATATCCACATTTCTACAAGTTTCCGCCATCTATACGGCAGATCGCAGCTATTACAAATGAAAGACGATGAAGATATTATGCGTAATGTTGAGAGAGAGAGAGAGAGGAGAGAGAGTGTTTGGCGAGAAGATGACGCGTCATTTCGTTTAAGCAGTTCTTACGTCTTGTGTATTATTGGGTGTTTATTGCCTTTTCTACGGTGCAGGTAAGCTACGGTTCCAACTGAAGACTGCTCTGATATCCGGACACATAATTGTAAACAAATCGAATTACATACTTCTATATATTAATTCAATTCAATATTAATATTTAAATTATTCGAATATATATTTATTCGAGTATCGATTTGAATCCAAAAACATGGTTTGAAATCGTTATCACAAATATTTTTACTCTTTAATAACCTATTCAAAATCAATAGTATCAAGATTTTGAATAATAGTACTGCAGGAGTAAATAGCAAGTACCCTACGGTTCGGTGCAATTAATGGGTCTTTATGTAGGGGGTGTTTGGAGTAGCTGAAGCTTATTGATAAGTGCTGAAAGCTGCTGAAAGCTGCTGAAAGCAGCTTATTTGAAAATCAGTTAGTATTTGGAAATAAGTGCTGAAAACTGCTGAAAGTGGAGAAAATAGTGTTTGGGAATACTGTTGATAGAAGTAGCTTATTGTTACTTTTTAAAAGAAATGTCTGTTTTGCCCTTAGTATTACTAATTATTATTTATAATAAATAATAAAATCCAGAAATAATTGTTATTCAATATTTATTCTTTGCTTACAATTTCAATCTAATACTATAAAATACTAAATTAATCTAAATATTATATATATTATAAAATTGTATCATAATATATATAGTATACAATTATATGTTAAATACTATTTATTTGTATAAATTCATCATACAAACAAAATACATAAAAATTCCTCCATAAATTTTATTAAGAATTGAGAGAGAGAAGAGAAGAGACGCGGCGGATGTGATAAAAATGTATTCTCACAAAGTATTAGAGTTAGAGATAATTCTGGAATTAGAAAAAATTATTAGGGGTAGTTTGGTCCTGAAAAAGCATAAGCTTATAAATTTGAAAGTTTAGAAGGCTGAGGTGGAGCAAGCAATGATTCTCTATTTTCGACCCAATTTTAGAGAATCTCAACTTTAAGCTGGGAGTTCCAAACACCCCCACACCAGCTTAAAGCTGAAGCAACTTACAAAAAGCTGTTCCAAACACCCACTTAACATAGTTGGAGGCCCATATTAGAACAAAATTCCCACACATTGGGCTTTCCGGCCCAATATATCGAATGTGAGATTATAATTTGGATCTTCTTTGAATTACAGAGGTTTTCCCAAAGGAGACCAGACCAATCATCGATCTGCCTCTTCTCCATTCTTCGGCTTCAGTAATTCGGAGTTTGGCATTCTCTGATTCGGTAATATTGCCACGCCTAACTCAGTTCATAACTTTTCATTCGTAATTTGATTTTTTATTGAGTCTAATTTACGATTTTCAACCTGTATACGTGGATCTGCTGAGATTCTGGTTTTGCTGTTTTTCTTTTTGCTTTTAGTTTGAATGCTATTGGAAGTTTGTACTTTTGTATTCGATTACTGAAATTTTGTTTCCGAGGTTTTGTAGTTGGAGAAAACGAATCGAAGTGATTACTGTTTTATTTATGGAATACTATTCTGCCCTGTAGTTTTATTGGTTGCTCAAAGTTTTAATTCGGAAATTCGGCAGGGCTTTGATAAATTGGAAGGAGAGAGCAATGGCAGTCCATGAAGATTCGAATACAAAAAAGATATCTGGTGATGCATTGGATGAGATAACGACTCTCAATGTCGAAAATATGCAAAACAACACAAGAATAATCAATTATAGGTCTCCTCATTATCTTATTGTGTTGATATTGTTCACCTCTGTTTTCTTCTATTAGAATTATGTATTTTGATCTTGATTGCAAACATGTTGATCCATTTCATATTCTGTATAAAAAGTATTCTCAGCCGTTGGTGTTTTTCCTCTGTTTCAGCCGCACGTTTATGTCTATCATAGGTGGAGTCACGGCAGGGGTTTTGGGATGTAATGGCTTGGTGGGATTTGTATTCTATTTTGTCGTCATGGCAATAACTTCTGCAGGACTGGCTGCAAAGACGGGTTTTGATGTTCATTCTTATTTTGATAGCTGGAACAAGATTGTCTTTGATGGTATTCTAGGGGGACTTCTGGTAAGCTTAACGTATTCTTTGTATCGTTTATGTAATTCATGAGATAAATTTCTTACTCAATCATGCTTAGATGTGTTGCATATGGCATGTGATTTTATTAGTAATGTAATGGTTACCAGAAATAACATAATTGTATTCTTGCCTTTCTACTTTGACTTTTCCGTGATAGAGCACAAAAGATTTGAATGAAATAGACTTCGAATATAACCTCTAATACATTTTGAGATCAGTGGATTCATTGTTGTTTAACAGCAAAGCATAGTCTCTTTCGACAAGTTTGATATTTTAGAAAAGTATGCATGACATCCCTTGTGTTTTTATGCATCTCGTATCTTTTTCAGTGTTCACGATAAGGCATCTAACTAAGGTGTTATCTTAACTTCTTGCAGTCGTTCGTGCTATTCTGGACGTATCCTTATTGTCTTTCTTATGTCTTTATGACTGATGGTGATGGGGTTTATTCTTTTTCTACCTACTGCTCCTTCATAACTTTAGACCATTACTATTTCTACAACATAACTGTATTCATTGCTCTGCATCCACCTCATCATACTCATAACTGTTACAAAATTAAGTGCATAAATCAGCATTTAGGTGGTTTTGTACACTCCACATATTATGTATGTATACATATTTATGCAGATCGTTTCATCTTTAGTCCAATTGTTGCACTTTCCTTGACGTCAAGAAAGATTTGCCTATGATATGGTTCATATATTCTGAAGAATCGACATGTTCAGCATTCTCTTGGAGAGAGACAACCAGCACGGTTTATGCAATGAAGAAGGAGCCAGCCAAGACCACCCAGTTTTAATCGTCTGTAGTAGTATAAGAACATTCGACTTATTTTTACCTGCATTTTGTTTTTGCCAATTGTAAAATTTTCGTTTGTAGAGATAGTTGTTGATAATGCCATGAATTTACTAGCTTCGTCTTTATACGAAAAAAGAATTACATCTGTCTGTCTGGTTTCATCACAATATTCAAGAATAGATTGTGCAATTTGAAATCAAGATGTAGCTGCCCACAGGACCTTTTTAAAATCTCCAAAATCATATTCTTACATGAAGTAGCCTATAAAATGACACCCATCATCAGTGTACCAACATGGTATGCATATCGATATCGTCGGAAGTTTTACAAGTGGGAAAAGCTGTAGTATATCATGGCTGCAACAGTCCAATCTCCCTATACAATTTAACAGACCTCTCCCAGATTTACGGCCTTTGCACGCGATTGCTACTTCCATTTCACGTACCACCTCTAAACTCTCACACCTGCAATTTTTCGAGTACAATGTTGCATGTCACAATGATCAAGAGTTCTAAATTTAGTGACTATGTACTGTTTGATCTATGTTCTAGACTTAGAAGCAACGTAAAGAGTTTAGGACAATAATGTAGCCAATAATTGTTAATTTGGGTGGAAGACTTACGATCATTTGAGGAACTTTAACCAATACAAAAGCCAAGATGTATAGAATGCCAGCAATCAGCGCAGCTGCAGCCAAATTGTGACCAAGACGCTTGTCGTCCTTGGACGGTATGAATGTTGATTTTAAACTATTTGTAAGTTCAAAAAGCCTGTGAGAAACCTGCAAGGTTTGCGATTTTGAAATAGAAAAAGGCAAAATCAGCACTATCCTAATCCAGAGGTTAATACAAACAGAACTGAAGAGATTGTACCGCAACATATATTGCAGTAGTGAGCATGAAGTTTAACAACGGGTAATTTGGAATCAAAGAAAGTAACAGCTTCGGCTGACCGTCTGGCACGCTGGACCTGCATTCAATTGGCTGAAGTTCAAACTCATATTCCCGATTATGCTTCTTGTGTTTATAAATTTGCTTTCGCTCAGAGTATCATTCACAACAAAAGTCTATATAGCAGGTACATATGCAAGCTCAAGCATAGGATTAAGATGATTCCAAATATAGATAACTTTAGAAACTAAATTGCACACCTTAACCAAATATGAAACTGCGAGATATAAGTCTCCAACGTGATCTTGCCAAGCCATCTGTTCATTAAGAGAAACAAATATGTTTGAATGAACATAATAATAAAATTATGGCCTTTAAGGATTTTTAACAGATCTGTGAACACTTACGCAAAAAGTGTCAATGAGTAGGAGCGGAAACTCTGACTCACATTCCGAAGGCATATGTATACGCTGGGAGCAGGAAATATGCAGATAAACTCATATTAATAATAAGTTCCCGGATCATTTTCCACATATCTAATCTAGAAAATGGAGAGGCTGGAGAGTAAGCATACGTTATGGGAATCCATGATGTATAAGGATGGTACTTGTTGTACG
Organism: Lavandula angustifolia; assembly: GCA_028984105.1. Taxonomy (NCBI): domain Eukaryota; kingdom Viridiplantae; phylum Streptophyta; class Magnoliopsida; order Lamiales; family Lamiaceae; genus Lavandula; species Lavandula angustifolia. The sequence goes on from CM054816.1 coordinate 8,588,797, forward strand.
TAATCTTTGGAAGCTTGTATATGAATTCCACCCATAGATAACCCATCTGAAATAGAAAATCATTTATGCTGATGTCAACTTGATAAGTTAAAAGAACAAACTGAGAGATTGGGGCATACTGTCAACGCTATTGCAACAATAATTGATTTGACAAATATCCTGTGCTTCGTTTCAGCTTCCTCCAGTTTTTCCATCCATCTCTCGACCTACAAATCCATCCTGAAGATTTATGGTTTGAAGTTGCAGAGGTCGATACAACTAAACACTTCCAAATGAAGAGAAAAGACAAACTGGTTTATCTAAAACGCTAATGGACATAAACAAAGTACGTGACTTACTGTTGGGTGGTAATAGGCATAAATCATTCCAATGATCCAAATATAGCGATCAAGGCCTGATCGAAAATGCCATTCGCGCAGAAGGGGAAATTTGACTTTCGAGGCTGGGTCTCTGTATCCTGAAAGAAAACATTAATGTATTGAGCGTGAGATGCATGTTTATACTCTTAAAGCATAAACCGAAAGAAATACAATTTGAAGACATAAAAAGTGAAAGAAATAGAATGTAAAGACAAAATAAAAGAAATAGAATGTAAAGACCAAGTGAAAAGAAATAGAATTTAACCTAGCAGGAAAGTGAAGGGGCTCCAGAACAGATCAAATACCCCAGGTATTTCCCATATAAAGATGACAACTAAAAAGCAAACCAGTATTTTTAGAGCCATCACAGTTCCACGTTCATTATACTTGTTGAATATTCCAAGGGCACCATACACCATCAGAGTGAAAAGAGTGTGCATGGGGCATATGTAGTATAACACATAGCTGTTATTAAGCACAACGCAGCAGAACAACACCAAGAAATTAAGCCGCCACATCATCTGCATATCAAAATTGATCCATTAGGAATAGGAATATAGTGACCCCACGAACATTACTAAAAAATCAGAAAAGAATACCAACCTGAATAAACCTTGCAAGGCTAAAATCCTTGCGGATGTAATAATATGAGAAATTCCCAAATCCAGTCATCCACACATATGCCGCAATAAATACTCTTATGGCATTGTAGATTTCTGTTGCAGCGAAGTAGTGATACATAAGAAATAAAACCTGTACAAATAGGAGAGATAACAAAGAGCATAAAACTGTTTGTTCCAGCTTAAGTAAATTAGAAAATAGAGGTACGTGCAGAATGTAAAAGAAGAGTTCATTGCATTCAGCAGATATAAGGTAGCTAACTCAACGAAAATTAATTATTTGGATAACAGGAAAAGTCACCAAAAAATGCTGCCTACCACATGGTCTTTCAAGCTTGCATAATTGATAAAAGTACAGATGGTATGAGAAATTGTTTCGAACGCCATTTGGTTTTAAAAGGAGCATGAGAAATAATCACAGTAACCAGTTATAAAATAAGTAGCTTGTTTTGTAGATTCACTAATCAATATTATACGTTCTATGGTTCTACCAGCTGAAATGCTCCAAAAAATATAAGTCACACCATACTCCGTGTATAATCAAATTCTAGTACTGCAAAAGTTGAAGCTATCAAATTAATGAATTATAATAATGCAGAACGTATATTTGGGTAAAATTATAAAAGGATTCCGGTTCCAAATCATGCAAATGGCTCTTAGATCAACCATACAGAACCATTCGTTAATCAGAAATGTTAAGGAGTTGTCAATCAAGATCTGGTCAGCAGATACAGGAGATCGAGAATTAACTTAAGAACAAACAAGTTCAAATTAAAGAAGAAAAGTAGAGTGCATGACAGACAACTGAAAGGTTGGAAATGAGAAAGAAAGCTGCCAAATCAAATTCAATCCACCCCCAATGCCCCAATAAACTTGTAAAACTGAAAAGGGAAGGGGATGGAAAGAACAACTTTAAAGAAAAATGGAGAAGAGAGTTAAAATTAAAGGTAGAAAGAAAGTTCCTAAACAATTACTATATTAGAAATCTCCCTAGAAAATCTAAACAGTAAAATAAATTGTCCAACCAGAATGAAAAATTGAAAAAAATTACTTGATCCAAACATTACCTGCATCCAACCTTTCCATTCCTCAGTTTGATGTCTGTTCAGATACATTATTGACTTTCCAGAGATTGGTGATTTGTCATTGTGTATCTTGAAGGAAGTAATCGCTGAGACAATGATGAGAAGAAAGTACAGGAACAAGAAAAGATCCCGGTTATAACTCTGCAACCAGAAAGGAAAATTTTGTAAGATGAGCTTATAACAAATTTCTTTTCAGCAGGAAGAGGATGTCATATCTGTTACATTCATGATATTCGTGAGGCAGTGTTCAAGGCATCATTATCAATTTTGGCCATGCTTGCATGTCCTTCATGACACCTAAACTACTTTGGATGCAGTAATCCATTACGAACGAAATTATTAACCTATGTACCAGAAGAACACAGTGTCTTTTGGGGTTTATTTGATATCAGGAAATCTGGTTATGAGTTATAAACTGCTAAGCCATCCATCCCATTGAGGCCTGATGGAGCGTTACTAAGAAATATACTGAAATCAAACTGAAGTCCTCAACAAGGATATTGCAACCTAGTTTATGCTCTCACTATATATGGAAGTCCGTGTCCAATATACAAAACCAGATTTTCACTTTGCACTGTCTAGTACACTCTTTTTACTTCAAGTTTCCTATTAGCTTATTTTAACAATTAATACCCTTTTACGGTTACATGTGTGCAAAGGTGGGAACGCAACTTTTGATGGCTAGAGCACTCTATGTTGTCCTTAATGTGTGAGATATCCTAAGATTTATACCATATTGCCATTGACATAGTCCATGCACAGCCTGAACCTTTAAACTATATCAAATACCAGCCTGAACCTTTAAACTATATCAAATATGCATACACCCGTTGGGTGTAAAAGAAGGCATCCAATCAAACCTTTTTCGATTCGCCAAGAAAATTTGTTCGGTCGCATATGTAATAGTAGATTAAAAGGGCCCCAAACTCCGATCTGCAGAAGATAGCCAGAACCATAAAAATAAACAAAAGAAACTAAAACATTAATCAGAACGCATACAGCTACGAAATGGAAACTGCACACATACATGGCTCTCAAAGTCAATCGATTCTCCAGCAAGAATAACTCATCCAATGTAAGAAACCTGATAATATAGTGAAGTCAAGAACATAAGCTGCCAAACCAATCAAACCAAGTTCTTGATCATTTCGAACAACCTTACGACATGGGATGTTACAGATGAACTCTGCACTCTAGGAGAGGCTGACTGAAGGCCACCTCCTTCCAGAAGAACAGCTCTATCATCTTCTTTAACTGCTCCAGACAACTCAACCAAACTGACATCAGAATTCCTTCCTCTGAAATCCCAGAAGTTCAGAGAGGACAATTCAGTATCAAACAACATATAGGGGAGTTGTAGAACCATTTAAATCATCAAAAGAAAGAAAGGCATGTCTGATCATGGAACCCCGGCCAGTAAACCATTTCAAGGACACTAAGTTTCTTAATCCCCTATTTTTCAAGATTTTTTCAGTAATAACCGAGTTAACAGCATAATAATGTATAAAACTCATGAATTAGCCTTTATCTTCTATACACTCAATTTTCATTACAGATACAGATGATCCTAAGAGCAGATAAATCACATCAGTCATACATTCGGTAAGGCCATCTCCTTTGTTTCACGTACTAATGACAACATAACCACGAAATTACTAGAGACAGCCATATTACTAATTTTACTTTATGATCCATTTAACAAAGTTCTTCAACTTACGGCTTTGAAGACGAATTTTTCCTGTACTCCAAATATTCCGAGTATAACCAAGCTACAAATACTGGCATGATCCCAAGGAAGAACGACACCTGCATTCACACGATCATCAAGCTTACATCTCAAAACTGAACCAACACAAGCATAGATGATCGAACTACAGAAAAATCAAAAGACAATTTACACGCAGTTCTTCATCCAAATCTAAAAAATTGCAAATACACATCAACTACTCCGAAAATGTCATAAAACACTACCATTCCACAACAACACTAACTTAAAACTACAATTGCATCTAAAAAGCTGCAATTTCTCTGAGATCCATCGCATTTGCATACTCAAATCACAATTCACCAATCTACTAACCTGGCCTGGTGTTAACGGTCCATAGATCACCATTTTTCCGCAGAGCAGCTTCTCAAGGAATCAAAGTATCAAACCGCATTACCCAAACCTAACGCGGTGAATAATAGCGTCCGTACAGTGTATGTATAGACGCGCGAAAAGATGACCGACAGAGATTGAAGGTGAAAAGGATTTAGATCTGAGTGAAAAAAAGAATTGAGTATTTGGAGGCGGATGATAAGAACTCGCTATATTCGAGGTGAAGTAGTTATGAGATTCAGGGATTTTACCGTTTGGGATTAACACTTATTATTATTATTATTAGAAAGATAAAGCGGCAGCTTAATAGTTTTATTTATTCGTGATATTCGGCCGCAAAATACATACTATTTCAATCTTTATGTTTCTTTCCGCTAGTTGTGGATATTCTCTATTTAGGTGCCGTTTGAGAAAATAATTTAAATAAATTTTTATGATAAAATAATTTATCAGGAATTACAATTAAAGTTGTTTGCTTTTAGATGAAAACATTAATAATTTGTATAGTAAAATTTGATGGTAGATCTCTGCATAAGTCCTTTATAAATTATTCATAAATTATAAATATTCACTTATAAAAATAGTCAAAAATAACTTATAGAGTATAATAAGTTATTTCGATAAGTTTTCTCAAATGCACGCAAAATTACTATTATTTAGAATAAGTTGAAATAAGTCATTTTAAGCTCTTCCAAACTTTAATGAACGTTAATTATCGGAGTTTGATAATATTATTGAAATTTGTAAATTCATGTTGTTTTTTAATAATTCCTATGTTGTGGCTTATTGTCTTGCTAGAGCAGCTCAGTATTATCTTTCATTTTTATCTAGGATGAGCCCGACTATTGTGGAGGGTCTTCCTTCATTTATTTGCTCTTGTGTTTAATTCAATTATTTATTTCGAAAAAACCTTTATATAATCTAAAGGAGATAAATTATACTTAAAAACAAACTGCACGAGAGTCTAGAGCAACACGTCATTTGATAAAAGCAAAGAATCATATACTCTTTATATTTCATTGAATTTCAGAACGGAGTTTAAGATAGTAGATGTAAAGGTATAAAATAATGTGTGTAAAAGCATAAAATAGTGTGATTCACATGTTAGATGATTATGGTCTATTCATTTTTTCCATTTTAAATATGAGACAAGATAAATGTAATACTTCCAAAAAGAAAACGGGACAAAATTAATGAGATTGGGGGAGCATAAGTTTTATATTAGTACGGCCATCAATAATTCAAATTTTAATCAATATATAGGTTGAAGATTTGATTTAATTTTTTAAAAAACATTTGAAATAATGAATAAAACACACAATTAAAGAATTGACAAAATGTCCGTAATCATTATTAAATTCCACATGTTAAATGTTGTTCATGTATTTAGTTTAAGGGGGTGTTTGGAGTAGCTGAAGCTTATTGATAAGTGTTGAAAGTTGCTTAAAGCAGCTGAAAGCAGTTTATTTAAAAATTAGTTAATGTTTGGAAATAAGTGTTGAAAGTGGGAAAAATAGTGTTTAAAATACTGCTGATAGAAGTAGTTTATTGTTACTTTTTAGAATAAATATCTATTTTGCCCTTAGTGTTATTAAATAATTATAATTTATAATAAATAAATTAAATTCAAAAATTATTCTTATTCTATATTTATTTTTTTGCTTTATAATTTAATCTAATATTATAAAATATTAAATTAACATATTTATTATATAATACTCCCTCCATCCCGTCCGACTTGTCTTGTTTCTTTTCGGCACGGAGATTAAGATGAATGGTGGTTGTGTGTAGATGAGTAGGTGATTATGTGTAGAAAGGTATGTTCCATAAGGAAAAAGTGAGTGTTTGTGTAATAATTATTTTCCTTTTCAGGAAACAAGGCAAGTTGGTGGGACGGCCCGAAAAGGAATACAAGACAAATCGGGCGGGACAGAGGGAGTACTATAATTGATAGAGAGAGGAAGAGACACGGCTAGTTAGTTGAAGAAAAATAATTCTAACAAATATTAGGGATATAAATATTTTTGAAATTAAATAAAGTTTTTAAGGGTAATTTGGTCCGAAAAAATCATAAACAATAAGTTGAAGTCGAAAGGCAGGTGGGCGTATTTTAGGCTTCTCTATTTTTGACCCAATTTTAGAGAATCTCAACTTTAAGCCGAATGTTCCAAATACCTCCACACCAGCTTAAAGCTGAAAGCAGCTTTCGATAATCTGTTCCAAACACCCACTAAATCTGTCGCATATAATTAATTTTCGTACTGTTACATCTTTAATGTAGTATAAAGATTATTATCAAAAATAGGATAAGATGCATTCAAAATCTAATTTTATGTTGGAAATTAATGCTAGGCAGGGCAGCCCTCAGACCTGGTTTGTGAAATAGAGGGATTGCTGCCGGACTCGGTGAGCGGCAGACAACACAATTATTTGATTTGTATTAAGTTTTGATGCAAATTTTTGACTTGTTCGCGATTTTAAAAAATAATAAAATTAACACATAAGTCATTTTTTTTGGGTTTCAATCATTACATTATAATATATTAACGTACAAAATTCAAACTTTCAAAAAGAAATATAACGTCTAATATAAAACAAATAAAGTATAACAAACAGAGTTGCGGAATACACAGTTTTAGTAGCCGGTACAAGTTTCAGTCATGGACAAATTGGTTTACCGAACGCGTAAGATATATATCCACCAATCAAATATTTAAATATCTTCACAAAATTTAAGCCTTTTGTTTTTTAGTCTATACAATCCTTTCAGTGGGTCCATAGTGAATTTAGTCCACCGTTGTTAGGGTTTATATGTGTAAATATATTAATATTTGTGGTTTTTATGTGAAAAGAAAATCCGTGTCTTATATTTATTTTTGATGATGAAATAATTCGTAGTGAGTGTTTACTTAATAAATTACATTTATGTACAATAGTCCGTAAATTATATAGAAGGGATTTATCCTTCTAGGTTAACTATAAGTGCCGAACTCATTCATAGTGATTTTATTGAATTTTAAATTTATGATTTTCGTCTACAGACTAAACAACTTAATCGCTATATCATTCTAAAGAGACATTTGTGCCTCATATTTAATAATACGAACTTAGGCTCTTGAAAAATCATTCAAATAATTATTTGGAAACAAACTAAAATAGAAAAAAAATGAATAAGGGAATCATACGAGCTGTTCAATTTTTCTGTATTAATTAATTTTCAATTTGTGATAGTAATAAAATGATGATACATGCTCCTATTATCGTACATGAGTTATTATAAATGTTTCGATAATAAGTATGATGATACAAATTAGACACGAAAAAAATTAGAGAAGATACGTTAATGAGATGTTGATAGAAAATTGAAGCAAAATGCGAAAGTCACAAACACGTGTATTTTGCCAACTCATATGCAAAATTGCAAACCTTATCACATGAAAGACTTGACTTCAAAATCACAATCTCTACGAATAGAATTAGAATATTTCTATTATCACCACCCAAAACCAACTATCTGAAATAGCTGAAACGCAATCACAACCTTAGGTTTGGTGGGGATGTGCATAGGATTAAGGTCAATTTTCCGTTGGCCAGAGATCGATATTTCTGTTTTCCGTTGGCCGGAGCTCGACTTCTTCAACGCCGTCACGAGCTTCCGGTGGCTGGATCTATCGGTCGACGATGTTTTGTGGACGGTGGTTTCTGTGTTTGAGTCGTTAGCTTTAGCCACCATGCTTTGTTATTTCTTCCTATTTTGTGGTTGTACTTTATGAGTAACTATATACATGAATGAATTAAATTCTTGCTACAAGATTTTTATTATTTATTCATTTTTATTTTTACTTGGATTTTGGTTATATATATTAGGGTCTTTAGTTTTTATGATTTTATATTCTTTTTGTGGGCATGAATTACGATGGTGTCGTAATTTGTTGTGCGATTTGGATTTGGAGGACTGTAAAATTGTTGATTAGGTTTCTTTTTTGTTGGATGAAACGAGTAATGGTACGAATGTTCAAATTGATTATGTTTTTGCAGTTTTATTGTCGAATAAATAGTGTGTTGCACTCTTTTTTCTTCGGATATCAAAAATACAAATTATACTAGACTAATCATATGTGATGGGATTACCTTAAAAGACGTTTGTTGGTATTTTTTTATTCATTTAATGTGATTAAACCTAGAAAAGAAATAGATGTTAGAAGATTTTATAAATTAATAATGATTTTGTTGGTATTTTTTATTCATTTAATGTGATTAAACCTAGAAAAGAAATAGATGTTAGAAGATTTTATAAATTAATAATGATTCTTATCTTGAAGGATTTAGTTCATATTTTGAGCGACTATGAAATCTGCAAGTGTTATTAGATGTGCATTTGAATTGTTAATTTTTTACTGCTAGTTTGAATGGATAAACACATCGTGAAGACGAGGTCACGAAAGTGGATTTATGAGGCACGTGGAAACAATAGTTTCTAAGTATAAAATTAAAATCTCAAATTGTATTTAAATTTTTTAAACATGTTATTTTTCTTCTGTCTCAAATCTGGAGATTGCGCACCCGTTCCCTCAATTGTATACCCAGAAATTGTTAATTTTACCCAAAACTGTCAATATGTAAAAGAACAATAAAACTGAGTCTGGTGCGGGTGGTTTTACGGTTTTTTTGTTTGAACACTCTTTAACTAGTAGCCTGGTATACAACAAACTCGATACGATCTAAACACTCGTACTACACTTGTGTGTCATTGTGTGTACCAATCCACTATACATGGCCTGTAATCCCATCCGCTCTACTCTTATACACTCGAAACAGTAAAAGCTTGAAGATTTACTATGCACTTCCAACAACAGAAATAATAGACGACACACAATTTTAGAACAGACAAACAACATTAAGATCTAAGACAACAAGTAAGCATAACTTGTAAACATATTGACAGTTTTAATTTATATTAATCAAGAGTAAACATTCATGAGAGTGATTCCCAGATGGCTAAAACATTCCTTATAAACCCCATGAGTAAACATTAAGCTAATCTCACATTAATTAATTTCAAATCTGCATTCAAGTTCCACTAACTACTATACAAACACTCATCCGGTAAGAGGAACTATTGCCATCAAACAAGCTTCAATTTCCTACAAAGCATGGACCTCAACGCGTATAAAACAACACTAGACAACGCGTATAAAGTGGGCCACATTTGCCACATGTCAACACCATTGTGGTGTGGTACACACAAAACTATACGAATGTGGTACACCCAAGCCGCTCTGGTCTTCAATAATTCAACTATGCACATACATATAAACCCCCACATTATTCCAACTTAATCAGTTGATCTCAGTGTACAGACTTCTCAGCTTCACCTCTTGCTCTGTCCGAACTGGGAACCGGTTGCATAATACTGTAAGAATTCGTTCATTATTACATTAACAAACACGAATTACGCTTCTAATGAGAAACTAGAAGAAGAAAATGACATACTTGTGGGATCCAATATTGGTTAAAGGTACACCATTAGCTAACATGTTCTGCTGCTCTACTGTAGTAACCCCCGCCGAACCCTGAATAGGAACGGACGATTTACTCCCATGAGAAGAGCGACAACCTATAAACACACCACAAATCAGACCAATGTTCGACAACATTAAGAATAATTAAGTGCACACAATCTGCTCAATTTACCTTGAAGCATGATCAGACCGAAAAAGACAATTGTAAATAGTATAGCCATCAAGTTCCCACCGGAGGATGTTGATGAGGCTGACGCCTTTGCTGCTCTCATCTTCTTCACACGCTCATTTCTAGCACGTTTGATCATGGCAAGCTCAGATATCTCCTTGATCAGCTTCTGGTCAGCTGCATCCAACGACAAAAGTCCTCGAGGAGGGCGAGGAGGCTTCGGAGACTTCTTGATGGGGTTGCCCTTTTCCCTCTTACTATTCTTCCCTGTTCCCGGTGAAATCCCATTGACGGGTTTTAGGTTTTCGCCCCCATCAACACTTTCGGGCATAAAAGAAACCACATTTCCTATCTTCTCATCTGCAAGAGCAGGAGCTCCTACTTCTCTACTACCCGTATCGATAAATCTATCTATATCTATCACAACTTCCCTTTCTTTGGTTGGTACAAAATCCATATTAGCTTCTTCTGGTGTAGTAATGTTGAGTTTGGACTGAGTCAGATTTTCATGCATTGCTGAAAGTATAAAAGAAGTTCATTTAGGCTCTAAACTCATTCGAATAAAATACCTTACTATAAGTAAATACGAGAAAATAAGAACACACAAAATTTACACGGATCATGAACAAAGAGGAGAATTTCACTATGAGTCTCTATCAAAAGTTAACCACTTCAATGCCAATTTGGGATTCTAATCTAACCCACAAAACCACTAAATTGGATTTGACAAACACAATATAGTCTCTTCTCATCACCATAGAAGTAGTACCAAAATTACCAACTCCAGTGGGAGTTATATAATTTCTTTTTTAAATATAGCCCTAAATAATGCAAAAAAAAAAAAAAAAAAAAAACAAAACAGGAAAAAGGTGTGATTAGTAAGACAAAACACAAACAGCAATGAAATTGGAGACAGAGAATACGATATTTCATAAGGATTCCTCAAATAATTGCTAACAAGGTAACAAAAAGGAACCAAAATTCAATAATTGAAATGGGAAAAAGAGAACAAATTAGTGGTCAACCAAGTCCAAACTCGTCGAGATAATCGAAATGGGATTCAGACAAGTCAAGAAAAACAAAAGAAAGATAGAAGCTTTTCGGATTGTTTCACCCACCTTAAAAGACGGTAACTTTAAGGAATCGTATTAAAATCACAGCGGTAACTGATGAGTAATTACGCCGATTACGGCGGCCAAATAGAGAAAAGAGATTAGAAGAAGAAGAAGAAGAAGAAAAAGTACCTTTTAAACAAATTGAAGAAAAACCCTCATCCAAATAATGCAAGATTGTCAATTGAGAACTTAGCAATAATTCAAGAATCAATTTTTCTCTCTTTCTCTCTCTGCTTCACCTCTGCTTAATAAGCGGGTTTGACCACACCGGAAGTAAAAAATTGAAACCGGCTAATGAAGAGAGACAGGTGGAGGTAGCCGGACGAGGAGTTGAGCGCACATTGCATATAACAACGTCTGAAAGCGACATTCCATTTTCAACAGAAAAGTGGGATTTTGTGTCTTTCTTGTTAGTGAGACGTGCCTTCCCACCGACACTTTCATTGTTTGCCTGTCTCTCTCTTAATTATTACTATCTTCGTATTTTATTTTCATTTTATATATATGATATTATACATTCTGATGATATGTATTGTTATCCATATGCGTTGTATGTTCATATTTTTTCTTATATATTAAATAAAATAATAAAAACATAACATATTCGTGTTCCATTTAATAAGTATTAATATTGTAGAAAATGGAAGGTCTTTTAGTTTTAAGGAATGACTTCCATGTACTCCCTAAGACCGTAATAACTACTCCTGGAGTGTATGATACATCTAATTTCATTTATTTATTTTCTTGAATTGCCCGAATATCCTTATAATATCTAAATTTAAAAATTATTACTACTTCATCTCTGTTGTAAATATTATATATATATATATATATTTACTATATATCATGTATTTAATTATATAAATCCTAAACGCCCATGAATTCAATCTTAGACTTATAAATAGAGTGCCTTCACCCTCATAATAATACACATTTATTTCTCATTCTCTTTATTATTTTCTCGTTATATTTAGTTTTATAATACGTTATCAGCACGAATACTCTATATATTTTTTTTCATACATAAAAACATTAGTATGTCGAAAATTATTTTTACCAGAACCTCTTCTCTACTCCGTTTCCAACCATCGACAATATGAAGGGAGTTATTGCCGCACACGTCCATTGAATCTTCTTCAAAAGTTCTCCACTTTGTTACCCCAAAAGTTCTCCACTTTGTTTCCCCCTTACATACGTAAGTGGTAAGTTTTATTTTTTTGTAATTAGTAATAGCATAACTAATTATTCTCTTATGTATTACTTTTTCTTTGAATTTGGAGCAAGGTGTCCAATTTGTGTTGGAGGAGCGAATACCCGAGCATCGAACTCTACATTCCATAGTGGAGGAGGCCATCTCGCAGATGGAGAACACGGCTCCATTACCAGATGGTAATTCAGAAGCTGCGGCTGCACTGCACACCTTTGGACGAGTTGGATTTCTTCTCTTATGAGATTACCGCTTGAACCCCTTTCTCGCAGCCTCCCCAATGGTACCACAAAACTAGGGGACTACACCAGGGAACCGAGCCGGCCGGGACAACTGGTATCGTAAAGTAGAGTCGATTCAACGGTATGCCAGTTGCGTAGAGAAGTTGTAACACCCCTAAATTTAACTTTAAAATAGTAATAATTATTATTATAATTATAAAAAATTCCATTTGCATCTAATGCATGATATCTTGTGGGAAAGTCGTATAAGTCGTGCCTTAGAAAAAAAAATGCTTAACTAATATTGTGAATGATTATATGTGCTTGTAATCTAAATACTTAATATGTGTTTATCTCTTTTAATTTGAAATTTTCCTAGATCGTGATATGTGACCAATAATTTGTGTGAAAAAAATCCCCAAATTTAGGAGTTGTTTTTATAAAGGATAAGATTATATATATATATATATATATATATATATTTTTTTTTAAAAATTAGTTATCGTAGACTTCTCATTGAGGGGGAAATTAACAAATATTATATATATAAATATATATATTCCTTATTAAAGGATGATATGAAAAATGGTAGAATTAATAAATTAGATCTTGATTTTCCAAAATATCTTGCGGCGCTATTTTCAGTTAGAGGAAACCTCTCTTATTTTTAGGTTTAGCCTAAACCTATAGATATTATATATATTCACGATTTGTATTATTCTTCTCCACACCACAACCTATATATTTCAAAATTTCTTCACGTTTCATTATCTGCTACGAAAATCCAATCTCAAGTTTTCATACTCATTGAAGGTATTTCAAATCCTAGTTTCTGTTATGTGATCGATTTCTAAGTGTTCTAATTTCAATTGTATGTGTTTGTTTCTTATATATGCAAACCGTTCTCATCTGTATAGGAGGTCTCATGAATTTGGTGTGCAGTTATGTGAACTTATGTGGGAATCAACAAGTATTTAATTGTATTTTAGTAATTTATATATATTTAGGCGTCCCTTTGTGTTGCATATGAATCTGTTTTTTTTTTTTCTCCGTTGCTGGACTGAACAGATGTGGTTTTCTAAGTGATTTAGGATAAAACAAATTTATTCTAATCATGCCAACTATAAAAAATTTTCCATCACATTTATTTTTCTTTTTTTTCTTTCTCCGAAACATTGTGGCTGGTTTCTTATGCATATCAACTTACGTTCTGATTCTATGGAAAAAATAAATTATTATCATGTTAATCCTAAGTTGTTGTCTTGATTTATCATCAACTGAGTTATTCTGAAAAGAAATAGATGCCAAGAGTAGCTTTTAATCTTTAGTAAATTAGTCCTTGATCGAGATTAGTATCTAAAGTAAAAAGAATTTTGATTGTATTAGATGGAATATACACAAGTAAGGATTAGTCAGAATTAAGAGTATTATAATATAGATGATTTATTTTTCTGTGTTCCTATGCTTAATGATTTCTTAGAGAGAGACTTCATAGAATAGTTCGATAATTTAAGAAATTATCCGGGTGGATACTAGAAAAAAATTGATTAATGCCCATGTTGTTAACAACCGAACACCAATAGGGTTAGAATTCTTTAATTAAATGCTATTTATTTTGTGTGTATATGGATACTGTGTTATGGCAATATCTTCTCTTTCTAAGATATTTGTGATGTGATATAATTGTTAGTTAGTGGAATTTATATGTGAATGCTAAATTTAAAGATTATTGAGACAAGTTTTAAATATAGGACTGGTGCAAGCAAGCTTAAACACTTGATATACATTGTTCTTTCATTCAAAAGGTTAAGGTGGGGTTTGTTTTTCATTATCCTTATTATACACTATACCGTTTTTCTCATGCGTTATTCAAGATCAGGCGCCCTTGGGCAATTCATAGCGGAATGACCTTCGGGTGTATCACAACAAAGATAACCTTCGGGTTAGCCTTCGGTCAATTCATAGCAGAATGACCTTCGGGTGTATCACAACAGTATAACCTTCGCGTTAGCCTTCGGGCAATTCATAGCAGATTAACCTTCGGGTTAAGCCTCCGGGCTAGCATGTCTAATTTCTCATGTTGAATACTTTATAGTTTATAGTTTGGATAATGGTTAACCCCACTGAGTAGTCGTACTCACCCCTATATATTTTCACCTTTTCGCATCATGATCCCAAGATGCTTGAAGTGGCGGATGATGATGGTCATACACGTGAAAGGATTTATGAATTTACTATTGCATTAAAACTAGTTTGATCATGAACTATGCATTTGTCTTTATTTTGTGAACTTATAAGTGCTCATGTTTTTTTTATTCAAGACTTCCGCTGTTATGAAATGCATTAAAAACCTTATTATTTTTATAAATCTATTATTTTTGAAAATTAAACTGAGAAAATTAAATGTTATGCACGAGGTGACGTCCCCTTAAAAGTTATGAAAATTGGGGCGTTACAGATTGGTATCAGAGCAGGTCTACTTTCTTGTAGACTTATTTAATGTTATGCAGGAAATTGACCATCATCACTGCCACAGCATCGTGCCGGCGAGGTAAGAAAAATTTTCTAAGTTAATTTTGAAGCATGATATTTAAAGCATATTTTTCTAGCATGACATGAGCATGATTTTTATGCATGTAAACTATGTAAAATATTTAAAGTCCTCGAAGATGTTGCCTTAAGAATATGAACCTATGGGCCTTACATAGTTGAATTTTATATGAACTATAGGGAGATGCCTCCGAGAAGACAACCCGGTAACAATGCTAGTGGAGGGACGGGAAATAACCCTCCGGAGAACATTAGCAATGCACAACTGTTGGAGGCTATGAGAGGAATGTTCCCTCAACGCCAAGGAGGAGACCCACTAGTGAATGATTTTAGGTCGATGTCACCCCCTATTCTTAAGGGGAATGAAGGACCCGTTTTTGTGGAGGAGTGGATTGGTGATCTAGAGCGGATCTTCGAGCACCTAGGATGCACTGACGCCCAAAAAGTGACATGCGCGAAGTATCAGCTGGCTCAGGACGCACGACAATGGTGGAATTCTCGGCTCGGACTATGGCACCGTAGCAACAAAGCAGAATATGACTTGGGATTTCTTCAAGACACAGCTCTTGAACAAGTTTTTTCCGGAATCTGTTCGGAGGGAAAAGAAGGTGGAGTTGATGACCATAAAGCAAGGGAATAGATCAATCGTAGACTACGAGCGTCATTTCACTCAGCTCTCACGCCATGCGCGACTTGGTAGATACCGAACAAAAGAAGATGGAGATTTTCGAGAGCGGGCCGCATGATGAAATAGGTGGCATATTAGCTGGTCATGAGATTACATCTTTTGATGTGTTGGTGCAGAAAAGCCCAAGCAATCGCCAAACGCAAGAAGCTTGATGGACCGAGCATCTGGACCACCTATTACTACCGGAAAGAGAAGATGGGAGGATAACAGGAATCAAGGTTCTGAAAAGAAGCAGAAGCAAGTCGTTCCTAGCAATACCGCAGCCTCAATAGAAAAACCAAAGTGCCCTACTTGTGATAAGAATCACTACGGGGAATGCTTGCGAGGAAAGTTTATCTGCTACCGTTGCCGTAAGGAGGGACATGTGGCACAGAACTGCCCTTTCAACAACACTACAGCCTCAAACAACAATGGGAAGCGAGGGAAAGCAAGAGTTTACTCCATGGTTGAAGTGAATGATGATGACGAGCCACAGACGGTGTCAGGTACCATTCAGTTTTAAACTATGTTCTAGTTTTATTATATGAATCAACTGTATCCAACTATAGTTAGCAAACCTTATTACCTCAGGAAACATTTTAGTACTTAATCAATTAGCCGTAGTTCTTTTTGATTCCGGAGCGTCGGATTCCTTCATATCGAAAAGATTTTACGATAAAGTAGCCGAAAAGTGCGAAGAGGAGAGTGCAAAGATGCAAGGTTGGGTTTCTCGTTGGCAAGGCAAAGGAAACAAATCGTCGAGTAAAAGGAGCAAAGACCGAAGATCGATGGCGAGATCTTGAAAGCGGATTTGTACATCCCGGAGATGAAGGGTTTCGACGTTATATTGGGATTGGATTGGCTCGAGAAGCACAATGCGGTTATCGATGCAAGGATCGTGAAGTCGTTTTCCCAACACCAGATGGAAATCAATTCTCCTTTTACGGAAGTAAAAGAAAGAGAGGACCACCTATCATAACTGCTATGAAGGCCACCAAGATGATGAGGAAGAAGGATTGTCAAACCTACTTGGTGAATATTACAAGCACAAAGACGGAGGAACTAACCATAAATGATTTACCGGTGGTAAGGGAATTTCCTGATGTGTTCCCTGATGAACTAAGTGGTCTTCCCCCAGATAGGCAAGTGGAATTCAACATTGATATAATTCCCGGAGCGGCTCTCGTCTCAAGAGCACCATACGTAAATGGCACCAATGGAGTTACAAGAACTTAAGATACAACTACAAGAGTTGTTAGACAAGGGACATATCCGTCCGAGCGTATCACCGCGGGGAGCGCCCGTGCTTTTGTCAAGAAGAAAGATGGGTCTATGCGTATGTGCATAGATTACCGTGAGCTCAACAAATTGACGATCAAGAACAAGTACCCATTGCCAAGAATTGAAGACCTTTTTGATCAACTAAAAGGCGCGGGGATCTTCTCAAAGATTGACTTAAGGTCCGGATATCATCAGCTGAAGATTAAGGAGAGTGATGTGCCGAAGACAGCTTTTCGAACAAGATACGGTCACTATGAGTTTACAGTGATGCCTTTTGGACTGTCTAATGCACCTGCAGTTTTCATGGACTTGATGAACAGAGTGTTTCATCAATATTTGGATCAATTCGTAATTGTCTTCATCGACGATATCTTAGTGTACTCGAAAGACCGAAGCCAACATGAAGAACACTTGAGGATTGTGTTGGAGACTTTAAGAAACGAGAAGCTATACGCTAAGTTCAAGAAATGTGAGTTTTGGCTTAGTCGTGTAGTATTCCTAGGTCACGTAGTGACTGCACAAGGGATAGAAGTGGATCCAGCAAAAATCGAAGCGGTTAGTAACTGGAAGGCACCGAAGAATGCAAGCGAAATCCGAAGTTTCTTGGGATTAGCAGGATATTACCGGCGGTTTATTGAAGGGTTTTCAAAGATAGCAAGGCCACTTACTCAACTTACCAGAAAAGGGATCAAGTTTGAGTGGAGTGAAGAGTGTGAGAAGAGTTTCCAAGAATTGAAAGGGAAGTTAACTACGGCACCGGTACTCACTATTCCTGACGGAACTGAAGGGTATGTAATCTATTGTGATGCCTCAAAACAAGGACTTGGATGTGTCTTGATGCAACATGGGAAGGTCATAACTTATGCTTCGAGACAATTGAAGACACATGAACTGAATTACCCTACACACGATCCGGAATTGGCAAATGTGGGTTCACGCCTTGAAGATTTGGAGACATTACCTATATGGAGGCAAGTGCGAGATATATTCTCGATCACAAGAGTCTCAAGTATCTCGTTTACACGTAAGGAACTGAACATGAGACAAAGAAGGTGGCTCGAACTAGTGAAAGATTACGACTGCACAATTCATTATCATCCAGGAAAAGCAAACGTCGTAGCTGATGCTTTGAGCAGGAAAGGGAGTTTGACCGCCCTATATACTTCCCGAATGATTGAAGAGCTTGCAAAGATGGAAATTGAAGTTGTACCGTCGACGTAAGACACTACTACTAAGTTAGCAAACTATGAAGATCCAACCTTTGCTAAGGGACCAAATTCGGGAAGCACAAAAGAGAGATAGATTTTTGTGCAAGATAAGAGATCAAGTTCCTGAAGGGCGTAATAAAGGGTTTGAGATTGCGGCAGACGGGACGTTGATGTTCGAGAGAAGGATATGCGTACCAAAAAGGGAGTGGAATGATGAGGGAGATTTTAGAGGAGGCACACAAAGACACCATACACTGTCCATCCCCGGAGGGACAAAGATGTATAATGATTTGAAGAGACACTTTTGGTGGAGGAATATAAAGAGGACTATTGCGTAATTCATACAAAGTTGTATGACTTGCCAACAAGTAAAGGTCGAACACCAACGACCATCCGGCCTATTAAAGCCGCTTGATATACCTCAATGGAAGTGGGAGGAGATATCCATGGACTTCGTGGTAGCATTACCAAAAACCCGAAAGGGAAATTACTCAATTTGGGTAATCGTGGATGGACTCACGAAATCGGCTCATTTTCTTCCTATGAAGATGACGGACAATATGGATCGGCTAGCACAGATCTATATAGATGAGATTGTAAGACTACATGGAGTTCCTACCGGTATTGTATGTGACCGCGACCCGAGGTTCACGTCAAAATTTTGGAATAGTCCGCAAGCCGCTATGGGTACCAAGTTGAAGTTCGATCGCTTACCATCCACGATCGATGGACGGATACCGAAAGAACTATTCAGACTTTGGAAGACATGTTGCGAGCATGTGTCATGGATTTTGGAATTAATTGGGAGAAACATTTGCCCTTAGTGGAATTTGCATATAATAATAGCTATCAAGCAAGCATAGGGATGGCACCCTTTGAAGCATTATATGGAAGGAAGTGTAGATCACCACTGCACTGGGATGAGGTTGGTGAGAAAAGAATATTGGGACCCGAGATCGTAGAAAGAACCGTGGGAGTCATTGCAAAGATTCGAGAGAGAATCAAGATTGCTCAAGATAGACAAAAGTCCTATGCTGATTTGAAGAGGAAGGATATAGAGTTCGAAAAAAGGTGACAAGGTGTTTCTCAAGTTGTCACCAATGAAAGGTGTAGTGAGGATTGGAAAGAGAGGAAAGCTTAGACCTCGATACATTGGACCGTTTGAGATACTCAAAAGAATTGGAGAAGTGTCATACGAGTTGGCACTACCGCCAAGTTTGACGTCCATTTATAATGTTTTTCATGTGGCGAACTTAAGAAAGTATGTGCATGACCCAAGCAACATAGTCGATTATGAAGGAATGGAGCTAAACAAAGATTTGTCATATGAAGAGACGCCAAATGCCATCTTAGACCGAAAGGTTATTCAACTTAGGAACAAGGAAGTGCCATTAATAAAAGTTCTCTGGAGTAGACATGACGCGAGTGAGGCGACATGGGAAGTAGAAAAGGATTTGGAGTTAAGATATCCGAACTTCATAGACAAAGGTAATTAATTTTCGAGGACGAAAATTTTATAAGTAGGGGAGATTGTAACACCCCGAAATTTAACTTTAAAATAGTAATAATTATTATTATAATTATAAAAAATTCCATTTGCATCTAATGCATGATATCTTGTGGGAAAGTCGTATAAGTCGTGCCTTAGAAAAAAAAAATGCTTAACTAATATTGTGAATGATTATATGTGCTTGTAATCTAAATACTTAATATGTGTTTATCTCTTTTAATTTGAAATTTTCCTAGATCGTGATATGTGACCAATAATTTGTGTGAAAAAAATCCCCAAATTTAGGAGTTGTTTTTATAAAGGATAAGATTATATATATATATATATATATATATATTTTTTTTTTAAAAATTAGTTATCGTAGACTTCTCATTGAGGGGGAAATTAACAAATATTATATATATAAATATATATATTCCTTATTAAAGGATGATATGAAAAATGGTAGAATTAATAAATTAGATCTTGATTTTCCAAAATATCTTGCGGCGCTATTTTCAGTTAGAGGAAACCTCTCTTATTTTTAGGTTTAGCCTAAACCTATAGATATTATATATATTCACGATTTGTATTATTCTTCTCCACACCACAACCTATATATTTCAAAATTTCTTCACGTTTCATTATCTGCTACGAAAATCCAATCTCAAGTTTTCATACTCATTGAAGGTATTTCAAATCCTAGTTTCTGTTATGTGATCGATTTCTAAGTGTTCTAATTTCAATTGTATGTGTTTGTTTCTTATATATGCAAACCGTTCTCATCTGTATAGGAGGTCTCATGAATTTGGTGTGCAGTTATGTGAACTTATGTGGGAATCAACAAGTATTTAATTGTATTTTAGTAATTTATATATATTTAGGCGTCCCTTTGTGTTGCATATGAATCTGTTTTTTTTTTTCTCCGTTGCTGGACTGAACAGATGTGGTTTTCTAAGTGATTTAGGATAAAACAAATTTATTCTAATCATGCCAACTATAAAAAATTTTCCATCACATTTATTTTTCTTTTTTTTTCTTTCTCCGAAACATTGTGGCTGGTTTCTTATGCATATCAACTTACGTTCTGATTCTATGGAAAAAATAAATTATTATCATGTTAATCCTAAGTTGTTGTCTTGATTTATCATCAACTGAGTTATTCTGAAAAGAAATAGATGCCAAGAGTAGCTTTTAATCTTTAGTAAATTAGTCCTTGATCGAGATTAGTATCTAAAGTAAAAAGAATTTTGATTGTATTAGATGGAATATACACAGTAAGGATTAGTCAGAATTAAGAGTATTATAATATAGATGATTTATTTTTCTGTGTTCCTATGCTTAATGATTTCTTAGAGAGAGACTTCATAGAATAGTTCGATAATTTAAGAAATTATCCGGGTGGATACTAGAAAAAAAATTGATTAATGCCCATGTTGTTAACAGCCGAACACCAATAGGGTTAGAATTCTTTAATTAAATGCTATTTATTTTGTGTGTATATGGATACTGTGTTATGGCAATATCTTCTCTTTCTAAGATATTTGTGATGTGATATAATTGTTAGTTAGTGGAATTTATATGTGAATGCTAAATTTAAAGATTATTGAGACAAGTTTTAAATATAGGACGGGTGCGCAAGGCTTAAACACTTGATATACATTGTTCTTTCATTCAAAAGGTTAAGGTGGGGTTTGTTTTTCATTATCCTTATTATACACTATACTGTTTTTCTCATGCGTTATTCAGTACAGGCAGGCCTTCGGGCAATTCATAGCAGAATGACCTTCGGGTGTATCACAACAAAGATAACCTTCGGGTTAGTCTTCTCGGTCAATTCATAGCGAAATGACCTTCGGTGTATCACAACAAGATAACCTTCGGGTTAGCCTTCGGGCAATTCATAGCAGATTAACCTTCGGGTTAAGCCTCCCAGCTAGCATGTCTAATTTCTCATGTTGAATACTTTATAGTTTATAGTTTGGATAATGGTTAACCCCACCCGAGTAGTCGTACTCACCCCCTATATATTTTCACCTTTTCGCATCATGATCCCGCAGATGCTTGAAGTGGCGGATGGTGATGGTCATACACGTGAAAGGATTTATGAATTTACTATTGCATTAAAACTAGTTTGATCATGAACTATGCATTTGTCTTTATTTTGTGAACTTATAAGTGCTCATGTTTTTTTTATTCAAGACTTCCGCTGTTATGAAATGCATTAAAAACCTTATTATTTTTATAAATCTATTATTTTTGAAAATTAAACTGAGAAAATTAAATGTTATGCACGAGGTGACGTCCCCTTAAAAGTTATGAAAATTGGGGCGTTACAGAAGTTCTACGATTTCATGATGCAGGACGGAGTATACCTCAATCTTCGTTAGTTCAGTTTCGGCTCTGTCCCAAACACTCCTTCTGTGAGGCCTCACCACACTACACTTCGGGGCAACCCAACACTACTTGGCTAGCACTGAAGTGGAGAGATTAGGCCTTGCTCTGGAGAAGGGAAAGCAGCGTAAAACCGGAAACCCTACTGTCTAACCAGTCCTCCTCTCCTTATATAACATTCGTCTTAAGCGCACCGTATGTTGCCCCTGATCGAGCAAATGGAGAAAGACTTATTGTAGAGTAGCTGGTTGTTTCCACCTTGGAAAATCCACGGCCGGATGTTGGTATATTTGGTAAGAGTTTTATTCTTTGCTTAGAACATGAATGTTGGTATAAGAACTTTATTCTTCAATTTATATACGATACAACATGATATTTAGTATGGTCCGTTTTAATTAAGAGATTTATTCGATCTCATATATTGTTATAGTCGTTGCCCTAGAAGTGGCACAATACATGAATATTCCAGAAGAATATCACATGTTCTTGAAGATCATGTCTAATGACTTGATTCATTTTCAAGAAATGATACGAGATCCCGTAGATCACATAATCTATAAAAGAAAGTATGTTATATTTATATTCTACTTAAATTGTTGCTCCCGCAACAACACAATCCGTATTCCGTAAGAATATCATAAGCTAAAGAGCAATGAAATTTATTTATTGAAATAATTTAATTTTTGCTCCGTAAGTAGAACACAATTAATATTCCCCGAAGAATATTACGTATTGAGCAATTCATACAATATATGGGCGAATCTTGGTTCTTGAATTGTTATTGTTGTTGCTCCCAAGTAGCACAATTGTTATTTCCAAAGAATAATATATGCTCCTCGAAGAGCAATTGAGTTTTTCGAAAATATTAAACTTTTGCCTAAAATAGTTTAATATAGACTAAAAATGTTGCTCCTAAAGTAGTATTCCCGAAGAATGCTACATGTTCTTGAAGAACAATTCAAACTCTTGATTTTGGCAAATGCTATATGTTCATAATTTTAATTTTTGCTCTTGAAGTATCACAATTAACTCTACATATTCTTGGAACAACTAAAACTTGTCATTTTGAAATCATATATCACAACAACAATACTTAAATTGTTGCTCCCAAGTAGCACAATTAATAATCTTGAAGAATATTACATGTTCCTAAAAAAATGTATATTTATATAAAGGTATGCTATAATTTAAAGTATTACCTAATTACATGAAGTAGTAGCAAAAGTTCCTCTATGCTTGACAACCGCATTTCCAATATACTATTGTGACTTAATTTCTTTTCAAGAATAGATGTGAGATCTGGTAGATCTCAAAATTTGCAATTTATTGATTGCATTTATCTTGAATAAAATTAAATTGTTGCTCTAGAAGTAGCGCAAATACATTCCCGAAGAATGACCATATTGTGATAGAAACATTACTATCACATGTTTGTTGAAATGCCTCAAATATAGTATTTTTATATACTATTTAACTTTTTCTATCAAGCATCATCATTTATATTCTAGAAGAATATTAAATGTTCTTAAAGAACAACTCATACTTTTGATGATATATGTTATTCCCCGAATGAAAAATATTATTTATGTCTTGTTGACATTAATGCACTCTTGATATCGATGTTCATCTCGCCAATAAGGGGGCATGATAGAGACAATAGAAATGAAGCATCCCAAGAGGATTGCATCAAATATTAATTATTTGTCCTCCCTAAATCTCGATACAAGTAGATGCATCTTAAATTGCAAGATCTTAAAATCTAGTACATCGAACATCATTAATAGCTCCCAAAGAGCTTGTATCATTCTATCAAATGATACTAAATTAACTATTGAACATGCCCTTTACTCTAGTAAGTCTAGAAGACACTTACTAAGTTTTAAGGATATGCAATGGATAACATATTGAATTGAAATTATATTCGAAGGTAGTGATTCTTTTGTATTTAGCCAGAAGCTAACAAAAGAAAAGTTACGACTTTACCATTTTAAATGTATTACACATTTATGAAAACAAGTGAGACAAACCATATCATGAACCGTAAGTTCAAAGGATTTTATGCTTTAACATGATAGGTTTGGACATTTACGAGCAACTATTATGCGCTACATAATTGAAAATTTATATGAGCGCAACATAGAGATCCTGAAGAATCTCTTAATAAAAGAATTTTCATTTGCTTGATTTCTAGAAGAAATGTAGCACTTGTTAGAACTACAAGTTCAAATAATAAAGAGCTCAATTCCCTCAAGAATATATGTCTTGATAATGCTAGTGAGTTTCTTAAAACTCCAAGTTCCTCCCCGAAGAGGATTTAATATTATATGACTTTGGGATTGAGATTAAATATTTAGTTGCTCATGTCCATCCTCAAAATGAGTTTTATACGTATAAAAATGCGTCTCACATTAAGATTGTTATTATGATGAAATAACATTTCCAACATTAGTTGGAACATATGTCACATTTGGATTCTTGAAGTAATCAATGTGAAATCTACATCCAAATAAAAGCACAAGTAAAAACTAGTCACATTTGAATTCCCGAAGTAATCAATGTGAACGAGAAGTCGAAAGGTTCACTTGCAAAAGATTGCAAACCAACTTCTTGATGCTTTTGTATATAAAAAGAAGTGGCAATGTTATACATTTCCTGTAAATACCCCGCAAGAATAAATGTCCCTGAAGGACAAGTACAAATGGTAGCAAATGAATATAAAGTTCGTCAAAAATATGGTCGACCAATTAGTTCTAAAAGAAATTTTGTGTCTAAGAAAAGGGGCACAACATTTGAACCAAACAATGACGAAAATGATTAATCAATCAAATGAAGTTCCTGAAGAACTACAAGCGTATGAAAATATTGAGATCTCAAAATATTGGAGAGATCAAATATCGTCGTGGATGCACGACGGCATTTTCGCCTTTTAATATGACTTTTGAAATGATAAAAGAGGATCATCAACGACGATCTATAAGAGATTGTCAAGATAGAAATCATTGGCCAAAGAGGAAATAAGTCATACTAGGTGCATTAAAATTCCCTACAAAGTCGGAAATATTTGGACATGTAGTTCCAAAATCCGGAAAGTATATCCCGAAGGATAAAATGTGTCTTTGTTACAAAGAGAAATGGAAAAATTACGAGATATAGGGCAACACTCGTAACATAATATTTCTCTCAAAGATCGATAATTAATTATGTACTCTCCCATAATAGACGTCATTGTATTTAGAATTTGATTAATCTACTTATGTCACAAAAGGCTTGCTATTCGCCTTATGGATGTAATAAATATCTATCAATACGATTCACTAGATAGTGACATATATATGAAGATCCCCCGAAAGATTAACTTGCTCAAAGCATGTAAGTCAAAAAGATGTTGTCAATTAGACTGCAAAAGTCATTGTAAGAGCTGAAATAGTACCACCGTATATGATATAATTATAACGACGAGAATTCCTTGACAGAAGGGTACATAAATGATGACTTGAGTTTGATTGAAACTCCTGAAGAACATAATACTTATATATATACTCCGTCAAAATGACTTACATAGAACAAGTAATTATGAATTATTTTATTCATTGATAATCCAACTCACATCATCGTTGACATTAGGGGGAGATATGAAATATAAAGATTGAATGTCGCAAATATCTCGTTGGATTAATTATTTAGATTCACATACTATGAACCGTAAAGTTCATCAAGTTATTTAGTGCAAAAGGAGTGACTAAAATCTCATATACCTATTGTATATGCACCATGAACGAACCGAAGTTTCTCATAGAAAATATAAATCAATTGATTCTCATTAGCGCCGAAGCGTGAGAGATTTATTGGTGCTAAGAGATAAAAAGTCCGCGGGATACAAAATTAGAACACATCACTCCAAATTTCTCTTGAAGAGGATATGTGAATCATTAAAAGTACTTGATGAAATCAACCCATGCCTAAAGACGGAGTTAGAATCAAAAGACTGTAGATTGAGCATCTTCTTGATGGAGTTACGCTAGTCGACATACCTGAAAGGTCTTTAAAGGTATTTTATTGTATCGCATCCACATGCCTATCTAATGGTTGATTCAATCACTTGAAGTGGATGGAGACGCATTTAGACCTTTTTAGAAAATAACAAAGATGAGGACCAAAGTTCCTTACTAATTATGTGCAATTGGAGAACTTGAAATGATATTGACCATCCTTTGTTATTTTCGAGACAAACATGATATTGATCTATTTATGAGAGTAATGATATATTGATATATTTTATGCTATAAGAATAATTAAACTTGTGTTGCACATATTAGTGTAGACCTTGAAGATAACCTTGAAGATTGTTATCTTGAGGGGGAGTAACAAATTGTAAATAATCCCGAAGATTAGGACCGACTCCTAAAGGTCAAATGACTCTGAAGGTCAAATGGTTGTACTCTTTTTTTCCTTTCTAAGTTTTTTTCCAAAGGGTTTTCTTAGTTAAGATTTTTAACGAGGCATCCAATGCAACACATGAGAAAATGAGTCATTGAGATTGATTCATAAAAGAGCCAATGCAACACATGATCTCCAAAAGAGTGGCAAAGATCAACATCCAAAGAAATTCGCTCAAGTGAGCGGATTCTTTTACAAAGACATTACCAACGCCAACATTCAAGAAGTTGTTACACAAGATGGATATGTGTCGACTCAAGGATCAAGAATGACTATATTGAGGTGGAGGAGATGTACTATTTTTTCTTCGACCAATTTTTATCCCAATGAGTTTTTCTGGCAAGGTTTTAACGAGACATCAGTTTTTTTTAGGGATGATCAATCAAGGGGGAGTGTTGTAAATATATTATATATATATACTTATCATATATTGTGATGACCATGTAAACCCTAAAAGCCCATGAGTCCATCTTGTACTCTATAAATAGAGGTCTCCACCCTCATAATAATACACAACTATGTCTCATTCTCTCTATTATTCTCTCGTTATATTTAATTTATAATAGTCTCATTAATAATGCTTTATTTTTTTAAACATATATTAAGAAATTTGAATTTTATGTAAACGATGTTAACTAGGCACTTGAATTTTAGTGTTATCTTTTTTCCATTTCATGAAACAAAATATTATTATAGTGACGACCCAATCAAAAATATAGGGTGTTATTAATAGAATGGATGGAGTATTAAATATATCCTCAACTTAGATAAATCCTAAAAATAATAATTGAATATAAAAATAATAAAATAACAACTTAAAACAAAGTATTGCATTTGTGAGATTTGTCTTATAAAAATATGCAAATCACCCTCATATACTAGCTAAATTTGTTGCATATGGTCAAAATTTATGAAAAAAATCGTCGATCACATGTGCAAGGTTAGAAATAATACAAAAAACTAATCATAATGTAGGGTGTTGCGGTCTGATGAGATGTGGTCATCATCTTTCCTAAGATGCTCGTGCATTCTTTTTCATCAATTAATCCCAAATGGATCTGAGAGAAGATAAAATATTTAGGTTGTTTTTTAATTTTTTTTTCTATTCAATAAATATTAAAAGGAAAAATGATCACATATATTTAAGATATTTACATTGGTTTATGCCTGTCACATGAACTTTTTTTTTGGGCTCACAATTCTATCGCATTGGAGTATTTGAAACAACACATTAAAGGATTGTTTGCATATTTTCATAGTTTACGGGATAAATTACACAAATACAATAATATAAAAAGTTATTTTATATATTTTTATAACTCAAGGAACAAATCACATTAATGTAGTAGTCAAAGAGGGTCTAAACTCTTTGAATAATATTTGTTGAGCTAGTGATTTTTCAGTAATAATGTTTAGTTGGTAGTCATGTGACGATGTTCTGAAATTTAAGGGACAAAAAATGAACTAGATATGGAGATACATTATATTCTCAATAATTTATTTGTATTTAATGAAGACTAAATAATGTCTTCTAGGTGAGGAGCTGTTTGGACCCATCTCTTCAATTATATGATACTGAGCAACATGTCACGTGAACTCGGGATTTTATAGATATTTCATCAGGTAAAATATTCTTGGTGAAGGATAGTAATAGCACAAAAGTTTATGTATATCACATTTGTATTACTTTATGTATACATATACATAGTTTTAGTGGAGAAGGCGAGATTAATAATTTTTAAGAAATTAATTTGAAATTTAGATGGAAAGACGAAACGTACAATTATATGTAATAGGAAAAAATGCAAAATTTAGAAAACACAAAAAAGAATGGAGAGATTGCAAACGATTTGGGGATGCATTAGAATGACTAATTAGACGTTACGTTCGATAGAAATATATTGAATTTACATATATTTTTTTATAATGATCTGAATAAATGAGAAAACTTCATAAAATTATTATAGATTTTCTTATCATTAAAAAATTAAAGGAAAAATCGTTTTTAGTCCCATAATGGGGCATTTTTCATTTTTGATATTGTATCATGGCTTCTTTCAGTTTTAGTTCTGTAACTTAGCAAAATTATCAATTTTGGTTTCATAGCGAGTGAGCGTGTTACACTCGCTGCCGTACATATTTCCAGCTAGTTGTATAATTTGAATGGATCGATTTTGGTCTTGTAACTTGGAAACATGATCAATGTCGGTCCTATAAATTTGCAACATGTTTAATTTTGGTCCTGTAATGTGTCATGTGTTCGTATTTTGTCTTGTAATTTTAAAATAACTTATTTTTGTTTTTGTGTCTCAATATGCTTAATAAAAAAAATATGTTTTTCGAGTTTTACCTTTCTTTGTTTTAGACTTTAACATATAAGTATTCATAATTGGAGAAAAAAAATGCAAAAAGCCTCCCATAGTTCATGTGAAAATAGCACAAAACTACCTCATGTTCTATTTTTTGCACGACATATGAGGTATATTTTTGTACAAAACTACCTCATGAGTATGGGTTTTTTCGTGCAAAAAAGTAGAACATGAAGTAGCTTTGTGTCATTTCACCCGAACACATGGTGGTCTTTTGCCTTTTTCCCAGTTATGAACTTATGAGCACGAATATGTTAAAGTTGAAAACAAAGAAAGTAAAACTCGAAAAATATATTTATTTATTAAGCTTATTGAGACATTGGAACAAAAATAAGTGATTTTAAAATTAGAAGACAGAAAAACGAACACATGACACATTATGAGATCAAAATTGAACATGCTGTAAATTTTTCATGACCAAAATTAATCATGTTGTGAAATTACATGAACAAAATTGATTTCCCAATTCTGCAAGTAACCAAAAATATATCTAGAGACGAGTGTAACACACTCTCTAATAGTGGGACTAAAATCTGTAGTTTTGCCCGAGACCAAAATCTTAAAAAGCCATAATACGAGACAAAAAAAATGAAAAGTGACTAGGTTAGAGGAACAAAAACGAATTCTTTCTCAAAATATTATAACGTGTAAAGCCCATTAGAGTTTATTTAAAAGCCCATTATAGTTGTAAGTTCTTAAAAGATAAATATAACTGGATAAAACGCGAGGGAGCGAAACGCTGTCGTAAGGTTCATAAAAAAGAGGAACAGAGTCGTCGTCGAGATTGTTCAGGTTTCAATGACTGATCGCTTCACAAACAATTCTAGAAAACAGTAGGGTTAGGGTTTATTCATTTTGCTATTCGATGGATAAATTCGACAGAGAGAGAGGCGGTGATCGATACATCAATAGCAGCGAACAATCCCTTAATTACAATTCAAGCGGCAGGCACTCCCGCGGCGGCGGAGCTCCGTTCCTACACCGTCACCAGGATAATTATCGAGGCGGTGTAGGAATAGGGCGCGATAGTCCCCATGGGTTCTCGAGTAGTGGTGGCCGCGGTGGAGGGAGGGAAAACCATAGGCAATTTGAAAGTCCGCCGCCCTACCCTTCTTCGCCTAGTGGTAGTGGAGGCAAAGGGGGGAGGAGGATTAAGACCAATTGGGGATGGAATGGGAGGGTTTAGACCG
Organism: Lavandula angustifolia; assembly: GCA_028984105.1. Taxonomy (NCBI): domain Eukaryota; kingdom Viridiplantae; phylum Streptophyta; class Magnoliopsida; order Lamiales; family Lamiaceae; genus Lavandula; species Lavandula angustifolia. The sequence continues at coordinate 8,618,778 of CM054816.1, forward strand.
GTTGATGGCGGAGAAGGGTTTGGGCCGTTGGGTGTCGGTGGGGGAAGAGGTTTCCGACCGATGGGAGGGGGAGGTGATGTTGGTAGTTTTCGACCAATGGTAGGCTTTGGTGGTGCTGGTGGAAGGTTGCCACCAATGGCTGGAACTAATGACAGTGGAAGGTTCCAGCCGTTAGGTGGTGGCGGCGTTGATGGTGAAGGGTTTCCACCTATGGGTGCGGGTGGCGGTGATGGTGGAGGTTTTAGACGGTCTGGTGGCAGTGATACTGAGGCTTTAGGGTTTCAAGCAATTGATGGTGGTGGTAGTGGTCGTGTAAGGTTTGGTTTTGATAACTATACTCCACATCCTCTCACAGGGCAAAAACGGGGTCATTCCGATAGAGAAAGATCTCCAGGTTCGGTTTCTGATATTTTAGTGGATTTTTGTTAATGAATTCTGATATTACAGTAGATTGTAGCTTATGAATTCGAGTTCTGATATTGCAGTTGATTGTAGCTTACTACTTGACTTCGAACTATAGCTTATAATTTGCAAATTTGCCTTTCTTTATTTTGCTCTGCTATATGAGCTGATGGCAAGAGTTTTCCGGTTTTATTTTTTCCAACTTATCTATTTTATACTGTTATGTTTTCATATATATTTTTTTTCTGTTGTAAACTGTAACATATATGTTTTTGGTATTATTTGCTTTTTTTCAATGTTTTTTGTTTTTTAGGTAGAGAAGGAGCTACTTTTGCCAAACTCTTTGTTGGGTCTGTTCCAAGGACATCTACTGAAGCTGAGGTAAGTTATTTGTATCGGTGGATTCTATTTCTGAATTTATATTTGGTCTGTAATCATTAATGGACATGCTTCTGAACTTCTATTTTCAATGATTCAAAGTTATTAGGTTCTATTGTAGCTACTGATGCATATTAATTATTTGTTTCATGTGTCTAGATCCGACCTCTCTTTGAAAAACATGGGCATGTGATGGAAGTTGCTGTGATCAAGGATAAGAGGACTGGGCTGCCACAAGGTATGTGCTTATGTTTTGTTATATGCTTCGTGATTTATCTGCAAGTATCTTTTCAGGTCTACTGGGGGCTGAAGGAAGCCACTGTTGCCTTATGTTTCACGTCAGTTGTTCATTCACCTTTCTTTTCTGTTCATACTCCATCATCCAAGAAGAAGACAAGATTAACATTATATAAGCTAAGAGAATTGTTTTGGCTTTTGTAAACCTCTTAGATGTGGCATATACTAGAATATCCTCAACTTTGCTTTACACTAAGTTGTTTGAGAAAAACCTGCTGCTGTAAAAAATCAGAGACAATAATTTGATGTTTATACCACCAATCGTTTAGAATTAATTATCTACATCTTGTGCATGTGTTTTCTTCCTCAATGAATTTATCTTTATATGCTGGTGTTTTTTCCCCCAAGATTCGTGAGCTTGCTAAAATGCATAGTGTTCTCTCTTTCAGCTCCGGCTCTATGCGTCGACATTGCATATATTTATTGATTTTTGAATGATATGACCACCAATTTACTGCACATGGTTTTACTTAGTTGTCATTTTGCTATGCCCATGTTTAACTTTGAGAGTTTGGTACAAAGCCAAAGTGGTTGGCCAGTAGTCACTGGTCAGTTGTAGAAGTTATTCTGTAATCTCGTGTCTTTGCATTTTTCTCTTCGGTATTGGGTTTTCATTATTTTATTTGGACGTTGAAGCCATACAAGCCATTCTTCAGTGGCTATGGTGAACTGTTTCTTTTATTATTATACCTTACAATCTGGTGATTCAAAGTAACACAAATGCCATCAAATAGAGATGCTTGTATTTTCGTGCTTTAGAGTTTGATTTAGCCATTGTTGGTACTTTACGCCCACTTGTTCACATGGATAACTGGTTGGACTCGGATTGTTTTTATGAGTTTGTTTCTGTTTCATCGTCTAGAGTGGATTATTGTTGTTTCTGCACGATATCCTTAATCATTGGATCATTTAGATATCCTTGTTGTCTTTATGGTATTATTTTAACTGAGGTGGTGTGCTTGTCAGTGGGATGTTTGACTTCATGTTCATATCAATTCCATACATGTATCTCTCTATTTTGTCTTTGCTGGATTACGTAGCTGATGGGACTCCTTGAACTAGTTTTGATTTTGATTCTCAGTAAAGCGTCCTGTGACTGATTCTATGATGAGATATGTACTTATAATTTTGAGGTGGGAACCTAAATATCCAGCAAGTTATTACTTTGCCTCTTCTCGTGTGTTGCAAATGATATTTATACATGTATGGATGGACCCTTTAGTCTGATTTTATTTCTGCCACAAGTTTCATGAAAGAGAGCTAAATGAACAGCTGTAGATCCTTGTAATAGTGCTATGATGTATCACATGTTTTAATCATTATGTGTACATAGTTGCTCAATTTAGTCATGTTAGCCATTGATATTCAATTGTATATATTGTTATTCTATTATTTGATCTACAAAAGTAGTACTGCATACAGATGAAACTCATGACGGTTTTTTCTGCCTCATTGCTGTCGAAGCAATTCATTGGCCGGGCGTTTTGGTCTACATTTTATTTTGATGTATTGGATTTGCGATGATGTATTTTGAAATAGTGCATCAGTTTGAGAGTTTATCTTTGAATGTTGGTGTATAGCCTGAATTTACTAAATCTGCTTTGCCTTCTATATGTGAATGGATTTTGGTTGGTTTATATGTGAATGAAGACAATCTATTTAGTTCTGTGGATGCATTTTAATCGATTGATATAGCTTATTCAGTTTCTATCGGACATATATATTCATTATTAAATGTGAATGAGTGACAAACGTTTTGATCTGATCTGATACTGGTACATGAATGATGAATGTGATGAAATGCTGCTTGCAGTCCCTTTTAACTGACGTTTGCGCTTCTTTTCTTATTAATAACTCGTGCATTGGTGCATTTCATGGCCTCATTATGCTTATATTCTTATAAGATTTTGAATGATTCTCTTAGGATTGCTACCTTTTTCTTATCTTATTATGATGATTTTTGTTTAGGCTTCTTCTCTGGTGATGATTTTTTTCCTCCTGCACTGACTTGTAGTATATGTTCGCTTACAAGAAAATTGATGATATCCTGTCTCTTGGTTGTGTTTTAACTAGTCATGACAAAGTTATCGTGTTACAATTGCTGACTTTGAGAATATGTTATAATTGGGGAGATTTATTTATTTATGTTGAGGTGTATGGTAATTATTTGTTTTAGTTGATATCTTGATTCTTGAACATTTGTTGTCCTTGAAGTTCTTTTTACCTAATTTGGTTCTCTCACGGAAGAATGTATCTTTAGTCGCTGTTGCGCCTTGTTTGTTGGTTTCAACATTTGTGTTGTTTGTCTAGCCCATGAAGTTTGGGCTTTTGGAAGGATGTGATTTTTTTATCTGCATCCAGTTAGACAATTAGTGCATATTGACGTGAAGGATCTTTGTTCTTTTTGCTAAAGTGTTGATCTGATGAGCTTTAGCATTACTGCACAGTGTTTTATCTCACATGGATGAAGAATATCATTGTAAATTCTGGATACCAACTGTTGGATTGTGCAGGATGTTGTTTCATTAAATTTGCTTCTGCTGAAGAGGCTGATAGGGCCATTGGAGTGTTGCATAACCAATACACATTACCAGGGGTATATTTTCCTGTCAGCTCTCACTGCTTAGAAGTTATGCTCCTGTACTGTTACTTATTCGTGGGTCAACAGGGAATGGGTCCTATCCAAGTCAGATATGCTGATGGAGAGCGAGAACGTCTTGGTACTTCATGATTATCTTGTCTTTACCCATGGTTCAGTACTTGGGTTATTTTTTTGTGATTTTTATTTATTGCCTTTGAATGTACCATGAATCTTCGTAGAAAATTTGATACTCTTGTGTAGCAATTGGTCGAATGTTGATATTTTCACCTGATTGCAGGGGCAACTGAGTATAAGCTGTTTGTTGGATCATTGAACAAACAAGCTACTGAGAAGGAAGTTGAAGAAGTAAATTTTGTTGCTCAGTCCTGATATTTGACTTATTTAGTTTTATACATTGATTGTTACATTTTGTCATAGAAATTATTGCTTTTCATCATTTCTTTGGTGGCTTTTCATTTGAGTTAGTTTCTCATAAATTCTTTGTCCATTACTGGCGCTATTTGTCATTTGTGTATGTTTGCTGGTGGGATAGTCTCAATGACTGATACTACTGATTTGATTTCTTCAGATTTTTTTACCTTATGGTAGAGTTGAAGATGTTTATCTTATGCGTGACGAGCTGAAGCAGAGTCGTGGTATGTTTTCCCGTTTCATTAGTCCTAGTTTTCTTGTTTAATATTTTGTTATTAAAGAAATATGTGAAGTCAGCAAAATATGAATGTTGGTGACTTTTTTCTAATTCAGGATATTTTTTATCATATACTTTGACATTTGAAGATAAAATTCATTTATTTTGCCTTTCATGTCGCATTATGGAGTTGCAATATGGTTGGGATGTTCATTTATTTGTTTCATTTATTGTCCCTTTTTCTCTAACCTTTTGCAGGTTGTGGATTTGTCAAATACTCTCAGAGAGAGGTCGCACAAGCAGCAATTAATGCATTAAATGGAACTTATATCATGAGAGTATGCTCCTTTCGTTTCCTTAATGCTAACTTAAATATAGGAATAATTTCTTATTGAACGATATATCTTTTTCTTTGATTTATGCATCACAGGGCTGTCATCAACCATTAACTGTTCGATTTGCCGATCCTAAACGACCTAGACCCGGAGAGTCAAGGTAGCTTTTGCATAGATCCTTTGTTTTATGGAACCATCCAGTGCCATGATACTCGTTATTGCTGTTTATAGAATTAAATAAATCATGTAATTCAGAATCATGTATTGTGCGTGTCATTTCACAGACCCGTTCCTATTGGTGAACCTGGCCCTCGGTTTCCTGCCCCTGGGATTAGGTTTTTTTACTTACACGCTTGTGATTTTCTACCTACTACTCATACTAAACTTCTTAATTTTATATGCTTTGATTGCTTAAGATTTCATGGAACCTCCTTTTTGTAATCTTAGCAGACCTCCAGCGGATCATCATGAGCCATTTCGCGGCCCTAATCCTAATTCTTGGCCAAGCCAGCAAAACCTTGGAGCACCTTCACATGTTGGCAACCAAGGTTTTACTCCAGTAAGGACCGTATTCTAGTCTTTTCTATAGTACAACTATTCTTTCTTCCTTCTTCCAAAATATTGCGTATGTTTTTATGCCAAACCCAGGGTCCTATTGGAGCTCTTCCTGGCAGCAGGGACTGTTCATTTCCTGGACCCACTGTTTCTTCTGCTCCTATATCACAGCTTGTAAGTGGTAAAATTATACTACATTTTTTCCGCCACACTCTAGATGCTCATCTTGATTTACTTTCTTTCTGATTCATTTCAGAATTTCAACCAGTCTTCGACACAAATTCCATCTTTTGGCTCAAAACCATCACCTGGTCAGCGTTTGCCAGGTGATAGTTTGCCACCACCTGGGCAATTACCTCCGTCGAACACATCTTTCTCCAATTTTCACAGTTTACCGCGATCACAGGTGCATCCTGGTCAAATTCAGTCACCTAATGTTCCTGGTCAAAATCCTTATAGTCAGGCCCTGCCATCACAACAGCTGCCTGGACAGAACGGCCAGCACTCTGTTTCCCCGCTACAAGTGCAGCATAATGCATCATCTGCATACAGACAAGCACCTGGGGTAGCAAATCAACCACAACATCCTCAACAGCTGCAAGCTCATAGTCAGCCACCTTCAGAGTTGGCTCAAATGCTGTCACAACAGAGACAAACTCTACAGGCTACCTTCCAGTCATCCCAACAAGCCTTAAATCAGCTGCAGCAGCAGGTGCAGCAGCTACAGCCGGCGACTCAGAATGTAGCAGCTCATCATGGTCAACCAGCTGCTAAACTACAGGTAGCAGTTATATTCAATTTAAGAATTCTGCATTTCCATTTGGCAGTTCTTTGCAGGAGTTTCTCTATAATTTGAGCACAGTTTTTTCATCACATGCTCTTCTACTAATGAATTTGGCATCTGCAGTAGACATCTTGAATATCGTTTAGTTGACTATTTTAGTTTTAAAAGCTGGGTTTTGTGATACTGAGATGTTATAATAATTTGCATATAAGCTCTGCAGTGTCTTTATCTTTTATTCTGACACTATAAAAGGCATAGTGTGGTTTGTGTTTCGTAACAGTTGGGATTGTTTTATTTTGTGCTCCTTCGCCACATAATTATGTAAGCTTATCGTAAATAAATTGCTTTTCCCCCTCCAGTCTCCTTGGCCTGGAACGTTGTCCCAACCCGTTGCCAATACCACTGGTACTCAACCAACCAGAGATTTAGCAACCTCTACTTCCAATATCCCTGGTGGAACTCCTGCTACTGCTATATGCAATTGGTCAGAACATACATCACCTGATGGATACAAGTACTACTACAACAGCTCGACCGGTGAAAGCAAGGTGAATGTTGCATCACTTATTCATCCCTTATCCAGAAGCACCCATCTCATTTTAGTTTTGTTATTGAAGTGGGAGAAACCGGAAGAGCTGGCGCTATATGAGCACCAGCAACAGAAGCCATCTAGCTTACCTCCTCAAGTGAAATCTCATCCATCTGGACCATCAATGCAACAGGCTCATCATATGCAATTGCAGTTTCAAGGTCAACAACAGACACAGATCCACAACCAAGCCAAGCCATTTCAGCAGGTTTCTCAGTCTCCGGTAAGTGCTGTTTTCCCCTTTATATATCTCTTTTTTATGTGTGAAAATGGATCTATTCTGCGCATATGACGTTTTACAATTCCAATTCTTATCACTCCTTTCAATACTCAGTACCAGGTTCCTGGATTCTCTGCTAAACAAGGCATTAAGGTAAATATATTGACAGGGATTATCATTGATAACATTTATCATTAATGCCTAATTTCGTGGTTCAAATGCTAACTTTTACCCCTTGGGATAGGTGGAGCGTCAGGAAGTTGACTATGCACAAGTTCCCGCTGCAACTGGTTCAACAAACAATCCTGCTCAGTATCAGCAGGTTAGAGTTGAAAACTCTCACATCCATTCCTTTTTTGTTTATGTACTTATTTCGAGTACGTTTGATTGAGTGTGCAGGCGTCTCAGGAATGGATGTGGAAGAACAAGCATCAAGGTTTTCTACTCTTTCGCTATTTTTATGTGTCAATTTCTTTTGCCTGCAATCCGATAACACCATGATCCGGGCTATAGGTATCTAATGTGGATGAACAAATTATCACTATATTAAAGTGAAAGGTCACTTCCATTTGGGCAAAAGAGTTTGATATGAGCTGGCAAGTTCTGAACCATAAGAGAATCAATCCACTCATCGAGGAGCTCTTGGCTCGCAAAGGTTATGACATTCGCCTGTGTTCTGAGTATTATGTCTAAAGTAAAGCTTCTACTGTTAATATTACTATCATCATCAACAGTCTTGTAGCAATATTATATGCTTCCCCTCAGCTGTATTATGTAGATGCAGCAACTGCCCTGCTGTATTGTAGCATAATTGGCTCGAGCTCTCAGCTCATGGGGTTATGAAGTTTTTCTCTGTCACAAAAAAAATAACAAAAGATTTTGTTGTGTAGATGCATCCAGTCCCCTAACTGGTGGAGTGCATATAAAAATAAGTTTGGAAAAATATTTAAGAATTGATTAAAGTAGTGTGTTACTTCTGTAAACGACATTAGAGGGATCAACTTTTGACTAGAAAACAAAGCATGGGCTTTGTTTGTCAATTATCTTTTCGAGTTGTTTAGTGCCACACGCAAGTAGAGAAAACTTAAGAAAAATATGCCCAGCAGCACTAAATTAATTATTTAAATCCAAACATTATACAATTAACACTTGGGAATATTGTATTATTGGTCCGATAGTTTTCCCGCACTTGCAGTTTTGGTCCTTTTCATGTTGCGGTTTTAATTTTGTAACCTTTACATATAGTTCGGTAACTGTTATTAGGGTGTTTTTAGTCCCTATCTTTAAAATGCTTGTAATTTTAGTCCTAGTATAGTCAACTTATTATATAGACGAGACGAGAATGGCACAAAGAATTACAGCAACAAACATCAAGATTCACGTTAATAGTTTCTCTATTATTTCACGCAGTTGACGAAACACACATCACATGATCACATCAAGTAAATTCCATATTACAATTTAATATTCAAAGAGTGATAATGTACATGTTTAAATTGGGTCAAACGGTTGGCCAATTTTTAGTAATGCTATTCTAAACATTGAAATGGGATTAATTAAATGTTGAGGGTTATAGCTTCCGTCTCTTGCTTTGAAAGAAGTTCGTCATTCCTCCCCATCCTAGCTAGCTTTTCCCTTGCTTTCATTTCATGCAAAAATAAAAGAATTCACGTCAGAATCAAGATGCATGGGCAATGGCAAGAAGAAAGGGAAGCTGTGGGTATTGGGGTCAAGAACATTAATGCTGATCAAGAATCGGTTATCAGCAAAAACATCTTCTCTGTTGTCTGTACTGAAGGAAGTAAGGGTTAGCGGATGATTGATGGGCTATGAATATGATGGCCCTTTTGGGGCTAAAATTGCGGACATTGAGAAGGTACAAGACTAAAATCACCGTATCAAAAGTTATGGGACTAAAATTGCAACGTTAAAAGTTACAGGATCAAAATTGCATATAAGTAAAATTTATGGGGACTAAAGCTGTGAGTAAGTTTAATAAATTAGTGAATATTTCTATTTTAAATATGAAGATTAGATAAAGTCTAAAATACAATCTCAATTTAGGATAAAATGGTAAGTTAACATGAATTTTAATATAATAAATTCGTGTTTATTAATTTTTTTTATTGTATTAAATTCCTAATCTCGACCCAATTAATCGCACAAAGTTTCGTCCTTTATTGCTAATTATTAATGCAATAATATAGTGTAGTCGATATTTCCCACTTTGCATAAGTGGTTGATCTAGTATTTGATCCCTTAGGATCGACTTAAAATTAATAATATTAATGGAATAATATAATTTTAATACATTACTTAATAATAAATTAATTATCTCTAATTTAAGAAATTATTTTATTGATAATTAATTACTTATTTAAGGAGACAATATGTATTTATTTTCAAGTTGTTAATGGATGAACTAATTATTTGAGTTAAACCCATTAGGGATTAAACTGGCTGGCTCTATAAATAAATTATTAGGGCTCAGTTTCTCTTACAACACTTGAAAATTCAAACATACTGTGAGAGAGGACAAGGGTCGAAATTTGGAAATTTCTGGAGTTGTCCATCCGGCTTAAATATCGTCCAATGGGACATCGTCTAGAAGATATCTCTTCTAGGTGCCTCAGATTGTTGATGAGAACGATCCGAAGGTATAATTGTAACTCCTTCATCATCCAATCGGGATATCAACCTTTAGAAGATTTTCAGTATGTTAATTCCATAGATCATATATAAAAGTAGACTTGTAGAAGAGCTAGATGATCTTGGAAAGATAGGGTGAGTTAAGATATTAAGACTCCTTAATATCATTCTATGATGTAACTGCTTATGTATACCTAACTACAAGGATTTTTCAAGAACACATAAGACCAACAAATCCAGACATTCTAACAACATATACGGGTGAACTTTAAGTCCCTAAAAGTTGATTTTTCAAGAGCACATTCGACATTACCTTTTGCATGATTGTGTTAAATATTTCTTCAAAGGCTCACTCTATGCGTATACTATCTCAGCGGTTCAAAAATTTTTGGTACGAGAATTAAGTTTTTTGTACATTATTTTAACTTTTTTTGGAGTTAAATTTGATTTATATAAATACAATCTTTGTCTTTTTTAGAATGAGCCACTTTAATGAGACGGTCCAAAGAGAAAAACTAGCCGCTTTTAACGGGTTAGAGATAGTATTTTTGTTACATTTGTGTATGAGTAGTTTTTATTTTATAATTTGCATTATTACCATATTAAAATGAAATTAATGATCAAGTGGTAAATATGCCGATGATGTGGGTAGAAATTATCAAGTTTGGAATTTTCTTGTCCATGAAGTTAGAGATAACAAAAGACAAACATATAGAAGCTAGCTGAACTGATATGTACAAATTTAGGTAACACTCAATGCATGGCGAACATATCTCTCTCTCTCTCTCTCTCTCTCTCTCTCTCTCTCTCTCTCTCTCTCTCTCTCTCTCTCTCAATTTCTAAGACGAAATAAATAATCATTTTTTGTTCTATATAGAGACTGAGCTCTTTCATGTCGAAATCTTGGTCTCTTTTAAAAACTATAACTGCAAATGGTCAAAAGGATTTAGTCAACTCAATGTATAAGATACGTCGAGTGCATGTGTATGTATATACTACATCTACTAACATGTACGCTTCTATAAAAACACATCCATTTAATATCAATTAATGAGTCTTAATTTTCTTTCATATATTTGCACCTGCACTAAAATTCTAAGCAGATTGCAATGACTTCACATGATTCCAAATCCCACATAAGAATAATATATTACGAGCCTTCTTAATTTCACAGCATTCTTATGAACAATTAATAGTATCCAGAATTAATGTCCTCAAAACCCTAACTCTAAGTTCTTGATGCAATTTTACATCAATGTCTGGAGAATGCACACGAGACACTCTATTTACGAATGGTGCTTTATGTAATCCATTCGTAAATAGAGAGTGTCGTGTGTATTCTCCATACATCGTTGATAAATACATTATACACGTTTACGTATCGGTATCATTTACTAGACAAAATTAAAATTGAAATGCCATAGAGAATTATAACAAGAACAAAACCTCAGTTAAATAAACATTTATCACTATTAGTAGATAAATTAAGTTAAAGCTTTTTAAATACAAGAAATAACAAAATAACAAAGCCCTCCATCTAGAGCTACAAAAAGGGATAATAACCCCCTCTAATTAAAATCCATAACTAGTCACGTTAATATGAAGGGGTAAAAAACGCTTAGTAATTAGTATTCAACTAAAACCCTTAATCTCTACTCCCTTTTTGGATCCTTGAAAATCTCAGACGGCAGCATGTCTTGCAGAAGACCATGATCTCTCAACGAAGAAGAAAAGGGCCTATCTTGGAATGAAGTAGGAACCCTAAGATTAATACTATCACTGTTCTTGAAAATCAACGGTGGATGCATCGAGTTCGTAAAATAAGGTGGTGGTTGTTGCGTTTGGTGCTGATAGTGAAGCATTTGAGGCATGACAAAGTGGGATGAGAAAGCACCGCCGCCCCGGCAAGCGGCGGTCTCCGGCGGGGTGAGGCCGAAGCCGATGACGGTGCCACGTGGCGTGATGGGACAGTGATGTGAGTGTATACCTTCATAAGTCGTGACAACAATTGATGGATCGTCTGAAGATCTCTCCACTCTCTTTTTCACACCACATGCTGCGCTAGTGCAACGGTAGTAGCTCCTATATACAACACATATTAATTACAATCTTGAAACTAATATACATATATATAATTTTCTTGTAAAGATTAAAATTGATAACTTTATTGATGATTATATAATTAATAAGGGAAAAGAGAAGAACACTATTAATTGTGTGAGAAATATTTATAATTTGTACCTGGGAAAAGGGCTGTTTTTGACTGCTTTTTGTCCGTATTTTCGCCATCGATAGCCATCGTCCAAATGATCGATCTCACTCTTTGTCATGAAAGCAAATCGGGGCTCTCTTTGCCTTTTCTGATTCTTCCTTTTTAGTTTCAACCTAATTAATAAAAAAATATTAAAAAGATCATCCATTAGAAAAATAAAAAGAATTATTGGAGAAATAATAACACAGACAAAAAGCAAAAACGTTATCCCACATCAAATCATCAGATCTTTGTCCCAGTAATCACTAATCAGATCATGCAAAGCACAGAAATCCCATTATCGAGAGCAAGAGAGGCTTATTACTGTTTGGTAGACTTTTCTTGATTATTTTCTTCCTCTTCTTCTTGATCTTCTTCTAGTACTTGATCATCGTGAAGAAATTCGTTCTTTTTGCGATCGTGATTTGCAAGAGGAGCAGCCTCAGTTGAAGAGGAAGAGATGGAGGAGGAGTTGGGAGTGGCAGGGTTGTTGAGCAGCTCGGCTGCGGAGGGCGGCAGCTGTGGAGTGAAGGTGTCTGATGAGATTATGTTGAGCAGCAAATCATCGAATGCAGAAGAAGAAGAAGGGAAGCTGAAACCTTGAACGACGTCGTCTACGAATCCCAAAGAGCACCTTCTCTGATGATGATCAGATAAACTGCTACCGAGTTCTCGATTAATCATCATAGTTTGATTGTTGGATGATGATGATGAGTTTGCCACTTGATTCTCTCCTTTTGTCGGCTCTTTTCTCTTCTCATCCATGGATTCTCGCTACAAGCATGGGTTCTTCATTTGATGTGTGTGAGAGAGAGAGAGAGAGAGAGAGAGAGATATTTAAGTGTGAATGAAGAGAGAGTTTGATGAAAGTTGCTTTTCTTTTTCTCAATATCTCCTTTTTCTGGGGTGGGTTTTGGACTACAGCTTGACCCCGCCTAATTTTTTTTGTTTATAATATAACTTTTTCTATTTCTAAAATACAAATTATACATACTTATTAATAGATAGGATTTATTTATATTTCATAGTTAGTTCCACTATGCCGTATATTTATTTATTATAATATTATTATGTACGAAATTTAATACATAATATTAATCAAATCGTGAAATATGGAAATTAAACCTAGGAGGTGAATTGAGTTGACTGGGTAACGCCGGTGGGGGTGGGGGTATACAGTTGCGTGTTAACAATAAATGCTCTACGACCCGACCCGAATAAATTGTCGGCGTTTCCACACCACCACGGTTGACCGGGAACCGGTTTATGTGGGAATGGGTTTTTGCAAAATTCAAATAATCTAACAGACTAACACGGTAACACAACACCCCTTTATTATACATTCTACATTTAGTCCCCCAAATTACAGTTTTTGGATCTGCCCATAGTTTTGTGGTAAAAAAGCATATGTTTGAATAAGTTGAGCATCCAGTAAAGAAGCGAATTCTATAATTTAATTAGGGGATTTGGAATATGTCACGAAGAAATAATATTTTTTTAAAAAATACAATAAAATTTTGAGATTCAGTACTATCTAGAGGGCTGCCGCTACCGGCCATCCTAGTTCGGATTTCATCAAATCAAATATGTTACAAATAAAAAATTAGCCTACAATAACTTTTTGTAATTTATATTACGGACAACTCTATTTCTAGCTGATTTGAAAAATTACATATGAATTTTAGCCACCCGTGAAAAAAATTAGTTATCTAGCCACTTTTGACATATCGCCTGATAACTAAGTAAATCGCCATTGTTGTCGCCATTGTCTGTCTTATCAAAAACTTTTATTTAATCGGCATGTTTATCGCCTACCACAAAATCGCCTACCACATATTATTTAATAACTTGTAAAATTATTTAAAATCATCTTATCTAAACAAAATTAAATTATTTTATTATAGATTATAAATCATAATGAGGGTAGAAGATTAAATTTTAAATCATCTTATCCAATAAACATGAAGTTTATCCATAAAAGAGTTAAAAAATAAATAACCGGTAGTTAATATTTGTTATAGATATTTATAATAGGTTGTAAAGAAATAAATAACTTATTCCAATCTTAGGAGTTTTATCCGGCGAAGATTTATTATTTCCGCCTAAATCGCCTCTCTATCTCCAAATCGCCTCCCAAATCGCATCTTCTTCTCCCTCTCATCTCTCGCCTCTCGCTCTCGTCTCTTCCTCTCACTCTCATCTCTTCCTCTCGCCTTTCCCTCTCCAATCGCCTCTCCCAAGGCGGCAATGCAAGGGCCTAGTGCAAGAAACATATACTTGAAAAGATGAGCGTGTATTGTCTGCAGACTAACCGATGTTCCGCTGATACTTTCTCGTATCACATGGAGGTAGCTCGACAACATCTCATATGATTTATCGTAATCGCCATAGCAAAATTCAATTGCAAGGTTTCTCACACGTAGAGCAAAACTGTAGTCTATTTGAATGTTGAACTCATACTTTGCTTCTTTGATCAATTCTTTAGGCTTTAGAACAACACCTTCACCTAACTTACGGGAAAAGTAGGTGGCTAAAACTTTGGCAGACACTTGTCGAGGAGCATTAATTTCAAAATTTGTTTGGCAAGTGTGATATTTTTTCAACTTAATGATCCGTCAAATACCATTACTGACTGTGGCACGTACCAAGAATGGACACCCATTTCTATGCTTGTATACATAGCTCACCCTATCGGTACTTGATCTCTCGATAGCATACTCAACTCCATTATGCATATGATAGGTGCCGACTACAATCTCCAGTGCATGCTTGCTCTCAAATTAAGCCCCTTTAGAAATATCATTCTTGGTCTCAGTCAACGACTCTCTTCGTTCTATTGGACCAACAATATCGAGATCAGAGAGTGGAACATTACAGTTTGGATTCTGGCCATCATGTGGATGTGCATCAGCAGTATTTGAAGGACCTGGTTCACTGAGGTGATGGTCGCGTAAAGCAGTCCGGTTCAAGATAGCTTCGCTATGGGCTGGATCTCGAACCCATGGGTTAAATTCGTTCAACATTGACTCTAGGAGTTCACGATTGTAATTCTCATCCTCCTCATCATCCGAAGAAGCCGCCCCATCCTCATCTTCAAACAAACCAGTATGATCGAAATTGGTCCTGCTCGGACCGGCTTCAGTATTTTTCCGAATAGTATACACAATTGGATCACTTCTAACCTCGAAAAACAATCGAATCAAATCCTGATCACAATTTAAAGGGACCTTAATTTTACTGCTGTCGGAAGTGTTTGTCCGATAAAATAAGTCGTAGTATGTAGTGGAAGGATCGATCTTCAGGTTTTGGTGAATATCATGTACCAGTTGATGCATATTGAAATTAAGTGACGTAAAGAATAATAATTCATCTCCTCCTTCATACTCAGATTTGTTCCAATAACCACCGTACCGAAGAATAATACGTTGCCACCTAATCTATAATAAGATGAAATATAAATTAATAATAATTAAATAACAAAATTAATAAGTAGCGATGGCGATATGGTTTATAATCGCCATCGCCTAGTTACAAGATTCTGAACTAACATCGCCTAGCTTCGCCAGGCGATAAAACTCAATCGCCTGGTCATGAACAATATAACATTCCACAAAAGTCGCATAAATGTATGTAGACAAGTACATTCAAACGATATTCAAAGCGAAGATAACTTAGATAAACACATTAGCCCTACTAA
Source organism: Lavandula angustifolia (assembly GCA_028984105.1). Classification (NCBI taxonomy): domain Eukaryota; kingdom Viridiplantae; phylum Streptophyta; class Magnoliopsida; order Lamiales; family Lamiaceae; genus Lavandula; species Lavandula angustifolia. The sequence goes on from CM054816.1 coordinate 8,634,165, forward strand.
ATCGCATAAAATATGAAATTAAGAGTGAACCACGACCAATTTTTAACTAAACCGCATAAAATATTAATTTTTTTTTGAAATATGAATATGATAACTTACCGGATCCATCTTCTGTATGATGCAACTAACAGGACTATGAGTTCTTAAATTTTTGGCAGAAATTTTGTAGTATATTTGTTTTCAAGAAAATGAGATTCATGTCAATTTTCCTATATGAGAAGCATGAAAGCAGCTAGTGAAGTAGTTGTTGCAAAATAAATGAAAGTTAATAAATTTTTACTTTTGTCAGAAAAAAGCAGTTTTTTAAGATGGGTAGTTGTAAGTGGCGATTGGGAGAGGCGATCTGGGAGGAGCAAGCAAAAAATTTACACGGAGATAGTTGATTTTTTTCATTTCTTTGATATTTTTAATAATTTTTATCCTAGTTCTGTATTGAGCATAATAAAAATTAGAACTTAGAAACAAATACTTTCTAATTTAAATAATTAAAATATATATTAAGTTACATAAAAATACATTAAAGTATATTGTTATGCATTTTATGGGATAGGCGATGGTCATGGTAATTTAATAATACGGGCTAGGTGAAAGGCGATGCCGATGGCGATGACAATGACGATTAAATAAATCAGCTATTAAATAATGCGAGCTAGGCGATGCGCAATAGCGATAACAATGGCGATGACAATGATGATTAAATAATTATGGGCTAGGCCATGTGCAATGGCGATAACAATGGCGATGACAATGACGATTAAATAATTGTGGACCCTACTCACTAAAGTTGTCAGAAGTGGCTAGATAACTAATTTTTTCCACGAGTGGCTAAAATTCACATGTATTTAATCAAAACGGTTCTTTTTGCATATTACCCTTTATATTATACCAGAGTAAAATTTATCAATATTTAAAAGGCACGTGCCAGTTTATTAAAAAAAAGTTCGGAAATTTATAATGGTTTGCATGAATGATTATATCACTATATGTGTACTTGTATTATATTTTTCGTTTTTTAATTTTTTTTCTATAATTAATTTTGTCAACTTTTTTGTATTTAATTTTATTTAATTTGTACTTAATTAGGTGGTACACTTCATTTAATGCCTAGAAATGGTACTTCATTAGTCGAGTTGATGCAACTCGTTGATTCTTCATTCTTTAGTTAGAAGTTGAGCCAGATTATGACTTAGACAACTAATAATAAACACTTGCTACACTTGCTATATTTGAGTTATTTTTAATTAACGATTTCAATATTTCCATATTGATTACATAAAGTTTGATTCGCAAACTATGGTGTGAAGCTTAGATATTTGTCTTCATATATTTGTTAATCATACCTCACCGACCAACATTAATTAAGAGAAATTGTTGGGATAATATTATACATTATATCATAAATGTTTCTATCTATCTATTAACATATAAAAATCCGTTTTCACACTTTATCATTTTCTCACTATCAAATAAATTATACTCCAAATCCAATATTTATTCAAATCCTATTATTTTATTTATTGAACTTTAATTTTACAAAAACCAAACCCAATAAAACGTTTTTACTTACCTTTCTATTCTAGGTCGAAATGATAGTCTCATTTCCAAATTGCTCATGCAGCTTCCATATTTTGAAATTGTTCGAGATTTTCCATCTGCTTTTAAATGGTTAGAGATAAATAAATCATAATAAAGGTAGTATAATTTACTACTACAAGTCACTATTATGCTTTTGGAACATTTTTGGTACAAGTTAAAAGGTAATGGATCATTTTATTTTTAAAATTTATTTAACTTGATTAATCAAACTTTCAAATTGCAGAAATGCTAAAGGTTTGGTGGTGCACCATGATTTATACTTGGATGTTAAAAAAAACTATTTTGGATGTATGATATCGCATGTGTGCTAGCGATACGAAGAAAATAAAATTAAAGATTATTAAAAAATTGAATAATATCTATTAATAATTAAATAAATTATGATTATTTTAGAGAAAATTTTAATATAAAAGTTGAAAAATGAGCTTCTAAATGTTTTATATATCGACCCTAATAGAAATTGATGGTCGAATTTCATTCTGAATTCTAGGTTCTAGATTGGTCATGTAGATCATTCCCCTGTATTCTATATGCTTCTTTACACTTCTCTACAAATTCGCAAAATTTTAGAGAATTCTGAATACTACGTTATTTAAATTTCTCTATATAATTGTAGATGTTTTCACTAAGTCTAGAAAGAGTGGCTTAGCGTGTTTTCATCAGCCTAGAAATATGACGAAAACACGTGGCATGTGATAACAAACATGGGTTGATGAGTGCAAAAAAAATTTGGACTAAATAGTACTTGGAAAAATATTAAACGCTGTCAAAAGGCATCAAAATATTATTCAAGTGACATAAAAAAATAGTGAAAAGAGAAGGCACAAATTCGGGAAAAATATTTAATTTAGAGAAAGTTTGGTATGTGGATTTTTTTTAAAGGCAATATAAATTAGGGATGTTTTCTAAAATACTCAAATCCCTAATGCACAAACAATTAAAGCAAAAAACCTTATATTTACTACACAAAATACTCAAGTTTACTTAAATATCCAAACTTTTTAGATTTGTTAGCCTAAATATAATGATTATTTCGTTATTTTGCATCGTTCTTTGCGTAAATAATTGAACCCTGCGAATTGAAGCATAAAATTAAATCCCGCTCGGCGTCCCTCTCGAGTCCCGTCAGCCCTCTGACTGCATAAGTGTAGAATCCCGCTAGGCTTCCCGCTAGAATTCCTCTCAGCCCGCTAAGTCCCGCTCGACTTTTCTGACTTGGTAGGGGCAGAATCCCGCTCACAAAGTCCCGCTCAGTCCATTCAAAGTCCCGCTCGGTCTTGCTCATGACCGAGCGAGAATTTATCAGCTTTAAGCACGACAAAAACTGACCTATCATGAAATTTTCTGTATTAATACTAGTGATTGGCGTCCAAACTATAACACATTCCATCCTCTTTCTTTCATCTTCAATTACAAATCTGTTCTGTAGAATTTTGCTTCCACACTTAAGATAAAAAATGGAAAGTTGGTATAACATTATTGTTCATTTTAACGGGCAATTTAACAATTTGTCCGAGTATGTTGGCAGTTAAGTAAGAGTTGTCTAAATTCCTGGGAACATTGTTTGTCTCCTGATTTTACGACAGCTCATTCAATACAATCTTATCCCTTTTCACTTTCGTCAAATTAAGAAATTTATTATGACTACGTTTCTCATCATCGTGTAATGGTTAGGTCCATTCTCGCTATCGATATGGATCTAGTTTGCCTTTGTAGTACACAAATCGAGCCGATTTTATTTCTTATTCACTCCAATGTTCACTGTTATCATACACACCCGTTGTTGTTGAACAGTTCGGTTAAATGTTCAATTTTCAAGAGCAAGCAGGTGGTAACCGTCGGGCTGAAAATGCTCGCGAATAGGAAACCTTTGTTCGCGAACAGGATACCCATGTTGTGTCCGACAGTCATGGAGAAAATAATTTTGATAGTTCATCCGACGAAGAATACGATGAGGTGCTTGATGCATTAAATTAATGTACAGTGAGTCTGATGAATTAAACAACATAAATCATAATATATGCTCCAAAATTCGACTAATTCATGTTCCAGCACGTTAAAAGCATAATTCATGCTCCAAATTCAACTAATTCATGCTCCAAAATTCAAACAATATCATGCTCAAAATATATATGCTTATTCGCGCCAAACTAATGAATAAAATACGACCAAGACTATAATATTCGTGCAGGACTAAATTGGTTGGCCATTCTCATGTTTGAGAGTCGAATTCTGCTTCAAACTTGCGTTCTGCATGGTCTTGAGCGGGATTTTGGTGAAGGGGGTGAAGGAAATTGGGGTGAGAAAGAGGAGAAAGTGACATATCTGGATATTAAATTTCAGATCTGGTCAAATCCCGCTCATGTAATCTAGCTCGGCGAGCGGAATTTGACTACAAAACCTGACACATCCGAACGAGATTTGAGCAAGAATCTGCGAGCGGGACTTGACGAAACGTGTTCTTTATCGTTGTCGAGCGAGACTGGGTGAGACACGAGTGGAATTTTAAATATACGAGAGGGATTAATTACTATATGTACTCGTGTGTATTATTCTTGTTTGTTTCTTGTTTTAATTCTTCTCGAATTCAGAAAAATAAATGAAAATGATTGGTGTCAGTTAACTTTTTCAAAAAGTGATGGTAGTGTAAGTAAAAGTTTAAAATAAAAAAAATACTTATGTTTCGACCCCCCCTCTACAATACAAATATTCCTTCTTATATAGACAAAATGAGAAAAGAAAAGTCAAATCCAAAGAAACCTACAACCTATTAATACAATAACATACTAATACAGTAAGTGGACACCTATTACATTCTAGAAAAGCAAATAATTATTGCTAACAAGATGACAAATAATTTTGTCAAAAGAGAAAATTTTCTTTTGATGTGATATTCCTTCATAGACAACTATCTTCATTTATTTTTGATTGTCTATCTTGCTTTCATTTCGATCCACAAAATTCTTCCTTGCTTTTGAAGTTTTCGCCTAAAACTTCTTTCATAGCTTCAAAAATATATTTAATTGAAGCTTCTTCATTCGGATCATGTGCCTCTTGAAAATCAATATCTTGATTCGCTGAGGACATTGAAACATCTGATTTACTAGATCTTTTGAGACATAGTGTCTTTTTTGAATGTTATCAACAAATCTTTCTTAAAGTTACCCATATATTCCTTAATCATATTTTCCTTGGACATAACCCTAAATTTCAATTTCAATTTTCTTGAGATATGCTCAAATGAAAAAGAAGATTCCTTCTTAAGTTTGAGCTTAATCTGCTCTCCATATTTCTCAATAATATTATCAATATGACACATAATATCGATACCAAAATATGGTCTGATTCTGGGTTCTGTTTTATCATTTTTTTCTAGAATTTAGAATGTGAAACCCTTTAATACAGGGAATCATATCATCAGTATAACCGAATTCTGGAGTCCATTTCCAGATCCAAGGAATTGATAATTTTGTAAAGAAATATAGGGAAGATATTCCTTCCACACATAAACCATTTTATTGAATTTGAAGATTTTTTGGTGAAATATCCACCCATTTTTTAATTTTTTCTTTGAAACAATCAGGTATGATTCTTACCGAGGTGCCATAATATTGCCACCATCTAATAAACCATATAGGTATGTCGAAGTTATAAACTTCTGAACAAATTTTAATAAACCAGGAATGTTTACTTTTTGGATTTTTATATAGGAAAACTTTATAGAAAACATCCTGATAATCACATAAATTATATTTAATGGGAGTTTTATTCTATAAATGACATAATTCTTTTTGTCTATATGAGGATATTCCCCATTTTTCCATAGATATAATCTTTTTTATGACAATTTTAGAGAAGTTATAAACTTCTTTCTGTCTAGTTGTAAAATGCTGGATTTCACATCCATTATTAATAAGTGTATTTTCATAATATTCTCATAACTTATAAGTCCGAGCTGCATATGATGTATTTTCAAAATACATTTCCATAATATTCCATGGATTGTTCTTCCATTTCAAATCTTTTTCCTCTAATAGAAGTATAACTTCTGTTTTTTCATTCATGGTATAAGAAATATTATCTTCATCATTTTCCTCAGTAACTATCGAGAAATAAGTAGGAATATGATCTTGTTTCCGAGTATTACCTTCCTTTTGTTTCTTATATTCCAGAAATTCTTGGAACTCTTTATCATGTGATAAATCTGCGGCTATAAGCCTTTGTTTTCCATGTTGGGCTAGAAATTCTAGTTGTAGACCTCTGCCACCTTTTCCTCTATAAGAGGAAGTTCCTCTGCCTCTAGAGGACATTCCTGCAATATTCATTGGATATATTCACGAGTTAAGAAATCATGAAGATTATTTTCTTCCCCTTTCTTATATATAATTTCAAAATCAAATGGGGCTAAATGCGTTTACCGCCTAGCAAACATTTGTTTTGAAACATCATGTTTAAAATCTTTATTAAACATAAATTGCAGATTTGTAATCAGTTTTTATGATAAATTTTTGATTATATAAATCATCTTGAAATTTTAAAACACATTTGACTATAGCTAGAATTTCTCTAGCTATAGTAGAATAATTCTTTTGAGAATCCATTTTCCTGAATGAAATTTTACAAGATATTCTTGTTTTGTCCGAGGATTTACCTGTTTAAGAATACCTCCATAACCAACATCTGATGCATCTGTTCAACTATTTTATCCCAATTTGGGTTACTGAGCATTAAACAAGGTAAGGTTTTAACTTTACTTTTAATTTGTTGTACAACCTTAGTATGCTATTATGTCCAAGGATTTGAAGCCTTTTTCAGCCTATCATAAAGGATAGTTGTGTCTTTGGCAATATATTTATAATATGGATAAACATAATTCAAGCTTCCTAAAAATCTTTGAAGCTGTTTTTTATCAGTAATTTCTTCCGGAAATTTCTCAGCAAATTCAATACTCCTATTAATTTGAATTATATTTCCTTTTTCATATTATTTCCTAAAAATCTAACATTTGTTTTAAATAAATTCATTTTTGGCTTAAATATAACTAGCTCACTTTTAACAACAGTATCTTTAAATATCCATAATGCTTAAAAATGCATCTCTATATCTTTAGAAAATACTAATATATATCAATATAAACTGTAACGAACTCACTATAAGGAGTAAAAATATCATTCATAATTTTTTGAAATTCAGAAGGTGCATTTTTTAATCCAAATGGCATAACATTCTATTTGAATTGTCCTATTAGGACATTAAAAGCAGTTTTACATCTATCAGATTTATCAATTGGAATATGCCAATATCCTGATTCTAAATCAAATTTTGAAAATATAGCAGAATCACAAAATCTGTCTAATAAGTCTTTTTTTATTAGGTATTGGATATCTAATCCATTTTTAGAAATTTTATTAATTAAGGGGTGTATAGTTAATTACTAATCTAGGTACTCCTATTTTTGTTCACTATGTTTATTAACATAGAGAGACAAGACCAAGGAAATTTTGAATGATTTATTAATCCTTTTTATAATAAAGATTCAATTTCATTTTTGCATAATTCTAAATATTCAAAATTCGTCTGACAAGGTCTAGTTTTTGTTGGTATTCTTTTTTCATCAAAATCTTCTTCATAAGGTAGAGAAACAATATGCTTCTTCCTTTCACAAAAAGCATTGGGATGCTCATTACAAATTTCTAACGAAAACTGATTTTTAATTAATTCAATTTATCCTTTATTTTAGGATTTTGTCGTTTATCTTCAATAGTAATAAAATTCAATTCTTGCTTATATAATTGATTTTCTTTTGGAGAGATATTATCATAAATCTCATGTAAAACTTTAGTGAAAGGTTCATAAATGAATTTTAGAAAATTATTATTTCCTTCGAAAGTTCCTATGATTCCTTCTTTGTCTACTCTTTTTAATGGGTAAATGTAACGCCCCGAAATTTTCAATATAAAATGCATTGCATATCTATTCATGCATGTTATCAAGTGTTTTAGTTACGTAAGTCGCGTCCTAGAAATTTAAATGAAAATTAAAGCATTTATTATATTTGTCATTAAATCATTTTAGTTATGTGAAACTTTGAATGTGTTTATTTATATTATATTATGATTATATTGTTTATTGTTGAGATATAAATAATGTTATAATTATGAGACAAGAATGATATTTATTTATTTTGGATTTCCTACACCTACTAGGATTCATAAAAGGATATAATATTTATTATTATATTAAGTTATTAGGAGATAATTTTATATTATATTATGATTAAAATAGATATTTTATGTGTGTTATACATGTTTTAGAATAAAATCTAATTGAGCCTATCCATATCCTAATTTATTTAGGATTGAATGTCTTATATGGTAAGTGATAGAATAAATATTATATAAAATATATAAGGACGAAAATAAATATGGATAAAATATATTTGATACCTTTTAGGATTAGGAATCTTTATATAATGATTTCTAGGCCTATAAATACCCCTTAGTTGCTCATAATATAGCATCCCATAAAATTTTCAAAATCTGACAGCATATCTGCGAACTGGTTAAAGAATTATTTACTCATCTTCCCATTGTCATCTCGTCATGAAAGTTTAGGATCGTCTGCCTAGGTATGTCTTTTATACTATATTATTTTTGTAGAATTTTAAAATCATGATAAGTATTTGTTAAAAATTGTTCTTCGTAACCTACCAGTTTCTGACAGCATGTTCATGATCTTGAAAGGAAAATTGTTTTTCAAGTTTTCTTTGAGTTGTTTTCGACCATTCTGAATTTTAATGGGATGTAATATATGTTAAGTCCTTCATATTAAAAATATAGAATTTTTAGGATACGTTTACTATTTATTTGTTAATTTATTTCCTGATGTGCCAAATTCTTTTGTCAACATGAATGTAGATTGAAACACAAAAAAATTGGAAAATGGCATGTTAATATGTAGATTATGTATAATAAACGTTGTTCAATTATTATGATCTATTTTTATTATTTGAATTATTAATGCATGCATGACATTTCATGTAGAGTTATTAAGATAAATTTCAATGTATAGGATCGGCGCGCAAGACTTAAACATCTGATATCCATAATTTTTCAACAAGTCAATGTTAAGGTGGGGAATTCTTGATGTTTATCCTTATTATATTCTTTACTTGAGTTTTTCATGTGACTATAGTACAGGATCAATGAAACTATGAACGAGGGATATAAGGTCGACGGGCCTATATCAGCGAGGGACCTTCGGGTCAAGCCTACGGGCTGCTATGTCTATGCGAGGGACCTTCGGGTCAAGCCTACGGGCTGCTATGTCTATGGATCTTCGGATCAACCATGCTATGTTATCATGTCTATGTTATCATGTTTAAATTTGGTATCGTTTATAATCTGGATAAATGCATTCCCCCACTGAGTAGTCGTACTCAACCCACTATTTTAACATTTTTCAGGAAATGGTTCGGCCGATGCGTAGAGGTGTTGGTAGTGATGGTCACACGAGGAAGGATTTATGAAAGTCATTATTGAAGGAATAATTTAGGTTAGGAACGCTACCTTCCTCCTGGTGTGTTGTCGCGGCTTTGATTGTTGCTCCTGTGTTAGACCTTCTGATCTGTATCCCGGCCTTTTTCTTCCTCTGGGTGGTCAGAGAACTGAAGAAAATAACTTTTTTTTTCTCTCTCTACTCACGCGTGCGTGTGTATATGTGTATGTGTGTGTAATCTGTTTCTGAACAGAATACTGATATATATAGGCTTCAAAAGCCAATATAATATTAATATATTTGTAACTCATTAATTTAATTATATTTCTAATGGGCTTCTACATAACCAGCCCATAATATAATTAATTAATTTATTGGGCTACTAATATTTATCAATTAATTGGCCCAGCCAATTAATTCCAGATAAATAACATTATTAAATAATGTAAAAATACATTAATCCATTAATAATGATTTCCGAGAGATAATAAATAAACCAGACAACTAATTGGGCCAGATCAGGGATCCAATACAAGAAATAAAGCTGGGCCTCAAATTAATTAATTATCCATGCTCAGCCCAGAGTAAAATTAATTAATAAACACAGATTCATTCCACTAGAGAATCCGTCCTGACTTACCCCTTTATCCCAATTTGAGCAAGGGCTTGTATTTTAGACTTAATCGATCTCCGTATTTAAGATAGAAATATCTGTTAATTAATTAAGCTCACTGACAGCTTAAATTAATTAACATCATTTATTCCTAAGTAGTACCACTCGACCTTATTAACACACCTGAACTTAATCAACCGACCGGGTTTAGTGTGCTAATCCTTTCGAGTTCCTCAGGGGATATTATCAACCCATTTTACTAGGATACGAATGCAAGATACAGACAACCAGCCTGAGCCACAAATAACTACTAACACCCAAGATACGTAGATCCGGTCGCGATGATGTTCACCATAGTAGGTCAAAGTGATAGATAGTCAAATGCACGCAGCTGAAGTCTTACCAAGCTTAAGACTAGCAAAGTCACCGAGATCTTGGTTTTCCACTAAGGTCAGTTAGGAAAACACATCTCACTGTGATCCGTCAATACACCACCATAGAAATCCAGTACCCCTGCTGACTCAGAAGACTCTCCTCACCAACCTTCCTATATGAGATCCAAAGAACAAGATGCTGAGATCGAAGCCATTTTCGCTCAGATGGATAGGTATCTCTACAGAGGAGAGGAAGCCGGACATGATAGAAGGCGCCGGACGAGAGAATACATATGGCAGACCCTGAGGCACTGAGAATTCGTACTGAACAAGAGGCCAGGCTGAGAGTACCTTCAAAAGCTGATATTCCTTATCGATACAGAAGGTTCAGGAAGCCAGCTGATCTGAAATCGCATAGATGGCCAAGGACAGACGATTGGATGCCTGCTCAGTTTACTCAGAGATGGGAATCTACAAAGATAGAGTTTATCAAGCGCAATTATTTCTGGAGGTTCTGGCCAGACAAGGCTAAGACTGATGCTTACATAGAATGGATGATGATAACAGAACCGGATCTATACGTATACTTGCATAAAGTCGTGTCTGAAGGTATAGAAGTCAGTGTACCTGAGCCTAGAATCATACCTCCGCCAAGAAGAAATGATGACTCAGTCCATCATGGAGTAATAGAAAAGGAAGTGAAGAATGCTGCCGCGAACAGAGGACTTGAAGAAGATGAGCCAGCAGACTTCGCTGAATACCTGAAGCTGAGGAAGAGCTCATACAAAATGTATGGCTTGCCCCTGCCTGAGTCAGAATCGTAAAACTTTACGGACAGGATCAAGAAGTACAAGCGTTCTTAGTATTAGATTTCTTTATCTTCCTAGCTTAGAAAGAGATGTAATGTACTGAACTTTCATATCTTATATATACATTCTCTTTTGGCTCAGAAAATATCTTATTGTCTAAACAGTCGTGTTTGTTTTATGCTTAAAACACTCAGAATCACTGAAGTGATTGCTGACTCACACACTCACTTTATCTTACTTGTCAGCTTATTGCTTCTCTAGATCTGATAGTCTAGTTGTTGTGTTTCGGGAAATTGTTTAGATAGAGGGAAATTGTTTTGCCCCTGCTCCCCTCGGTAGACTAGAACTTGAAGAACAAACTCCATTGATCCTACTTGTAATAATGTAAGGAGCTCGTTTACGATAGTTTAGTGTTAGCATAGATGATAGGTTTTGGCATCATCAAATAGGGGAAATTGTTGGGTGATGATTCTATCCTCAAGACCTTTATACTTAGTGGGAAATGATTCTGCCTTCAAGACCGACCGTAAGCTCGGTAGCCTCGTGCTCTGTACCTATCCGAAGATTTGAAGATCCCAAAACCCTATCTTGATTGATGAACCATTCCCGTGTAATTGTTTTGTCTCCGAGGTTTCGGACTCGATGAGACAATCTGCTCCGGTTAAGGCGGTCGGTAGCTTATCGGCCTCGGCACCAAAAGTAGAAGACTCGGTATTTACTAGACTCGGCGGGAGCAAGATATGCGAAGGAGTCGCAGAAGCCGAACTCGGCAGGAGTAGTTCACCGAACTCGAGGGCGACCATCGGTAGAGTACCCTCATTGTCTCTCTGCGAATGAAGATCGAGACTCAAGAACGGCAGATGCTTACGAACTGTCGGACAGTTTTTGAATATACAATCAGTATTGTCAAGTACGAGGAAAAGAGAAGTCAGCTTCAGTATGCCTCGAAGTCTGTTCCATCTCAACCACTCCATAATCCTCGACAAATGACAAGCATACACGTGTCTCTACCTACTAAAGCTGCAAGTCAACATATTTCCGAAAAGGAGGGAAAGGACACTTGTTACATCCTTTAAAAAGAGCCGTTAGCTACCAAAAGAGAGAGAAAGGAAGATCGTCTCCAACGGATCTTTTCCAATCTCTGCTCTATAAATAGAGGGACATTTCAAGCCTTGAAAAAGGGCACAAGAGAGAGAAACGAATGCGCATAAGCTTAACAACGAAAACAAACACAAGCATTCAAACGAGCTAGAACCAGAAAACCCTAAGTCTTCCGCAAGAATTTGAAGATCTATCTCCGGCAAAAGACTACCTTCTCAGCTCATAGGGAACCAAGCTAAACTGTTAGAAGAGCCTCTAGTATCCAAATCGACGATACACGAACCTATAGCTTATTTCAACTGTTCGTCGATCTAGAAGCCACTCTCTCATTCCCACTCTCTCATTCCCTATCCCTCTAACCCTAAGCTCAACAGAACATACTTATAGCTTAGACGAAGGAGTTCATATTTGAACCCAATCCTTATTGTAAAAGGACTCCTTCATAGTTGGAGAAGTTTGTCAAACACTTTAGTTTGATGCCTTTGTAAATTGGGACTTGCTCAGTATAATCCCCAAGCCACGGCTTTGTCCTGTGTACAAGCTGACTGAGACTAACTCAGTATAATAAATAGCCTCCTGAACTTTTCGGGGCAGTGGACGTAAGATCGATTGATATCCGAACCACTTTAAAAATCTGTGTCTTGTTATTGCTTTCTAATTACTGTTGCATTGATTTTACTGTTCATACTGAAAACCTACTTTAAAATCATACAACCTTGTCTCAAAGATACCGAACTCGTCTATTTGCTTGAACCGAGACTTGCTAAAACGGTTTTTCCACTCAACTGATTTGGGCCTACACTTTTCCGCACCGCTGAACTCTACCTGTTTGATACTGAATTCTGACTCAGTCAGCTAGCAGATCTCAGTAGAGTCAGACTCTTTGCCGCACAAAATTCAGAATAGCTATTTGGTGTGCTGAATTATTTCAGTACGGCACTTTCCTGAACAGGACTGTTCGTGTTCGAAGTTGAGAAAATCGGAGTCAGGTGTATTCACCCCCCCCATACACCTAACCGTACACTCGGGACCAACAATTGGTATTAGAGCGCACGGTGTTCAACTAACCACCTGAGTTCTATAAGATTCTCGTCGTTCTGAAACTGGTCTACTTGAACGGATCCGGAAAATCGTTTTCACTGCATATCACTCTACATTCATATCATTATTCTTCATGGCTGATATGTCAGGTATAAGGATGGTACCTATGTTCTCAGTAGAGAACTATGGGGTATGGCGGGTCAGGATGGAAGCACATCTGACCTCCCTCCACGATAGTATGACTGAAGTACTTGAGGAAGGGCCTATCGTTCCTATGATCGACAGCGTTGTGACTCAGGATGTAGCTGCTGGAGGAGGAATGGTGACCGGGAAGAAGATTCCCAAAGACAGAAGTCTCTTCACTCATGAGGAGAAGAAACTTCATAACTTAGACCGTGTCGCCAGAAACGCTATACTAACCACCTTAAGTGATTCGTATCTTGGCAGGGTTCAGGAATGTAAAACTGCAAAGGAACTCTGGGATGCTCTAGCGCTACTGAGTCGGGGGACTCAGAAGATAAAAGCTAACAAACTAGCGCTGGAACTCCAAAAGCTGGAAAATTTGTCTCTCATGCCTGGTGACAAAATAGAAGATCTAAATGTCAGATTCACGAATCTGATAAACTCCATCAACGGGCTGGGAAAGATATTCAGCAATCGAGAGATGAATCTCAAGATACTGAGGGCACTGCCGGACGGACACTGGACACCTTTTGCCACTTTATTGCGCCATTCTGATTTAGATGTTGTCTCTCCTGACCATATCTTTTCAGAACTTCAGGCAGAAGAGTTTGAGTTCGACAGACCTCAACGAAAGCAAAGAGCTGAAGCTGACATAAAAATTGACCGTGCCTTCAAAGCATCAGTCAGCGCATCATCTCCCGCGACGAGCAAGACAACGAGTAAGACTGAACCTTCACTCAACGACTTACAAGAAGGAAGTCTCGCTCAGAAGTACGCGCTGCTCGCCGTGAAGTATCAGAAGGAGAAGGAGAGGCGCAAAAAACTGACTAAAGCATACCGAGACACAAAAGGTAAGTCAGATTATACGCCAAAAATGCACTCCTGACTCACAATCCTCTGAATGTAGAAAGAAGGATGACTCAGCACCATCAAAGGATAGCGAAAACAAAGAAGAAAGAGTCATCGCTTGCTACAACTGCAAAAAGCCAGGACATTATCAATATGACTGTCCTGAGCTCAGTAGTGCTGAACGCGCAGCACGCAAGACAAGGAGAGAGAAATTCGCCAAAAAGAGACAATCTTATATTGCAGGCGAAATCTCAGATGACTCAGAAGAAGTCGACTCCTTCATGGATTCATCGGATGATGAAGCAGCTTTTATGGCCTTAGAGCTTGAAGCTGAAGATGCTACTGAAAAGTGCCTAATGGCAGGAGAAGAGGATGAGGTAAATTCTCATGAACCACTTAACTCCTCTTCACACTGCACACACGACACTATTTCAGGTGCAGATGAGAATTTGGACGTTGCTACCACTTATGAAGAACTGTTAGACGAACAAATTCAGATGAGTCTGCAGCTCAGTAAGACTCTTCAGGAATTGGATACCCTGAAAGTGGAGAATCAAAGACTTTCTCGGGAGAGTCGGCGCCATCGAAGCCGAAGGACTTGTGTTGAGACTCGGGGAGGAGATAAACTCTCCGATGGCCAAGTCTCGAGCATTAAGAAGATCGAATTTCGGTTTTGACCAATGACTTAACTCGAAAGATGCTGAACCGAGTCTATCAAGCAAGAACTGTCAGGACTTCAGACCAAGCACGACACACTGAAAAAGAGTGATGATGTCTGGAAGAGCCTGATGACTGAGCGTTACATGGGCGCTGAAAAGAAGCTGGAGGCTATGCTTGCAAGCAACAAGCCCAAGTACTGTAAGGAAGGACTTGGTTTCAACCAGGAAGCTTCCTCATCTGCCCCCGTACACTCAGAAGTGCGTCTAACTGATAGGTTTGTTCGAGGGGAAACAATCAATGCAAATGTTCTGAACCCCTCAGCCAAGAACAAACAAAAGATGAAAGCACCTCATCCTACGCATCGCATTTCGACCGGAAGATCGGACCAAGACACCCCGGCTACCAAGGGGGGGAACTAGCGAGGTTAAGTGGGCTGATCAGTATGGACCACCTCAGTTGACACATCCAGCTCAGTATGGGTCATATTACTATGATCCTATAGTCAGAAGAGGTTCCAAGAGTCAGAAAAAGAAGAAAATCGCACAAAAGGCAAAGGTCAGCAGTCCACCAGCTCAGAAGATCCGGACTCCTGAACCCGAATGCGACTTAAGAAGTCGGCTTTGACCACCCAAAGGGTCAAGTATGTTGACTCAAGTGGAAAGAAACTGTCTGAAACCACCAGGATTTTTAGACAGATTTGGGTTACTAAAAGTAATATCTAAGGACCCAAAAGCAAAATAAAGGGTACCTGAATATAATTCTGTTTTGCAGGTGCACAAAGATCCTTGGTATGTGGACAGTGGATGCTCAAGACATATGACGTACCAAAGGAACCTACTGAAGAATTATATAGCTGAAGAAGAATCGAGTTTGGAGACAATGCAAAAGGCTACACAAGAGGATATGGAGCACTCAGCATTGGAACTGCCACAGTTCCTAGAGTATCATATGTTGAAGGACTTCAGCATAATCTTCTCTCTGTTAGTCAATTATGTGATAACTCGAATAGAGTGATTTTTGACGCTGGTTTCTGTGATGTCATTGATAAATCCACTGGGAAAACAGTGTTATCAGGTTCGCGTAAAAAGAATATATATGTAGCTGACTGGAACTCAGCAGAACTTGAAGCTTGTCTGTAGGCGAAGAACGACAACCGTACGGGATGGCTTTGGCATAGGAGACTCAGCCACCTGAACTTCAAAACGCTCAACAAACTAGCAAGGAACACTCTAGCAAGAGGACTGCCGAATGAAGTATTCAGCAAAGACACTCAGTGTGAAGCATGTCGGAAGGAAAGCAAACAAGGAATCAAAATCCACCTGTTCCATCTCCTTCCACTGATGGAATCCTTCGTACCGCTACATATGGATTTGTTCGGTCCGGTCTCTCCGGTGACGATCAGAGGCAAGAAGTATGCTTTAGTGGTCATCGATGACTACTCGCGCTACACATGGGTCATATTCATTGCCAATAAGTCTGACGTCAAAACAGAGTTACCAACGCTTCTGAAAAAGCTCAGTGTCGAGAAGAACACCAAGATAATCAAAATTTGTTCTGACAGAGGAACTGAGTTCCTTAATTCCATGGTAGAGGAGTTCTGCAAAATCGAAGGGATTGAGCATGAGACATCTGCTGCGCGCACCCCTCAGCAGAACGGGGTTGCTGAACGAAAGAATCGCACACTCAAAGAAGCAGCAAGAACTCTACTCGCAGACTCAGGACTCCCAACCAAATTCAGGCGGCTAAGCAACTGACACTGCATGTTATACTCAGAACTGATCTCTACTGAGAAAGCAGCATAAGAGAACACCATATGAACTATGGAACGGCAGGAAGCCTTCTTTATCTTATTTCCATATCTTTGGTTGTTCGTGCTTTATTCACAATAATGGGAAAGATCAGCTGAAAACTTTTGATAGCAAGTCAGATCAAGGAGTATTCTTAGGATACTCTCGAGTCAGCAAAGCTTTCAGAGTATTCAACTATCGGACCCTTTGCGTGGAAGAAAGCCCTCATGTTGTTTTTAATGAGTTTGCTACTGAAGACAGGAGCAATAACTCTAAGTCTGAATCTGAGGACATCAGTACGCAGCTACAGGATATGAACCTAAAAGACAAACCTGAAAGGATCCAGCTTTGTTGGGATGATGATTCAGATGAAGAAACTGAAGATAAGCCTACTGAATCTGAATTAGCAACGCAAGTAGCTGAACAGATTGACTCTCCTGAACAGAGTCAATCCCAAGTAACTCAGGTCGATGAAGAAACCTTAGAGGTAACTGAGACCACTATTGAGAATAACAACTCAGGGGGAACATCTATTAATGTTCCTGAGCTGAATGCCTCTGAACCTGGAAACTCAGTAGATCACACTCTCATTACTAAATTGCTTCAATCTCAGAATAGTACAACTGAAATGCCTAAGTCACCTACTATCTGTGTTGATCAAATTCCAGATGAAGAGCTGAAACATCGTAGATCGTGGCTAGATGCTCACACTCCTGATCTAATCATCGGAGATCCTTCAGCAAAAGTCAAGACAAGATCCAGATTCTGTCAAGGAGAAAGCGCATTATATTACTGCTTCTTATCTACTGAAGAGCCTCAGACGATTGAGGATGCACTTAAAGATGCTGACTGGATCATAGCTATGCAGGAGGAGCTGAATTAGTTCACGAGAAACGAAGTTTGGGATCAACACGTCATTGGAACAAAATGGGTCTTCAAGAACAAGCGAGATGAAAACAACGTTATAGTAAGGAACAAAGCAAGGCTCGTGGCGAAAGGCCACTGTCAAGCTGAGGGAATAGATTTCGATGAGACATTCGCTCTAGTTGCAAGATTGGAGGCAATCAGACTATTCCTAGCCTACACAACACATCAAAGATTCAGAGTCTATCAAATGGATGTGAAGTATGCGTTCCTGAACGGTGTACTGAAAGAAGAAGTCTATGTAGAACAACCGCCCGGCTTTCAGCAGGGACATCAGGTTTATAGACTCAGAAAGGCTCTATATGGGTAAAACAAGCACCCAGCGCTTAGTACGATACCCTGTCAGAGTTTCTTCTTCAGAAAGGTTTTCAGAAAGGCACAGTAGATCGCACGCTGTTCAGCATTCGATTGGAAGATGACTTATTACTCGTGCAGATCTATGTAGGCGACATTATCTTCGGATCGAAGAACGTCGTCATGTGTCAGCAGTTTGAGAAAATGATGAAGGACAAGTTCGAGATGTCAATGATAGGTGAAATGAACTATTTCCTCGGCTTTCAAGTCAAACAATTTGAAAAGGGAACGTTCATTAACCAAGGCAAATACACTCGAGACCTCATCAAAAGATTCGGTTGCACATCCGGCAAACCTATCAAGATCCCGATGAACACGAATATGAAAATCGATCTTGATAAAGAGGGAGTATCAGTAGACCAAACTAAATTTCGTGCAATAATTGGTTCCTTATTATATCTAACAGCTACTCGTCCTGACATAACTTATGTTGTAGGTGTCTGCGCTCGATTTCAGGCGAATCCTAAGCAGAGCCACATGGACTCAGCAAAGAAGATTCTCCGCTACCTCAGAGGCACACCTGACATAGGTTTATGGTATCCAGCTGATGATAATATTGAACTAACTGGCTATTCTGATGCTGACTATGCAGGATGTAGAATTGACCAAAAATCAACTTCAGGAACTTGTCAGTTCCTAGGCAGTAAGCTGATCTCATGGTTTTCAAAGAAGCGGCACTCGGTAGCCACGTCAACTACCGAAGCTAAATACATGGCTGCCGGAAGTTGTTGCGCCCAAATCCTTTGGTCGAGACAAGACGGCTAAGAGACTATGACGTCATTCGGAATGAAGTGCCGATATTCTCGACGACGTACCGGTGCTATTGCAATCACTCGTAACCCCGTACTTCACACGAGATGCAAGCACGTGGACATTAGGCATCACTTCATTCGTGACCATGTCGAAAAGAAGGATATCGGGATGGAAAAGATCCATACTTCGACAAACAAAGGGCGATATTCGACCAAGCCTCTAGGCGAATCCGTATTCAAAGAACTTTCGGTAGAGCTAGGTCTCTGCTGGACCCTACTGACCCCGGTCGGTAAGAGTCTTCAAGAGAGGACCATTTCGAAGAAGGGGGAATGTTCACTCTCGCATCGAGTATAATCGCACGTAGAGAATCGAGCAACCATCTACATGAGGTATCAGTGACTACTATGTTCGGCGACGGGTTTGCGTATCTCTACTCAGTAGTAACTAATAGAACAATATTCTGCACTTATAATTCAGATTCAGCATGGTATTAATTATCTTAAAGTTTGTCATTTAATGAAAACGACTCTCATTTAATGCACGACATTCTATGCATAAGTATGCTGAATTCTGCCACGCATTTAATGCATGTCCTCTCATAGTTACTACTTAGGCAAATTACAACTGGCATTGACTTAGGCGGCTACTGTGATCATTACCTTCTTTATAATATCCAATCTTAACCGTCCATATCATAAAGCAGATTTAAATTTGGCCTTTGATCGAAAATTGTTCACCTTCACGTTAGATATATATTTTCAATCATATCTTAGAAACCGCCATTAGTATATCTTCAAATCCTTTGCTCCGAAAATTCTGAGATCTCTAGCAATCCTTTACTTGCTTCTTATCTTCTCTATTCTCAGAATTTTATCGGTATGATTATTAAATCTGTTACTATACTTCATTATCTCTTTTCAGTATCGCTAGACTAACTATTTTATGAACAAACGATACTGATAATCTTTTCTTGTGACAGATAAAATGGCAAATCTTTCTCTCGTCTCCCCAGGGAACATACAGGAAATCTTAGACAAAGACCGTGTCTGATGCGAACCAGTCATGGAGTTTGACGCCTGCGACCTTGACTTCATGGACGAGATTTTCTCGTATCTGAGAGCGTCTGGTTTGGAGCAGTTCCTCTCAAGGAAGCCTACCTTCTTCCTTCCTCGACAGGTGTCTCAGATATACCTCAACTCAGATTCGATATCTGGAGACATCATTGGACGTTTTGCCATCCACTCCATAGGCGATGCCTCTATGCAACTGAAGCGGATCTCAATTAAAGAAGTACTGAGGAGAAGCTTCGCTTTGCCTGCTGAAGGAGTTAGCAATGTTGGCTACAACGATGACAGGATAGACGACTATCTATCTATATTCTGCGGAAAGCCTACCACATTCAGAGCGGCCTTCCCAAAGAACAGTATGCTGCCCCAGTTCCGTGCACTAGCTTATATAGTCACGCAGCTACTGACAAGCCAAGTGGGTTCATTCGATCAAGTATCGAGACCCAAGATCCAGCTCATGATAGCAATATATTACAAAGCAAAAATCAACTGGACGGACTTCTTTCTTCGAGAGTTCATGGTTCAAGCTGCCAAATTTGATAAGGCAACGTGCAACCTAACAGTAAAAGGCAAGCTGCTGTATGGACTGAAGTTGTCCATCATGATACAAGATATCTGTGGAGATGACCAGATCACCTTTGAGGACAAGGTACACTTTAATGTAAAGAAGACCAGGTTCCACAACAGAACAGCTGCTCTTCAGCAGATCGGTTCAGGACCGTCGCTTCAGCAAACCACGCCTACCAAGAAGAGGTCTCCTCTAGCGAAAATTTCTAAGACATTGGCTAAACGTCTGAAGAAAGCCATCGCTGATGTCCCTACTGAATTCGAGGCTGTACCGGAGGAAACTACTGAACAACCAACTGCTGAACAGGCTACTGAACATGCTACTGAACATCCTACTCAGCCTATGTAGCTAATAGATGAGTCAGAGTCCTCCGAGGAGACTCATTCGGTGGAGAAGGCCGTCTCCACTGAACAGACTCAAGAAGTGGATCAAGGGGTTCCAGCTGAACCTAGCCAGAGTGCTGATATACAAACTCTGGAAAGCCCGCTTGATATTCCACCACTCAGCACTTTGCCATCTGCTGAAAAATAGACATCCGCCATAGATCTTGACGACTCATAAACGGTGTCTGAGCAAGAATCAATCGGAATGGAAGCCTCAGCGCTCAGATCTCAAGCATTCCGAGAGATAGCTGACCAAATAGCGGAGATCGCTGGCCACCAAGAATTGGTGTTAATTGCTAGACAGGCCAGGCTCCACATGCTCCTAAGGTTCCAGGAGTGGCACCCACAGCTTCGCCTCATCCTTCACTACTCCTGTGACCAATTACATCAGGAGGAGCAGCACCTAAGGCAGCAGATAGGCTACTCCAGGCCTGCTGACCTAGGTAACTTCGATGATCCGAGGGCCGCGATACTGGCCTTACTGAACGATAGGCGGCAGACTTCAGGCTCAGCCCCCTCAGATGGGTCTGACCACGACGGTCAAGACCCACCCCATGATTCAGGCCCTGGGAAGCCTGATGAGGGAGTACCCCAGGACAAGGATACAACTGCTGAAACTTCTGATCTACCGCTCAGTATCCTTGGGCCTGTGAAGTCGGTGGCTGGTACTTCAACGTCTGCAGAGCCTGCTCAGCTCTTGCTAACTTCTCAGTTTGAAGTAGCGCCCAGCCCCAAAGGCCGACGCTCAAAGTCCATGGCCAAGGCACTGAAAAGCCAAGGAGCTCAGAACAGAGCTCTAGCCAAAGCTGTCCATAAAGTATGGAAGACAACTGCTGAAGCCACTAGCGCTGAGCTTCAGGGGCTGAAAACCTCTCTATCCGACTCAGCTGCCCCTGATGTCTCTTCCATTGTCTCAAATGCGCTGGCAAAGCAGAGACAGGACTTTGAAGATCAGCTCAGAGTGATTCAGGAGGGACATGCCAAACTGCTTGAAGAATTCAAGGCCTCTCAGTCCACTCATACTGAATCAGTCTCAAACCTATCCCAGGCCACTGAGCTCAGACTCAACAATATTCAACAAGCTCTGGAGGATAAGGTGTCTGAGAAGCTGATGGAATTTAAGGCTGCAGCTGAACTCTCCTACAAGAAATACAGTGAAGATCTTGTTTCTGAGAGGAATGAGCTTCATGAGGCCCTGACAACAATCAAAGACAAACTCGACTCTATGTCAACCTCTTACAAAAGCCTAGACCTAAAGATATCCACTCCGACTCCGGTAATAATTGATGATGCCAAAAAGGGGGAAGGAAAGGATAAAAGGGAAGAAAAGAAAGACAGTGAAAAAGGGGACAAGTCAACCCCCAAGCTGACCTTCACTAAGGGGGAAGCTCCACTGAAGCCCGCCAAGAAAACCAGGTCAGTAGCAGACGCAAGCGAAGTTCAGACTATTGCTGCTACTGGACCAGCTGAAGAGACCCAGGGTGTCTCCGCTGCGAGCACAGCCAGGGCCGGCCCAAGTGGCTCTGGAACAGCTACTCACGCAACCCAGACTCCTACTGATATTGTTAAGGAGGTTGTTGAGTATGCTGAACATGATGATTCAGAAGAGGAAGAAGCCCCTCTACCACCACTTGTTCCAGGCAAAGGGAAGAAAGTACTGGAACTCCCGACCCCTCCAGCAAAGAAATCAAAGAGATACATTTCTGCTGAAGAGGAGGCTCGATAGCAATGACGAGAAGCTTGCTAGGGAGATAGCCAAAGCTGAGGCTGCCAACAAGCCTAAAGCAAAGACCTCTCAAGGCAAAACTAAGGCACCAGCTCGAGGCGGAAAGAAAACTGCTAGGTTGCCTCCAAGGAAGCTCAAGATTCATGATGATGAAGATAGAGAAAAGGAAAAGGAGCAACAACAGAAGAATACTGAGAAGCAGGGTACATCCAAAGAGAAATCCAGTACCCCTGCTGACTCAGAAGACTCTCCTCACCAACCTTCCTATATGAGATCCAAAGAACAAGATGCTGAGATCGAAGCCATTTTCGCTCAGATGGATAGGTATCTCTACAGAGGAGAGGAAGCCAGACAGATAGAAGCTGCCAGACAGAGAATACATATGGCAGACCTTGAGGCACTGAGAATTCGTACTGAACAAGAGGCCTGGCTGAGAGTACCTTCAAAAGCTGATATTCCATATCGATACAGAAGGTTCAGGAAGCCAGCTGATCTGAAATCGCATAGATGGCCAAGGACAGACGATTGGATGCTCGCTCGGTTTACTCGTGAGATGGGAATCTGCAAAGATAGAGTTTATCAAGCGCAATTATTTCTGGAGGTTCTGGCCAGACAAGGCTAAGACTGATGCTTACACAGAATGGATGATGATAACAGAACCGGATCTATACGTATACTTGCATAAAGTCGTGTCTGAAGGTATAGAAGTCAGTGTTCCTGAGCCTAGAATCATACCTCCGCCAAGAAGAAATGATGACTCAGTCCATCATGGAGTAATAGAAAAGGAAGTGAAGAATGCTGCCGCGAACAGAGGACTTGAAGAAGATGAGCCAGCAGACTTCGCTGAATACCTGAAGCTGAGGAAGAACTCATACAAAATGTATGGCTTGCCCCTGCCTGAGTCAGAATCGTAAAACTTTATGGACAGGATCAAGAAGTACAAGCGTTCTTAGTATTAGATTTCTTTATCTTCCTAGCTTAGAAAGAGATGTAATGTACTGAACTTTCATATCTTATATATACATTCTCTTTTGGCTCAGAAAATATCTTATTGTCTAAACAGTCGTGTTTGTTTTATGCTTAAAACACTCAGAATCACTGAAGTGATTGCTGACTCACACACTCACTTTATCTTACTTGTCAGCTTATTGCTTCTCTAGATCTGATAGTCTAGTTGTTGTGTTTCGGGAAATTGTTTAGATAGAGGGAAATTGTTTTGCCCTGCTCCCCTCAGTAGACTAGAACTTGAAGAACAAACTCCACTGATCCTACTTGTAATAATGTAAGGAGCTCTGTTTCTGATAGTTTAGTGTTAGCATAGATGATAGGTTTTGGCATCATCAAATAGGGGGAAATTGTTGGGTGATGATTCTATCCTCAGCACTGTTATACTTAGTGGGAAATGATTCTGTCTTCAGCACTGACCGTAAGCTCAGTAGCCTCGTGCTCTGTACCTATATGAAGATTTGAAGATCCCAAAACCCTATCTTGATTGATGAACCATTCCCGTGTAATTGTTTTGTCTCTGAGGTTTCAGACTCAGTAGACAATCTGCTCTGGTTAAGGCGGTCAGTAGCTTATCAGCCTCAGCACCAAAAGTAGAAGACTCAGTATTTACTAGACTCGGCAGGAGCAGTATACTGAAGGAGTCAGTAGAACTGAACTCAGCAGGAGTAGTTCACTGAACTCAGAGCTGACCATCAGTAGAGTACCCTCAGCTGTCTCTCTACTGAATGAAGATCAGACTCAGCAACGGCAGACGCCTTACCGAACCGTCGGACGCTTTTTGAATATACAATCAGTATTGTCAAGTCAGCTTCAGTATGCCTCGAAGTCTGTTCCATCTCAACCACTCCATAATCCTCGACAAATGACAAGCATACACGTGTCTCTACCTACTAAAGCTGCAAGTCAACATATTTCCAGAAAAGGAGGGAAAGGACACTGTTACATCCTTCAAAAAGAGCCGTTAGCTACCAAAAGAGAGAGAAAGGAAGATCGTCTCCAACGGATCTTTTCCAATCTCTGCTCTATAAATAGAGGGACATTTCAAGCCTTGAAAAAGGGCACAAGAGAGAGAAACGAATGCGCATAAGCTTAACAACGAAAACAAACACAAGCATTCAAACGAGCTAGAACCAGAAAACCCTAAGTCTTCCGCAAGAATTTGAAGATCTATCTCCGGCAAAAGACTACCTTCTCAGCTCATAGGGAACCAAGCTAAACTGTTAGAAGAGCCTCTAGTATCCAAATCGACGATACACGAACCTATAGCTTATTTCAGCTGTTCGTCGATCTAGAAGCCACTCTCTCATTCCCACTCTCTCATTCCCTATCCCTCTAACCCTAAGCTCAACAGAACATACTTATAGCTTAGACGAAGGAGTTCATATTTGAACCCAATCCTTATTGTAAAAGGACTCCTTCATAGTTGGAGAAGTTTGTCAAACACTTTAGTTTGATGCCTTTGTAAATTGGGACTTGCTCAGTATAATCCCCAAGCCACGGCTTTGTCCTGTGTACAAGCTGACTGAGACTAACTCAGTATAATAAATAGCCTCCTGAACTTTTCGGGGCAGTGGACGTAAGATCGATTGATATCCGAACCACTTTAAAAATCTGTGTCTTGTTATTGCTTTCTAATTACTGTTGCATTGATTTTACTGTTCATACTGAAAACCTACTTTAAAATCATACAACTGTCTCAGCATACTGAACTGTCTATTTGCTGAACTGAGACTTGCTAAAACGGTTTTTCCACTCAACTGATTTGGGCCTACACTTTTCCGCACCGCTGAACTCTACCTGTTTGATACTGAATTCTGACTCAGTCAGCTAGCAGATCTCAGTAGAGTCAGACTCTTTGCCTCACATGATTCAGAATAGCTATTTGGTCTGCTGAATTATTTCAGTACGGCACTTTCCTGAACAGGACTGTTCGTGTTCAAAGTTGAGAAAATCGGAGTCAGGTGTATTCACCCCCCCTCTACACCTGACCGTACACTCGGGACCAACAAATCTTTTCTATGAGTACGTCGCCTCGGTTTACGAATTCTCGTATAATGTGGTACTTCCTGTCTATGTGTTTAGACGCCTTGTGAGATCTAGGTTCCTTAGAATTTGCCACTGCACCCGCATTATCACAATAAATCGTGATTGTCTTAGGCAAATTCTGAACAATATCAAGATCTTGGAGAAAATTCTTAAGCCATACTGCCTCTTTCGAGGCTTCGAAGCGCCACTCTCGCTTCCATGGTTGAGTCCGCAATGCATTTCGCTTTGCACTCCTCCATGAAATGGCTCCACCTCCCAAGGTAAACACTAACCCGAGGTCGACTTCTTTTTGTCTCTGTCACCGGAAACCGAGTCCGTATAACCCAAAGGCACTAGGCATCTGACCGGTAAACAATTCTATAATCTCTAGTCCGTTTAAGGTACTTGAGAATATTTTTCACCGCAGTCCAGTGCTCTTGTCCAGGATTAGACTGATATCTTGAGACCATGCCTACAGCATATGAGATATCTGGTCTCGCACAAAGCATTGCATACATGAGACTACCGACAGCGGAAGCATATGGTACTAGTCTCATACTTTTTATCTCTTCAGGCGTTTTAGGGCACTGATTCTTGGATAAAAAAATGCCATATCTGAAAGGTACCGAACCTCTCTTGGCATTTTGCATGCTGAAACGAGCAATAACAGTATCAATGTAGGACGCTTGTGACAAGCTTAACATCCTTTTCTTGCGATCTCGTATAACCTTGATCCCAAGGATGTAAGCAGCTTCACCTAAGTCCTTCATTTGAAATTTCTAGGATAACCATGTCTTTACGTCTGATAACACTTCAACATTGTTGCCAATGAGAAGGATGTCATCTACGTAAAGTGCAAGAAACACCACTGTTCCATTAACACAGATACGGTATACGCACACCTCGTTCGGACAGGATACAAAACCATAGGATTTGACTACCTCGTCAAAACGCTGGTGCCATAACCGGGAAGCTTGCTTAAGTCCATAAATAGACTTCTTAAGCTTCCAAACTAGATGCTCTTCGCCCTCCTTCACATAACCATCTGGTTGTTTCATATAGATGTCTCTACCTTTTTCAAGGTGGCCATTTAAGAATGCCGTAAGGACAAAAACACATTATATACAAGCATAAAAAGTGCTTCCAGTATACAAAATTCCAACAATTATTGCATTAAACTCTGTGCATTTTATTTTCGAGAACTAGTAGTCATAGTTATTTTTATTTAAGACTTCCGCTGAGTCTGAAAATAAACTGAGTTTTTCAATGATTCTTTTCCATGAAAATGTTTTGAAAGAGTTGAAATATGCATATTAAGTATGAAGTAGCGTCCTTAGTTAAGTTTTGAAAATTGGGGCGTTACAGTAAATCTTTGTTAAAAAAGAATTTCAAGTATAACTTGGTTAGTAATATCTTTAGCAAGTAAAAAACTTGTCTGGATATACTTTTTATTAATACAAATATTATTTTTTGGCAATTTATAATTTATTTTTAATTTATTACATCCTGCATGGGACAATGTATGAGTTGTTTTCTTAAAATACATAGTAGGTATTACTTCTTGTATAACATTTATGCTAGCTCCACTATCCACAAGAGCTATAAATTCTTTTGAATAATAATTACCATTTTTGGGATATAACCATTTCTAATGTAGATAAAAAATCTTCATCTATTTTATTTTCTACTCCTTGTTCCAATGGAGATGTATTAGAACTATCTTCTAATCTAGAATTCTATAGTCCAAATTCTTATTTTCGTCCCTTAAATATCTTATCTCCCCTTAAAGTTATTAATTTCTATTATTAAGTCATTTGTAGAAGTAAGATTTTCTTCTACTTTCTTTTGTCTAATTCGTTTATAAAATTTAGACATCATGTTGGGAGATGATTCTGTAGCCTAGTGCTCAGTAGATTTGAAGATCCCAAACCCTACTTTGACTGATGAACCATTCAGTTGTATTTGTTTGTTCTGTCTCTGAGAGTTTCAGACTCAGTAGACACCCTTCGACATGGTTCAGGCATTCAGTTTTGTTTGTTGATTCTTCAGTAGACTATCAGCCTCAGTACCATGAGAAGAAGACTCAGTAGTACTGGACTCAGCAGCAGCAGTATACTAAAAGGAGTCAATGGAACTGAACTCAGCAGGAGTAGTTCACTGAACTCGGAGTTGATCTTCAGTAGAGCTGAACTCAGCAGGAGTATGCTACTGGACATAGATCAGACTCAGCAACGGCCAGACAGTCCTCTAACTGTTAGGAAATCTCACAAGTTAAATCAGCAGAGTCATACGAGGTATAGAGAAGTGTTGGTCCCGAGAGTACGTTTAGGTGTAGAGCCGGGGGGGGGGGGTGAATTCACCTGAAAACCGATTTCTCAACTTAAAACGCGAACAGTCCTTTTCAGGAGAGTGTCGTACTGAACGAATTCAACAGACCAGATAAGCTGTTCTGAATCGCGTGGCAGAGTGACTGACTCTACTGAGACCTGCTAGCTGACTTAGAGTCAGAATTCAGTATCGTTCAGATAGAGTTCAGTAGTGCGGAAATGTATAGGCCCAAATTCAGTTGAGTTAGGAAAACGTTTTTATCAAAACAGTTTCAATAGATTAGTGCAGTCGATTGAGTTTGCTGAAACTCAATTGAATGATTTAAAAGATATTTTCTGTATGAACAGTAAATCAATGCAACAGTAAAATAAAGAACACATAACACAAAGATTTTTAAAGTGATTCGGATCCAACAATCCTACGTTCACTGTCCCGAAAGATCAGGAGGCTATGTATTATACTGAGATAGTCTCAGTCGGTTTGTACACTGGACAAACACTGGTCTTGAGATTTATACTGAGCAAGTCTCAGTTTACAAGGTATCAAACTAAGTGTTTGAAAAACTCTCCAACAGTGAAGGAGTCCTTTACAATAAGGATCAGTTCAGAAGTGAACTCCTTCGTCTAAGCTATAGATTTAAACGGTTGAGCTTAGGTTAGAGGGATAGGGAACAAGAAATTGGCTTCTAGAGCGACGAACAGCTGAGTATAAGCTTTGGGTTCGTGTACAGTCGCTTGGATACTAGAGGCTGTATAATTCTATTTCAGCTTGGTTCCCTATGAGCAGAATTGTAGTCTTTCGCCGGAGATTAACTCTTTGAATTACTTGCGGAAGACTTAGGCTTTTTTGAGTTGCTTTATAGAATGCTCTGAGTTCGTGTCTTAGGTGTTCTAGGTGAGCTTCAATTTGATTTTATCCCTCTATTTATAGAGCAGAGATTAGGATAGATCCGTTGGAGACGACGATCCTTTGTCTCTCTCTTTTGGGTGGCTAACGACTCTTTCGAAGTATGGTAGCAGTGTCCTTTCCCTCCATTTCTGGAAAGTTGTTGACTTGCAGCTTTAACAGATATAGGACAGGTGGCTGCTTGTCATTGGTCGAGGTTCAGAAAGTGGTTGAGACAGAACAGACTTCAAGGAGATCTGAAGCTGACTTCTCTCTTCCTCGTATCGACTCTGCTGATTTGACTTTAGAGAATCTGACAATCAAAAGACTGTCTGGCCGTTGCTGAGTCTGATCTCTGATTCAGTAGCACGCTCCTGCTGAGTCGGCTCTACTGAAGATCAGCTCTGAGTTTAGTGAACTACTCCTACTGAGTTCAGTTCCACTGACTCCTTTCAGTAAACTGCTCCTGCTGAGTCCAGTATTACCGGGTCTTCTAATTCTGGTGCTGAGGCAGATAATCTACTGAACGCCTGAACCAGATGCAGAGTGTCTGCCGAGTCTGAAACCTCAGAGACAACACCAAAATAGATTACAACTGAATGGTTCATCAATCAAGATAGGATTTTGGGATCTTCAAATCTTCAGTATGTTTTCAGAGCACAAGGCTACTGAGTTAATTATCAACTGATAAGACTGAATCATTTCCCAACATTTTATGTTGTTGTTGGGGACTGAATCATCACCCAACATTTTCCCCCTATTTGATGATGCCAAAACCTATCATCCTAACATAATGCTTATCAAAAACAGAGCTCCTTACAAATATTACAAGTAGGATCAGTGGAGTTGTTCTTCAAGTCCTAGACTACTGAGGGGATTTGGCCAGAAAATCAGAACCTATACAAAATCTAGTCAGCATTTCCCCCCTTTCTAACAGCATTTTCCCCCAAACACTAAGCAGTCTATCAGAATCTAGCTAAGCAAAAATTGACAATAAATAACAACAGTGAGTGTGTGAGTCAGTAATCACTTAAGTGATTCTGAGTGTTAATCATAAACAAACAAGGCTATTCAGACAATAAGGAATTGTCAAAGCCAAAACAGAGATGTGTTATATATGTAAGCAATTCAGTACAAATACATCATCTGCTACACTAAGAAGAGCAAAAGAAAGATATAAGGAGATAAAGAAGCAAGATAGTCATCTGAACTGCTTAATCCTGTCTTTGAAGTCCTTTGATTGTGTTTCAGGAAGAGGCAGTCCATACATTCGGTAAGTGACCTTCTTCAGCTTCAGTATCTCAGCGAAGTCAGCTGGGTCTTCTTCATCTAAGAATTTGGCTTCAGCAGCGTCCTTCACTTCCTTCTCTATTACTCCATAATGAACAGACCCGTCTAGTCTCAGTGGGGGCGGCAGGATTCTGGGAGCTGGCACTCTGACATCAACTTTGTCCTTGACAGCCTTCTGAAGTATGGCATACATCTCTAAGTCTGCTCTCATAACCCATTCAGCAAAGGCTACTGATTTGTGCTTTTCAGCCCAGAACCTCCAGAAATAGCTCCTCTTGATGAATTCAGCTTTCAGCGCTTCCCACCTCTGAGTAACTTCCCACGGCATCCACTCATCTACTCTTGGCCATCTGTGATTCTTGAGATCAGTAGGCTTCCTGAACTTCCTGTATCTGTAAGGAATGTCAGCTTTCTCAGGAATCCTATGACTCGCTTCTTGTTCTGCTTTCAGCCTAAGAGCTTCAAGATCTGCAAGCCTTATCCTCTCTCTGGCTGCTTCAATCTGTCTGGCCTCTTCTCCACTGTACAAGTACATCTCCATCTGAGCCCAAATCTCATCCATTTCTTGCTCTTGTGCCTTCGAGGCAACATAGGAGGGCTTGTGAGGCTGTTCTTCTTCTGAGTCAGCAGGTGTGGAAGATTTTTCCTTAGATGTGCCCTGCTGCCCAGTAGACTGCTGCTGCTGCTGCTCCTTCTCCTTCTCTTTGTCAGGTTCATCGCTGAGCTTCAGTGTTCTAGGAGGCAGCCTAGATCCTACTGAATGGACGATGAAACGGCAGCGAATATCTCCCTCTACGGACACTGAGTTCAGGTAGGCTTCAGCTACCTGGTGCGGAAGGAAGAACGAAGGTTTCCTCGTCAGAAAACCTTCCAGCCCGATTTCACGAAGGGCGTAGAAGATCTCTTCCATGTAGTCGAGGTCACAAGCATCAAACTCCATTATCGGTTCGCACCAGACCCGATCCTTTCTAAGGATCTCTTGCATATCGGCAGGAGAGTGTACATGTGTTCCTGTCATCTTCGTAATCTGCAGACACAGTAAGTCAGTATCCGATAAGATATAAGAAAAATAAACTTATACGATATTGAAAGATCATTGAAAGTTACCAAAGATTTTTCTGAGCAGTTTTAAAGGATAAGTTTTTGTAACGAAGTAGGAGATATTCTCAGAAAATCTAGGGTTCTTAGGATATTTGCAGAGTTAAAATGGCGGTTTCAAACATTTGAACGCATATATATATATATATATCTTAGAGAAGATAAACAGTTAAATATCAAGGGTTCAATTTGAACGCGCTTTTTGAGATGGACGGCTAGGATTAAGTTTTATAAAATAGGCAATGATCATATTAGCCGCCTAAGTCAAAATACAGTTGTATATGGCCAAAGAAGTAACTTGATACGACATGCATTTAATGCGTTGCAGAGTTCAGCATGCTTTTACATAGAATGTCGTGTATTAAATGTAAACCGTTAATATTAAATGATATTTTCTAAGGCATTGAATACGATGCTGAATCTGATTCATAAATGCACAGAACTGTTCTATTGGCTACTGAGTAGAGATACGCAAACCTGTCAGCTGAACATCGTAGTCAGCTGATACCTCGTGTAGATGGTTGCTGAGTCTCTACGTAGTGATTTTACTCAGTACTGAGAGTGAACATTCCCCCTTATTGAATGCTCCTCTCCTGAATCCACTTACTGACTTGAGTTAGTAGGGTCTAGTAGACCTAGCTCTACTGAAAGTTCTCTGAATCTGACTTCAGCTAGAGGCTTGGTCAGTATATCAGCCCTTTGATGGTCAGTATGGATCTTTTCCATCCTGATATCCTTTTTTTCGACATGGTCACGAATGAAGTGGTGTCTGATGTCCACGTGCTTGCATCTCGTATGAAGTACAGGATTCTGAGTGATTTCAATGGCACTGGTACTATCGCAGAAAATCGGCACTTCATTCTGAATGACGTCATAGTCGCGTAGCTGCTGTCTCAGCCAAAGGATTTGGGCGCAGCAACTTCCGTCAGCCATGTATTCAGCTTCAGTAGTTGACGTCGCTACTGAATGTTATTTCTTTGAGAACCATGAGATCAGCTTACTGCAAAGGAACTAACACGTTCCAGAAGTTGACTTTCGATCAATTCTACATCCTGCATAGTCAGCATCAGAATAACCAGTTAGTTCAATATTATCATCAGCTGGATACCATAAACCCATGTCATGTGTTCCTCTGAGATAGCGGAGAATCTTCTTTGCTGAGTCCATGTGACTACGCCCGGATTCGCCTGAAATCGAGCGCAGACACCTACAACATAAGTTATGTCAGGACGAGTAGCTGTTAAGTATAAGAAAGAACCAATTATAGCACGAAATTCAGTTTGGTCTACTGATACTCCCTCTTTATCAAGATCAATTTTCATGTTTGTGTTCATCGAGATCTTGATTGGTTTGTCGGATGTGCAACGGAATCTCTTGATGAGGTCTCGAGCATATTTGCCTTGATTGATGAACGTTCCCTTCTCAGATTGTTTGACTTGAAAGCTGAGGAAATAGTTCATCTCTCCCATCATTGACATCTCGAACTTGTCCTTCATCATTTTCTCAAACTGCCGACACATGATGATGTTCTTCGAGCCGAAGATGATGTCATCTACGTAGATCTGCACAAGTAAAATGTCGTCTTCCAGTCGAATGCTGAATAATGTGCGGTCTACTGTGCCTTTCTGAAAACCTTTCTGAAGAAGAAACTCAGACAGGGTATCGTACCAAGCCCTGGGTGCTTGTTTTAACCCATACAGAGCCTTTCTGAGTCTATAAACTTGATGTCCCTGCTGAAAGCCGGGAGACTGTTCCACATAAAGTTCTTCTTTCAGTATGCCGTTCAGGAAAGCAGACTTCACATCCATTTGATAGACTCTGAATCTCTGATGTGTTGCGTAGGCTAGGAATAGTCTGATTGCCTCCAATCTTGCAACTGGAGCGAACGTTTCGTCGAAATCTATCCCTTCAGCTTGACAGTAGCCTTTTGCCACGAGTCTTGCTTTATTCCTTACTATGACGTTGTTTTCATCTCGCTTGTTCTTGAAGACCCATTTGGTTCTGATTACATGTTGATGTCGGGGTCTGTCAATAAGCTCCCAAACTTCGTTTCTCGTAAACTGATTCAGCTCCTCCTGCATGACTATGATCCAATCAGCGTCTTTCAGTGCGTCCTCAACTGACTGAGGTTCTTCAGTAGACAAGAAGCAGGAATATATGGCGTTTTTTCCCTGACAGAATCTAGATCTTGTCTTTATGCTTGTTGAAGGATCTCCAATAATTAAATCAGAAGTGTGAGCGTCCAGCCACGATCTACGATGTTTCAACTCTTCATCTGAAATTTGTTCAACACAGATAGTAGGTGAGTTAGGCATTTCAGTTGTACTATTCTGAGATTGAAGCAATTCAGTTACAAGAGTGTGATCTACTGAGTCACCAGGTTCATGGGCATTTAGCTCAAGAACATCTTTAGTTCCCCCTGAATTATTACTCTCAGTAGAGGTCTCAGTTACCACTTGGGTTTCTTCATCGACTTGAGTTACCTGGGATTGACTCTGTTCAGTAGAGTCAATCTGTTCAGCTACTTCTGCTGCTGGCTGAGATTCAGTAGATTTATCTTCAGTTCCTTCATCTGAATCATCATCCCAACATAGCTGGATCTTTTCAACTTTATCTTTTAAGCTCAGATCCTGTAACTGCTTACTGATGTCCTCAGTAGCAAACTCATTAAAAACAACATGAGGGCTTTCCTCCACGCAAAGAGTCTGATAGTTAAAGACTCTGAAAGCTTTGCTGACCCGGGAGTATCCTAAGAACACTCCCTGATCCGACTTGCTATCAAAAGTCTTCAACTGATCTTTCCCGTTATTATGGATAAAGCACGAACACCCAAAAATATGGAAATAAGATAAAGAAGGTTTCCTGCCATTCTATAGTTCATATGGTGTCTTCTTATGCTGCTTTGTCAGTAAAGATCGGTTCTGAGTATAACATGCAGTATCAGTAGCTTCTGCCCAGAATTTGGTTGAGAGTCCTGAATCTGCGACTAGGGTTCTTGATGCTTCTTTGAGTGTTCGAATCTTTCTCTCAGCAACCCCATTTTGTTGAGGCGTGCGCGCGGCAGACGTCTCATGCTCTATGCCTTCTGCTTTGCAGAACTCCTCCACCATGAAGTTCAGGAACTCAGTTCCTCTGTCTGAACGTATCTTGATGATCTTGGTGTTCTTCTCGACACTGAGCCTTTTCAGAAGCCTTGGTAACTCTGTTTTGACGTCAGACTTGTTGGCAATAAATATGACCCATGTGTAGTGCGAGTAGTCATCAATGACCACTAATGCATACTTCTTGCCTCTGATCGTCACTGGTGAGACTGGTCCGAACAAATCCATATGTAGCAGCTGAAGGATTCCATCAGTGGAAGGAGATGGAACAAGTGGATTTTGATTCCTTGTTTGCTTTCCCTTCAGACATGCTTCACACTGAGTGTCTTTGCTGAATACTTCATTCGGCAGTCCTCTTGCTAGAGTGCTTCTAGCTAATTTGTTGAGCGTCTTGAAGTTGAGATAGCTGAGTCTTCTGTGCCAGAGCCATCCCGTTCTGTTGTCATTCTTTGCCAACAAACAAGCTTCAGGTTCAGTTGAGTTCCAGTCAGCTACATAGATATTATTTTTGCGCGAACCTGATAACACTGTTTTCCCTGTAGATTTATCAATGACATCACATAAACCAGCATCACAAATCACTCTATTCGAGTTATCACAAAATTGACTAACAGAGAGAAGGTTATGCTGAAGTCCTTCAACATATGATACTTTTGGAACTATTGATGTTCCAATGCTGAGTGTTCCATAGCCTCTGGTATAGCCTTTTGCGTTGTCTCCAAACTCGATTCGGGGTCCTTCTTCAGTAGTATAATTCTTCAGTAGGTCCTTTTGGTACGTCATGTGTCTTGAGCATCCGTTGTCCACATACCAAGGGTCCTTGTGCACCTCATCCTCTTCTCCTGCCATGAGACACTTTTCAGCATCTTTTTCAGCTTCAAGCTCTATGGCCATGAAAGCTGCTTCATCGTCTGATGAATCCATGAAGGAATCGACTTCATCTGAGTCGTCTGAGAGTTCACCGGTAATGTATGCTTGTCGCTTCTTGATGAACTTCTCCCTTCTTGCTTTGCGTGCTGCTCTTTCGGCGATCTTGAGCTCGGGACAGCCATCATCGATAGTGTCCTGGCTTCTTGCAGTTATAGCAAGTTGTGACTCTTTCTTCTTTGCTCTCACTGTCTTTTGACTGAGCTGAGTCCTCTTGTTTCATGTATTCAGAAGTATGCGAGTCTGGAGTGCGCTTAGGTGTATATTCATTCTTACCCTTAGAGTCTCTGACAACTCTTGAGAGCTTTCTGCGCCTCTCCTTTTCCTTCTGATACTTCATGGCAAGCAGCGCATACTTCTTGGCTAGATTTCCTTCTTGTATGTCACTGAGTGAAGGTTCTGCCTTGCTAGACGCCGGAGCTGCTGTGTCTGACTGATGCTTTGAAAGTATGGTCGATTTGAGTGTCAGCTTCAGCTCGCTGCTTCCTTTGAGGTAAGTCAAACTCGAACTCCTCCGCTTTAAGTTCTGAAAAGATATGGTCAGGAGTAACAATATCTAAATCAGAATGACGCAATAAAGTAGCAAAGGGAGTCCAGTGACCGTCTGGCAATGCCCTCAAAATCTTGAGATTCATTTCTCGGTTGGAGAATGTCTTTCCCAGCCCGTTGATAGAGTTCATCAGATCCATGAATCTGACGTTGAGATCTTCAATGGTGTCACCAGGCATGAGGGACAATCTCTCCAGCTTCTGAAGTTCCAGCGCGAGTTTGTTCGCTTTGATCTTCTGAGTCCCCCGACTCAGTAGCGCTAGAGCATCCCAGAGTTCTTTTGCGGACTTGCCGTCCTGAACTCTTCCGAGATAAGAATCGCTCAGAGTGGTCAGTATGGCATTTCTGGCGACGCGGTCTAAGTTGTGAAGTTTCTTCTCCTCAGGGGTGAAGAGACTTCTGTCTTTGGGGATCTTCTTCCCGGTCACCATCCCTCCTCCTTGTACTGGATCTTGGGCTATGACGCTATCGACCATAGGAACGATAGGTCCGTCCTCCAAAACCTCTGTCATACTGTCGTGGAGAGAGGTTAGATGTACCTCCATTCTGACCCGCCATACACCATAGTTCTCTACTGAGAACATTGGTACCATCCTGATTCCTGACATATCAGACATGATAGATAATGATATGAATGAAGAATGATATGCAGTGAAAACGTTTTATCGGATCCGTTCAAGTAGACCAGTTTCAGAATAACACGAGTCTTAAAGAACTCCTGCTCTGATACCAATTGTTGGTCCCGAGAGCACGTTCAGGTGTAGGGGGTGAATACACCTGAAAACCGATTTCTCAACTTAAAACACGAACAGTCTTTTTCAGGAGAATGTCGTACTAGAACGAATTCAGCAGACCAGATAAGCTGTTCTGAATCGTGTGGCAGAGTGACTGACTCTACTGAGACCTGCTAGCTGACTTAGAGTCAGAATTCAGTATCGTTCAGATAGAGTTCAGTAATGCGGAAATGTGTAGGCCCGAATTCAGTTGAGTTAGGAATACGTTTTTTTTTTATCAAAATAGTTTCAGTAGATTAGTGCAGTCGATTAAGTTTGCTGAAACTCAGTTGAATGATTTAAAAGATATTTTCAGTATGAACAGTAAATCAATGCAACAGTAAAATAAAAACACATAACACAGAGGTTTTTAAAGTGGTTCGGATCCAACAATCCTACATCCACTGTCCCGAAAGATCAGGAGGCTATGTATTATACTGAGATAGTCTCAGTCGATTTGTACACTGGACAAACACTCATAAATTCTATTACACTCATGAAGTTCTATTACTCTACTTAGAAAGTAATTTTTATACCATCTAAATTCTATGAGTGCTTTACACCTAAGATTCTGTAGTAGGTCCCAATATTTTCACTGTTTTCTGTATATCAACCTGTAAAGTGTTCTACAATAATAATGATCAGTGTATACATTGCATCTCCTCTCAGATTATTTCCTTCAATTTTTACAGTATTTAAAATATTATCTCGATCATCTTGGGACAAATAATTATCCCACAATCCTTTAAGTTGTCATGTGAAACCTGATATTATCATTTTTTAATTTCTTTATATGTATTCCCATTAGACTTATAGATAGTAGAGTACATTAACATTCTATGTATTGTTGGTATTCAGGGGCGGTACCAGGGGGGTGCGGGTGGGTGTGACCGCACCCCCCCCCCATTTTTCACGTCGAAGTCAAAATTCATGTGTAAATTTTACGAAAAAAATATTTTCGCACCCCCCATATTTTACGAAAATTTAATATATGAAAGCGAATTTAAAAATATATTAGTTGCCCAACAACATGAACTAAATTCAGCGGTCCAACAATATCAATTAGCCCAACAACATCAATTAGCCCAAACAACATCAATTAGCCCAACAACCAATTAAATTAAATTGTTCAGCTGACAACTACACAATGAGAATTGAAAGCCGAGAGTTAAAGGCGTAGACCGCATCCAGCATCCTCCGCGTCCGGCGTCCGCATCCAGCATCCTCTGTGTCCGGCGTCCGGCATCCGGCGTCCGGAGTCCTTACTCTTTGATTTTTTATTTATTCTCTTTTGTGGTAAAATTCTCAAAACCCCTAATTTAATTTTTATTTGAATTGTTGATGGGCATTTTGTGATAATTAGCTATTTTCTTTTAATCTCTTATTTCAACGATGCAATTGAAGTATTAGACTTGTTGATGTTGTGGATAAATGACTAAATTTTGATATTCAAGCTAGTTAAGAATTTGACTATTTGAGACTATGTGTGTATTTTTATTAATATGATCTAATAGGAATAAATATGAAGCAAAACATGAAGAAACTTGATTTCTATTTCAAATGTAAAGACACTCAAGCTACAACGGCTAGTTCTTCTTCTTCTTCTTCTTCTAATCCGGAGGTTGTGGTGGAAAGTGAAGATGTTCATGAAAAAGAACCTAGAGATAATGATTCTCCTCCACGTAAAGTTCCAAGAATCGATCAAGAGGAAGATGCTCAACGTGAAATAGATTTCGAAAGAGATCCAGGCCTCCGCCCCGAAGATGCTCGCTATTTTTGTCGTTTTTATGGTTTTTGTATATTATTTTAGACTCATTATTTTGTCATTTGTATATGTTATAAGTACTTTTGACTTCCTTATACTCATTGTTATATTATCTTTTCTCTAAAAAAAAATCCGGGGACTCCGCTCCCGAACCCCCGATAAATCTCGTCCCCCCCCAATCTATAAATCCTGGTTCCACCCCTGTTGGTATTGGATAATAGTATCTTCCTGTTGTTGGCTTATCTGCCCATTTTGACAGTTTTTTTATCTGTTCTTCATACACTTATTTATAATCTGGATTATCAACTAATTTTTTCCTTTAGTTTTTTATCAAATGTGCTGATTCTTAAATTTTTGAATTTTTCTTCTAAGAAATTTTCAAATTCTTTCATAGGTCTTAATTTAAAACCTTTTATTTGTGGTGGTGGTTGTATTGTAGGATTTGCTATTTCTTCAACTCCTTTCCATTTTGAGAGTTCTATATTTATAACTTTACTATTTAATACTTATAATATATTTTTTACTCTGTCTTGTAAGAAAACTAATTGTTCTCCTAAAACATTAAGATAAAGATCCGTATAATTATTTTGTTCTATTATGTTATTCATTTGTTTACAAGTTATTGGTGATGTGTCATCTTCCAACAACTTTGCAAAGGCTAGAAAATTATGAATTTTCTCATTCTTTTCAATATGAAAAGGTTGTTGTGGTCGATTTATCTGATTTAAAATATTCCCACTTCTTAATTTATAATTTCTTTCTAATACGGAAATATATTGTTCTACATATGTAGAAACAAACCAAGGGACAAAAAAAATAATTTTATTCTTTTGTTCACAAAATTTATAGAAATTTTCTTGAATGTTACTCCCTCCGTCCCGCTAATTCTGTCCCAGTTGACTTCGGCACGGAGATTAAAAAATTTTAGTTTAGTGTGTATTTTATGAGTTTTAATTGTATAAAGAAAATGACACAGTTTTCGAGGAGTGGTTGGTGGAAAGAAATGAGAATTATCCAAATTTTTGTAAAGCTAGTAAAAGGCAATCGATTTTTATTTTTTATATATTTTTTTATATTATATTTTAAGAAATAATCTAAAGTTTTCAAAAAGATAAAAATCATAATTTTCTGAGTTCGGAGCGGAACATAATCGAGTGGGAGATAGATTTTTGAAGAGAGAGAGTATAAGAATGTGGGGGTTGAGTAGTGAGTAAGGGGCTTCATTTTATGTTTAAAAGTAATTTTTACTATTTTAGGAAAGAGGACAGTAATAGCGGGACATCCCGATTAGGCAAGTAGGACAGTAATAGCGAGACGGAGGGAGTATTTTTTTCTTCAGAATTAAAATTTTCAGAAAACCACTTTCTAAATGGTTTCCATTTGGATGTATTAAATTTTGTTTTTATTATTTGTATTGCCTGTGATCCAGGACTAAAATCTATTTTGTTTTCTAAAACCATTATATTGGAAAATTCATTTCTGATTCAGTTATTTCATCTTCTTTAGTACCTTATTCCTTCAACAATATTATTTTATCTATTATTAATTTTTCTATGTTATCTTCATCAGAAAAGTCACTGAATGTTTTTTCTCTTATTTGAGATGTAGAAGCTCTGGACGGAGTAAAATGTTGTTCTATTTTATAATCCAGAGGTGATATATGTGAGTAAATAGATCTGGACCTATCAAATGAATGTGTAGAAGACAACATTCCTAATTTTTTATTATCTTCAAATTATAATGTTACCATTTCTTCTGGTGTCTGTATTACTTTTACCAAATTATTTTGAACTGGTTGATGTGTAGCCTCCGCTTGGTCAATATTCTAATTTTATGAATAATCTATTTCTTCCTATTTAATTTTTCTTATAGTAGTAATATTTGATTTACTAAAATTACTTTCGATTAACACATTAGTTTTAATATAGTACAAAATCAAATTATATATGTACTTTATTTTTACACTTATTTCTCTTTTTATTATACCAATTCCTTCTTAATAAATTAAAACTAATGTGTTAATTAGATGTACAAACGGGTAGGGGCCTTTGTTGCCTGAGCATGAATGAAACAGTTGAGGATTCTTATTATGGTGACCCCATCTTTGATGACGACATTATCCTATAATATAATTACCTATATATTCAAATTGAACAAATAAGCATTAAGATCATTATTTGTTATATACTTTCTCTGTTGTTTCATTCCATCTTTGCTTTCTTAGTTGAATTGTCCTACTCATGTCATCTCATCTCATTTTCTTATATGCAGGCAGTTTTTTTATCTTAATTCAAGAAGAGACTTACATCGCCTTAATAAATACGTAAAAAAGAAATGTGTCAAGTTCAAAGGGACGAATGAAGTATATATAAAAGTAGCTCAATTTAATACTTTGAACATTAATTGAAAACTTAAGTTAATAAATATTGTCATAATTATACGTGATCTTAATTTGGGAAAAGTAAAAAATGGTTAAATAATTAAACTAAATTTATTTATTTTAAAATGATAAATTGGCTTATATGAAGCCGCGAAGCACGGGCCCAGGTCTCCATAGGTCTCCATAGCCACCACCTGCAATATATGTCAGAGGAAGGTACAACGGAGAAACACCAACGTACAACCATTCAATGCACGCTGCGTGTGACAGATCTACGGTTTAAAATATTTCCCCTTT
The DNA here is from genome assembly GCA_028984105.1 of Lavandula angustifolia. NCBI lineage: Eukaryota > Viridiplantae > Streptophyta > Magnoliopsida > Lamiales > Lamiaceae > Lavandula > Lavandula angustifolia. The sequence continues at coordinate 8,674,876 of CM054816.1, forward strand.
TCTTAATTTGCAAAATCTGGGCGACACCGTCACATGCGATGTTAACGCGGTTTCGATTTTAATAATTGTAAATTAAACGCTTCCTTTATTAACACGCTTTCAGACATATTTTTTTATGTAATAATTTATGAGTTTTTTCATACCTCGTTTTTATCCCACTATGAAATTACTCAACTGTTATCACATTGAGTCTACATTACTGACTGTCATCCCCTTCCATGATACATATTCGGATTCGAATTTCATTAAATCATTTGCAGGCTATTGTGCAAAACATGAATTACTAAGTCCAATTTAGTAGCGGTGGATTTCCATTGTCCTCAAAAAACATAATAGTCACTGTTAATTAAATTCATTGAAAACTCTCACAAGTTGAATCTTTATTTATGTAAGATTCAAAAGTGTTTGGATTAGCTTTTATAACAACTTTTAGCTATTTATATTGAATTTCGTTTAAAGTTATTTTTAACTAAAAAAATTTAGTGTTTGCAATGTTAGGAAAAAATAGCTTAATTTTAAAAAGAAAAAAAATATTCAAAATATTTTCATAAGCTGCTTTTCAATTATTTTTTATTTCTATTTATAAAGAGCACATTCTGATCAGTTTATGGATTTCTATTTATTTTGACTTATTTTAAACTAAAAAATAAATAAAAACCTATATTCAAAATATTAAAAAACGTATTATTATTCTAAAAAACCCCCAAAAATAGCTTATTTGACCTCTTCCAAGCACTAGCTCAATATAGATACACAATTGAAAGGGAGTAATTCATTTTTAAAAAAAAGTGATATTAGAGCATACTGATGGAGAAAGAGCCAGAGTAGATGGCGTGTCACAATTTGTTTCATCACTTTAGGGTTGAACACATCTATTACATCAAGAATGTCCATATGAAAAGTAGTCGTCATAATTTATCATTCCTCATGTTGACCAACCAGAAATATTATTTTAATATTTAACATATTATACTATGTTTTTTTTTTCCTTTTTTTAATTATTCTTGTAGAGGTAGATTTTAGACACAGGTCTTTGTCGGGAATCCGGGTCACGATGGACCGTGTTGGAAGTTTCATGTGAATATCCAAAAGTAAATTAACAATAAATATTTTTGAGATTTTTCTCTGAAACCTTTAAGTTTTATGAGACAAATTTTAAATTAGCCTATTCGAATAAATGAATTAAGTTTATAGTCTTTTCTTAATCATATACTAGTTTTTAACTACATTTTATTTTTACAATTATATTCTAGTTGAGATCACTAAAATCAAACTGATAAATAGTGGTTTAATATTATACTACTATTTATTAAGTGTATTTTGGACTTTTATATGGAGGGAGGATTTTTAGGTTTAGGCCTATTGAACAAAGTGGTCCTTTTGATATTCTTTGTATGGCTAGTATTTGTGTAAGAAAAAACAATACACATGATGGTAATAACTCTCACATGGGTCAATGTCAATCCATCTAAATCTACAAACTTTTGTTTTCATTTTATTTATTTTAACCCAATTTGATAAAATATTTATTATACTTTTTAATCATTAACTTTATACTTCGTAACTCATTATTTCATATCCGTTACAACTCGACAATCATACAATCCTCTCATGACCTTATTATTGATGATTTTGACTAACTTTACTTGAATTCACAATATTTCACTCAATTTCATTAATTCAACGAAACCAAAATTTATTTATGCGGATAACTCATAATCCCTACACAACATTACTTTTGTATTTGATGGGAAGAGTAACATTTCCCATGTGTCTGGTAAAAGAATTGATTTTAAAATAATATGCTAAAGCCCGGCACAACTTGTTTGACTTTTGTTGCACCAACACCCATGACAATAGTTTTACATAAATCTATACACCATCAATTTCTATAAACACCAATTTTTATGTCATGTTGCATCCCAGTTGACAAGTTCGTATTTAAAATTACAACTTTAGTTATTTATAATGAATTAGCTATTATCAAAATTTTAAATTATCAAAGATCTCATTTTAGATATTCTTAATTCGTATTTCGAAATCGAGTTCATAATTATTCACTTAATAATTAAAATTAGAATCAGATGTGATTTTAAAAAAAGCACCAAATTACGAAGAATCTACATTTCAAAATCTTAATTTAATTCCGAAACATCTTGCATATAATTTTTATCAATTTTTGATTCCAAAACTATTTTAACAATCCACCTCTTACTATAAATAAAAGAAAGAAATATAGTAGAATGTAAAGACCAGAGTGGTTGACATTTGCTCCTCTAGAAGTTTGAACACTCACCCGATGATTGCGGCTACTATCCCTCCAAATATTCAACGTAATTTCTTTTCTATTTTACAGATAAAAAAATAAAAATAAAATACTAATGTGCCATTCACATGAGGAAAAGGTCAAGTCAGCATCTAATAATAATTTAAAATCATTATTATATAAATAAAAAAAATATTTACTGTATTTGATTTTGAAAGGGTTTACGCGTCAGAGACAAGTCTGGACAAAATCAGCGTTGTTTTATGTGTATTTCTCACTAAAATATGTCTATCCATCTTGACTTCTGTAACAAAAAGTGTTTCGAGCTCTCTACCCTATTATATGTAAACTGCATGCAGAATCACTTTCTTGTTACAATTTTTATATATATATATATATATATATATATATATATAATATATATATATATATATACCACTTATGTATTTTTAAATAATTTCATGTTAAGTCGTCTAAGTGGTCTCTTTTCTCATTGACTGAATAGTTTTCATACATAGTAATATCTGTTGGTCTTTATTAAAGAATTATATCTTGTCATATCATATTACGACTTTCGAATCAAGATTGATGATATGATTCATGGATACCATTAATAGGATAAAATCCCACTTCCAATCTTGATTATTGAAAAGATTGATACGTGCGCCCGCCCTAAATTATGTACTTATCATCGCTTCTTATCAATTTTAGAAAATTAGTTCCACCACTAATTGAACCATAATTTCCATCAAAATGAGAATCTGGCAATCATAAAATCTTACAACTTTTTTTTAAAAAATCATTATTCTTTTTTCTCAATTTTTTTTATCAGTTGAAGAGAATGATTTTTTAATTTTTTACGAGCTAAATTTGCAAATTACGACTGCACAAAAACAATTCTGCTGGGCTTATATTAGGCTGAATTGATAATGGACTAAAAATGGGCTTTCTCTAGTAAATCAAGTGGGCTACCATGTAATTGGACTACTAATACAGTTCATTATTGAATTGTGGATTTTCTGCAAAAATAATTTGTCAAAAAATTACTAGAATCATTTGACACCTTTATTCTAAAATACTACTCCCTAATCTCGTAGTAGTATATACCATCACCCTTTTTATAATAAGAAAATCTGCGAAGGCTATCCGACGTGAATATTGTTACGTGCTCATTGAGTATATAATTCATCGGTTTTTATATATCTAAATGTTTTTCTATTTTTTATTTTTTTAGTTTTTATATAAAGCACTATAATAACAATGTTTCTTCTTATCGCATTTTCAAAAAACCAATTAAATCTTCCGGAATTTAATATAGCAAACCAATTCCAGATTCCAAGATGATTTTGTAAATTTCTTAGTGTATAGATGTAGCTTTAAGATTCCAAGATTTTCAAGAAACTTGGAATAATAGATGAGAGTGGGTGTGACAATGATTTGAGAACTAACCCATGTTGCAGTTATTTGAGACAACATGATAAACGTAGGATCCTCTTGATAAGTTAACTCATTCAATATTTAATCCTATGATCTTAACAATCAAGAAAAAAAAACACAATCAAAATAAATGATGTTTTTTGCCAAACACAAACTAAGTACCACTTTTATCAATATCATCATTAGTAAAATTAAACTTGTACTCCTCAACAATATAACACAAACTAGAGCTTGATAGTTGCATATACGTATCCAATTCGAGGATGCAAAGCTAATTTTACGATGTAGATATACCATTTCGGGGCTGAAACACTAAATTTTTGAAAAACTACATAAATTTTCAAAATATATTCATGTTCAGGGGTGCAGCCGCACCCCTGCAGCCCCCTTGTATCTGCCCCTGCGTATTTCGTAGTCGTTATATTAAGTGTGATATTATACTTTATTGTTTATTTATAAACAGATCAATATATAAGTATGGTGTGGATCTGGTAAGAATCCACACTTAACGTGAGAACTGTGAACCATGCATAATTCTTATAAAATTTATGCATGATCCTTATATATTTTATGCAAAAAATCTATAATTTTATACTTTTTGTCTTCTGCATAAAACATATAAGAAGTATGCAAATTGTAAAATTATAGATTTTTTGCATAAAAAACATAGGACTATGCATAAAATATATAATAATTATGCATGGTTTATAATTCTTGCGTTAAATGTGAGTTCCCACATGATTCAATATATATATATATATATATAAAAGTAACATTGTAATATTTTTTTCGGGCGTAACACGTATTGTTTGTACAAGAATTGAAGATGCTTTTTTTATGCATGTCAACACATGGTTGCCACTCCAAAATTTGATGGTGGTGGAGCCCCCATTCCTTTTTTATGATACATTTCTTCTAGTTTCTGGTCATTGGGTTTTAATCACTTATTTGAAACATTCAAACTTAATTTTCCACCAAATTTATTTATTGATTTTGGGACCCAATTTTGGACTGCCCCATGTGCCTTGGTACCTTTTGATTGAGGCAAACCTCTATTTTGGTGTATAATATTTAATTGTAAATGTCATGATTATGCAGCTAATATCATGTCTAGTTGGGGATTAGGGACAGGTTTAGTGATTGTGCGTATATTAACTTTTGTGATTACGAAGTTATATATAAATGTTCTTGAGTCAAGGGCATGCTACATTTGATATGATGAATTATCCGTTCCTTGATATGAAATTTATATCTAGTGACATACGTCGACATAGATATATACTATTGTAGCCGTAGGAATCGTGTTTTGTGCCGTTTAATTTGATATATAGTTACTAGTTTGTCAAATGTAAATATACAAATATTGGACCCTTTTGGTTTGATACATAATTTTCAAAACTCAATATAAATACACGATTTCAATTTGTTATAATTTGTGCGCTAACAAAACTTGGGCAATTTAATTATAATAGAGATGAATCAAAGATGTTGTCATGGCACAAAAATAATGCTGAAATAAGCGTCATTTATTCGTTGGTTGACTTGTCCATGTAGGATATTCAGTTTTTATTGTCAAATATAATTTGAGGGTAATTTTTCTCGTTGTGTACAAATTTTAAAAAATTAAAAACCGTATGCAAAATCAAAATCAAAATCAATCTGCCTAAATTTATATATTTACATACTAATAACCGTTTAATATATCAATAAATATGTGATCATCTTTTCATTATTATAGTTTAAAACACCTTGAGGAAAGCTTAGAGTTGAGTATAGCACGATGAATTAAAATAACCATACGTCAATAAAAAATACACTCTTACTACAATCCTTCCAATTGTAACATGTGCAAGCTATTAGCTGAGACATGAGTGTCATTACACCAAATCCCTAATTACCTTTTTCAGCACAGATATTTAACAATACAGACAAACAACGAACTAATAATCATAAGTTGGTTTTTGCTTTTTCTTTTTTCTCCTTGGTATTACTCGTTTTTGTTATCAGTTGTTTTATTTCATAATATATTAGTGCATGATATTTATATACTCCCTCCGTCCCACTCATCTTGACGCATTTCTTTTCGACACGGGAATTAAGAAAGTGAATGATAAAGTATGAGAGAGGAATAAAGTATGAGAGATAAATGATAAAGTATGAGAGAAATGAAAAAATTGAAAAAGTAGGAGAGAGAAATGAAAAAGTAGGTCCTTTTTTGGAAACACGTCAAGATGGGTGGCACGTTCCGAAAAGGAATACGCGTCAAGATGGATGGGGCGGAGGGAGTACTAAATAATTCATAATTTTTTAAGTTTGTGCGCATGATTATAATAGAATTTTTTGTGTAATTTGTAGACTATTCAATTCGTGACTCAAAGTGCGATTTTGTTATATAGATGAAAACATGTCATTTTCATAGCTCCACATCACATGTTACAACAGGGTGGAGTAATGATAAGAGCATGGTACAAAGCAAACAGATTTCTTAACCGACTCTTCTACAATTTTATTTAATTAGTTTTTTAAACGGATTCGAAATGTAACTATTTTGAAGGACCCCATTGCAAAACCGGAAAGTCGAAGCCACGTGAATAAAGAAGATTGTGACTTGATTCCTTACACCTAATCCACATTATCTCCTAATTATCTCCAATTAAATAACAACAAAACTCACCAGATATTCCATTTTTTTTAAACAAAAATAAAATAAGAAAATATAATAATTCACATTAGGATATTCATAAGGTGGGAGAGAGAATATCTAAATAGTCAGAAATTTTTTTAAAAAAAAAGAATAAAAGAGACCCATATTAGCTGGGTGGAGTCTGAGTTGATCCGAGCTGCGCTGAGCCGCTAGATGATGAGCCGGAAACAGAAAGTAGCTCGGCTAATGCACTCATGGCTCGTACCTATATTGTAGCAAAACCAAAATTTATTAATATCATTTTCATTCAAAATAACTTTTGGATGAATTAAGGTCTGAAACAAGATTAATAGCAACCAAAATGATTGACTCCTTAAAACCACTAAATATAAATGTAAATGCAGAAATTATTTCGGCAAACTCATATAAGATGTTCGAATTAAATTTAGTAACAAGAAAATTTAAAAATCATACTCCCTCCGTGGCTTCTTTCCTTTTTTTCATTGTCCCACTTGACTTGGCCACTAACTAAAATAATACTCTAATAAATTCTAATGAGTCCCACCACTTTATACCACTTTACACACAACTACCCACTATTCTTAATAACCGTGCCCAAACCTATTAAGCCACGTCGGGCGGGACGGAGGGAGTATTTAAAATAGTGGAATTTATCAAACTTTCTAAAGTATCCCGAACATGAATAGGGCTGTGAACTAAAAACTCCTTAAATAATTACTAAAGCAAATAATAGGCAATTGCGTATTTGCTTATGCTGTTATTCAATGCAAAATGTAAAATAACGCAAGAAATTAAGAAAAATATGAGAGAGAAGTTTGCATGTAAACCTGCATTTCAAGCGCAGCAATATAATCGGTAGCCTCCTCCAAAACCACCGGTATGGGCTGCTTCCGGCAGCCGGGGACCAAGCGGCTCAGCACCTTTGCTTTCCGCTGAAACGCGGGCAAGCACTTAGGTTTCAGCCTCAAAACGCTCGCCTTCGGCTTCTTCTGCGGCCGGTTACCGGCGGCGACCACCGCTATCACCTTACGCTGTCGTTTCGCGATGTTGTTTTTCTTCATGAACTTCAGCTTTAGCCGGTTCGTCAGTATAGCACGGCTCCACCGCGACCGGCCTTTTGCCGTCGCGGCCAAGACGCCGTACGCGGCGTCCTGCACTCGCCTCGGAGCCGACGGCTCAGCTACCGACGAGTTGAGCCTGACCTGTTGCAGCGCGTGGAGAAGCTTAGACGAGTAGATTTGCTGCTGCGCGTCGGATTTCCATTGAATTGGTGATTTAGTTTCGAGGTTTTCGGATTGGATTTGGGCGTGGTGGTGGATTTTATTCTTCTTCCTTCTTCTGGTTGATGATCTGTCGGAATTTACTCCTGGATTCGATGATACCACCGATGACATCATCTTTTCTGATTTTGCCTTTTCAAATTTGATAGATGGGTTCTGAGTTTTGGTTTCAGATTGCAGCTGCAGATTCAATTGAACGCATAAAAATCGATTAGAATCAGAACAAAGAACAGATTCAAAAATCGAACCAAATCTGGCGGAGTGAATGAGGATCAAACTAATCAACGCTGAAAATAGATCAAATCAATGAACGCAGATTCAAATTCATGATATCTGAATAACAGAGCAATAAATCACACAGAGAAATCTCAAAAATCAAATAAATTCAAATACCAGAACGCACGAAGATTCCGAGAAAATGTGAATTTATTCTCGAATCATTCCGAAAATAGTTAAATGAAAATCATCGAATCGATCACCACCTGAAGAAGTTGAGAAGCGATTCCTCCGGCTACGTTGTCGATTGATTCACATGCGGAAGTGATGGAGATATACGTGAATTTCTATGCGACTGTACAAGAAATGAAAATGGAGTTTCAATTGGTGGGATGGGGTGGTGGTGGGGATGGTGGAGAATAAATGGTGGTAGGGTGGGAGTGGAGGAGTCTTAAGAGAGAATTATGGAAAAAATGAATCAGCTAATGCGATATTTATCTTCTCTTTCAAGCATGTAAGTGTTTTTTTTTAATTTATAATTAATAATCAATCAATTACTTATCATATGCTTTAATTTCATTTCATTTTCTCAGTAATAATGTATATAAATATTTTATATATCATATGATTGTATCTTCAGTTGGATAAAACACAGAATAAAAATCTAATATATTTTTTTTTTATTACTCTTTTATACATTTGTTATTTAAATGCATCCGGTTAATTATATTTATAGCTATTTAAAAAAGTGTAATAAATTTAATTTTTTGCTGAAATTGATTTTCGGCCATGTGGTCGGTTGGGCCCATTTTTCATGTGCGTGTTCTGTCTCCCCCGTTGCTCTGACTTCTGTCTTTTTACAAGTTAAAATAACTGCCTTTGCTTCCTTTTTCTTTCAAGAGTAAAAAATTCGGAGTTCGAGATGTGATTGAGTAAATTTTGATTAATTATTGGTAATAAATTCGGTCTAAAGATGGAATTAATTAATCTTGTTTTTGGGATTATCATTTATTTTGGATTGGAGAACGATTTGTTTATATTAGTAATAGAAAGATTGATGTTATCTTAATGTCGTTAGCAAAAACGTATATTCTTTTGAACAGGGAACAAATCTGTTAGCGTCCACCAATCAACAATCAAGGATTCTTGTTTCATTTACATACAGTATACATAATTCATTAGTAACACAATAATCCATTATATTCAAATTCCGTCACACTTTTATTTATGGAGAGCTTGTCCCAGCTCAGATAGGGGTCCTATGCCACTGCTTAATTTGGGGATTTGTAGCAGCATTATCTACACTTCTTTTTGTAGTATTTATTTATTAGTACCAAAATTGTCATTAGTCCTTTAATGGCTTTTCCAAAAGCTGGACAGGCTGTTCATAAGCACTTTTAATTTTTAACCCCTAAGACAAAAGAAGCATATTTGCTTCTTCGTTTCGAAACAAATATATAAATGCTTCAATAATTAGCTATAAACAATTAGAAAGCAGTGCTAGGTTTTCTAATTGTTGTGAAAATAATCCAGAAAGGCAATGCATGTTTGCTGTATAGCACCTTGAATAATTTATTCTAAGGAGAGGCTTTGGCTTTTCTGCTCTGTTCGGATTATTTAAATTCACAACCATAAAATAATGGTTCCTTTGAATTATTGTATGAATATACACAATATTTATCTTATTGTCCATGTAGATAGCATTAATGTAGCAAAATACGTATATCTAAATACATTGCTACAGAGAATCTTATGGGGGGCTTTATCATCATAAGCCAGAGGTGACTGCCCCCTACCATGAGACATCATTAAACAATTAAGAAGCTAGCCAGATATGCACCGCCCGATTTCATCGTCACTCATCTTTTTTTTAATTTATCGAAATTCTTATAATATGGACATCAATGTGTTCAGAGAGAGAGAAAGAGAGAGGGGTTATGGCTTCTACAGCACATGCTGTTTTAGCCATGCTCAACATGATTTATTAACATCAAGGAAGGGAAAAACAGTGACCACTTAACCTAAGGATTAGGTTCCACCTCGGAAGCATATATAAGTAATTTGCTACATGATTTGCTTAATTATTTATGAATACAAATAGCATGAGCGGAGCCAGAAAATCATAGTGGGGTGGGCTCAGGGGCGGAACCTGGATTTATAGATGGGGGGCGAGATTTATCGGGGTTCGGGGAGGAGCCCCTGAAATTTTTTTTAGAGAAAAGATAATATAACAATGAGTATAAGGAAATCAAAAGTACTTATAATATATACAAATGACAAAATAATGAGTCTAAAATGATATCTAACATTAACAACATATTACATATTCCATCATAATAAAACTTATCATGATCAATAATTCATTTAATAGTAACCTGAAAACTTTTATTTTTCAATCTATATGCATGCTGACAAAATAATCTAGCATATTAAAAGACAAATTAACAAATAAATAGTAAACATATCCTAAAAAATTTATATTTTTAATATATTTGACCTAACATATACTTATCCCGTTAGAAGGGATTGACAATTTTATTACTTATTCAATTTATTTTAATAGATACAAAACTATTGGACTCTTTATATTATTCAAACTATTAGGCTCTTTAATAGATACAAAAATTTTTCTCTTCTTTAACAAAAAAAAATAGATGGGCTGAGATTTTTGCACTGGGCTTGAGCCCAGGTAAGCTCACCCTTCCCTCCGCCCATCACATCAATATTCAAAAACATGTATATCTAGATGTTAACTTGACGTGCATAGTGATATCATATTATAAATTTATAAACGTATGCACTAAAATTAAGAAAATAAGCAAGAATAAATGATATTGAACTCCAGCAATTTATATCACTAGAAAAAAAAAAGAATTATGAAGAAAGCAAAAGAGTTGATATAATTAATTGATAAGATTTGGATACATATAATGCATTCTGGTTCAGTATTGTTGATTCAGTTAATTATCATAAAAGAAACAAACTATGGCTGCTTAAGACAATTCAAGTTGAATACCACAGAAGACAAACAAGTTGCCAGAAAACAATGATAAGTTTCTACATGACAATCCCTGCATATGGCTAAAATAGTATTCGGTTCTAGACAGCCTGAAATACTTTGTAGTTTAGCCAGAGTCTTGTTTCATGCTTAAGCTTAAGAAAACATGGATTCCTACCCAAATTTGAGCACATAAGTCTTGTCTATTCGGGCATAAATAAAGCATGTGGAAGGCGAAAGTGATGCTGAGTAACTTTCTTTACGAAGATTTTTGAGATCATTCCAAGCTAATAGAGTCTAGAAGTCCCAAGCACGAACACGTTATGTGATTGATGTACGAATATACGTTCACGAATTAGAAAAACGATCATGCTAAACATAGAAAGACAGGATGTAACAGAGTCACAAAACACCAAGCATGAACATGATACTGGTTACGGACTATACGATATACATTCAAGATTCAGAATATTGATTAGCTAATTTTCACACACAAAGCAAAGGATAAAGGGTTCAATAATTGAATAGAACACTTTGCAGTAATTCAATGTGGATAACAAGAAATTGAAGCTAAAAGTTCAGCCAAAATTCTGAAGCACGAAAGATATGGTATTTTATACGATAACAGAAGGCTAAAATGAAATTAGCATATTATTGTAATAGGGCCATAAGTTTTTCTAATCTATATCTATCTGCAAGATTATATCCTTCTGCAAGTAAAGATCAGCAAATCAAAGTTTAGGCTACCTTTTTAACAGTGGCTGTTCTCCTGAATCCAGCGTAAGTTCTCTTATGTTGTCCACAAATCAGACACGAGTAGCACATTATGTTGGTCCGGTTGAGGATCCGTCTGAACTCCATTTGAGGAACCAAGCCATCAACAGAGGTAATATTCCCATGATAGAAATCAAGAAAGCCAGGCTGGACCTTCTGGACAGAAGTTTATCAAACCATTCACTCTCTTCATAAAGACCACCATGAAATTCTTTTATGCTGATGTTTATGAGAGCCTCCACGAGCTTCTTCGAAGGACTGACATCTTTTGATTTCATGACCTGAACTCTAGCTTCCTTTAGATGTTTTATCACAACCTCAGCATCAACTGATTCTGTCATCTTGAAAGAATCTACTGTGGGGTTTTTGGTGTTGGCTGTATCAAAGGCGACGTGCTTGAAGGGAGTAGCAGTTGCAGAGGATGATGCTATTGAAGTCAGATCCGAGACAGCAACTGTGTCTGATGGATGAACTGAAGCAAAGAAGTTCTGGAAACAGAGAGATAATATCAGAAATTTTGAAATTGAGTTACTTTACTAGCTATTATATGCTGCAACAGAATGAATTTATTCATTATCCGGCAGAAATTCAATTATTATACTAGTGAATCATCAGAATCCTATAATATCGAATCCATGAAAACATTGCAATGTGATTAACTTGCTGCTGATTCAACTAGACGAACTTGTTGTATGCAGAAACAAATCAATGCAGGAATAATTCTATCAGATTTGGCAAAAAAAATCCTGGATTACTGCTTCTTCTGATCCTTGAGGACAGTCAACATAAATCTCAAAGCAAACATAACACACATTATAACAGATTTGCTGAAATGAGCTGCAAACGGAGTGAAAGTGTACCAGTGAAAATTCACAAATCTAGAATATGAATTCATCAATAACATTGCAAGCTTCATACTAGCTGATTCACTACATAAACTTGTAATATGAAGCTAACAAATCAATGCTGGTGAAAAAGCTTACACAATAATCGGCAGATAAATTGTGAATTACTGCTTCCTCTAATTTTAGGCGGCAGTCAACATAAATCTCAAAACGAAAAGATAACACCTCATCAGATTTTTGCGGCATATTCATACAATTTTCTGCTACTAGCAGGGGAAATGGATTTAACATGATTAATCGTAGTGAAAACGTAGTATAGTGACTAGTAAGAGAAAGAGAAAACTCAACAGAATCTCTACGGAACTTCCGTGGTTAACAAATCGAATTAAACAAATGAAACTCAATCGTAACCGCGTTACATTAAAAGAATCATCGAAGAGAAAAATGAAAAGAAAACTACCTCAGCAGATTCAGAAAATGGATTATCATCCGAATTCTTTGAAAACTGTTTCAGAGACTCCAAACCAGAAGAATCGTCTTCGATTTCATCTTTAAACACTGGATTCAAGCTTTTTCTCGCGCCCTAGCACCAATTTAGAAGTTTAAAGAAGCAAGTTATCGGTCATTGCACGATTATGCAGATTCCTAAAGGTTTCACCCATGTAAATCCTACCTTGCTCAAATTCCTATTGAGATCCGCGGATGTTTTTGACCGGCGATTTGCAGGAGTCTGATCTCTGTGCGGTGCTTGAAGCTGCAAATTCCTCATTTTTATTTTTGAGCGGGAAATTCTTAATCCCGCCAAGTATATAAAGGATTTCCAGGTTCGTCTCTTGTGCCAATTCCTATGGTTTTCTACAGCTTCAAGTAGAGTCGCATTTCAACGTTTTTATTTTCTTCTCTACTGTTTTTCTATTTCTTTTTTTTTTTTTTCGAGAATGGAGAAGTTAATTAGATTTTCATTTTTTATTTTTACTGATTAATAAATATTTTCTTTTAAAAAAGAAGAAGAAGAAATTACATGATCAACTCATCATTATGGTTGAATTGAAGCACTCAAAAAGGCATGCTTGATATCCATAACAATAATACTATTAGTTCGTATTCTTAATTAAGATATTAAATTGTAATCATGAACACGAATGAAAATAGAAACTTCCATTGCGAGGTCACATAATTCAATTTGCAAATTGGATGAAATAGCAATAATATTTTTTATAAAAATCCAATTGGGTAAATCTCGAGTATTGGTAGTTGAGATTTTCTAGTTTCGCACATTGCTTCTTATAAGGATAAATAGAATATTTAGAAACAATTTATGCCGGGTCTTAACACTTAGGAATTATTTTTCGAAATTGCGATTTGTACGGAAACTTCCATATAGAATACGCTTCATAAAAAGAGCTCCAAATAAAAACTTTCAAGAGTGATGTGTTTTTAATTTTAGAGGCATATTAACACTTAATTTTATCCCATAATTATAAGGGATAACCGGATAGGCCTGATCAATTAGTAGCATAAGTAGGAGATTGCAACAATAATCATTAAAAAAGAAATTAGAAATTTGGTTTTAATGTTTCTTAAAAAAAATACATTATCCTCTTAAATTTCAGATTCCACACCCTTCATAACATTGTCAATTTCGCCTCTATTTCGTAATCCTCGATCAGCCTTGTACTCAAGCAAACAAGATGCTATAACAGTCAGCCCCTTGTGATAACTGATAACGATAATTGCCTAGCTACTATATATACTTTATTAAATAAAAATTCCCAAATAAAATACTGCTACATGTTAACTAAGCATGATCGGCATCATCATACAAGAAAATTAATTAAGCTTCAAACTCAAGAGAACCAATTTGGTGGGATGATAAAAGGCCAAGCAAGCTAACCACTTAAACCACAATCTCAAATTAGATGTTGATAGAATTCGAATTTATAATTTTTTGCTACCAACGGAATTTATAATTGCCTAGCTTATTATTGCGTAATCTGCAGTATCATCCATTGGCAAAATTCCAATTTAATTTAAATGGCAGTGCTCAACTGGGCCACTGAAATCATGTTTTGATGGTAGTGGCATTGCTAATCTTGGCCTGCCACTAATAAAAATCATCCAAACAGTAATTCATTATTTTCACTTATATAAACTTCACCATCTCAAGGTTAATCACCAACAGCTAAACAAACACACACACAATCATCGAATTAGGTAGAATACACGTACACAAGAAAATATATTTATCTTTATCTGCATTAGTATACCTTCTATTAATTATATGTTTTTTTTCTTTTTTCTTGATTAGGTTTTGATCCGAACATGAAGACAATCTTCCTCGTTGCGTTCCTCGCCTCTCTCTTGATCCTCGCGACGTTCCACACTCAAGCAGACGCCAATGATCATGTCAAGAATCGTTACTCAACTCATCCACGTCGGAAAACGGGTGAGACCAGCATCGGAGACGATGAGGACTCCTCGCCGGAGCAGAACACTCATCGCAAATTCAGTAGCGAGGTTTACCAGCCTCCAAAATAAATTTCCACTATAAACCCTAATTGCAATTACGGAAATAATGCATACTATGTGTGTGTTAATGCGTGTGTTTTTTATGTTGTAATGTTGTACTATGTATTGTGAGTTTGTGGGTTTGTATGTCTTAAAGTAATTTCTATAAATATAAAGTATGGAACGAATTTAAGTTCGATTCCATAAACTGTTTCAAGACTCAATTTATTTGTGTTACATCGACTGTTGTCGAGAAAAGAGAAATATCTATTTTAAATTGGGGATGTCCCAATTTTCATGTCACAATGTTGTCTTATTAGTGTAACTATTTAGGTGGTTATGGCCTATTTGTTAAACTGTATCATAACCACCTAGATGGTTACATTAATGAGACAACATTGAGACATGAAAATTAGGATAAGGGATCCGCTCCCTTTAAAGTGGGGATGAGTGATTGAATACAGATCTATGACTCTAATATTTCACACATTATTTTTAATAACTATAGTTCACATTATATCAAGACTTAAATAATAATTGGTAGCTAGTTGATACAAAGAAATAATAAATTGAAGTAATTAAGTTGTGTGTTAATCCAAAATCGTCAAAAGAAACTAAAATGTTCGTACATAAAAACAAGCAAATTATGAGTCGAACCCCTGAGTTTTTCAACGAGGGCAATCGAATCTTGAGCTCAATTTATTGGGCTTAGGTCTTAAATATGCAAATGTCGGACTCTAGTTATATTATTCAAGAACACATTACATTTTCTCCAGAGAAAATAAGAATAAAGTTTAGTTTGATGTAACTACTTTCAAATAAATGTGATTGTCTTTTTGTCTTTCTCTCAACAAAAAAAGTTGTGGCTTTGCTTTGCTTATTATATGAACGGCGTCGTTTTTGTCTTCTGTATTTTTACTTTTATTTTCTTCTGAAAACTTATACTCCTCCCTCCGTTATTCTTGTCTTAGTTTCTTTTCTGGTTGTTCCGTTTCTGCTATTCTTATTTCCATACGAAAAAGAAGCCTCACACGCGGTGCAGTGCACCACACCGCCCCCGTGCCTGGCCCCGGCCCTGGCCCCAAACTCGTCTCCGACTTCGGCTCCGACTCCGAGCCCGAGTCCGAGTCCGTGTCCTTGTCCTTGTTATTGGACTTGGATCTTGGATCTTGGCAATTGATCATTTTGGTGGTCAGTAGGCTTGTCCGTTGGGCCTTGGTAGTTGGGCTTTGGCTAATGAGTTTGGTGGGCTACTTGTGGGCTGACTCAACTCAAGGTGTAAGTCCAACAATTATTCATTGGGCGGATTCATCCTATAAATAGGCAATACCATTTTGCATTTAAACACACAATCATTCACACTCTCTCTGCATCTCATATAAGTATTTAAGTCCTCGCCTCTGTCTTGTTCGCTGGAGCTCGACGATCTTGCAGTGCTGAAATCTTCAAAAGAAACGTCGTTTTATCTTTGGGGATGAACGCCAGAAACCGAGAGCACTACCGTGACGTTTTCTTGTCTTGCGGAAACATAGTTTCCTCGACTCGACGAGTTTGCATTTTTCGTTCTTTCCATTTTCGTTGTCCGACTTACTGTTTTAAGTTGTATTAAGCAGCTTGTGTAATCAACACCATATATAAACTAACAGATTATAATATGCTCGATGACTCTGCAAGTTATATGGTATTCCTTGAATAGTACTACCTTCATCCTGCTATTTATGTCTCACTTTTTTCGCCACGAAAATTAAGAGAGTAAATGATAAGGCATGAGAGATGAGTAGATGATAAGGTATGAGAGATAGATATATGATAAAGTAGAAGAGATAAGATGATAAAGTAGGAGAGATGATGATAGTTATTTTTCAAATTAGGAATTGAGACAGAAATAATGAGACGTCCATTTTGGGAAGTGAGACAGTAATAGGGGGACGGAGGTAGTAGTACTCTCTTAAGTTTTACTAACAATTAATATAAATATTTATGGCAATTGAAACAATTGAGCCAGCTAGGTCAAATATATATAGCATATCCATTATTAAACTCTATAGTTTCCATGTCCGAGTAGAATTCAAAAATCTTTGAAAGATATAATTCCTAATTAAACTTACCAACAACCAAATTATATAACATGAAGCAAATCCTAATTAAACATTAGGATTCAATTTTAAACTTACATTACATTACAGTACCAAAGGTGATACTTATAAATACGTAAACCAAGATGCAAAGATCATAAAATTTAGAGAAAGCAGCATTACTTCATCATCGATCATGACGAGATCTCCCAAGCGAATTGGTGACGGATATTTTATCTCGAGTTGCAGGGCACCTCTGCAGCCGATGTCTCTAATGTAAAGCTAAGGTACGTGCTTCTCGTGTATAATTGTAGAGTTCATTACACTATCCATCATTCAATATTCACAAGAAAATTTAATTTCTGATGACGACAAGAATGTCTTAGATGACAAATTGTTCTTTAAATTAGATGTGTGATCAAATTGAGACATTCGATTTTGCATGATTTTACATTTTTTAAAGTATTTATAGAAACTGTTTATTTACTATTATTTCTTTCTTATTTTCTTCGGATTTAATTAATTGATTAGTATGTTCCTTTATTGCATATTATTAGTCCTATTCTCTCCCTTCTGTTTTTTTTTTAATTTTTTTTTCAAGTTGTAAGGAAGTCAAAGAAACTGCTGAAGATCCATTTGTCTACCAACATGCATCCTTAGACAAATTTAAGATAGTGCTATGGTTTCGATTAACTGTGGGAAAACAAAATTTCTTGAACAAGTGTAGAAGGAGCGGTGAAGAAATGTAGAAAGATAGCTCAACTCATGCAAGTGTGCATGGAGATTGGAAACGAAAATGTAAACTGTAGAAGAAATGTATCAATGAGAAAATTTTATTCTGAAATGATTTGTGTTGTTTGCAGTACATTTGATGAGCCTATTTATAAGGAAATGTTGTAACTATCGATCAAACTACTTAACAAACTAACACATAAACTTCCTAACTGCTCAAACAGTAGAAATGGATCTTGAATAGTAATCTGTTATAACTGTCTTCCACTTGCACTCGGTTGTTCTGCAGTTGAGTTGGTTTCTTGTTCTTTGACTCTTTTCTTCTGTCTAACGGTGGGGAAGTTGGTGTTTGTTGAGGGATCACAAGAGCCCCCCGCAAGTGGAGAGTGTAGATTATGCATTCTCAACATGGAGAGGAGGTATAGAAACTGAGCTTGTCCGAGTGGCTTGGTTAATACATCAGCTAACTGGTTTGCTGTGGGTACATATAAGAGATGTATTAGGCCAGTCTGAACGTGTTCTCGGATGAAGTGGCAATCTATTTCGATATGTTTTGTCCGCTCATGGTGGACTGGATTTGAAGCTAAGGCAATGGCTGATTTGCTGTCTGAAAACAGAGTGGCAGAGGATATAGGGTGACCAAGGTCTGAGAACTTTGAGAAGCCAAAGTATTTCTGCAGAGGTGGAGGCAAGAGCTCTGTACTCAGCCTCTGCAGAACTCCGTGAGATGGTGGCTTGTTTCTTTGATCTCCAAGATATTAAGGAATCTCCTAAGAACATACAATAGCCTGTGACAGACTTTCTGGTATCAATGCAGCTTGCCCAATCAGAGTCACTAAAGCCTTTTAACCTGAAATCAGAAGCTGCTGCATAGAATAACCCTTGACCAATGGTTCCCTTAAGATATCTGAGCACACGGTGAGCGGCACTGAGGTGGGTATGGCCAGGTTTATGCATGAACTGGGCAAGTGTATTAACAACAAAGGTTATGTCTAGTCTAGTTACTGTGAGGTACATCAATTTTCCAATTAGTCTTCTGTAAGGGGCAGGATCATTGAGATAGGTATCATCATGTTTGCTGAGCTTGATCTTGGTATCCATAGGAAATGTAGTAGGCTTGCAGTCAGAATATCCTTCCTGCTCCAGAAGCTCAATAACATATTTTCTCTGACAGAGTGAGATGCCTTCAGAAGATCTTGCTATTTCTAGACCCAAAAAATACTTCATGCGCCCAAGGTCTTTGATTTTAAAGGAGTTATCTAGGAACGTTTTGACCTTCTGTATTTCTTCTTGACTGGTTCCAGCTAGGAGAATGTCATCCACATATACTAGGAGAATAAGAGTATAGGTAGATGAGTGGATAGTAAACAAAGAGTAATCTGATGTTGACTGAGAGAAACCATACTCCTTTAAAGCTATGGAAAGCTTTGAAAACCATTGGCCGCTTGCTTGTTTTAAACCATAAAGGCTTTTCAGAAGCTTGCAAACCATTCCAGAACTGCCTTTTGTAAAACCAGGAGGTATTTACATGTATACTTCCTCATGCAAATCACCATGAAGGAAAGCGTTGTTTACATCCAATTGCTCCAAAAACCAACCTTTGGAGGCAGCTAAGGCAAGAAGGCTTCTAACAGTTGTAAGTTTGGCAACTGGTGAGAAAGTGTCTGTATAATTCAGACCCTCCTGCTGAGTATATCCTTTAGCAACCAAACGAGCTTTGTACCTCTCCAAGGAGCCATCTGCATGATATTTTACCTTGTATACCCATTTGCAACCAATGGGGAATTTTCCAGGGGGAAGAGTAGTAAGAATCCAAGTTCGATTTTGCTCAAGGGCCTGAATTTCTGAGGCCATGGCTGCCCTCCAAAGAGGATCAAGAGCAGCTTGCGAATAAGATGTGGGTTCAGGGATAGAAGAAAGGATGGCTGAGTAGGCTCGGTGTGATGGTGAGAAATTAGAGTATGAAATGTATCTAGTAATGGGGTGAGGAGATGTACCTGTTGCAGGGGAAACAGAAGGGATTGGCATAGCCTCAAGACTGCTGTAGCAAGCATAGTTCTTCAGGTGATTTGGAGGTTGTTTCTGCCGTATGGAGCGCCTTAGTAGAGCTTGAGAGATAGGAACAGAAGGAGTTGAATCTGAAGAGTGAATTGAATTTGAGGAATCAGTGTCTGAGGTGTTTTCAGGTTGAATTGAATTTGAGGAATGAAGGTCTGAGGTGTTTTCAGTTTCTGGAACAAGTATAGGGCATGAACAATCAGGAATGGGAGTGGGCAATGGCAGTGAAGGAGTTGTTGGAAAAGTAGAAGTTGGTGGTGTTGAGGAGAAGGGAAATGTAGTTTCATGGAAGTCTACATCTCTGGATACTAGATAAGAATTAGACTCCAAATCATAGAGTTTGTACCCTTTGGAAGTTGAGGAATAACCAAGAAAACACATTTGCGAGCTCTAGGATCAAATTTGTTCTTGTGATGGACTAAGTTGGCTGCAAAGCACAAACAACCAAACACTCTCATGATGTTGTAGTCAGGTAGTTTGGAGTATAGAACTTCAAATGAGCTTTTCTTGTTAAGGATTGAAGTTGGAGTTCTATTTAAGATGTATGTAGCAGTATTGATACAATCTCCCCAGAAAGAAATAGGGATTTTGGACTGGAACCTAAGAGCTCTAGCTATGTTTAAAAGACTTTGGTGCCTACGTTCAACCACTCCATTTTGTTGAGGGGTGTAAACACAACTGGTTTGATGAATAATACCATGTAGAGTGTAAAAGTCTGGAATCTGAAACTCAGAACCATTATCAGTTCTTATTATTTTAATGACAGCAGAAAACTAAGTGATGGCTAGTTTGTGGAAGTGTTTGAGGTGTGAGGCTGTTTCTGATTTATGTTTCATGAAACAAACCCATGTCATTCGAGTAAAATCATCAACTAAAGTCAGAAAATATTGAAAACCTTCATGGGTTGGAACAGAGAAAGGTCCCCATACATCACAATGGAGGAGTTCAAAAGGAGAAACTGATTTTATTTGGCTTGAAGAGAAAGGTTTTCTATGAAACTTAGCTAAAGGGCAGATAGTACAGATGGAATTTGTGCCTTTATCTACTGATGAATCATTTAGAAAGGACATATTTGATGGGGATATGTGACCTAGCCTAGAATGCCAAGTATCAAAGGAGACTTTTACAGCATGGGAAGAGGCAACAACTGGATTTGAAGCTGGTGTAGGGGTTGGATGTACCAGGAACAGTCCTTGATCTATCTTAGCTATGCCAATCTTCTGCTTCTGCAAGTGATCTTGAACAGAACAAGTTCCAAAGGCAAAATTTAGACCCAAGTATGTAGTTGTAATGAGTCTACTAACAGATATTAAGTTCACATTAAAACTAGGCACACATAGGACAGAGTTCAAAACAGTATTGAAAATGGTTGTTGAACCAGTATGTGTGATAGGAATTCTGTCTCCAGTAGGCAAGATCACGTAGCTGTCTTTTATTGGTTGAGGGTTTGAAAGTAGAGATAAATTTCCAACCATATGGTCTGTGGCTCCAGTGTCAATAACCCAAGAACCAGGGGAAATAGATTCTATCACTGCATTACTATGAGCAGAATAGGAACAATAAACTATTTTGTTACCTGAACTGTTTTCAGCATTGTTGGTTAAAGGAGGTAAAGGATTAGAAGTCTGGGAGAGGTTTTGAATGAGGTTGAGGAGATGGTTATATTGATCTGATGAGATAGGGATGTTTGGATTCTCAGAACTCTTCCCAGGAAAAGACACCATGTGTGCAGCAGAAGAATATTGATTAGTAGCATGTGTTGGCATCCCTTGGCGCCCTTTAAACTGGTAACCAGGTGGGAAACCATGAAGCTTGTAACACTTTTCTTTAGTATGTCCAATTTTTCCACAATAGGAACAACTTGGAGCCTCACGTTTTTGGTTTGAACCATGAGAAGTTGGAAATCTTGACTGGTATGGTTTATAGGATCCTCCAGTTTGTGGAGCAGAGTTGGATCCTTTGGATCCATAACAGGCCAGGCTAGAACCCTCATTGGACGAGGTAGAGGCTTGTTGAGCAGCCATAACTATGACATCATTTTGCATAGATGAAGATTCATTAATACTCCTATGTTTTTCATCTTGAAGAACCAGGCTATAAATGTTGTCCATCGAAGGGAACGGGTTCATGATCAGAATTTGACCTCTAATGGAAGAATAGACATCGTTCAGGCTCATTAGAAACTTGATGGACATGCTTCTTTCTTCTTGGACTCCAAGAGTTTTGAGATATTCGCAAGTACACTGTTTCATTGCTCCACAACTACAACTAGGCAAAGGATTATACTGCTATAGTTCCTTCTAGGGGTGGGCAAACAATTCGGGTTCCTGCGCCCGTACCCGTCCCGTTCGGGTCGAGAAAAACGGGTACGGGTACTCTTTACGCGGGTACCCGCAAAAAATCAAGCGGGTCGGGAATGGGAACGGGTTTTATTCTTAGATACCCGTTCCCGAACGGGTACCCGCATTAATATACAATTTTTTTTTACATGAGGTCCTCTTGCGTAGAGGTGGGCACGGGACGGTGCGGGTACCCGTTTGCATATTTTGTGCTAGCACTAGAGTGTGACTAAACAGTTTTCCACGGTAATTTTAATTATAAGAATCTATGGTTTCATAGTTGATAATCATATGATCGGTTTTATAATTATAATTTATGGTGAAACACCATTGGAACATAGTTTATAAAACAGATTATCTACTCCTATAGTCCTATTTAGGTTTAAATATATTGGTATTTTTTAATTTTAATTTATGTTTTTAAAATTTTATTTATTGGTATTTTTTAATTTTTATTTATGAATTTAAATATATTATAAATAGGTGGTAATATTTGCGGGTAAACCCATACCCGTACCGTATCCGCGCGGGTACCCGCTCTATGCGGGAATGGGAATGGATATTAAAATCAATTACCCACAGGCGCGGGTATCCGCAAACGGGTACCCGCGCTGCGCCCACCCCTAGTTCCTTCCATAAGGAGTCAAGCTTGTTGAAATAGGTAGTTACATATAGAGAACCTTGAATTGTAGTATATATTTCTTTCTGCAATTCGAAAATTCTAGGAAAATTGCCTTGTGAATACCTGTGATGAAGTATACTCCACATTTCCGCAGTTGTGTCTGCATAAAGAATACATGGTGTGATCTCTTTTGCACATGAATTAAGGATCCAGGACTGGATCATGAGGTTGCAGCGCTGCCATGCCGAGTAGCTTTCATTGTCTTCTTTTGGAAATGATTCTGGTTTCAGGATCATGTGGAGCTTATTCTTTGCCCCAAGCGCAATTCGGAGAGATCTTGACCATGAATGGAAGTTGTTTCCATCCAGCGGAGGATTCACCAAGACAGCGGAAGGATTATCGCTTTGACTCATGAAGTAGGGATTGTTTTCATCCATTCTTGACATAACGAAGGAGGAGATCAACCAGATTTGAGATAGATGAAGATGGAGCTTATTTGGAGCTCTGATACCATGAAGAAATGTAGAATGATAGCTCAACTCATGCAAGTGTGCATGGAGATTGGAAACGAAAATGTAAACTGTAGAAGAAATGTATCAATGAGAAAATTTTATTCTGAAATGATTTGTGTTGTTTGCAGTACATTTGATGAGCCTATTTTATAAGGAAATGCTGTAACTATCGATCAAACTACTTAACAAACTAACACATAAACTTCCTAACTGCTCAAACAGTAGAAATGGATCTTGAATAGTAATATGTTATAACTGTCTTCCACTTGCACTCGGCTGTTCTGCAGTTGAGTTGGTTTCTTGTTCTTTGACTCTTTTCTTCTGTCTAACGGTGGGGAAGTTGGTGTTTGTTGAGGGATCACAAGAAGCGGAAATCCCGAACTACTGTATAGAGAAGCAATAGTAAGTTTGATATTAATGTTGAGCACCTACAAAAAGTCATATTTGTCTAACAAGTTCTGTTTTTTGGGGTGTGATTTTTTCAGCAAGTTGGAATATGAATCGGCTTATCGAAATTTGGAGAAGGCCATAGAATTGGGTCATGTGGGAGCATTGTACATGGCTTGTATTATCCTACTCTATAGCTAGCGGCAACCAGAAGGGAATCGCATTGATAAGAAATATTCAGAAAGAAAAATTGAGATTTTGGCGCAAGAAATTTGGCAATGAAGTGAGACAAATATGGTTGAAGAATCCAATTGGCTACAAGTGTCAATGGCAGGGTGGATGGGAGGAGGAGAAGATGATGAAAAATGTGATGCTTGTTGTGCAGATTGAGAAATTAGGTTAATCTCTCGTAGTAGAGCAGTTTCAATTATATTAGATTCACAAAAATAAATACATTTTCTGGTCATTTGCTCTCAAATCTCATGTCCCCAAATTCATATCTCAATACTGTTTCACTACAATTTTAAGTATAAAGTCCACAACGGTTATATGATTTAGAGACTAATGCTACACAGTAAAGACGGACAATCATATTATTAGAATGATAAATAGACAACTCTGGAACAGTGATTTTAGAACAGGAACTTCGATATTTCATTGAATAATATATCCAACAATATTTTATTCTAGTATTTTCCGTTATTATGGAGTATGTTTAGTGTGAGACACAGCTTCACATGCTACTACATTTTTCTTTTTAATTGCAACGATCATTCCATGTAAGGTTTTATTATTATTACTTAACCCGCCCACCGAACTTATTATGTTTCTTTTCGACGCGGTTATTAAGAAAAATTGTTAGTTGTGTGTAAATGTAACATAAAGTTGTGGGTCTCAACTCTGACAAATAAAGTTGTTAGTTTTGTATAAAAATTGTGTATACTTGTGATTCCCATTAATTGAGTGTTTGAAACAAATACAAGACAATTTGGAACGGAGGGAGCAATATATATTTCAAATACCGTGAAAATTATAATTATAGAAATTTGAGCTCAGTTTATTGGGGTTAGGCCTTAAATATATGAAGATCGGGCTTGATTGGGCCTAACTATCCGATCCATATGAAAGCAAATGATTGAGAATTGAGATCATCCAGTCACAAAAGATTCAAAAAGCAAGATCGAATTTATGTACTTAAAACTTTTAGATTCAATAGCCTTCTTAATAATATTTCAAGCCTACAAATTCACTAATCCATAAAACCACACGCCCTCTCAACCTACCAACTCAAATATGTTTTACCCACAGTCTCAAGCAATCCACACACACAAACTTGTACTCACTTTTATATATACTCATGTATAATACTAAAACACACTCGTAATAGAATACTCCATATATTATAATAAAAGTCGACTTTAATCTCCCTTTTCATCGTGATAACGAGTTACTCCCGCTTCAGAACCATTCTCAGTGTCATGATCCCGAGTGGCTTCACGGCCTTTACCCTCACCCATGCAATGATAACACGGAGTTGGTCCTCCCGGGGCAACTCGATCCACTAAATTGCTGAGCAATTTGCGGTACTTGCTTATCACTTCTGCATTGATTTCATTACTCCACCCCACCATCAATAGAGAGGCAACAAAGAGAATAGCACAAATCTTCATCTTTAATACTTAACAATAATTACCTGAAAAAAATAAATTATAATAATAATCACTATTAATGTTGGGAAAAACATTCAAAAACTTAAAACTAGTTTGAAACTAATGAGCTTTACCAACCTCTCCAAACTCTTTGTTGAGCTTCGTTGCTTCCCAGGTGGGTATAGTATACATATATAGGAGGAAAAGATGTAAAGGAAATATTTTTTTATAAAAATTGAAATAATTAATTTGAGTTGTATAGGCCAAGAACTAAGAAGAGTCAAGTGTAATGGCAGCCACTCTTTTTGGGTCTGATTCATAATTAATTAATGGAGTGTTGTTAAAAAAAGGGTTCGAAATCAAGTATTAGTATAAATTTTATATAATGTATTTAAATTAGATTTATCGAAATCGAGATTTTATAATCTTATTTAAAAATCTTGAGATTCTTAAACCTATAGTAAATGGTGGGTTCTCATTCCAAATACTGAGGAATAATAAGTTCGAAACTAATTTCAAGTTGCGAACTAAACATCCCTAAATTTGAAATCATTTTAAAACTCTCCACTAGACTCTTGTAAGAATTATTAACGTTAATTGCTAGTTGTTTAGTGGTCCCTTTTTTGGAAAAAAGAAGTGGAGAGCGCAGAATGTTGGAGGAACCTAATTAAAGTCATATTATGACAAAGAACTTAGGAAGAGATAATAATATTTAGATTAGCTAAGTGGTCCAATAATTTTCATGTTTCTGAAAATGTGACATGATACCTGTCCAATAAAGTTTGGTAAAGATACAACACAAATTAATTTGAGTGACTTTCAATTTGAGGATTTTAAATTCAATTTAATTTATTAGAAGTATAGGTGGTTTCACATTATTGGAGTTTGATGTAGAAACACCTGTAATGGATAGTAGAATCGGCATTATGTGTTCCTCATAAGTTGCCCGATGACGGTTGTAAATTATACTTGTCATAATACATATTATTTAGAATAAAAACTTATTTAAGAGATGCGTGGTTTCAATCCAGTACAATAGTCTATTTACTGATATTTTATATTATATATTGTTGGATATGAGTCAGTAAATGATACTCAGTTGTTCGTGGTTAAAAGAAAATTGGGGGAAATCATAGTAGTACTATGGAATTGAAGATCCCAAAACCGAGCTGATATCAGTAGTTCAGTGTGTCGTTAGGATTAGCTGATGTATAGGTTAGACTTGTTGTAATCGTTTTTATATTCTTGTCTAAGTCCTGTACGGGGTAATTGTTGAACTGATCTTCTGTCGAAGATACTTTTCAGAACCCCACGTCATCGGTGTAATCGCTTGCGTTCTTCGATCATCGAGTAGTAGACCTCGGTAGAAGCCAATCCAAGAATGATAAGTCATCGCCAGAAGAACTCATGCAAGCCCAAGTACCTTCGCGGTCGCCCGGTGACTTACTCGAAGTTACATTCCTTGTCGGCCGACTCGATCGAAGAAAACAGAGACTTTGCGGTCTCATCGATCGACGAAAAGCGACCCGACTACTTAAGTCTTTTCGAAAGTTCGGCGAGAAGATCATACGAGGTTGTTTGAACGGTCAACTCTGACATTCTCACCAACCACAAACCTCGACCAATGAGAAGCCGACAACGCCTTACCCGCTCCAAACAGTAAAGCTGCTCTCATGTACAGTAATTAACTGCCCTGCTGCAACAAGTTCGAATTAATGGCCGTTTTCTTTGGAAGCTTGTGACACGTGGCATCGTCGTCTCCAACGGACATATGCCATAGCTCACAGCTATAAATAGAGAAGATTTCGAAGCTCCACTAGAGCGAAGCACGAAATTAAAGAAGGGAAATTGCTCAAGCTCTCAAACACTCTAGCAACTCAATCAGAACATCCAGCGAAGAATCTGCATTTACTAGAATATTTTTGTGGTTCTTCTCTCTAGAGTCTTTAGATCCCTTTCTTCTCTACCTAAGCTCATTGTCAGATTTATAGCTTAGATTCGAAGGAGTTCATTTTTAGTGAACTGTTCTTATTGTAAGAACTCCTTCATTAGTTGGAGAACTGTTTTCGCTCCCTTTCGAACTTAGGTTTGAATTGCAAAGTCGCTAAGGACTATAACTTAGAAGGATCTGTCATGTGCACAGTTTCCTTGCTGAGACTTGCTCAGACTAATCAACAAGTTATCCTGCTCTGTTCAGGACCGTGGACGTAGGATCTTGCGTATCCGAACCACGTTAAACTGCTTGTGTTCTTTACTGTTTTATTGCATACAATCCTTTGAAAATCATAAGTTTGCATAAAACGTATTTCTAAAATCGCACAGCCAAAAGAATTTAATCTGCGAAAACACGTTTTCAAAAAGAGACAAACTCCGGGCCCCACACTTATCCGCACACTTAAAGTCTCCGACCGAGTTTTGAAATCTTGACAAAAGTCGGTAGGAGAGCTCGAAGGCCGACTCACTCGTCCCGTGATCGAAGGTTTATTTGGCACTCGTTCATCGGTTGCAACCAACGACTTCCTGACCTTCACCGAGAAAAAGAAACGGTACTCGGGTGTATTCACCCCCCCCCTCTACACCTGATATTTGTCTCCGGACCAACAATTGGTATCGAGCACACGGTGTTCAACCGACCACCTTGCTCGAAATACTTGGTCTTCTCAAACTGATCCTTGAAAACGTTTTCTCTGCACAAGCATCTCTTCATTCATCCTTATACTCGTACACATAATGTCTGACATGTCAGGTATCAGGGTGGTGCCGATGTTCTCAATAGAGAACTTCACGGTATGGCGTGTAAGAATGGAGGCACACCTTACGTCGCCGCACGACAAGCATGACCGACGCATCGGAGACCGGACCCATCATTCCAATGATAGACGGCGTTCGGGCCGCTGAAGTGGAAGGTGAAGGTGCTCGTATCGGTCCGAAGGTTCCCAAGGACAAATCTGCCTTCACGCCTGAAGAGAAAAAGTTGCATAACCTCGACCGAGTCGCACGAAATGCTATACTGACAACGCTCAGTGACTCACACCTCGGGAGGGTGCAGGACTGCAAAACGGCGAAAGAACTTTGGGACGTCCTGGCTGTACTGAGCCAAGGAACTCCTCAGATTAAAGAAAACAAGCTCGAATTAGAGCTTCAAAAGTTCGAAGCCTTTGCGATGGAGCCCAGTGAAACCATTGACGAACTGAGCGTCAGATTTACGAATCAAGTCGATGTGATAAACGGGCTGGGAAAGGTGTTCTCAAACAAAGAGATGAACACAAAGATCATAAGAGCGCTACCCCGATAGAAGTGGCTTCCTATTGCTACTTATTTACGTCGCTCTGATCTTAATGCTCTAACTCCTGATGTTATATTTTCAGAATTAAAGACGGAGGAATTTGAGCATAGTCTACCTCAGAAGTGTTCCAGTGCTCCAGCTGACACTCAAATCGATCATGCCTTCAAGGCAACAGTCAGCAAAACTGGAGGCAAAAAGATTTCTTCCAGCAAGGCAGTAGCTGCTGCAGATACAAAGACATCTGAAATGTCTGGTACTGACCAGCTCGCACTGATGGCTCTCGAATACCAAAGAGAAAAGGAGAGTGTCAGAAAGCTGAAGAAATATCACAGAGATTCTCCCCTGGTAAGAAAGAATATTCAAAAAGGGAAGAATCTAACACTTCTACTGAATGCAGGAACACGGAGCCTGCTGCTAGTCCACCAAAAGCTTCAGCTGGAAAAAGCAGCAGAACATCCACGTGTTACAACTGCAAGAAGGAGGGACACTATCAGTACGACTGTCCCGAACTCTCAGTTGCTCAAAGAGCAGAACGGCAAGCCAGAAGAGATAAATTCACCCAAAAGAGGCAGGCCTACATAGCCGGAGAGATATCCGACAACTCAATTGAAGAGGATACATTCATGTACTCTTCTGAGGATGAAGCTGCATTCGTAGCTGTTGAAGTCGGAGAGAAGGTTCTCGAGGAATCGGTCGAACAAGGTGTCGATGGCCGGAGAAGAGGCTGAGGTAAATTCTAAACTTAATATAACCTCCTCTTCACACAACACACACGACACTTGCTCGGTCTCGGATGACCCTTTGGACATAGTACAAGCATATGACGACCTGCTAGAGGAACAAATTCAGCTGAGCAGAGAGTTCAGCAGAACCATCCAGGAACTAGAACAGGTAAAGGCTGAGAATCAGAGACTTTCTACTGATTGTCAGGTCTCTACTGAGTCAGTGGATCTAGTTGCGAGACTCAAGGAAGAGATCGAATCTCTTATGACTAAGTCTCAGCTTCAAGAGACTCAGATCTCAGTCTTGACCAAGGACAATTTGGAGAAAGAGACTGAAATAGCCCAACTCAGTCAGAAACTCTCAGACGTACAGAAGGACTATGATTCTCTCAGGAGAAGTGATGAGGTCTGGAGAGGGCTGATGACTGAACAATACCTGGGAGCTAAGGAGAAACTCGAAAGCATGCTCAGAGCACAACGGCCAACTGCTGTGAAAGAAGGCCTTGGCTATACCCACGAAGCTTCTACCTCCAAAATCTCAGCAACACTGGCTGATAGGTTCGTCAGAGGAAAGGTGCAAGCTGCTGACACCACACCTCAGGCGAAGAAACAAACAGAAAGTAATCGCACCTCAGCCGAGCAGCAACAAACAACTGACCAAAGGTTCCAGCCCCAGGACACCGAGATCGAACTCAAGGGGAACCAAGAAGGTCAGATGGGCAGAACAGTACAAGGAGCCACTGTATGAGCACCCGGCTCAGTACGGCTTGTACTACTATGAGCCCAGTGGTCGGGAGAAGCGCAAAGACTCGAAGAAGAAAGCGCTCGAACCCAAAATCATCGCCAGAAAGTCGGTATCTCCAAGTCTCGTGGAGAAGAAAGGCCGACAAGGTTCGAAGAAGAAGTCTCGAGACTTCTAAGGTCCCGAGACAGATTTGGGTTCCGAAATCACCCACTAACCAAGTAGGACCCAACCGAACCAAAGGGTACCTAAAGATGCTTCGTTTTGCGGGTGCATAAGGACCCATGGATAGTGGACAGCGGCTGCTCAAGACACATGACATATCAGAAGAGCCTGCTAACCAACTATGTACAAGAAGATGGTCCCAGAATTGAGTTTGGAGACAATTCTAAAGGCTACACAAGGGGATACGGAACGCTGAACATTGGGAATCCTTCAGCTGCTGCACATGGACCTATTCGGGACAGTCTCTCCAGTGACTATAACAGGCAAGAAGTATGCCCTCATCGTTATTGACGACTACTCGAGATATACTTGGGTCATCTTCATCGCCAATAAATCTGATGTTCAAACTGAGTTGCCCAATCTGCTGAAGAAGCTCAGTGTGGAAAAGGACATCAAGATTCAAAGAATTCGCTCGGACAGAGGAACAGAGTTTCTAAACTCAGTAGTTAAGACATATTGCGATAAAGAGGGAATTAAACACGAGACATCAGCTGCTCGCACCCTTCAGCAGAACGGACTTGCTGAACGAAAGAACAGAACACTCAAAGAAGCAACAAGAATGCTCCTCGCAGATTCTGGACTACCCTCGAAGTTCTGGGCGGATGCTACTGACACCGCCTGTTACACTCAGAATCGCTCACTACTGACTCAGCAACACATGAAGACACCATATGAACTATGAAAAGGGAGAATTCCTTCTATTTCTCATTTTCATATTTTTGGCTGTCCTTGCTTTATCCACAATAATGGGAAAGATCAGCTGAAGGTCTTTGATAGCAAATCTGATCAAAGAGTTTTCTTAGGATACTCTCCAGTCAGTAAAGCCTTCAGAGTCTTTAACTATCGGACTCTTTGTGTGGAGGAAAGCCCTCATGTTGTTTTTGATGAATTTGTTACTGAGAACATGGAAGATACACAGTTAAATACTGATGATGTCGCAGCGAAGCTACGGGATCTCGAACTTACCGATAAAGCCGAAAAGATCCGAAGCATTGTTGGGATGATGAGTCGACAATGAACAAACTCGGACTCAACCAACAATCGACGTAGGCGACCTAGTTGATTCTCCCGAACGTAATCAACAACAGGTAACATCGGTCGATGAGGAAGCCCTAGTGGTAACTGAGACCTCTACTGAGAATATGAACTCAGGGGGAACGATTAATGTTCCTGAGCTAAATGCCCCTGAACCTGGAAACTCAGTGGATCCTAACCTTCTTACTGAAATATTGCAATATCAGAACAGTACTACTGAAATGTCTAACACTCCTACTGATTCTGCAGAAGTTGTATCAGAAGAAGAAGCCAGACTCAGACGATCATGGCTAGATGCTCATTCTTCAGATCTTATCATTGGAGATCCATCAGCAACGATAAGAACAAGATCTAGATTTAATCAAGGCGAAAGCTCACTATTTTCCCCGTTTCTTATCTACGTAAGAACCTCAGTCGATAGAGGGCGCACTTAATGATGCTGACTGGATCATCGCCATGCAAGAAGAGCTGAACCAATTCGTTCGAAACGAAGTCTGGGAGCTTGTAGACAGACCTAGACATCAGCATGTCATTGGTACCAAGTGGGTCTTCAAAAACAAGCGAGATGAAAACAACGTCATTGTCAGAAATAAAGCACGACTAGTTGCAAAGGGATACAGTCAGGCAGAAGGAATTGACTTTGATGAAACATTCGCTCCAGTCGCTAGATTGGAAGCCATTCGTCTATTCCTAGCTTATGCAACACATCAAGGCTTCAAAGTCTATCGATGGATGTAAAGTCGGCTTTTCGAACGGCGTGCGAAGGAAGAAGTCTACGTGGAACAACCGCCCGGCTTTCGGCGGGGACATCAGTGTACGAGACTTAGGAAAGCTCTATATGGGTTAAAACAAGCACCCGTGGCTTGGTATGATACCCTATCGACTTTCTACTTTAGAAAGGTTTTCGAAGGGGACGGTAGATCGCACCCTATTCAACATAAAGTCGGGAGATGACATCCTACCGGTGCAAATCTACGTGGACGACATCATTTTCGGCCGCAAAAACGAGATCATATGTCGGCGGTTCGAGAAGATGATGAAAGAGAAATTCGAGATGTCCATGATGGGAGAGATGAATTATTTCCTTGGATTTCAAGTGAAGCAATCACCCGAAGGAATCTTCATCAATCAAGCCAAATACACTCGAGACCTTCTCAAAAGATTCGGCTGCGACTCCAAGCAAGCCGTCCAAAATCCCCATGAATACGAATTTTAAAATCGATCTAGACAAAGAGGGAGCTTACGTTAACTCTACCGATTATAGAGCTATTATTGGTTCTTTATTATATTTAACAGCTAGCCGACCTGACATAACTTATGCTGTAGGTGTATGCGCAAGATTTCAAGCGGATCCCAAGCGAAGTCATCTCGACTCAGCTAAAAAGATTCTGCGCTATCTGAAAGGAACACCTGATGATGGGTTATGGTATCCTGCTGATGATAATCTAATACTGACAGGTTATTCTGATGCTGATTATGTAGGATGCAGGATAGATCGTAAGTCAACTTCCGGAACGTGTCAGTTCCTAGGCAGCAAGCTGATATCTTGGTTCTCAAAGAAATAGCACTCAGTAGCAACGTCCACTACTGAAGCTGAGTACATGGCTGCTGGAAGTTGCTGTGCCCAGATCCTTTGGCTTCGAAAACAACTGAGAGATTATGGTATCATTCAGAATGAAGTGCCCATCTACTGTGACTCCACAAGTGTTATTGTCATAACTCAGAACCCAGTTCTACATACGAGATGCAAGCACGTGGATATCTGACACCACTTCATCAGAGACCATGTCGAGAAGAAGGATATCAGAATGGAGAAGATCCATACTGACAAACAAAGGGCAGACATACTGACCAAACCACTAGCTGAGAACAGATTCAGAGAATTATCAGTTGAGCTAGGTCTACTGGATCCTACTGAAATGCATCAGTAGAAGACAACTACTGATAGCAGTCCGTGGAGACAATTGGAAATATTTGGTATCAGTAGATGGAACCAGTACGACAAGTCAGTAGACTCCGTGCAGTGACTCAGTGGGAAGAATCACACTGTACACAGCAAGGGGGAACGTGCTTATCAGTACATCAATCATCCTCCTGCGATATAACGGTAACCAGCTGATCGAAAGTTCAGCTGAAGAGGTTTGCGTAGTATCATATACTTAATTTCTTTTCAGAAGCATGTCTGCATTTATTATATCAGTCGCACGCAGTCAGTAGTTAATGTGCATTTATTTCCCGCCATTAATAAGTTTAAGGAAAGGTTAGTAGGAAACCTTTTCATTCGCATAAACTGAGCAATTAATGCTGTCTGTCGCGCATTTAATGCATGTCTTCTCACTTTCCTTTATTACGTAAGTCTATGTTTGAGGCGGCCTTTGTAATCATTCCTATTATAACATTTAATCTCAGCCGTCTATAGATTTGAAAGATTAAAATAGGATCGTTGGATCTAAACTTATAATCAGTCAGATATATAAATCTTTCATCTTCTATCTTCCTCCTCACTTTTCGTCATTTTCAACTTAAGAGCTACTTTCAAGCGTTAGGTTTCTTTCTCAAAAATCATCTTAATTGTCGCGCTTTTGCATCTCTCAAAGCTCTTTAGTACTCGGTAATGTATTGAAACCTGCTGAATACTTACTAACTTACTCTATTTTCAAGTGCTAACAAGTTATTTTGCAGATTTCAATGGCGACATCTCAAGTTCCTAAGAATATAGAGGAGATAATGGCATCCAGGATTCAGTTTGAACCAACTATGGCCTTCCGACAAGTTGATATCTCTTTCTTGGAACCCGTGTTCGATGCTCTGGAGCGTTCTGGTCTTCAGGAGCTGGTGACGAAGCACCCGAGATCTTATCTACCAAGGCAAGTGGTAGAAGTTTATTACAACTGGAGGTCTCTCGCGTCTGGAGGCGAGGAATCTTCCTTCGTCTATTTGAAGGAAGTAGATCAGAACTGTTGGGATACTACTCAGAGAGTCTTCAACGTCAGGGACGTTCTGGTGTTGTCTTTTGATCTTCCAGACTACGGTATTTCTCATATCGGTTACAAGGAGAAGGAGATAAACGCATATGTTCGTAAGTTCTGCGGACGCTCTGACATATCATTCAAGTCAGCTCTGCAGAAGAATCTTCTGCTTCCCCAATACAGAGGACTAGCCTACATAGTCTCTCATATCCTGACGAGCTCAGCTGGATCATATGATCAATTATCCAAGCCAAGGATTCAGCTGATGATGGCGATAGATGATGGAGTTGAAGTGAACTGGGCCGACTATTATGTCTCGGAGATGAAGGCCCAAGCCCAGAAGTTCACTACCCTACCCACTGGAGAGAGGAAGTTAGCCAGTGTAGGGAAGTTACTCTATGGGACTAAGATGTCAGTCCTCATAGAAAACACTGTTCATAGGCACTCGTCGTTTGCTGATTCTAAGTTCTTCGATGTAAAACTGATTAAGTTCAAGACTAAAGCAGCGACTGAGAAGTATATCGGTAAGGGGCCACCTGAGCCGAAGAGAGCAGCATCCGCTCTGCCCCCGCATACCGAAGTGCCTAAGAAGAGGCGACTGACTAAGACCAGACCAGCTGAGGTCTCACTCGCCACCTCTCTCGTTATTGAACCCACTCCTCCTCCTATTCAAGAAGAGCAGATTTTAGATTCTGATACTGGCATTGAGGGTGCGACCCTCAAAGATAAAGTCCAGGTAATTAGCTCTGAGGAGATACAGTCGGACGTCAGGGAACCAACTGAGGAGACTGCGACTGAGTGGACAGCTATTCACACCACTCGTCTCCGTGCCACATCTGAAGTACACGATCATATTCCTGAGATCGCTGGGCACTCAGACTTAGTTGACATAGCCATCAGGGCTAGGGTTCAAATGCTTCTAAGGTTTCTGAGTTGGGATATTCTAGAAGACATAATCAAAACCCACTCAGTCATCTACTTGCTCGATGAGGAGCAGAAGCTACAAGAAGTAATAGGGTATGGAGAACCAGCTGACTTAGCTACTCTTGAAGATCTTAGAGCCGCAATGCTTTACCTTCTAAGCTTGCGAGAGTCAGTTACTGGTAACACTCCTCCACCCCCATCTCCTCCTACTGATAAGAAAGACGATGAGAAAGATGACGATGATAACAATCAGAGGAAGGATCAGACACCCAAGGATACAGAGTTGGGAGGCTCTGCTGAGGGTTCAACTCCCCGTGAGAAGAGCAAATCACCACTTCCTGATACATCAGGTGATGCTCAAGGTGCTCCGTACGGTAGGGGGAGCAGCTCCTCACGTTTTACGAGCGAGAGGCTCGGAACCAGCTCGTACCAGATACAACCTATCGGTTCCGTGTCCTCAAAGTCTGTAAATAAAGTCATTCGACGCCAAGGAGAGAAAAACAGACTTTTGGCTAAGGACGTCCATCTGAAGTGGACAAAGTATACTAAGGCTCAGACACAGAGCTAAGACAGAATAGCTGCTTGCATCTCAAAGACTCCAGTACCTACTCCTCAACCCAACCTTCAGGAGATTATTGAGGCAGCCTTAGCAGCTCAGAAAGTCAATCT
The DNA here is from genome assembly GCA_028984105.1 of Lavandula angustifolia. Taxonomy (NCBI): domain Eukaryota; kingdom Viridiplantae; phylum Streptophyta; class Magnoliopsida; order Lamiales; family Lamiaceae; genus Lavandula; species Lavandula angustifolia. The sequence goes on from CM054816.1 coordinate 8,710,811, forward strand.
AGAAGCTCAGAGTCAGCAGTTGCTCCAGAATCGGCAGAAGATATTTTCGGAGCAATGACTCAAGCTCTTGCAACCGTTAAGCTCGAAATCGATGAAAGGAATAAGATTGCCACCTCTAGCCTTCGAAATCTATTACCCAACAGTGCGAGACTACAAAACTTATTCGAAAGAAATGACGGAATCGCAGGATCGTGCTCGCTGAAACTCCGTCTGGAGTCACCGCACAGACTTAAAACATCAAGAGCCGATCAAGAAAAAGACTGGGAATTATATTGCGATCTCGTCAAGGACTTCGAATCCACAAAGAACTCGGATTAAGGATTCAGTCCACACCGTGGAAAGAGACATTCAAGCCATCCGCACCCAACTCTCTAAGGCGGATGATGCCAAAAAGGGGGAAGGTATTATGAAGGATGAACTCGATACGGATATGGGCGATGTCCAAATAGTAGAGGGTGGTCGGGAGGAAGGACCCTCTAATGCTCGGACTCGGGGGGAAGGTATTCAGGCAGAACAACCCTCAACTGCTAATGCTCAAGATACTTCAGGGGTTCTGCTACTTGAATTTCCTCTAGAACCTACCCCCATCTCATCTTCTGTTGCCCACATAGAAGATGTTGCTCACTTCATTGAGCAAGAGTCTGAAGGAGAACAGCTCCTCCGCAGGGGCCGGGGAAGGAGACTCAAGCATCGCTATTACTCCTCCTTCCTCCCCGGTCCGAAAATTCAAATCTAAAGCGGAACAAGAGGCCTTCGACCTCCGCGTAGCCCAACAACTACAAGACAAGCTGGACCATGAGCGATAGCTGGAAGAAGCTCAACTTGCTAAAAAGCCTAAGGGCAAAGTTGTTAAGGACAGAGGTAAGAAGAAGCAAGAGTCTGTGGACGAAGAAAAGAAAAAGGAGGAGTTCGCAAAAACTCTTTCTACTACAGGTCAAGCTACTGCTCAGAGTCACTATCAGACTCATCTTACACCTGAGCAAGAAGCTGAAGATAGAGCCACGTGGGAAGCCACGCTGCGAGGCCTAAATCTCAGGAAAGGAGACTGTAGGGCAGCGGCTCTTCGAGAAAAGAAGAGAATGGCTGATATGGCTAAGATGATGAGCCTATCTCAAAAGCCAGCAGCTGATCCCAGAAGACAAATCCCACGAGGATCAAGGAAAAGAGCGCCTCATGTCAAAAAGGACCCTGTGCTTCATGTTGATAAATGGGTTCCTGCTCTGGTTAATGATCAATGGGAAGAGCTCAAAGAGGAATTTATCAAAGGCTACTACGTATGGAAATTATATCCAAGTGAGCAGACTATCGAACAAGCCTTTGACGAGTTTTTGTTCAATTATAACTCTGAGCTGAGGGAACAACTTCTGGAGATTATGAAGAGAGAGAACATTCCTTTCAGAGCTCCGGCTTTCAGCCGCATTCCACCTCCTAGAACTGCGTGCGGAGTTCTGTGTACAAAGGAAATAGAGGATGAGGTCAAAACTGCAGCTTATCGCTTCGACCTGAGTGTCGACTTAGCTGAAGACGACGAGGATGTCCAGACACTAAGGAAGAGAATCTACCTATACTATGGTCTGCAACCCCCTGTCGACAGATCTGCTGATTTCAAGAAGCGCACTCAAGGCTTCAGGCGTCAGTAGTGTTTCCTCTTCTCTACTCTTTTGTAATAGTGATAGGAACCTGTAATTTCTTGATCATATATGCTATCGTTCCTATTGCTTGATAGACAATTATTCATTGTCTTACAGCATTTTGCTTTGTGTTTTCACAACTGATCACTAAGTGATCTGACACACACTCACAATCAGTTTCTCTAATTTTGCCTATCTCTCACCCGCTGATGTTTTGAAGTCATCATATCAGTTTGTTTTCCTCAGATAGATTAAGGGGGAAATTGCTGTCAGTAGGTTAGCATATCTTATAAGAGTTTAGAGTTTAGAAGTAGAGGTTTTGGCATCATCAATTAGGGGGAAATTGTTGGATATGAGTCAGTAAATGATACTCAGCTGTTCGTGGTTAAAAGAAAATTGGGGGAAATCATAGTAGTACTATGGAATTGAAGATCCCAAAACCGAGCTGATATCAGTAGTTCAGTGTGTCGTTAGGATTAGCTGATGTATAGGTTAGACTTGTTGTAATCGTTTTTATATTCTTGTCTAAGTCTTGTACGGGGTAATTGTTGAACTGATCTTCTGTCGAAGATACTTTTCAGAACCCCACGTCATCAGTGTAATCGCTTGCGTTCTTCAGTCATCAGCTGAGTAGACCTCGGTAGAAGCCAATCCAAAGAATCGATAAGTCATCGCGAGAAGAACTCATGCAAGCCCAGATCCTTCGCAGGTCGCCCGGTGACTTACTCGAAGTTACATTCCTTGTCGGCCGACTCGGTCGAAGAAGACAGAGACTTTGCGCTCATCGTATCCGACGAAAGCGACCCAACTACTTAAGTCTTTTCGAAAGTTCGGCGAGAAGATCATACGAGGTTGTTTGAACGGTCAACTCGACATTCTCACCAACCACAAACCTCGACCAATGAGAAGCCGACAACGCCTTACCTGCTCCAAACAAGAAAGCTGCTCTCATGTACGATGAATTAACCGCCCCCTTGCAACAAGTTCGAATTAATGGCCGTTTTCTTTGGAAGCTTGTGACACGTGGCATCGTCGTCTCCAACGGACATATGCCATAGCTCACAGCTATAAATAGAGAAGATTTCGAAGCTCCACTAGAGCGAAGCACGAAATTAAAAAAGGGAAATTGCTCAAGCTCTCAAACACTCTAGCAACTCAATCGAACATCCAAATAAGAATCCGCATTTACTAGAATATTTTTGTGGTTCTTCTCTCTAGAGTCTTTAGATCCCTTTCTTCTCTACCTAAGCTCATTGTCTGATTTATAGCTTAGATTCGAAGGAGTTCATTTTTAGTGAACTGTTCTTATTGTAAGAACTCCTTCATTAGTTGGAGAACTGTTTTCGCTCCCTTTCGAACTTAGGTTTGAATTGTAAAGCCGCCAAGGACTATAACTTAGAAGGATCTGTCATGTGCACAGTTTCCTTGCTGAGACTTGCTCAGACTAATCAACAAGTTATCCTGTTCTGTTCAGGATCGTGGACGTAGGATCTTGCGTATCCGAACCACGTTAAACTGCTTGTGTTCTTTATTGTTTTATTGCATACAATCCTTTGAAAATCATAAGTTTGCATAAAATGTATTTCTAAAATCGCACAGCCAAAAGAATTTAATCTGCGAAAACACGTTTTCAAAAAGAGACAAACTCCGGGCCCCACACTTATCCGCACACTTAAAGTCTCCGACTGAGTTTTGAAGTACTGACAAAAGTCAGTAGGAGAGCTCAGTAGCTGACTCACTCTGTCCCGTGATCGAAGGTTTATTTGGCACTGTTCATCAGTTGCAACCAACAACTTCAGCTGACCTTCACCGAGAAAAAGAAACGGTACTCAGGTGTATTCACCCCCCCCCTCTACACCTGATATTTGTCTCCGGACCAACATATATATATATATATATAGTTAAACATCGATAAAGTAATATTCGATAGAGTAATAATCTCATTTAAATAATAATTTATTTCGGTTCCGATATGGGTCAATGAAGTAAAATAATGTTCGATAAAGTAATAAATTCGTTAAATGAATATTTTTTTCGATTCCAAAATTATTACTTTATCAATGTTTAACTGAATATAGATTTACTTTTTCACCTTTCCAAATTCAAATTTGGAGATTGGTGCACTTTTATTGCTCTCTACTTCGATCCTTTTTCTCAATTAATTGAGATGCTCTTTATATTGCTAAAAATCTACTACTGCTCCCGTCGTAATTGAAATGTCATGTATTTTTAAAAGGGATGTCCTAATTGAAGCATAATATTTCTCGAAATAAAAACAATCCTAACACATATAGGCCAACAATTTAATACATAAAAAAGTAAACCTTCTAAATTTTTGCGTCCAAAAAAAAATTGAACGTTCCAATTGGGATGCTATTTTTTTACAGATTTCCTTTCTTTGAAATTGTGGATTTGCAGTTTTAAACTTGAATACTAACCCATAATTTTAAATTCCAAAGAGACGTGAGGGGATCTCTACCGTTGCTAACCCGCACCACTCAGTGGGTGTTTGGAACAGCTTTTTGTAACCTGCTTCAGCTTTAAGCTGGTGTGGAGGTGTTTGGAACTCCCAGCTTAAAGCTGAGATTCTCTAAAATTGGGTTGAAAATAGAGAATCTGCTGAAGCTGCTCCACCCCAGCTTCTAGCTTTCAGCTTATAGCTTATGCGTTTTTCGGACCAAACTATCCCTAATAATTTTATCTAATTCCAGAATTATCCCTAACCCTAATACTTTGTGAGGATACATTTTTATCACATCCGCCGCATCTCTTCTCTTCTCTCTCTCAATTCTTCATAAAATTTATGGAGGAATTTTTATGTATTTTGTTTGTATGATTAATTTATACAAATAAATAATATTTAACATATAATTATATACTATATTTATTATGAAACAATTTTATAATATATATAATATTTAGGTTAATTTAGTATTTTATAGTATTAGATTGAAATTGTAAGCAAAAAAATAAATATTGAATAACAATTATTTCTTAATTTTATTATTTATTATAAATAATAATTAGTAATACTAAGGGCAAAACAGACATTTCTTTTAAAAAGTAATAATAAGCTACTTCTATCAGCAGTATTCCCAAACACTATTTTTCCCACTTTCAGCAGCTTTCAGCACTTATTTCCAAACACTAACTGATTTTCAAATAAGCTGCTTTGAGCAGCTTTAAGCAGCAGCACTTATCAATAAGTTTCAGCTACTCCAAACACCCCCTCAATCCAACGGTGGTAGATCGTTAAGATTTTGGCGCCATTCTATTACTCTACTTCAGTCCTTCCCTCAATTAATTACGACTCTAAATTAGAAAATAAAGCAAAAACGGAGGATATTTTTTTCAAAGCGAACAAGGACGAAGAGATTTAATACTATGAATTCGGGCGCGGGAGAAAGCTCTGCGGCGGACGACTACGAGTCGTTGATGTCGACGACCGACGCCGAGCTGCTGAAGAGCGCGTGGCGGAACGAGAAAGCGGCGCCGGAGATTCTCAAATACGACGCCGATTTAGTTCAGAGGTCGCGCCAACAGATCCAATTAATCGTGAGCGATATTTCTCAAATAATCTCGAAGTGATTTGTACATTTTAGCAAATTTTATTGCTCATTTGTACTTTGTTATGTTTAATTTCGATGGATTCATAATGTTAGTTTGGGCCTTGGGTTAATTGTGTTGTTGATGAAGTTTCTGGGGTTTCGCGTGCAATTTCGATCATGATTTTGTGCGGGCGATAAATTTATGTTTCCGTTCAATTACTTATGGAGAATCGCAAAAACTTGTTGAATTTGACTTCTTCCGCAGAAGTTTTGAAAAATGTTATTTTTTGGTTGAAAAAAATTGTTGTTCTTATTAATCGTGTCAACTTGCTTGCTAATCGAGTGTATTCAGTCAAAAAGATTGGGGCTTATTGTTTGTTTTATGCTATGAACTAAATAATTTTTTTATAGATGTGTCGATGCTTGAGAAAACAATTCTCTACATACATAAAATCACTCTGCATCTATTGAAGATCATGTAGAAAGAAGTTCTCTTTGCATTGTGTCTTGAAAAATGCCGCAGATTGAGATTTTGTCAGGGGTGATAAGTTGATAACTGAGAATCTTTAATGTACTAACATCTTATCTTATTGACATTCATGGAGCTGATGCTAGAATGTGTTCATTTTTTTTCAGGCCCTGCTGAATTTGTTTCTGTTATGTAACTTTAAACCACCGGTTCGAAAGAATGTTGGTTTATTCTGAAATCATTGCAAGATGTTTGATTTATATGCAATTTGTTCCTACTTTGGATGTAACAGATGGAATGAATCAGTTTCTACTTAATATTTGTTGAGCTATATGACCAATATAATTGTGATTCTGGTGAATGTTAGCTTGTATTCATAAAGTTGCTATCTACCCAACCTTTTTTAGGAAGAGATGGTGGATGAGTTCAACAATAATGGTGTCGATCCACTAACAGTGTCCCTTTATCAGATGGACTTGGACAGGACCATGTTTCTGTTGCGATCTTATCTCCGCACTCGCCTTCAAAAGGTAACCTTGGGCTAGTCTCTCTTTGTGGTTGTTCAAATGTATTTAATCTTTCATTTGAAATTTACTGAGCTTTCAATTATGCAGTTTTTGTCAGCTATTACTTGTATTTGTGGAGGACTTGAGAAATGAGCCTCTACTAGATCGGGGTTCAATTTGTAAAGCGCTCATAGATGTGTAGGATATTAACAAGTTTGTTAATTGCTTCTGATAAACTTACACCTCACATGCATTGAGATGCTCCTTGACTGACATTGATGTTCGCTTGTGGTAAATGTTACTGCAGATTGAAAAATATGTTTTCCACATCCAGAAAACTGAAGAGCAATGGAATCGACTTTCTAAGCAGGAACAAAAGTTCGCCACTAGGTGACTTATTTCACGTCTTGTAATTGATCTTATTTGTAAAAACATATGTTCTAACAATAACTGCAGGTGTGCTGGAGATATAAAGCATCACCTTGAGCAATCCGTACTGTCAAAATTGCCAGAGCAATACCAGTCTCAACTAAGGCAATCCGCAGCAAGTGAAGAAGATGACATGGGTGAGCAAATCACACTTAGCATTGTTCTGTTACTTGACTCTTTCTTTTTAAGCTAATCTGATACTTCTTTGATCTTTCTTATGAATTATGATAATGTTTTCTTTTCGTTTCGTTTCATTTCATTCCATGGTTTATCCTAAGCTTCTTTTTCCAACTTTATGGTATGTTAGTTCCAGAGCCGCAGTTGGATGCCTATGTTGTCTGCAGAAGCAAGAAATATCTAGGAGCTTTCCAGCTTGACGACGGGTAAACTACCAACAACAACTTCTTAACTTGATTATTCGTCTATCTAACTTCATTCATGACATCCCTATCATCTATAAACATGACAGCGGACAAGAGCCTATCGACATTGAGGCAGATGATTTATACGCTTTACCATACAAGGCTATTAAACCACTGGTAGAGACTGCACAGATCGATCTAGTTTAAGTAGGTGAGATTGGAAATTTATCGAGGTATAAGGTATGAAATTGTATGTGGTTTGAGATTAGTTGATGCGTTACTAAGTCTTGATGGAATCCATTTTGTCTGTTTTCTTACATGACCGGCCTTTGAAAGGCATCAACATAGTTTATTTGCAAAGGGACAATTTTATTTATGAACAAGACTACCCCTTGCCTCTGTTTTCTTAATTATTTGACTTATTTTGATCATATTTTTTGGATTATGGTTGTTGGTGATCTCTCAACCATGCAAAAGGTCGCTGGCTTTATCTCGAATATTCGAGATTCTTCCAAACATACTTGTGTGGCTATGACGACTTTTTAGTGCAAAATGGCATCTTTTAAGGCATGAATCCGGCCTCATGTCATGTCTCATGAGTCATGACATGATTCTCCTATAAAGTATAAACTCGTGACTAATTAGTAATAAATAATTCTTCCTTTCACATGTATTAGGGTTAATTAATGCTAAAATCACGATGTTATACTCTTTCCAGATTTAGACGTCATTTTTGTTTCACATGATCTTCTCTCTAACTGTCATTTTTGTGTTTATAATTTGAATTTTAGGGTTATCGTAAACACTTAAATACTTATAATTAAAATGTGAGTGGAACACAAAAAAATGAGACAGAGGATCCGAATTGGATGTTTGTATAAGCTTACTTTTATGAGCAGTGTCCATAAGCGATTCGTATAATTATCACCTACACGATGTTTTGTAATTGTTTCTTAAGTGTTTATTCAAACATTTTTTAAGTGTTTGTAAAAGTTATTTAAACATTTTTTAAGCGTTTGTAAAAGTTATTTTTGAGGTAGTATCCCCAAATTAAGTTAACTAAAATGCTAAAATTTTTATGTATCTATTGATATACTTTTTCTGCTTTATTTTTGAATTAACCATAATTTTCAGATTAATAAAAAATATATTTTTTCTTACATTAATCTCAAAATATATATTTTCTTACATTAATTTTTGTGCGTAAAGATTTGAGCCTTCAAATAAAATATTTGTAGCAATTTACTATTTTTTGGTATTATTTTTTTATAGATCGAGAATTAAATAATGTAAATCCTACAAAAGAAAATCATGATAGACAATCATTCATCAAAATCTTTCGGGAATTCAATATTGATCCAAAGAGGAGAGAGAAAATAGCAAATACAGCTGTTATTGCTCTGCAAAAGGCAAATCAGAATACTTTCCAAATTTCCCTCCACATATTCCAAGAAAAATAGGACTTTACCCTAAACACCAAAAATATAAAATTAAAAAAGAAGAAGCAAATTCACGCTTTTCATCATCATCCGGAAATAATCAGACGGACAGAATTTTGAGCAAACCCTCGAAAGTAACGCCTCCGCTTTCATCTCCGCCGCCCAGCCGAATCATGGCCCGCACGTCCTCATCTCCGGCCTCCAGCCCGGCCAATTGCAGATAACTCCTCAAGTCCTCCACGCCGACCTTCCCATCCCCATCCTTGTCCATAACTCCAAATGCCTCGGCCATCACGCCATTAACCCTACCGTTTCTCTTCTTCTTCTTCTTCTTCTTCTCCTTCTCTCTCTCCTCGCCGCCGCTCAAAACCCTCTCGAATTCCTCGTACTCGATGAATCCGTTTCTGTTCGAGTCCGCCGCGGACATCATCAATCCGATCACGTCGTCGCCGGAGCCCGAAATCCCGCCGTAGAAGGCGCGGAGATCGTTGTGGCTGATCCTGCCGTCGCCGTCGCCGTCGATGACGTCGAACGCCGAGCGGAGGTTGGATTTATTGTCGACGATTCTCGACAGTTCGCTTCCCGTTGGACACATGTTCGTTGAATCGACGAGAAGCGAAGGAAATCTTGGGGAACAAGCTGTGTTTGTGTATTATGTGGGTTGGGGGTGAAGGGATTCGGTATTTATAGCTGGAATTGGTTCCTTTTTGTGGGCCCATTTAAGTACGTTAAAAATTAGAGCAAATAGGTAAAAATAGGCAATGGGAAAAGTTAAATTGCAAAAATAGTCATATTATGTTTGAAATGCGTAGAATATATAATATACTTATTGTCCTTGTATTACATATTCTGCACCTAATCTAATTTAGGTGGCTGCTGTTTTAACTTCAAAATCTGTGCACATTACTTTATGCAGTGAGCGGTCTTCTCATTTTAAGTGATGCAGTTGTTAGTTATTATCATATTCAATGGTGATAAATTTATCATTGAGCGCAACTCTATTGTGTGTATATATATGCATCTATGTGTTCAAAACCACAACACATTCTTAAACTCTAATATCTTCAATAAAAAATTGTTGTTGAATTGCTTACGCTCCATTACGCGAACTACGAACAATACAGGTTTGTCTATATTTCCTTAGAATTTTTTTTTACATATATTTTATATTTTTAATGAGCCTCTAATTATGCTTATAATTTGTTTTTTTTTTCTTTTTTGTGAAACCTCTAAGTATATACATAATTCCGTTATATTTCATGCGACTATAATAGTTAAATTATTTAAATTAGAATAGGCCCTCTTATTTAAATATGAAAATTGTGTCTTGGTGAAAAAATTTATTAATATTACTCAATTATGTATATTTGTTTTTTTAAATAATGTCGTGATGTAATTAAATAGCTAATAGCAAATGAAGTTGAATGCTTAATGCTTATCTTATTTTGAAATAAAAGCATTAATTTGATTTACTTATAATAATTTAGTTTAAAGAAAAATCATTACATTCATTAAATATTTAGTTAGAGAGTGCATAAAATGATTCCATTGAATAATCTATAAAATATATTTAAATCTATTTTTAAATTTAATATTACTTATTGTTAATGTAATTAGATTGGATCATATATTTGGTGTTTTCGGTAGATGGCGGAGTGGGTAAGTGTGATTGTAAAATACGGCGGCAATTTCATTGGTACACAATACATAGGTGGTGATGAGCAGTTAGCATATTTTCGGGCGGATCAAGTATCTTTCTCGACCTTAACAAGAAATATTGATTCAATGATGCAATCAAATTCAATGCATATGCATTACTTGGTGTATTCTTTATCGTCGGCTCGATCCGGTAGATTGTTGAAGTGCCTCTTGAATTCCGATGAAGATCTGAATCGACTCATCACCTTAAATGAAGAGCATGTGGTCTATATTGTTCACACAGGAACTAATGATGATGTTCAAAGCTTGCAACAAGAACCGTATCCACCATATGTTCCTTCTTTCGATTATTCAGCACATTCGCCGATATTTGGTGACACGTATATTAGAAGTGGAGCTACAAATAATTATGTTTATCAAGGGGGAGAACAAGTGGAAGAAGAAGAAGATGATGATGATGATGATGAAGATTATGATGATGATCGTGATGATGATAGTGGTGGTGATGATGGTGGTGATGATGATGAGGGTGATGATGAAGGTGATGATGATTTGCAAAATCAATTTAATTACGGCACATTCTTTGAGTTCTCGGCATGGATTCATAGAGAGGGTGGGTTCAATAAGCTTATGACAATGATAGAAGAGACCTAATAACAGAGCAATCACCCCAATGGAAGGAGATGGAGAAGAAGTAGCAAATTGGTTTGTTCCTTTTGTTCCGGTCGGTGAATCCGGAGTCTTTGTTGTTAGTGATTTAGAGAGGATACAAGAAGGTCTTCTATCAGTTGGTTCGATGTTTCAGAACAAGGAGGACATGTCAACCGCTGTAGGATTGTGGCATTTAGAGCATCAACGATCGTTTAAAGTGTTTAAGGCCAACAAACATTACCAATGGTACAATTGCATACATTCTGATAGATGTCCTTTCGAGATGCGTGCTGTCTGGAGAGAGAAATTTTGGCATGTGTACCGATTCCAGTCTAACCATACATGTCAACTCGACTTTGGGCAGTTGGGGCCACGAAAAGTCAATTACAAGACAATCGCAGCATATTTTGCCAAAAAAATTCGTAAAGAAGCCACAGTGATAAAACCTCGTGATATGATGGATGAGCTGAAGAGAGGATTTGGTATTCGGTCAAGTTATGACAAGACATTGTGTGCTAGAAATAAGGCAATCGAGATGATTCATGGTGGTTATACAGCTTCTTTTAATATGCTTCCTCGCTATCTCCAAATGTTGAAGCAGTGTAACCCGGGCACAATCACTCATTTGGAAACAGACGCCGATGGTCGGTTTGAGTATGTATTTGTTGCATTTGGGGCATCCATTAGTGCGTTTATGCTTAATTTGAGGCCGATCATTGTCGTCGATGGTACCCATCTTAAGGGAAAAAACAAAGGCATCTTATTCGTTACAGTGACAAAAGATGGCAACGAACAATGTCTCCCGCTAGCCATCGGTATTGGACCGATTGAGAATAATGATGCTTGGACTTGGTTTCTGAATCAGTTAAGGAGGGCATTCGGTACACATCCTGAACTACTAATAGTCTCTGATCAACATATTAGTATCAAAAATGCCATGGAAACAATGTATCCTGATAGTGCTCATGGTCTTTGCTTCTACCATCTCCTTAACAAGCTCACACATTGGGGTGGTGTTGTAGCCACATTGTTCCATACAGCAACGTATGCATACAAGCCAGCAGTTTATGAGCAAGCGATGACATCAATCCGATCACTGAGTCCAGATGGAGCATATCAGAAACTTTTAGATGTAGGCCCCGAGCGGTGGGCCCGATCTAAGTGTTCAGTTCGTCGGTATAGTTTCCTAACATCAAATGCGGCCGAGTCTTTCAATGGAAGGTTATTGTGGGCTAGGCGTTTGCCGATATGCTCTTTAATTGACAATGTACGACATATCATCGAAAAATGGTTCGATGAGAGACGAGCCGTAGTGAATGCCACGGAGCAACCGTTGACCGAAGAGGCAATTCGAAAGCTTACTGTCGAGGTCGAAAAATCTCACACATATACAGTTGTCGCGATATCACAGACTCAATTCAAAGTTAATGATGGAAGAAGGACGTTCAATGTGAACTTACACGACTATGTGTGTCAGTGTCGAGAATTCGAAATGGATTTGATGCCATGCTCGCATGCCATTGCTGCTATTGCGTAAGGAATTTTTTTTTTTACTTTTATTTGTTACTTAAATTATAATGTATTGATATAATTTTCTATGCAGGCATAGCGGTAATGACATATACAAATTCGTGGCCATTTACTACACGACAGGAAACGCCCGAGATTTATATTCCCGCGTCATTAATCCTCTTCCTCATCCGGATGAATGGAACATACAAGACAATTTTCAGACAATTTTGCCCACTTTGACAAGCCGTCAAGTTGGTCGTCCGAAGATGAAACGCTTTCGATCTGGTGTAGAAGCATCTAGCCGCAGTAGACCCCGCGCATCAAAGAAGTGTAGCATATGTCGTCAATCAGGACATACAAAAAAGAAATGTCTCATGCGAGCATGATTGAGATTGTATGGAATGAAATTAAGCTTTATGTTATGACAAAGTTTACATTTCATTAATTTCATAATATATATGCTTGTGTTTGTTAAATCTTTATAAAATTTCACGAGGTAAATGATACATGAAAACTAAATAATTTATAAATAGAGATTGTATGGAATAAAATAACTGTGACTAATAAATGATTAAAGATTATCACGTTTGAGATAATTCTAAGAAATTTCAAGAGTACTAGTAAAGCTACATAAAAAAATCATATCCCAATAAAATAAAGTATGATTAAAATAATTTCATAGATATATAGATTTATATGATTTTATAAACATATATCTTTAATTTTGGCACTATTCCCGATGTACAATATGCAAGAAACATAGTAAAGATAATGACAACTTTATTGTCAAAACTGGTAGGACCTACCAAATTTAAAGTAATTACAATATAAAACAATAAATTCAAGGGGAAAATTGGAAGAATGACTATATGATGCATATAGGTGATAATTTGCCTACTTTTGCATATACAAATTTTCATTTGACTATTTCTAATTTTGCCTCTAAAAATTATTTTCTTAGTGGTGTTTTTATTTTAAGGCAAATTGACAAAAATAGTCCTCAAACTTCGCGTGTTTGCGAATTTTGTCCTCAAACAATTTTTTTTGTTTTTTTGACCCTCAACTCCTTGTTCTTGCGAATTTTGTCCTCAAACTTATTTTTTTTATTTTTTTCACCCTAAACTCCTTATTTTGGCGATTTTAGTCCTTAAACTCATTGTTTTTGCGATTTTAGTCCTATCGTTAGATTTTCCGTCAATTTAACCGTTAATTCAAAAAAAAATTAAAAAAAAATTGAAAGGGCAAAATCAGAATTTTTATTTACATGGACCAAAATAGCAAATAAAGAATGATTTGGGACCTATTTAGCAAAATAAAATAGTTTAAGGACTGATTTCAAAAAAATTAGACAAATAAGCTAATTGATTCGTATCGACCAGATTTTGCGTTAAATTTTCAATTTTTCTTATAACTTTATTGCTTCGTATCAAATATAAGCTAACCAAGATTTCGTACTAATATAAACAACATTTAATTCGAAATGCAAAATATATACTGTGAATTAATCATTAAAAAACAAATGTATTATCACCCAATATTTTTACTTCAAAATAACCATTTAGCGCATAATATTTACTTCAAAATAACTAGAATACGAACTAAAACTAATTTACGAACAAAGTTATTATCACCCAATATTTTGGCTTATTATAGTATTTGCAAATAAAACTAATATTTTCTGTAATTTATGAACTGATACATATTTTCTGTAATTTACGAACTAATACATATTTACGAAATCTTGGTTAGGTTATATTTGATACGAAGCAATAAAGTTATATGAAAAATTGAAAATTTAACGCAAAATCTCGTCGATACGAATCAATTAGCTTATTTGTCTAATTTTTTTGAAATCAGTCCTTAAACTATTTTATTTTGCTAAATAGGTCTCAAATCATTCTTTATTTGCTATTTTGGTCCATGTAAATAAAAATTCCGATTTTGCCCTTTCAATTTTTTATTATTTTAATTTTTTTTGAATTAACGGTTAAATTGACGGAAAATCTAACGATAGGACTAAAATCGCAAAAAAAGGAGTTTAAGGACTAAAATCGCAAAAATAAGGAGTTTAAGGTGAAAAAAATAAAAAAAATAAGTTTGAGGACAAAATTCGCAAGAACAAGAAGTTGAGGGTCAAAAAAACAAAAAAAAATTGTTTGAGGACAAAATTCGCAAACACGCGAATTTTGAGGACTATTTTTGCCAATTTGCCTTATTTTAATTCTGAAAGTTTGAAAATGTCTGTGTCTCTACATATGGTAAATCGTAATGTAGGGAAATATGCATTTACTTTTAGTGCTTTTAATAGATGTTGAATTCATAATCTTCGGTAATCATTATGTATTTTTAATAAAATATTATTATATATTATCATACGTAATGGATTATATGATAATTTGAGAACCATAAATCAATCTATATCATTCATATAATCTATTAGGTGACTTAAATAGAAGATGCTTAATAATTATACATTAAAAAAAACATCTACCTATCCAAAAAAAAAATTAAAAATCGAAATGTACGATGACCTATATTTTACACCTTTTATATTACTCTCTTCGTCCCACTATTAGGGATCACATTTTTTTTCGGTATGAAAATTAAAAGAATAAATAATAAAACATGAGAGATGTAGATGATAAAGTATAAAAGAGGATATGATTGAAATAATGAAAAATTAGGAAAGAGAAAATGATAAAATAAAAGAGATTATGTTAATTATTTGTTAAATTCAAATAATAACCATTTTTAATAAGATATTCCAATTAAGAAATATGATCACTTATAATGGAACTGAGGAATACATCCTAATAATAACAATATTCGAACTTATAATATCTAAAGCTAGCTATACAAAATAGATTATAATATGGTAGGCGTATCACGTATGACGTATGTGCTCACGCCACACCGACTTGTGCTTACTTACCTTTCTTCGAAATAAGCACGATAATTAAGATAATGGAGGTAAATGTATAAAGTTGTGGTGTAAATGTATAAAGGGGTGAGGTCCACTTGTTTAGATTGATTGTGGTTCACTCATTTATTTTTTTATTTGGTATGAAACATAAATAATGGGACAACCAAAAAAGATAAATGAGACATTAATAATGGGACGGAGGAGTATCAATTACTCGTGACCGCTCGAATTCAATTTGTCCATTTGTGTCCTACTTTTTGCCGAGCTCCTTCCTTTCGTTTTCCCCAAACTACCCTTCATTAATGTATTTCATTTTAAAAACGATTTTCGAGAATTAAAATCACTTCCCCTTTTTAAACGAGATAAACTTGCTTTGTTTTTCTAATTTATAAAATTGTACGTAGAATCAGGATTCGTATTTAGGTGATTTAACAAAGCTTACATGTAATATTTTCATATCAAGACTACTAAATAAATTTGTATGTCTTGCTTTTAAAGTCTAAAAAGTTTGAGATGCTCGTAACTCGAATTACTGGGACATTTAATTATATCATGAGAAACCATCAAATGGACGGAATCTTGTTGATGTAATCCTAACTCATTGCATAATTAGTTTGCCTCTCTTACAATTTCGCTGCAATTTAATCTTATATAATCACAAGCTTCATTACCAATAAATATTGGATAAATTAGTATAATAAATTGTAAATTACATAGAAACGGAATGAATTATATAAAAAGAAAACAAGAAATAATATGCACCCATCATCTTATCATGAGATAGTTGAGATTGAATTTGTTCTAAAATATTATTTCTTATGTATATTCTTTATATATTTTATGCATAAGGGCAAAATTATAAAAATTATAAAGATTTATGCATAAAACATACAATGAATATTGCATATTTCCTATTCCAATGTAACTCTGTCTTGATCCATACCTTATATATAAAATACGAAATTTTGTTTATATATAATAAATTGTAAATTTTTTTCATAAATTATGAACTGTAAATTGTTCGTGGAATTGAATTTATTTATTTATCCTCCTACATAATTGCATCCCTTTGAATAAAGGTAGGATGAATCAAATGAGTGTGTGTTCCCATATTATATCATGATTTGATGTAAAACAACTATATTTGCTTTTTTGAAGGATATTTTACGTCGGTATTTGAGATTGAACTCGATTCTTATCATGACAATGAAAATTGGTTTGTGGGCCCTATTAACTCCATTAAAATTCTCTATTTGTTTTAAATTTCAAATCTGTGCGTGGAGTTTTTTGAAATATTATTATTTTATAATAATTGGATAGGGATTAGGTCCCCCCGAGGCGAAAAGATTGGCGGACAAGTTTTGCTATTTTATGAAATTATTTGGTAGGCGTATGACGTCTGGGCTGACGCCATCTCAGACTCGCGTTTACTTAAGCGTCAAAAGATTGCTGACCCTTCAATTCAAATTTGTCATGTGCTGATTTTCTGCTGGCTCCTGCTTCTCATTTCACACGGACGCTTCGAAAACCCTTAGGGGCGTTTGGTTCGCGAAGGGAAACGGAAAGGAATCAAGAAAGGGAAAGGAAATGCAAGACTTAGAATGATTACCTATATGCCTCCTGTTTGGTTCGATTGTAGAAAGGAAATCGATTCCCCATGTTTCCCTTTGTGGGTGTTTGGTTCAAATAGGGGAATGATTTTTTTTTCAATGTAATTTATACTTCAATATTATAATATATACAAACTTAGATATATGCAAAATCCAACAATCATCCAAAATTAACATATCAAAATAATAGCATCCAAAGTTAACATCATCCAAAATTAACATCATCCAAAGTTAACATCAACCAACAATCATCCAAAGTTAACATAACAAAATCCAACACCAAAGTATCCAAAGCCAAAAGAACAAATATTATCAGTGCACATTATCGTTGTTACCGGAGGTACGGTCACGAAGTAAATCTTTAACAAAATCCGCTTTCATTTCTGGAGGATAGCTGAAAAAGAGTTTGAGGTCAAGTGGTCGAGCTATAAGAGCCCTTGATGCAGCAACCACCTCTTCACGTGATAGACCATCTACTTGTAGTAGTTCACTCAACACTTTATCGGTTTTGTCTTCGGTGTCTTTCTCACGGTTATCAGCTCGAATCCAAACACTAGCCATTCCTTGGCTAACATTCGAACTCATTTGCAAAACTGAAAGAGATCATGTCAAACAAAAATTCCAAAATGCTAAGCAATTACACAAAACTGAAAATGCCTTTCGTGCAGAACCAATTAACACCTATTGAACCAATTCTTAAGCAATTACTTTCGTGTCTATCGAAAATCACATGGTTTGAACACCTATTAACATCACATGCAGAACTAATTACATGGTTTGACATCAAAATTGCTGACTGCCTATCAAAATTGCTGACTGCCTTTCGTGCAGAACCAATTTAACATCACATGGTTTGAACACCTATCGAAAATCCTAAGCAATTACACAAATCGAAAATCCTAAGCAATTACACAAACTGAAAATCCTAAGCAATTACACAATTATCGAGAAATAATTTCACAAAATCCCCAAAAAATGCAAAACCCCAAGGGGCATACCTGCGGCGCCGTTCGGCGGCGATTGAAGCGGACGACGGTGGTGAAGCGGCGTCGGCGAGCAGTGCGACGTAGGGAGACGGAGGGAGAGGCGAGAGAGAAGGGGGACGGAGGGCGACGACGACTGAGAGAGGGAGACGGCGACTGAGAGAAGGGGGACGGAGGGAGACGGCGACTGAGAGAGAGAGACGGAGGGAGACGGAGGCGAGAGAGAAGGGGGACGGAGGGAGACGGCGACTGAGAGAGGGAGACGGAGGGAGACGGAGGGAAAGGGGAGAGAAGGGGAGAGAAGGTTGAGCGGCAGTTTTTTTTTTTTTAGGAGTGAAGGGGAGAGAAGGGGGAAAGGGAAAAGAAATCCCAAGGGGGAGGCGGGGAATCAAAAATGCTTTGACTAGGGTTTTCGATTCCCCAAAGTGGGGGAATCAATTTTCGAAAAAAATCGAACCAAACACTATCTAACGGAGTCAACCCTCCTATTTCCCTTTCCGTTTCCTGATTCCCCCCAACCAAACGGCCCCTTAATATTTTATATTAGATAATTGAATATAATCAAATATTTTGATATGACACGATATTTTAATTATTGTATTTATTATGTGTTAGTATACATTCTACCTGATTTTAATGAAATAAAACATAAAATCAACTTATTTAACACTTTAAATAACGTATGCAATCTGTTCTTATTGTATTATGTGTCATGTGCGTACAACATAACATCCTAATTCCTGAGTTGGCATAACATGACCTAAACATTAGATAAACTTCATTCTCATAGAAAATTTATAAAATGCATCAAACCTATCACTAAATCTCATTTTTGTGTAATAGCATATAAATCAGTTGCTAAATTTATTTTATGTAACAGCTTATGAACTATAAAAAGGATGCAAGTTAGAGACTAGCCTTAAATGTTTGATAGACTTATCGATAGCAGTGTTTGTAAGTAAAACTCAAACTAGACATTTTAACCTCAAGACAACTACCTAAATTTATTGGTCATTCTAAAGAACAAAAATCTACACACCCGTGTTATAATATACTCCTTTCATTCCACAATTGTTTAGCCACTTTTATTTTCGGGTTATCTCACAATTATTGCTCATTAGTCATTTTCCAAAAATAGTAAATTCTTACAAACATTTTATTTGATGGTCCACGTCTTTCCACACAACTAATAATTATCCTTAAAAATCGTGTCGGAAAGTTTTAGAGCAAGAATTGTGGGACTAATGAAGTATATGTATGATTGTAAACAAATCGAATCGAGTCGAATATTGCATCATTCAATTTGTATTTGCTTCGCTATTCAAGTATTTGTAGTCTTAGTCATTTATTTTTTTAATATTAAATCCATTTTGTATTCGTTTCATTTATGTTAATCGAATATTCAAATCGAATCAAATATTCATTATTTTATTACTATTTTATAATATTTATCTCATTCGAATATTCGATTCATTTTTAATGGTTAATGATAAATATTCAATTCAATTTAACAATCCACAAAGAAAAAATAATAGTATTAATTATCAAATTCAATATAAATAATATTCAAGATTAATTAAATAATATTTTTATATCAAAACAATCATTATCAATATCAAACATCTAAATAAGAAAAAAAACAATTGTGATCATCATATAATATTCATGGACTAAATTATTAATGGCTTTCATTACTGTATTTTATTAATTAGATGTGTTAAAAAATTTGTCCAATATTTGTGAATATCGAATCAAATATCATAATTTCATATTCGTATTTGAATACTAATCAAATTGAATCGAATATATATTATTTGAATTCGAATATCAAAATCTCGAATACGTATATCGAATCGAACAAAAATATTTAATTCATTTTACGACCTTAGGTATATGAGGTGCACGTTTGTGTTCATTATATTATTTAAATTATAATGGTCGAAATTATGTGAAATGATTTAATTGGATATTTTACTTCGGCATCAAGAAAATCGGTGAATTGGGTCCCCCTCGGGTCTTATATATTTCTCTAATAAATTAAGAAATGGAATTATTTGTCATGGAAAATAACATACAGAAAAGAACAAAAAAAATAACAGGAGTTCCATTAATTAACATTTGTCAAGTCTAATATTTGGAATTTTCCACTTTTTTCTTTTTTGAGCATATGAGCAATTAATTGACAGGTTGACAGTCCGTTTATGATTCGGTTAACCGGTAATTCGGTTTCGCCAAACTTATGACCGAAAACCGGACCGAAAGTGTTCGGTTCGGTCCGGTTTGTTGACCGAAAATTTCAGTCGGTTTCCCGGATCGGCCGAATTGACCGTTTTTTTTTTTAATCGCACTTGATACTATCTTGTTAGTTTTTTAAATAATTTCAAGGAGAACAATGATGCTAAACTCTTCAGAAAAATTAGAGGTGACAATTTCATGTATTTTGGAGTAATCGAATGCTAATGTAGAGCTTGCTGCTATGCCTATGTAACC
Organism: Lavandula angustifolia; assembly: GCA_028984105.1. NCBI lineage: Eukaryota > Viridiplantae > Streptophyta > Magnoliopsida > Lamiales > Lamiaceae > Lavandula > Lavandula angustifolia. The sequence continues at coordinate 8,731,023 of CM054816.1, forward strand.
CTAATTCTGCAAAAATGTAGAGCTTGCTGCTATGCCTATGTAAGTGCTGGAAGTGAATACAGTCACAGGTGCAGCAAAAAATATTTAATTGTTATACATTTTTAATACATTAAATTAATATTTAATTGTAATACATTAAATTCGGTTATGTTTAATACATTAAATTCGGTTATGTTTAATATTTTTAATACATTAAAGTAATATTTAATTAACATTTGAGTAATAAAAAAACTCAAATGTAATACATTAAATTAATATTTAATTGTTATGTTTAACGCATTTTTAATTTTTTAAATATTAAATTCAGTTATTCGGTTCGGTTCGGTATTTTCGGCCGGAAAAACCGAATCGACCGAAAACCGAAATGATCAAATTAATTCGACCGAAGACCGGACCGAAAACTTTCGGTTCGGTTCGGTTTTGACCGAACAAATTCGGTTCGGCCGGTTCGACCGAATAGTGCACAGCCCTATTTATGAATATGAATCAGTCATTTGTTATTGCATCTTGCTTTCAAATGAGTGGTGGAAATGGAGTAAGAAAAAGAAAGTTTGGGAGATAATTTCTTTATTCTGTTTTTATGGTGTATAATTATTCCACAAGATTTCCAATTCGAAAATCTTTGGATTTATGCCAAATGAGTGATTGTGATCATAAATGAAATTGAAATTCTACTACTCTGCCGTCCCACTCCAATAGTCATAAATGAAAATTAAGAAAATTGTTAGATGTATATAAATTATATTACAATCTTTTGCTATTTTTGGAAAGGCAATGGATCTATTAAATTATATTAGAATAATATTTTTAGTTGAAAATGGTGCACAATTAAAATGAAACAATTCGAAAAAGAAAAAATAGATAATTGTAATGAGAGGAAAGAGATAATATATTAAGAGAATTTATGCCTTTGGATTTTGACCTCCATTTCACATGTTGCGTCTATTACTATTACTATTACTATTTACTAATAAAGACAATAAAGTCCCACAAACTTCATTGTTTTGGAACTTCTTTTCCGTAAATTAAAAAAATCTCCTATCTCAATTTAGTTTGTAGACTATCTGGAATAAGGGGGGTATTAAATATTGATGCATAACTCACGTTATTTAATCTGGAATGTTGCATCTAGACAGGCTACCTCAGTATTATCCCAATATGTATAGTATAGGGATCAAATCTAATTGTACCTTTTTTTTAAATTTAATAATGCGATATGCATCGTTCTTGTTTACATGATTATGACATTATGATAATATGCTGCAAAATTCATAGACATTATCGAAAAGCCCATGTATCAGGTAGAGCGGCCCAATAAGAACCCTAATTTCCCAAAATAGCTCTATGTAAATCAGAACTATTCCTCACCCCTATAACTCTATAAACACCCCTCTCTCTCTCCAAGATTTTCACCAAATTTAGCTAAGATTCGCCGGTTTGAATGTTGGTAAGAGGGGTTTCTATATTTCATCGAAACCCTAACTCCAGCAGTTAAACTCTGACTTCTCTGTTTTCCCAATATCATTTTCCCTTACTTTCGTTTTCAAAATTTCTAATTTCGTAGGTTTGATTTTTGAATGATCCAATGATGGCATATATCTTTGAGACCTGATTGTCAAATTTGATGACAACTATAAGCATTTTTGCTGAGGATTTAGCCCTTCGACATTAAGAAAATGCATTTTGTTGTTTTCTACTCAACTGGTGAAATTATTTATTGATATAAGTGTAACAGAAAATTTTCCATTGAAATAGTTACTGATTTTACAGATGATTGAAATGATGATCGCACTGGCTCTTCTGAGCAGTTGATGCACAAAAAATGAATTGGTTGGATTCAATAAATTAGAATATCATTAATAAATTAAAATTGTAAATATTTTTAAGTTGTGGTTAAGGTAGCCATCAGGCTAATCATAAGTGATTGCAAAAACGGTTTTGGTAAGTGATAGACTTACTTTTGATAATTTTAAACTCATGAGAGTAGATGACATGTTGTTGAGAAATTATAGGTTTTAAACACAACTAATCAATTCAAACATTGATTTTAGCATTATAATTATTGTAAATTAAAAGAAAGTATAAATGTTACTACTTTCTTGATATAAAGGAATATTTTTGTTAAAACATATTAGTATTTTCTTACTAAGTGGTGGTGAGTGTTTATATCTGAATCTAGAACTGGAACCACTTGAATTCTTCTTCTTACAGAGAGCTACATACAAAATAACTCTAAAACCAAAATTTAAATTTTATAACCATATTAATTGTGTACTTATTAATTTACAAATTACATTTGCTATTGTTGGTCCGGAGACGAAAAGTCAGGTGTAGAGGGGGGGGTGAATACACCTGAGCTCTGTTTCTTTTTCTCAGTGAAGGTCGGTGAAGGCGATGTTTGCAGCGATGAACGAGCTCCCAAATAAGCCTTCGATCACTGGGGTCAAAGTGAGTCAGCTTCTGAGCTCTTCTACTGACTGATGTCAGTATTACGAAACTCAGTCGGAGACTGTAGTGCGGATAAGTGTTAGGCCCGAATTCGTCTCTTTTGAAAACGCGTTTTAGCAAGTTAAATCTTTTGGCTGTGCACTTTATAAAATACGTTTTATGCAAGCTTATAATTTTCAAGTCAGTTGAATGCTATGCAATAAAACAGTAAAAGAACACAAGCGATTTAACGTGGTTCGGATACGCAAGATCCTACGTCCACGGTCCCGAACAAGGCGGGAGAACTTGTTGATTATTCTCGAGCAAGCCTCGGCAGGGATATCGTGCACCTGGACGGTTCCTCTAAGTTATAGTCCTTAGCGACTTTACAATCCAAACCTAAGTTTAGAAGGGAGGGAATATTCTCCAACTGAGAAGGAGTTCTTACAACAAGAACAATTCACTAAATGTGAACTCTTTCGGATCTAAGCTATGAATTTAGCAATGAGCTTAGTCTCAGAGAAGAAAGGGATCAAAGAGCTCTGAGAGATGAACTACAAGAAGTGTTCTATGAAAACTAGTTCGTCTCTGGATAAGCTTGAAGGTTCTAGAGCGTTGTGAGCTTGAATGATTTCCCTTGATTTCGCGTATATTACTTTCTCTGTGAAATCTTCAAATCCTTCTCTATTTATAGTTGTGAGTTGTGACATATGTCCGTTGGAGACGACGATGCCACGTGTCACAAGCGTCTCAAAGAAAACGGCCACTTTTCAACTTTGTTGCGGCGGGGCGATTAATGCGCTTAACGTTCTCATGAGAGCAGCTTTTACTTGTGTAGAGTAGGTAAGCGTTGTCGGCTTCTCATTGGTCGAGGTTTGTAGTTGGTGAGTGTCGAGTTGACCGTTCAAACTACCTCGTATGTCTTCTTGCCGAACATTTGAAGGGACTTTAAGTGCTTTGGGTCGCTTTTACGTCGGATCTGATGACTCGGAAAGTCTGTCTTCTTCGGTCGAGTCGTCCGACCGATAAAGTGAGCTTCGATGAGTCGGTTGGTCGACTGCGAAGGTATACTGCTTGCACTTTGGTTCTTCTACCGATGACCATCGGCTTGTAGAGAATGCTTCTGCCGAGGTCCGGGCCACTGATGCGGGATCTTTAACTCGAGTTTGATATCACCGGCGACGAAGAATGCAAGCGATTACACTGATGACGTGGGGTTTTGAAAAGTATCTTCATCAGAAGATCAGTTCAACAACTACCCCGTACAGGACTTAGACAAAATAATAAGCATTACATCAAGTCTAACCTATACATCAGCTAATCCTATCGACACACTAATCTACTGATATCAGCTCGGTTTTGGGATCTTCAATTCCATAGTACTACTATGATTTCCCCCAATTTCTTTTAACCCTAGAACAGCTGAGTATCAATCTACTGACTCATATCCAACAGCTATTATTGATTAATTTAGTCGAGCCCCAAAAAAAACTAGTCAGGCAGCTGAAATATCCTAGAGGCATAAGATTAATCCATGCTAACATATCAGAGCATTTAAAACAGTCATCTATGCCAAAATTTACTGATTTTACAAAATCTATAGTGTCTAATTCCATTAGCGAACTGGAGATGCAAAGAAAATAACTGCAAAATAAACAAAAAAGCCAGCTAAAAGAATTCCTGCATAGATATAGTTCTGGGAATACTGCGTCGGCAATTTGTATTCGATGCTACAGCACTTCATCTTCTCCCTCTCACTCGCCAGTACATGATCCACGTACCTGCAAGTCACACGTAAATCGAGCTAAACACGACATTCGAATATCCAAAACGAAAATAAGACAACAGATTAAGACTGTATTGAAGCAGCAAAGAAGGTTAGAGAACACATACTGCTGGGTGAACATTGAGCTTTGCAGTATCTCAGAGCTGTTTAGATTAGCATCTTGTAACCGATGATCATATAGTAAAGAGGAGAGCTCTACGAGTTGCTCCTCGAGGCTCTGAATATAAAGGAACGTTGATGATTAAAGATGTAGAATTTGATGATGAGTGTAGTATTTGCATTAGATTTAAAGACTTACATCCAGGTACTTCTCTAGACGATCGACTAACTCGTGTGGGAATGGCTCTGGCAGATTGGTTTTCTTCTTGTAGAACTTCTCAAGCCAGAGATCTGTGCTAGTCTTGTTCTTTTTACCCTTCACCGGTTCTCCTAGAGGAGTTTTGAGGTGTTGTGCGGCGAACCCTTGAACGGCCTGCAAGAGATGTTTAAGTAAAGTGTACGGACCAAGGTTTTAAAAAACCCAACTGAGGCCCGCCTCGAGGCCCGCCTCGAATCGGAACGGCGAAAAAACGCCTTGAGGCTTACGCCTCAGTCCATGCGTTTCTTTTGAGCGCCTCGTTCCGGCGAGGTGCGCCTCGAGGCGCGCCTTTGAGACATTTTTTCATTGAGGCGGTCCCTTTTTTTATCGGGCCATAATTCGAATTCTTATTAAATTAATGTAATTGAGCTTAAACCCAATTACATTAATTAGATTTTCAATTAGCCCAACCCAAAATATTTAGATTAGAATTAAAATTGAGTAGAAAACAGCGTGAATTGTGAATTGTATTGTCGGGCCGCTCCTCCCTGCCGCCGTGAAATTGCATTCTCGCGCCGTGAAATCGTGAATTGCATTCTCGCGTCGCTCCTCCCTGCCGGCGTCGCCGAAACCGCCGCCGCTCCTTCCTGCCACCGTCGCCGAAACCGCTACCGCTCCTCCCTGCCGCCGTCGCCGAAACCGCAGCCGCTGCTCCTCCCTACCGCAGCCGCCGAAACCGCTGCTCTTCCCTGAAATTAATGCTGCTTCCAGACACCCGTTATTAGTGCTGCTTCCAGAAACGAAGAGGTTATAGTAAATTAGACATTTCTTTATGTGATTAATTGCCTAAAGTTTTATTAGATAGCTGGGTATAATTAATTATTTAACTTAATAAAACGAAGAGGTTAGCTATGAGCTAGTAAGATTCATTGTATTCTTCTTCCAGAAAAGACATTTTGGCCACCAATTCCCATGTATTTCACTAAAAAGTTAAAATCCTAGTTGTGGAAAATATTGAACCCCATGTATTTTGAATTTGAGAGTATTTTAAACTTATGTGTTATTATATATTTATTAGGGGAAAAAAAATAAATTTACGCCTCAATTTTACGCCTCGTTCCGTTTCGAGGCTTACGCCTCGTGAAACCATGGAAAAACGCCTCGAAACCCGTTTACGTTTTTTAAAACCTTGGTACGGACTTTTGAAGGGGATAAAGAATTGGGATGAGAATGGAATTACCTCGGATGTCTCTCTTATACGGTGGAGGGCAGCATCAACACGAGCATATACCGCGTTTCTCTGCAGAGTAAGCAACGACAGAATTTCAGAACTTGCTTACTGTGGATTGAGATTTAAGGTGTTTTTTCATAATGCATAAAAAGGGCAGGTGTACCAGTGCTACATCTCGTAGTAATTGACTGATTTGAGCCGTGTTTGAGAACGGTCCAAATGGATGGCAACCAGCAGCCAAGAGCCAATTGACGATGGGTCGCTCGTGTATGTGAGAAGCCTTTTCAAATGGTGCACTCATTCCGCCCACAACAGAGGCTAGACCGGCCAATATATGGCGCTGAGCTTGAGATGGTACAGCCTGCCTTCTCTCTAACTCGGAAACATAACTGCCCAACAAACGAAGGAGAAATGATGTTCAAATATGTTAAAGAGCTATAAACCTTGATATGTATAATTACTGGTCAAATTGCAATGGTTTGTAAACTGGAAACTACTGATTAAAATCTCTGGAAGATAAAAGCACAACACAAAAATGATGCTGGAGGTAATCATATTCCATATTAAATATGTTTAAACAACTACACGATTTGAAGATAAATTATACTCCCTCCATCCCATTAGTATTGTCTTCTATTCCTCAAAGGGGTGTCCTGTAAGTAACGTCTTGTTTCTAAAAAAGGCAAATAATATGTCGCAACAATTTAATTTATCCAAAAGTCAAACATCAAACACCACATAATATTATTTTCTTAAATCTCCGTGCCCAAAAGAAACCAGACACTACTAATGGGACGGAAGGAGTACATGGCAGTCGAAGAATAGATAAGAGTAAAGCTCAAACAATATGGCCATGGAGGACTTACCTCAGAGGTATCTTGTCATTTTGATGCTGAAGAACAATGACCACATCATTACTTGTCCATACAAGACTTTCATCTTCCATCATAAGGTCATCATCTACATCAGCCAATGATAGCACAAATCTGCAATACAAAATACCATAAGGCATTTGTAATATTACAAACATATTATTGGAAATTAAATGCTTAATAGAAAAAAATAATTGTTATTGCCAATTTGGCATCATCAAATTCAGTCATATAGAAGGCTGCTTCCACCTAAAAAACTACTAATTAAAGATTTGAAATGTGCAATCATTCATGAAAACACAACAGCATTGATTTTGCTTACACTGGAACCACTCTTGTTCCATAAGTTCGGAACAGGTCTCCTTGTTTTTTCTTTTCTGATCTCCTCTTTTCCTTTTGATTCTTTGAGCCATAAGAAGCCCAAAGAGGTTTGTGCTTTAGGATGGAATCACCGGTTCCATCAGAATCATCCATCCAGGTCTGTAAATAAACTTTCAGGGTTAAGAATTTGGAAAAAAATACATTAAAAAAAAAAAACATCATAACAAATACTAGATTATGTGAAACTTAAATAAACTAACATTCAGGCATAAGCATAAGATTGCCACAAACACAGTGAATCTTGCAACTAAGAAGAATCAATATGTACTAAAACAGTTGCCAACAGTATCCCAATAATGTTCCATTAATTATCAGTGAGTAACAACCTGTCGAAGAAAATATTTACTCGAAAGGGTTGGGTCAGACACATCAAGTAGACCTGCTGCAAGCACATCGGCAGATCGTTCCATTTCCTGCAATTAGAATGATAATCAGATAACATGATGGTCAGGCATAGTTAAATTTGACATTTATATTAAAATATTCACTGAAATACAGTAATAATGCAGCACTTGTTCGAGGAAGGAAATTAAAAATTGGAAAGCATATCAACAGTGTATATAAATTTAAACTGAATCTAACACAACTACCAATGCGATATTTTTATCAATTTCGAAGATCCATCATTAGCTCCAAGGAACCTACCTCCTTAAGAATTGCTCCATCCAAATATGTCTTTGTGTGGACATGAAAACGTCCATCCGTCTTGGTTTCTTGAAGGGAACGACCCCTCATTGCTTTCGAAACAGCTATAGCCAACTTTTCATGGCGATGTAATGCATGTGTGCCCCCAACAATCACAACTTCCTGCCCTTGGTGAAGCATCTTTTTGACCTTGAAGAGAATCAAGTAATGCATAAGTTAATAACAGTGTGACTTTAATGGTGCATGTCCAACTTACAAAATATGAAAAAAAATACAAGAGTTCAATCAGAATTCAGAGCGTTTAGGATTAGAGTCGAGGAAATCTCACCTCCACTTCAATTGCTTCAACAGCTATACTGTAATTATGGCCTTTCGACATGATATTATACCTATTATGATTCTGAAGGACAATAATAGGTACCAGTAACCTAGTGGTCATATCAACAGTTTCATACCTGGTCCAGGAAAGAAGAAAATTAGGCAAGATACATAAATTAAACCACCAAACCAGACAGGAAAAGTAACATTACTCTTTCTGGAGAACAAATTTTTATTTTAGTGAGACATTACAGAATGCTGAAGTACGCAGAAAACGAATGCAAAACAGGAAAATGAAAGACGAAAACAAAATCATGGAGGAACATCAAGTGTTTCCTTGTGCGACATTGAACATGTTCAATCATCTGACAGGATGCTGATTAGGAATGGAGTGAAAAAATTTGTGGTCAAGTTGAAACTAATTAAATATGACGACAAAGTAAGCCTCTTTAGTAGAATCACCCTTTCCCAGTAAAAACATTTAGAGAACTGAAAAGACCAAAGACTCTCATCTAATCCTCAAAACCAATTTGGAACTCGGTTTCATCCAAATCAGTTGACATAAGTACACATGAGCTTACTCTTGAATTTTTGGTTTCTGGCTGCTTTACGAGCACGAGATAATAAATTTATAGCAAGACAAGTAGAGTGAATGCATCTTGGTTAATGCAAATCAGGCACACATACAATCTTGAGCTCTTATAGAGAGGACATAAGTAGAATACCTAACATCAGGGGCTATAACATGCTCCACTGTGGTTGCAATAGCAGCAGAGAGTTTTCCGATAAAAACATCATGAGCAGACTGCTCGCCACCACTACCGGGTCTAGGAAACAACACACTTTGTAGTCGAGGTAGTGTCCTTGGATTGACACTTCCTTCTTCAGTTTCAATTTTCCCATAAGTACAAGGTCCAGCAGAGAGATCAATCACAACAAATCTGGGATTTATGTGATCCAGGTATATTGGAAGTTTGGAAAGACAACAAAGGTGACAAAAGATGAGAGTAAGAAATCTTCAGAAAATTGCAAAGTAAATGCTACATCAAACAGACCCAAACTCTGAGTTGAGTTTGACAATAAAATGACTTTATTCCAGCAGATAGACTACACGTTTACTAGCACTAGATGTGCAGAGGTAAATGTACCTGCCAGATCCTAGCCAAATCTGAGATGCACCTCCTCCATTATACCGGTACCGATATATGTAGCTCCCCTCTTGGTTCTTCAACTCTTCTTCAGTCAGATGTGGGATTTTGCCATACATTAAGCTATCAAGATCAACACCTTTGTTTCTAGGATCTATTCTTAGCTGCAAAGACATAATAGAAATATTGAATTTAGTATATTCTACAAAGAAAAACATACTACAAAATCAGCAAATGCAATCTCTAGTTGTGGGTTCAAACCTAGCAAGATTATACAAATCACCTTGTCAAAGTTAACCACAAAGATAGCAGTTGGCCTGGGTCTGTCCATTTCTTCAACAGGGAATCCCCCATTTTCTATGTCAAACAGGTAAGAGTAAAGTTTCTCAAATTCAGGTTCAACAGCTGTTGCTTCAACCTCAAATAGAGGAACTTCCCTTCCAAAATCTACCTGTTGGCTAAAAGGGAACCATAGTTTCATAAACCCCAGAAAGTAACAAAAGGTAAGGAAGAGTAGAAGTATGCATGTGGTGTCACCTCTCTTGCAGTGCCAGCTGGATCCATGGCTAATCTAACAGCTTTCTCCAATGCTATCAATTCCGGCTGTCCAGCCTACAGAGAGAAGAGAGAAGGAATCATGGCTACAATTTCTAAAAGAAATATGCATCGCTCTATGATAGAAGCAGAGACAAATCCTGATCCACTGGAAGTCTGGAACCATAAACAGTCTTGCTAGTATACCATCAAATGCCGAATTAGCTGTCAGAGAGGCACTCATTGGTAGGAGCCATCTTTCCCCATAATTACGCTATTAATTTTATAGTGTTGTCTTCTTTTACAGAAAACTAAACATGTAAGTTAAAAACTAATATGTTAACCTGGAACAAATATTTAGCTATTCATATGAACTAAACAGAATAATATATTTATTACCCCAAAAGTCCAATATTTCGATTTTGCTGGCCCTCTCTGTAGAATATAGTAACATAACAGCACAGAAACATAACATAGAAACATCAAGCAAGGTGGTATAAATATCCAAGGCAAAAATTAAAGGGCTTACCGGGAATGCATTGAACACTACATGGTGCTCAATATCAAGTGGCTGGCCAGTCTCTAAGCATGAAGGTCTGTGAGATGGAAAGGCAACTCTCAAAAACTCCTCCAATTTCTGGGAATCTATAGAATATCTGTAGCCTCCGTCACCATTGAATCCAATAAGGACCACATTTACTTCAAGAGGGACTTGAAAAGGGACCTGTTATAGCGAAAAGGATGTAAGCGGATACCAAACCAAACTCGGAATCTAAAAGTGATTTTTTTTTTCACAACAGCTTGTACATAATACTGAACAGCGACAAAAAGATGAAGACTATTGCAGTCAGGGAATAGCTCATCCTCATGTAAAATCCTAGAATTATTTACAAAACCAAATTATAGTGATTCATATTTTCATATGCTTGGTTCAGCATGAAGAACTACAAATCAGATAATATAAATATTGTGAAGAACCAATCTCTTAGTCGAAGAGGAAGTAGGGATGGAGGGAGGATTCAAACCCTGACCTCCGCAGAAGCAAAGTTTTCTGGAACTACGCCACGGCAAAAAAGCCCAAAATAATTTCAATGCTCCCATTATTCTAAATCAAACACAACATCAACCAGCTTCCAAATTGAAAGACCTATACTAATCTGTAAATGCAGAGGATCGTAATAAAGTTCAACTTTAAAAGGAACCTCAAAACCATACAAAACATACAAAGTTACTCAAGTCAATCCATCACCTCAATGATTCTCATTCAATGGTCATGATTGATTGTCAAACAAAGTTACTCAAGTCAATCCATCACCTCAAAATTGTCGTATATGTTCAGAAATATCAATTCCTGAGACTTCAACAACAAAACTTTCCAATCCTATAAACTCAAAGAATTTGTAATTGTAAACAAACACATACAAAAACAAAGGAAAAAACACAATGTATCAGTCTGCCAATCCAACACTAGCAATGATTCAGCAGCAGAAAAACAGACATGAGAAAGAAGTCTCAGATTACAGCAACAACTATAACACGCATATACAAGAAACCTACTAAGTAGATAAGCCGACTCAAGACATAATATTTCAGCTTGCTAATGCACAATTCGACCAAACCAAAACCGAAAAAAAATTTTGCATCATCAAATACGAAATTAGGTTAATTAGAAAACCTATCAAAACATGCGAAAGAGCCAATGCGCAGATTGACACAACTTCAGCAAAGAATCATTTGCAAACTCCACCACAAAATATCTCTTCAATCACACACTCAAAGAGAGTAGAAAATCTCAACTACGCCGATATCGAACACATTCGAGGTGCGATTCATACCTCAGCGCGAGAATGAAGCATCTGCCTAACATCAGATCGCACGGAATCCTTGACATCCTGAAACGCACCGTGGTGCCACGTCGGATGCCCTGGGTCTCTACGATACGCCTGAGGCGCAGATTCTACACAAATCACGCTCAACAAGACTACCAACACTAAGCATGAGATTTTAATCCCCTTCATGCTTCAACCTAAACTGAAAGAAAGGGGACAAAACCCCAAAAGAAACCACAGATCTCGACGAATTCCCCAAAGGAAATCCCTTCAATTTCAGTTTATTGGTCGTTTTTTCAGCTGATTTTCTAACCTTTTCACTTCGACAAGTCGATTGCCATTTGACTGAGCACCAGCACTAGCTGAATTCGACATCTGCTCATTTGGGCTTGCATTCATGGAGTTGGGCTTCCCTTGTTAAGCGAAATACGTCAGTTCCTGTAATCGGGCAGGGCTTAAATCAGTTATATTTATCTACTACTTCATAGACCGGGCCGGGCCTTATGTCATAATTTATTGAACGGCTTTATCATCACAATCCCATAATAAAAATAGGGAGAATTGCAGAAATAGGCAAATATGTAAATTTATTTGCAAAAGTAGACAAAATGTGTATAAATTATAAAAATAGGCAAATACTTTTTTTTTAAATATTTTAAATTCTGACTGCACCTACTCTAAACCCTATTCTGCAACGTCAAACTTGATTTTGAATCAAGTAGGAGAATTTGCTGAAATTGAGAACTTTCATTATACAATCATTTTAATTTTGATTGATGAATATATATATATATATATATATATATATATATATATAGCGTAAACGATACTATTGTTTATTTTAATTTTCATTACACAATCATTTTAATTTTGAGTGGTGATTTATCTTTCAAAAATAATAAAAAAAATTTAATTAGGATTGATATTATTAATAATTTGTGTAGTATTCATCAAGATAAGTGCTACGTCATCGATACACAACGTAAACGCTCGATTTGTTCTTTGTGCTTAGATTTTGCGCTCGAGCGCTTAGATAATTTTTATGAGCGCTAAGGTAATTTTTTTTCTTCAAGTTTTAGGTGATTAACTATTTTTGATTTTCTTAATTTAATTATTTATTTTTATGATATCCTATTCCAAATTTATTTTATGAAATAAATTTAATTTTATTAATCAAACATTTATTCCAAAATATTTTTCTTTTGGGTAAAAGTATTTTCAAGTACAAAAATTCTTCCATAAAAGTCAACTGAAATTACGAGAACTTACTTTTTATTTTCAATTATTAATACTCATACAAGTTAAAAAGATAAATAAAAATCTAAAACTGCAATGCGCGTCAATTAGGCGGCCCTCTTGCTGGACATCTCCTCCTTGTATGGTCTGGTAGATGACAAATACTATGCTTGGTACCCTTAGGTCTACTACTGCTAGATGCCTCAAACCCAGATCGGAAACGCCCCGTCTTTGGATGACCGGCTTGTCGTCTCGCTTTAGGCAGCAACACTTCTTCAGCTTGAGTTATGGTCCACCGATCTGGAGGAGGAAGGGGATTCAATACATGTGCATACAAATCCCGGTGGGTGGTTGTTAAGTAGTAATTTGATACAAAGTCATAGATGCTGACCCCCGATTGCCTGCGTTCAAAACATTATATTAGTACTACAAAATTAAAAGAACTAATAAAGTTTTAAAACTTATTTGCTTACATGATAGCCGCAATAGCGTGCGAACATGGCAACAGATCCAACTGAAATTCACAACACGAGCACTAGCACGAGTCCAAGTGTACCTTAAAGTTATTTTTAGTCATTTTCCTTGAACTGTACAGCGGAAGTCCTTGTGACTGTATATTTATGAGCCTTTTCCACTTCATAATGAACTTTTCGCTTCGCCTCCTCGATGAGTGGATGGTCATGTGAACTCAACCGTTGACGTTTCTCATCAAACCATTTCTCCATAATTGATCGAATAATGTCAATTAGAGAGCAAATTGACAAACGTCAAGCCCACAACAACCTCGCATTAAAAGACTCGACTGCATTTGACGTTAAAAACTATAGCGGCGACGCGTACACATTGAACGGGCCCAATGTTCGGGACCTACCTCGATAAGTTTTTGGTAAGCTCCATCTTTGCTGGCTGAGAGGATTGCTGCCATGGCCTTGTTAAAAACTGATGGACGGTATGTCATCGCTGCTTTCCTAAACAACTTGGTAATATCACGATACAATCACTAATTCGTGATGTGTTCCATATACCCCCTTAATTTCTGCATAAACCAGGTCCAAGAGACATTATCCTCGATTGGTCCAATTCCGATCGCTAGCGGTACGATCTGCTCATTGTCATCTTTTGTCACTGCAACAAATAGAATGCCTGTATTTTTTCCCTTCATATGAGTCCCATCAACTACGATTACCTTTCTCAAACAGAACAGAAAAGCAGGAATGCTGAGTCCAAATGCAACAAAACAGTACTCAAATCGACCGTCGGGATCGGTTGAATAATTAGCCACAGTTCCCGGGTTTACCTGCTTCAGCATGTGCAGATATCGAAGAAGCATATTAAATGATTTTGTGTGACTACCAAAAATAGATTCGATCGCCTTATTTCGGGCACGCAACGCCTTGTGATAAACCTTTTGAACACCGAAACTATCTCGCAGTTCATTTATCATTGCACGAGGTTTCATCATCATGCCCTCATCACGCATTCTTTTAGAAAAAAATGTTGCGATGGTGTTGGAGCTAACCTTTCTAGACCCCAATTGCCTGAAATCGAATTGACATGTATGTTCCGGATTGAATTGATACACTACCCAACTTGAGGCTGGCCATGAAGCACGTAGCTGGAAGGGACATCTATTGGCATGTAGACATATGTACCATTGATATTTTTTGTTGGCTTTTAGCACTTTGAAAGACCGGCGACGCTCTAAATGCTACAAACCGACAGCGTTGGTCAATTCTTCCTTTGAACAGTAAGTTGTCCCAACATCAAGAACACCATCTTGTACGGGATCTAAGTTACTAACCCCAACAACCCCTGATTGACCAACCGGGACAAACGGAATTAACCAATTTACAATTGCTTCTCCAGCTTCTCCATCTCCTTCACCCAGGTTGAGTGGTATGTTAGTCATAAGTCGGTTAAAACCACCCTCCTTACGAATCCATGTTGCAAACTCAAAAAAAGTGTCGTAATTGCACTGAGCTCCATCATCGTTGTCTGATTCCACATAATCCTAGTCATCATCATCTTCATCATCAGAATGTTCTTCTTCTTGCAAATGCTCTTCTTCTTGCACGTACTCTCCTTCTTCTTGTTCCATATTTGTATATCCGCTTTGAAAGGTCGTATTGTCGGTCCAATTCCACTGTGAGAATTGGTCATACAGGTGTGAAGGTTGTGACGGCTCAAACGTCGGAATATACATTTCTTCTTGTTGAGAGGTTCCAACATCATCATTCGTCATCGTGTTAACAACATAGATAGTGGGATCCTCATCTGAGTTGATGACTCGAATCAGATCGCCATCGCCATTCATCAACGATTTCATCATTCTACCGGATGGAGCTACCGATATACAATACAACAAATAATGCTTATTTGTTTGCATTATGGAGTCGATACTTCTTTTTAAAGACGATATGTATAATTACCACATATGTATACTAGTTGTTCATCACCACCTATGTATTGTGTACCAGTGAAAATACCGCCAAATTTTATAATTACGCTAATCCATGCCGCCATCTAAAACAAATTAGACAAATTAGTATGTAAGTTCTCGAAAAAAATACAAATTAATGAGAACTTACGTGTTTAGTCATTTGAAAATGTTATTTTCTCAGCGTAATAACTAGTATTTCACTTATTTAGACTTAAATTAAAAGAGATCAATGTTTAATTAGTAATAAAAAATAAATAATAAACTTAATATATATAATAACACATTAAACTGCTAGGGTCATATTACGTGAAAAAATACCACAATTAAAATTATCTAAATAAGTTTATTAAGTGGAAAAAATGAAAGAAAAACAAATAAACAACCTAAGTGCTCGATAATGCAAGTAAGTGCTCGAACATTTCACCATTTTTCTACGAGCACTTAGATTGTTATTTGGCAAGATAATCTCAAACATATGCGTAGAACATCAGATCTTTGTCCTAACGAGAGTAATATTGTAGGAAAGGAATTCGATTACTAACCTCAAAACAACGTTCTTGATGATTTCAGGCTCTAGATCACAACACGTTTCGCCACAAATAATGAATCTCACACTCTTTTGGAAGGGGTAAATGAAATCTTTAAGACCATATATCAAATGCTAGTGTGTTTAAATATATATAGACAAAAAACATTCACCTCAATTATTTTGGAATGACTACTCGTACTTTTGGAATGACTACTCACTAGCTCTTTGTTGTTTCTCTTTTTTTGGTTTCTACTTCAACAATCATTATTCTCTATATATAATATTAATTGAAATATAATTTTTTGTATCACTTAATTTATAATTTTTGAATGTTTCAAGATATCTCTAAATATCTCTGTATATCTCTATATATCTATAATATCTCTCTATATATATCAATAAAAATATTTATACTTCAAGCATAAATTGGTCACTTATATATAAATTAGTTGCTTATATATATTTTAATTATAATCTATATAAATTGGTTTCTACTTCAACAATCATTATTCTTTTTTTTTGTTTAATAATATTAATTGAAATATCAATTTTTACTTAATTTATAATTTTTGAATGTTTCAAGATTTCACTAAATATCTCTATATATCTACAATATCTCTCTCTATATATAATATCATTATGATATTTAGATTTAATCAACCAAATATAATATAATATTAAATAAATGTAAGAATTGGTATGCATATCTTTGGAGAATGCAAAAATCTAATGCATTCACGGGAAATATATATTTTTACGAAAGATTCTCTCCATAAAGCTTATCATTGGTGTACATTTTTCAAAGATTCTCTACATATTTTATATATACACCTCCTCCACCTAAGTTTTTCAATACTTCAAAAATATCAAACACTTACATTTTCCTCTTGAGAACGACAATGGAGATAATTGAAAGAGGTGGCCAGGTATGTTATATATTTATTCCTTAGTGCTTTATATTCATTAGCATGTTTGTATCTAAATAAATGTTCAATAGTATTTGCTATTTTTTTGCGTAACTTTTTTAATAAATCGTGTTTAATATTTATATAGATTTAATGAACAACGTAAGCGCTTGTTTTTTCATTAACACTAACGTATGATTTACGAACGCTTAGGTTAATTTTTGAGCGCTAAGGTGATTCATAATTACGTTTTAGATTTATATTTCAAATAATTTATTTATCTTTTTTTTTTCCTTAACCTAATTGACTTCGTAAATTTTTTATTAGGAATTATATGTTTTTTAAGATACTAATGAGATTATTTAATTTAGGGACTAAGTTAGTATGATTGTCAATCACTATGAAATATATGTATGATTTGGATCTAATATGAACCTTGGATTTTGTGAGAATTTAGAACTATAATAATGGGTAGCATCCCTCATGTTAAATATTTTAATACATGACTATAAGACTAAAAAAGTATTTGAAAAAAAATAGAATTCAATCTATATTAGTATAACACATGTTGGCTGTCGTTTCTGTAATTTTTTTAATAGAATGTGTTTAATATTTATATAGATTTAATGAACAACGTAAGCGCTTGTTTTTTCGTTAACACTAATGTACGATTTACGAACGCTTAGGTTAATTTTTTAGCGCTAATGTGATTCATAATTGCGTTTTAGATTTATATTTCAAATAATTTATTTATCTGTTTTTTCCTTAACCTAATTGACTTCGTAATTTTTTTTTATTAGGAATTATATGTGTTTGCCTTGGGTTATCCTTCAAGGATTTATATAGATTTAATTTAAGGACTTCGTTATTATTATTTTTTAACTTGTTATGAATGCAGCCTACTTGGTTTTGGGTTAGAGAGGAATGTAGTGGACTATGGCTGAATATCAACTTATATTATAAGATGAAATTGCCTTCTGTTGGGTGATGATTCTATCCTCAGCACTGTAATACTTAGTGGGAAATGACTCTATCTTCCGTACTGATACGCGCTCAGTAGGCTTATGCTCTGAGTGAATCTATGAAGATTTGAAGATCCCAAAACCCTATCTTGATTGGTGAACCATTTCGTTGTAATTGTTTCTCTGAGGGTTCAGACTCAGTAGACACTCTGCTCTGGTTCAGGCGTTCAGTAGATTATCAGCCTTAGCACCAAATGTAGAAGACTCGAGACATACCGGGACTCGGCAGGAGCAAGATATCGAATAGAGTCGCAGAGAACCGAACTCGGCAGGAGTAGTTCATCGTACTCGGAGCCGATCTTCGCAAAGCCATCTCAAAGCATATTTGCTATCGAATCAAAGATCGAGACTCAAGAATGAAATGCGACAATCTTCCGAACTCATCGATCTTTTGAATGACAATTAGCATAGTCAAATACGAGGAAGAGAGAAGTCAACTTCAGTATGCCTCGAAGTTTGTTCTGTCTCAACTGCTTTGTAAACCTCGACGAATGACAAGCAGAAACCTGTCCTATACCTACTAAAGCTGCAAGTCAACAACTTTCCAGAAAAGGAGGGAAAGGACACTGTCACTCTACTTCAAAAGAGCCGTTAGCTACCAAAAGAGAGAGAGTAAGGGATGATCGTCTCCAACGGATCTTTCCAAGACTCTTCTCTATAAATAGAGGGATCATTCGAAATTTGAAGAACACCAGAAAACACAAGAACATAGAGCATTCAACGAGCAAATCAAAAAGCCTAAGTCTTCCGCAAGAACTCGAAGAATATTTCCCCGGCGAAAGACTACAATCTAGCTCTTAGGGAACCAAGCTGAACCGATATGCAAGCCTCTAGTATCCAAACGACGCTACACGAACCCAAAGCTAAACTCAGCTGTTCGTCGTTCTAGAAGCTACATTCTCGTTCCCTATCCCTCTAACCCTAAGCTCAATCGAATATATATCTATAGCTTAGACGAAGGAGTTCATATTTGAACCTGAT
Organism: Lavandula angustifolia; assembly: GCA_028984105.1. Lineage (NCBI taxonomy): Eukaryota > Viridiplantae > Streptophyta > Magnoliopsida > Lamiales > Lamiaceae > Lavandula > Lavandula angustifolia. The sequence goes on from CM054816.1 coordinate 8,749,605, forward strand.
CCTTATTGTAAAAGGACTCCTTCATAGTTGGAGAGTTAGTCAAACGCTTCAGTTTGATACCTTTGTAAACTGAGACTTGCCAGTATAAATTTCAAGACGCGGCTTTGTCCTGTGTACAAGCTGACTGAGACTAACTCAGTATAATAAATAGCCTCCTGATCTTTCGGGACAGTGGACGTAGGATCCTGTGTATCCGAACCACTTTAAAAATCTGTCTCTCGCCTATTCTCTTATTTACTGTTGCATTGATTTTAACTGTTCATACTGAAAATTATCCTTTAAAATCATTCAACTAAGTTTCAGCGATCTTAATTGTTTTATCTTCTGAACTGAAACTGTTTTGATATAACGTTTTCCACTCAACTGTTTTGGGCCTACACATTTTCGCACCACTGAACTCCAACTGAAGATACTGAATTCTGACTCAGTCAGTTAGCAGGTCTCAGTAGAGTTAGTATCTCTTTGCCTAACACGATTCAGAACAGCTGTCTGGTCTGCTGAATTCATTCAGTACGACACCATCTTGAATAGGACTGTTCGTGTTTCAAGTTGAGAAATCGGTTTCAGGTGTATTCACCCCCCCCTCTACACCTGAACGTGCTCTCGGGACCAACAATTGGTATCAGAGCAGGAGTTCTATAAGACTCTTGTTATCTTGAAACTGGTCTACTTGAACGGATCCTAAAAAACGTTTTCACTGCATATCATTCTACACTCATATCATTATTCATCATGACTGATATGTCAGGTATAAGGATGGTACCCATGTTCTCAGTAGAGAACTATGGTGTATGGTGGGTCAGAATGGAGGCTCATCTGACTTCCCTTCACGACAGCATGACCGAAGTACTTGAGGAAGGACCTATCGTTCCTATGATAGATAGTGTCGTAACTCAGGATCAAACAGCTGGAGGAGGAATGGTGACCGAAAAGAAGATTCCCAAGGACAGAAGTCTCTTCACCCCTGAAGAGAAGAAACTTCATAACTTAGACCGAGTCACTAGGAATGCTATACTAACCACCTTAAGTGATTCTTATCTCGGCAGGGTTCAGGAATGCAAGACAGCTAAGGAACTCTGGGATGCTCTAGCGCTACTGAGTCGGGGGACTCAGAAGATCAAAGCCAACAAACTTGCGCTGGAACTCCAAAAGCTGGAGAGTTTGTCTCTCATGCCCGGAGACACCATAGAAGATCTCAGCGTCAAATTCACGAATCTGATGAACTCCATCAACGGGTTGGGAAAGATATTCTCCAACCGAGAAATGAATCTCAAAATACTGAGGGCACTGCCAGACGGTCATTGGACTCCTTTTGCTACATTATTACGACATTCTGACTTAGATATTATTACTCCTGACCATATCTTTTCAGAACTTCAAGCAGAGGAATTCGAGTTTGACAGACCTCAACGAAAGCAGCGAGCTGAAGCTGACACCAAAATTGACCATGCCTTCAAAGCATCAGTCAGCACAGCGTTTCCTGCGTCGAGTAAGACTGAACCTTCACTCAACGACATACAAGAAGGAAGTCTCGCTCAGAAGTACGCACTGCTTGCCGTAAAATATCAGAAGGAAAAGGAGAGGCGCAAAAAATTGACTAAAGCCTATCGAGAATCGAAAGGTAAGTCTGAATACACGCCTAAACGCACTCCTGACACGCATACTTCTGAATGCAGAAAGAGGGATGACTCAACTCCATCAAAAGACAACAAAAGCAAAGAAGAAAGAGTCATTGCCTGCTACAACTGCAAGAAGCCAGGACACTATCAGTATGACTGTCCTGAGCTCAGTAGTACTGAACGAGCAGCACGAAAAGCAAGGAGAGAGAAATTCGCCAAGAAGAGACAAGCATACATAGCTGGTGAACTCTCAGACGACTCAGAAGAAGTCAACTCCTTCATGGATTCATCCGATGATGAAGCAGCTTTCATGGCCCTAGAGCTTGAAGCTGAAGAAACTGCTGAAAAGTGTCTAATGGCAGGAGAAGAGGATGAGGTAAACTCTCATGAACTATTTAACTCTCCTTCACACTGCACACACGACACTATTTCGGGAGCGGACGAGAATACGGACGTCGAGACAAAGATATGAAGAACTTCTAGACGAACGTATTCGGATGAGTGCCGGCTCGGTAAGACTCTTCAGGAGTTGGATACCCTGAAAGTGGAGAATCATAGACTTTCTCAGGAGAGTTAGGTTGCTACTGATTCTGAAGGACTTGTGTTGAGACTCAGGGAGGAGATAAACTCTCTGATGGCCAAGTCTCAACATCAAGAAGATCAGATCTCAGTTCTGACCAAGGACTTAACTCAGAAAGATACTGAACTGAGTCTACTGAAGCAACAACTATCAGGACTTCAGACCGAGCATGATACACTGAAGAAAAGTGATGATGTCTGGAGGAACCTGATGACTGAACGATACATGAGCGCTGAAAAGAAGCTGGAGGCTATGCTAGCAAGCAACAAGCCCAAGCACTGCAAGGAAGGACTTGGTTTCAGCCAAGGTGCTTCCTCATCTGCCCCCGTCCACTCAGAAGTACGACTTGCTGATAGGTTTGTTCAAAGGGAGACAATCAATGCAAACATACTGAACCCTCTAGCTAAGAACAAACAAAAGATGAAGGCACCTCATCCTACACATCAGCATTCTGGCCAAAAGATCAGCACCAAAACTCCCCAGTTCAATCAAGGGGGAACCAGCAAGCCAAAGTGGGCTGATCAGTATGGACCTCCTCAGCTGACACATCCTGCTTAGTATGGGTCATACTATTATGATCCTATAGTCAGAAAAGGATCCAAGAGTCAGAAGAAGAAGAAAATCGCACAAAAGGCAAAGGTCAGCAGTCCACCAACTCAGAAGATCCGGACTCCTGAACCAGAAAAGCCTAAGAAGTCAGTATCGACCGTCCCAAAGGGGTCAAATACGTTGACTCAAGTGGAAAGAAGTTGTGCTGAGACCACCAGGGTCGTAAGACAAATATGGGTTACTAAAACTAACATCTAAGGACCCAAAATCAAAATAAAGGGTACCTGAGTATAATTCTGTTTTGCAGGTGCACAAAGACCCATGGTATGTGGACAGTGGATGCTCACGACACATGATATATCAAAAGAGTCTGCTGAAGAATTATATCCCTGAAGAAGGACCCAGAATTGAGTTTGGAGATAATGCTAAAGGCTACACAAGAGGATTTGGAACACTCAGCATTGGAACTGCCAAAGTTCCAAGAGTATCATATGTTGAAGGACTTCAGCACAACCTTCTCTCTATTAGTCAATTTTGTGATAACTCGAATAGAGTGATATTTGACGCTAGTTTCTGTGATGTCATTGATAAATCCACAGGGAAAATAGTGTTATCAGGTTCGCGCAAGAAGAATATCTATGTGGCTGACTGGAACTCAGCTGAACCTAAAGCTTGTTTGTTAGCGAAGAACGACAACCGAACGGGGTGGCTGTGGCACAGGAGACTCAGCCATCTCAACTTCAAGACGCTTAACAAACTAGCAAGAAACACTCTAGCAAGAGGACTGCCGAATGAAGTATTCAGCAAAGACACTCAGTGTGAAGCATGTCTGAAGGGAAAGCAAACAAGGAATCAAAATCCACCTGTTCCATCTCCTTCCACTGATGGAATCCTTCAGCTGCTACATATGGATTTGTTCGGTCCAGTCTCTCCAGTGACTATCAGAGGCAAGAAATATGCCTTAGTGGTCATCGATGACTACTTGCGCTACACTTGGGTCATATTCATTGCCAACAAGTCTGACGTCAAAACAGAGTTACCAAGGCTTCTGAAAAGGCTCAGTGTCGAGAAGAACACCAAAATTATCAAAATCCGTTCTGACAGAGGAACTGAGTTCCTTAATTCTATGATGGAGGAGTTCTGTAAAGCAGAAGGAATAGAGCATGAGACATCGGCTGCTCGCACACCTCAGCAAAATGGAGTTGCTGAACGAAAGAATAGAACTCTCAAAGAAGCAGCTAGAACTCTACTCGCAGACTCAGGACTCCCAACCAAATTCTGGGCAGAAGCCACTGATACTGCTTGTTACACTCAGAACCGTTCTCTACTGACAAAGCAACATAAGAGAACACCATATGAACTATGGAACAGCAGGAAACCTTCTCTATCCTATTTCCATATTTTTGGGTGCTCGTGCTTTATCCACAATAATGGGAAAGATCAGCTGAAAACTTTTGATAGCATGTCAGATCAGGGAGTATTCTTAGGATACTCTCGGGTCAGCAAAGCTTTCAGAGTATTCAACTATCGAACCTTTTGCGTGGAGGAAAGCCCTCATGTTGTTTTTAATGAGTTTGCTATTGAAGACAGGAGCAATAACTCTAATTCTGAATCTGAGGACATCAGTAAGCAACTACAGGATCTAAGCCTAAAAGACAAAGTCGAAAAGATCCAGCTTTGTTGGGATGATGATTCAGATGAGGAAAATGAAGACAAGTCTATCGAATCTCAACCAAAGTAAATGTAGGCCGAGCCGATTGATTCTCCCGAACGGAATCAATCCCGGGTAACTCAGTCGATGAAGAAACCCCGGAGGTAATCGAGACCACTACCGAGAATAACAACTCGGGGGAACATCTATTAGTGTTCCTGAGCTGAATGCCCCTGAACCTGGTGACTCAGTAGATCACACTCTCATTACTGAAATGCTTCAATCTCAGAATAGTACAACTGAAATACCTAACTCACCTACTATCTTTGTTGAACAAATTTCAGATGAAGAACTGAAACATCGTAGATCGTGGCTGGACGCTCACACTGCTGATCTGATTATTGGAGATCCCTCAGCAAGAGTAAAGACAAGATCCAGATTCTGTCAAGGAGATAGCGCCCTATATTCCTGCTTCTTGTCTACTGACGAACCTCAGACGATTGAGGATGCATTGAAAGATGCTGACTGGATCATAGCTATGTAGGAGGAGCTGAATCAGTTCACGAGAAACGACATTTGGGAGCTTGTTGATAGACCCCGGCATCAACATGTTATTGGAACAAAATGGGTCTTCAAGAACAAGCGGGATGAAAACAACGTCATAGTAAGGAACAAAGCAAGACTCGTGGCAAAAGGCTACCCAATGCCGAGGGAATAGATTTCGATGAGACTTTCGCTCCAGTTGCAAGATTGGAGGCAATTAGACTATTCCTGGCCTACGCAACACATCAAAGATTCGAGTCTATCAAATGGATGTGAAAGCTTGCGTTCCTGAATGGCGTACTGAAAGAAGAAGTCTACGTGGAACAACCGCCCGGCTTTCGAGCAGGGGACATCAAGTTTATAGACTCGAAATGCTCAGTATGGGTTAAAACAAGCACCCGTGGCTTGGTACGATACCCTATCTCGAGTTTCTTCTTCGAAAGGTTTTCGAAAGGCACATAGAGCCGCACTCTATTCAAAGATTCGATCGGAAGACGATCTACTACTTGTGCAGATCTATGTAGATGACATTATATTTGGATCTAAGAATGTTATCATGTGCCAACAATTTGAAAAGATGATGAAGGACAAATTCGAGATGTCAATGATGGGAGAAATGAACTACTTCTTCGGTTTCCAAGTCAAACAATCTGAAAAAGGGACGTTCATTAATCAAGGCAAATACACTCGAGACCTCATCAAAAGATTCGGTTGCACATCCGGCAAACCTATCAAGATCCTGATGAACACAAACATGAAAATTGATCTTGATAAGGAGGGAGTATCAGTAGACCAAACTGAATTTCGTGCTATAATTGGTTCTTTATTATATTTAACAGCTACTCGTCCCGACATAACTTATGTTGTAGGTGTTCGTGCTCGATTTCCGGCGAATCCAAAGCAGAGGCACATGGACTCAAGCAAAGAAGATTCTCCGCTATCTCAAAGGAACACTGGACATGGGTTTATGGTATCCACTGATGATAATATAGAACTAACTGGTTACTACGATGCCGACTATGCAGGATGTAGAATTGACCGAAAGTCAACTTCAGGAACGTGTCAGTTCCTTGGCAGTAAGCTGATCTCATGGTTTTCAAAGAAACAGCACTCAGTAGCCACGTCAACTATTGAAGCTGAATACATAGCTGCCGGAAGTTGCTGCGCCCAAATCCTTTGGCCGAGACAAGCGGCTACGAGACTATGACGTCATTCGGAATGAAGTGCCAATCTTCTCGACGATGCACGATGCCATTGCAATCACTCGAACCCCGTACTTCACATAAGATGCAAGCACGTGGACATCGACATCACTTCATTCGTGACCATGTCGAAAAGAAGGATATCGGGATGGAAAAGATCCATACCGACCATCAAAGGGCGATATACCGACCAAGCCTCTAGCCGAATCCGTATTCGGGAGAACTTTCGGTAGAGCTAGGTCTCCTTGGACCCTACTAACTCCGGTCGGAAGAGGTTTCGGGGAGAGGAGCATTCAAGAAGGGGGGAATGTTCACTCTCGCATCGATTAAATTCAAGACATAGAGACTCAAGCAACCATCTACACGAGGTATCAGCTGACTACGATGTTCAGCTGACAGGTTTGCGTATCTCTACTCAGTAGTAACTAATAGAACTGTAATATGCACTTATTGCTCAGAATCAGCATCGTATTTAATATCTCAAGGATTGTCATTTAATATTAACGACTTACATTTAATGCACGACATTCCATGCATAAGTATGCTGAACTCTGCCACGCATTTAATGCATGTCGTATCATAGTTACTACTTAGGCAAGTTACAACTGGCTTTTGACTTAGGCGGCTTTGTGATCATTACCTATAATATACTATTTAATCTTGACCGTTCATCTCATAAAGCAAGCTTAAACTCGGCCATTGATCGATAACTCTTCATCTTCACGTAGATATATATTTTCGATCATATCTTAGAAACCGCCATTAGCATACTTACTCCGAAAAATCTGAGATCTTCCTAGCAACCCCTACTTGCATATTTCTTAAAACGCTCAGTTTTTTTTCATTGGTATGATTATTAGATCTGTCACGATAACATTTCTTTTTCAGCATCGGTATACTAATTGTTTCATCAAACTCGATACTGATAAATTCTTCTTGTGACAGATATAATGGCGAGTTCAAACGTCTCAGTAACCGCTCCCTCAAACATGAAGGAGATTCTTGAAAAAGACCGTGTTTGGTGCGAACCAGTCATGGAGTTCGGTGCGTGTGATCTGGACTACATGGAAGAGATCTTCGACGCTCTTCGGGGATCTGGACTGGAGGGATTTTTCTCCAAGAAGCCGACGTTCTTCCTTCCCAGACAAGTTGCTGAGATCTACCTAAACTCCAACTCAATAGATGGCGACGTCATTGGGAGATTCATTGTCCATACAATCGGCGAAGCTGCTTTGCAGATAAAGCAGATGTCAGTTAAAGAAGCTCTGAGGATAAGCTTCAACCTTCTGTCTGAAGGTGTCAGCACCGTTGGGTACAACGATGATATGGTGGACGACTACCTATCGATATTCTGCGGGAAGCCCACTGCGTTCAGAGCTGCCTTCCCTAAGAACGTAATGTTGCCTCAGTACTGCGCTCTAGCGTACATTGTTACGCAGCTGCTGACGAGCCAAGCTGGCTCATTCGATCAAGTCTCGAGGCCCAAGCTACAGCTGATGATGGCAATTTATGACCGAGTCAAGATCAACTGGACTGAATTCTTTCTCCGTGAATTCATGGTCCATGCTGCGAAATTTGACAAAGCCTCCTACAGACTGAGCGCGAAAGGCAAGCTTCTGTATGGTCTGAAGCTGTCAGTAATGATTGAGGACTTCTGCGGAGATGACCAAATCACGTATAGCGACAAGGTTTATTTTAACGTGAAGAAGGTCAGGTTCCAAAACAGGGCAGCAGCCCTTCAGCAGATAGGGACAGGGCCCTCAGCTCAGCAGACGACGCCTCAGAAGACCACGCCAACTAAGAAGCGGTCTCCTCAAGGCAAAATTCCTAAGGCACCAGCGAAGCGACTGCGGAAATCTACTCCCGTCGTGCCTACTGAAACAGAGGCAGTCCCAGAGGCCACTGCTGAACAGACTCGACAGCCAATGCAGTTGGTTGATGAGTCAGAGTCCTCAGAAAAGACTCAGTCAGTGGAGAGGGCCGTCTCCACTGAACAGGCAGTAGAAGTGGACCAAGGGGTTCCAACCGAAGCGGCCAGCAGTGGTGACACCGGAAACCCCCGGGACGGCCCCCCTTGACGTTCCACCACTCGGCAGCCTCGCTCTGGCCGAGAAACGACGTCTCCAATAGACATTGAAGATTCGGAGACGGCGTCTGAACAAGAATCTGTTGGAATGGAAGCTTCAGCTATCCTATCTCAAGCATTCCGGGAGATTACTGAGCATATACCGGAGATTTCTGGCCACCCTGATCTGGTGACTATTGCCAAATAGGCCAGACTCCATATGCTTCGAGGTTCCGGAGTGGCCCAATCAGCTACGCCTCATTCTTCACTACACCTGCGAGCAACTGCATGAAGAGGAGCTGATCATAAGGCAGCAGATAGGATACTCACAGCCTGCTGACCTTGGCACTCTGGAGGACCTAAGGGCAGCAATGCTGGCCCTGCTAAATGACCGTCAGCAGGTCACTGGCTCAGCTCCTTCAGATGGGTCTGACCCTGATGGTCAGGACCCACCCCGTGATTCAGGCCCTAAGAAGCCTGATGAGGGAACTCACCAGGACAAGGATACCTCTACTCAGACTAAGCTTCCTCTCACAATCCTTGCTCCTGAGAAGTCGGCGGCTGGTACTTCTGAACAACTATTGCTTAAATCTAAGTTCGAAGTAGCGCCAGCCCCAAAGGCCAACGATCCAAGGCAATGGCGAAGGCTCTTAGAAGCCAAGGGACACAGAACCGTGCCCTTGCCAAAGCAGTCCACGAAGTGTGGAAAGAGACTGCCCAAGCCACTAGAGCAGAGATTCAGGGGCTGAGGACCTCAGTGCATCATCAGCCGCCCCTAATATCTCCACCGTTATATCTGAAGCGCTGGCTAAGCAGAGAACTGAATTCGAGGTTCAACTAAGACAGATTCAGGAAGGCCAGAATCAACTATTTGACAAATTCAAGGCCACCCACAACTCTCATACTGAATCTGTCACAACCATATCCCATGCCCATGAGCTCAGACTTAACTCTATCCAGACGGCCTTGGAAGATAAGGTTGAGGCCAAGCTGAACGAGTTCAAGGCCGCAGCTGACCATTCTCACAAATTATACAAGGATGACCTGATTACTGAGAAGAATGAGCTGCACGAGGCGCTGACTAAAATCCACTCCAGACTTGATGAGTACATCGCCACCTCGTACAACAGCCTGAACACCAAGGTACTAGCTCCTACCCCGGTTGGAATTGCTGATGCCAAAAAGGGGGAAAAGAAGTCCCAGACAACTGTACCTAAGAATTTCCAGGAGGATAAATCTAAGGGGGAAGAGAAAGCTCAAAAGACCAAGGAGCAGGTACTGAAGTCTTCGAAGAAGACAAGGTCAGTTGAAGGAGCAAGCTCAGTTCAGACAACTGCTCCTACTGAACCGACTGATGAGGCCCAGGGTGTCTCAGCTGGAATCTCAGCAGGGACTGGCCCAAGCGGCTCAGGATCCAGTGAACAAGCAACTCAGGCAAGCCAAACTCCTCTAGACATAATCAAAGAGGTTGCTCAGTATGCTGAGGAAGAGGATTCTGAAGAGGAAGAGGCACCTCTCCCACCTCCAGTTGAAGGAAAAGGTAAGAAGATCTTAAAACTCCCAACCCCTCCCTCCAAGAAGGCTAAGAGGTATATCAGTAAGGAGGAGGAGGCTCAGATAGCAGCCGATGAAAGGTTGGCTAGGGAGATAGCCGAAGCTGAAGCAGCCAACAAGCCTAAAGCGAAAACTGTAAAAGGAAAGACAAAGGCCCCAGCTCGCGGCGGAAAGAAGTCAACAACGACTAGGTTGCCTCCCGCATACCGACACTTCAAGATGATGATGATAGGGAGCAGCAACAACAGCAGAAGGACACTGAGAAGCAGGGTACGTCCAAAGAAAAATCAAGTACCCCTACTGACTCAGAAGATTAGTCGCCTCGCAAGCCCTCCTACACAACTCCAAAAGAACAGGATGCTGAGATAAAAGCCATCTTTGCTCAGATGGATCGGTACCTGTACAGAAGCTGCCAGAGAGAGAATCCATATGGCAGACTTAAAAGCACTCAGAGTCCGAACTGAACAAGAAGCCAGACTGTGGGTTCCTTCCAAAGCTGACATTCCATACAGATATAGGAAGTTCAGGAAACCAACAGATCTGAAGATACATAGATGGCTAAGGACTGATGAGTGGATGCCAGCTCAGTACACTCAGAGATGGGAATCACTGAAGATAGAGTTCATCAAGAGGAATTATTTCTGGAGATTCTGGTCAGACAAGGCAAAGGCTGATGCCTATGTTGAATGGATGATGAGGACTGAACCTGACTTGTATGTCTACATGCGGAATCGTCGTGAAAGAAAATATTGAAGTCCGAGTCCCCGAACCTGCACTCGCCACCACCGAGAAGACTTGATGATTCTATTCACTATGGTGTGATTGAGAAAGAAGTAAAGGATGCTGCCAGAGCCAGATCTCTCGAAGAAGATGAGCCAGCAGACTTTGCTGAATTTCTGAAGCTAAGGAAGATTACCTACAAGATGTATGGACTGCCCCTTCCCGAGACTCAATCGCGAGATTTCAAGGATAGGATCGAGCAGTACAAGCGCTCCTAGATCTTAGATTCTTCTTTAACTTTCCTAGCTTAGAAAGAGATGTAATATACTAAACTTTCTCACATTATATATATATATATATATATATATATATATATATATATATACTTTTGGCTTCGACAATATCTTATTGTCTATATAAGCCATGTTCTGTTTTATACTTAACACTCAGAATCACTGAAGTGATTACTGACTCACACACTCACTGTGCATATTCTTTGTCAGTAGCTGCTGAGATTCTGATAGACTAGTTATTGTGATATAAAGGGAAATTGTTAAGACAGGGATATGCTTAGTCTCAATATTCTGACTCGCTGCTCTGCTCCCTTTAGTAGTCTAGAACTTGAAGAACAACTCCGCTGAACCTACTTGTAAAATTGTAAGGAGCTCTGTTTCTGAGTAGTTTAGTGTTAGTTAGCATAGATGGTGTTAGGTTTTGGCATCATCAAATAGGGAGAAATTGTTGGGTGATGATTCTATCCTCAGCACTGTAATACTTAGTGGGAAATGACTCTATCTTCCGTACTGATACGCGCTCAGTAGGCTTATGCTATGAGTGAATCTATGAAGATTTGAATATCCCAAAACCCTATCTTGATTGGTGAACCATTTCGTTGTAATTGTTTCTCTGAGGGTTCAGACTCAGTAGACACTCTGCTCTGGTTCAGGCGTTCAGTAGATTATCAGCCTTAGCACCAAATGTAGAAGACTCAGTACATACTGGACTCAGCAGGAGCAGTATACTGAATAGAGTCAGTAGAACTGAACTCAGCAGGAGTAGTTCACTGTACTCAGAGCTGATCTTCAGTAAAGCCATCTCAGCATATTTGCTACTGAATCAAAGACCAGACTCAGCAACAGCCAGACAATCTTCTGAACTGTCAGATCTTTTGAATGACAATTAGCATAGTCAAATACGAGGAAGAGAGAAGTCAACTTCAGTATGCCTCGAAGTTTGTTCTGTCTCAACTGCTTTGTAAACCTCGACGAATGACAAGCAGACACCTGTCCTATACCTACTAAAGCTGCAAGTCAACAACTTTCCAGAAAAGGAGGGAAAGGACACTATCACTCTACTTCAAAAGAGTCGTTAGCTACCAAAAGAGAGAGAGTAAGGGATGATCGTCTCCAACGGATCTTTCCAAGACTCTTCTCTATAAATAGAGGGATCATTCGAAATTTGAAGAACACGAGAAAACACAAGAACACAGAGCATTCAACGAGCAAATCAAAAAGCCTAAGTCTTCCGCAAGAACTCGAAGAATACTTCTCCGGCGAAAGACTACAATCTAGCTCTTAGGGAACCAAGTTGAACCGATATACAAGCCTCTAGTATCCAAACGACGCTACACGAACCCAAAGCTAAACTCAGCTGTTCGTCGTTCTAGAAGCTACATTCTCGTTCCCTATCCCTCTAACCCTAAGCTCAACCGAATATATATCCATAGCTTAGACGAAGGAGTTCATATTTAAACCTGATCCTTATTGTAAAAGGACTCCTTCATAGTTGGAGAGTTAGTCAAACGCTTCAGTTTGATACCTTTGTAAACTGAGACTTGGTCAGTATAAATTTCAAGACGCGGCTTTGTCCTGTGTACAAGCTGACTGAGACTAACTCAGTATAATAAATAGCCTCCTGATCTTTCAGGACAGTGGACGTAGGATCCTATGTATCCGAACCACTTTAAAAATATGTCTCTCGCCTGTTCTCTTATTTACTGTTGCATTGATTTTAACTGTTCATACTGAAAATTATCCTTTAAAATCATTCAACTAAGTTTCAGCGATCTTAACTGTTTTATCTTCTGAACTGAAACTGTTTTGATATAACGTTTTCCACTCAACTGTTTTGGGCCTACACATTTCCGCACCACTGAACTCCAACTGAAGATACTGAATTCTGACTCAGTCAGTTAGCAGGTCTCAGTAGAGTTAGTATCTCTTTGCTTAACACGATTCAGAACAGCTTTCTGGTCTGCTGAATTCATTCAGTACGACACCATCCTGAATAGGACTGTTCGTGTTTCAAGTTGAGAAATCGGTTTCAGGTGTATTCACCCCCCCTCTACACCTGAACGTGCTCTCGGGACCAACACCTTCAATTATTAAAAAAAGATTGATTGCTCTTGGGGGGATTGAATTGTATGATTTATTTAAGATCGGGTGTTTCGGCCACCTAGCGGACTTGGAATTTGGCCATAGTTGTAATAAAGGGCTCCAAGAGCTAATGTGTCGCGAGGTCAAAGTAGTTGGTGCAACAGAGCCAAAAATGTGGTTCCAAATAAGTGGAAAGATGATTAGGTTCGGATGTCGGGACCATGCGATGGTCATGGGTCTGTGTCTCGGATTCTCTTCTTTTGATCGCAGCGCTGCACACGATCCGTTTAACATAGGCGTGTATAAGCGTTTTATGTGCAGAAAAAGACTTAAGTTAAGCTATTTGTTGAATAGATTTTCAACAGAATTGATACCAGATGCCACGAGTGATGACTATATCAAGGTGGCAAATATCCTCTTTCTTTATCTGTTTGCCTTGGGTTATCCTTCGAGGAGGTTTGTAGATGATTTTGCTTGGGTATTGGTGGATGATCTTCATGCTTGGCATCGATTTCCATGGGGACATTATACATTCCAAGGCATGATGTGTTACAGGACTCTAGTGCCCACTGAGAAACATCGAATGGAAAAATATTATCACATGTACGGTCCAGTTTGGGCTCTACAAGTTTGGGCATACGAGGCCATATCGCAATTTGCTTTCGAGGCGACAATTTTAGTTAATATTAATGCTATGCCCATGATAATGAAATGGAATTTTCCTCAAATAAAAAAGGACTTTACCGGATTCTTTGATGAAGATGTAATTTTCACTTTGATCGATTTCACTTTGATCAATTTTTGTATTTGATAGTATTTTATTAAATTAACTTTTTTTTCCACAGCTAGAATGTTCTCCTTATCTTTGCGCTACCGTGTTTGAGATTTTGACCCCTTGGTACCAAAGCACACAACATAACGAGCTACTAGGCGTTCCCTACTAACCTCCCCGAAAACTAGATTTTGGACCTAGTGCTACAAGACGTTGTCGTTCAAAAAAACCTACACAAACAGATGATAACGATGATGAAGAGCAACCGGAGCGTCGACGATCTACCCGCTCAAAAGGAAAACAGACTGCACCCCCAATCACCAGAGTCGTCAGATTCTGACTCACTTTGGCGAGAGACAAGGAAGAGTGGGAAAGGGAAACAATCTGCACGAGATTGTAAAAATTGCAAAGACCCAAAATATAGGGAAGCTTTAATTAGCGACGTCATGTCTCGAGTGATTCCAATGATGAAGGATTGGGTGCATAAATTACGAGGAAAACCAGCTAAGCATGACTATACACGAGACAACCATCATAGAGTGCAGTCCCCAGAGCAGTCCCGACACTCTACCTCACATTTTGACAAAGGATCTCATCGACAAACCACAAAATCCTCATGTCGATCTACTTCTTATATGGAAAGGGGTTCTAGAGGTCGAGTTCATTCCCCACCTGTTGATTCGCCACCTATTGAATCACCACATGTTGATTCCCCCCCACAAACCGATTCCGTCCTTGATGTCCAGCCTCTACAAACTGTTGCCCATGTAGCTGGAAAGACAAATTTGGGCGACAAAGAGCATATTCAATACGGGCGTGGGTTACGAAAAAAGAAACCCTCTGCTTTAGTTAAGACGCCTTTCCAGCAGACTGTAAGTAACAGAGTTAGACAGCCGACTAAGGAAGTCAGTTTCAATTATCGACAAGCTCTCCGGGGATATACTTCTTGGAGGACGGGTTCCATATCAGAAAACATTCATGTTCCTTCCTCAAATTGGGAATTGAACCAGACCTTCTTCGACAACATTCAGGATATTCGATACAAGATGACCTCTGATGTAAGTTATTTAGTTCCTTTTTCCTTTATGAGTTGTGTTCGAACACTAACATGCTATAATCACTACATATGGTGCAATAGATAATAGACTTGTATTTATCAACAATGAGGCGCTTACTGGGACTCGGAGAGGGATTACTGCAAAGTGTCAATCAGGAGAATTATATCATCTTTGATACTGATTTTTTCGTAAGTTTCGCTTTTATACTCATTTCTATTTTCGTTTGTCCTTAAGAAGATTAATGTAATATCATCTTTCTTGTAGTCTGCTCTCGATGCGCAATGGCAAAAAGTCGTGACCAATCCTTATTCAGATGTTTTAGAGCATAACACGGATTATCATTGGTGGTGTCCTCCCTTAGGACTGGTACAGCGTATTCGTTGTTGTCTCAATACTAGCTATGTAAGTGTAATTCTAATATTATCATATTGAATTATATTAATTTGTCAATTTCAATGTCTAATTAAAAATCTCAATGTTTCAGATTGTCATAGTGTGCAACGTGTCACCTGAGCATGGGGTAACCTTACGCATTTGCCTTGATGAATGGAGGATCGAGTTGTATGACTCATTTTGGAATAGGATGGACCAAAAAGGACGGGACTTCAGAGTCATTACCCTAAGACCAGTGACACATTTGTTGTCAAAGCTACTACAGTATAACGGATTTTGGATTGCTAGAAAGGGTGATGATTTCGTACCGGAACATAGGTGTTGTCCACTCTATTGCATTAATGAATGGCAGTATGAGCAGTTAGATGAGATAAATTGCGGTACATACGCTTCCGTGTACGTGCACCGTATCCTAACGGGTATCCCAACGGTTGAGATGATCAAATCAGTAGAAGACCTGCAGCGGTATCAAATTTCGATGGGAGTACGCATATGGGATATCTGTGTGTTAATCATCATTAGAGTATGCGACTGTGTTGTTGTATAAATTGGAGTATCATAAACTATTTTATTTGATTAATGGTTTCTCATTATATTTCTACCTCATTATAATAATAATTATTACAAGTATTCGATCCTAAAAATTTGCATTCATCTACCCGACCATAACAAACTATATTTTCGTTATATACTCATGCTTATAAAATAATGTGAATTTGTTTCCTCTATTAAATAACAAAACCTTTTGTTTTACTGAAAATAAGTATAAATTTATAAATGTTTGATTAATAAAATTAAATTTGATTCATAAAATAAATTTGAAATAGAGTATCATAAAAATAAATAATTAAATTAAGAAAATCAAAACTAGCTAATCACCTAAAACTTGAAGAAAAAAAATCACCTAAATTTAGCGCTCGAGCGCAAAATCTAAGTACTAAGAAGAAATCGAGCGTTTACGTTGTGTATCGATGACGTAACACTTATCTTGATGAATACTACACAAATTATTAATAATATCAATCCTAATTAATTTTTTTTATTATTTTGAAAGATAATAATAAATCACCAATCAAAATCAAAATGATTGTGTAATGAAAATTAAAATAAACAATAGTATCGTTTACGTTGTATATATATATATATATATATATATATATATATATATATATATATATATATATATAAGAGAGAGAGAGAGAGAGAGAGAGAGAGAGAGAGAGAGAGAGAGAGAGAGAGAGAGAGGAGATCATATGAGAACACCCCTTAGAGTGAGAAATATGAACAATTTATAAACGTTTGATAAAGTAATTCGACGCTCCAGATCTTGTCATCACTTAAAATCCTGAAATGCAACATAAAGGTAAAAAGTTTGCACTAAGGTTTTTTTTGTAAAATTCTGTTTCTATTTTATTTTGTAACCTAATTTATATCTTATAAATCGTTCTCTAGTTCATTTTTCTTCACATCGGCGCAGATAGTAAGAAATACAGAGTTTTTCAATTTTGATGATCAACATTTTATGATAATGTCTACACAAGGTTCGTTGTTTATTTGCTTGTTTCCACGTAAATCTTATGTTAGATTCCATTATCTTGTTTTGATTCAATGTCTGAATGAATAAAAAAAAAATCATATTCGATTTCAACCTCTTTTCTTTTCTTAATTTCTTCGTATACGTGCATCAAATCATGTGATAGGATTCTATGGTTTTTTGCATTAATTTCTTCGTATACGTGCATCAAATTCTGTTTCTATTTTATTTTGTAACCTAATTTATCTCTTGGAACGTTGGCAGTTCCAATGCTGAGTGTTCCATATCCTCTGGTATAGCCTTTTGCATTGTCTCCGAACTCAATTCTGGGTCCTTCTTCAGTGATATAATTCTTCAGTATACTCCTTTGGTATGTCATGTGTCTTGAGCATCCGCTGTCCACATACCATGGGTCTTTACGCACCTGCAAAACAGAATTATATTCAGGTACCCTTTATTTTTGATTTTGGGTCCTTAGATGTTAGTTTTAGTAACCCAAATCTGTCTAACAACCCTGGTGGTTTCAGACATTTTCTTTCCACTGGAGTCAACATATCTGACCACTGGACTGGTCACAGCTGACTTCTGAGGCTTCTGAGGTTCAGGAGTCCCGATCTTCCGAGTTGGTGGATCGCCGACCTTTGCCTTCTGTGCGGCCTTTTTCTTCTTCTGACCTTTGGAGCCTCTTCGGACTATAGGTTCATAATAATATGATCCATACTGAGCAGGATGCGTCACCTTCGGAGGTCCATACTGATCTGCCAAGTTTGATTTGCTGGTTCCCCCTTGACTGAACTGGGGTTTCTTGACATTGATCTTCTTGTCAGAATGCTGATGTGTGGGATGAGGTGCTTTCATCTTCTGTTTGTTCTTTGCTAGGGGGTTCAGTATATCTGCGTTGATAGTCTCCCCTCGAACAAATCTATCAGCAAGCCGTACTTCTGAGTGTACTGGGGCAGATGAGGAAGCTCCTAGAATGAATCCAAGTCCTTCCTTGCAGTGCTTTGGCTTATTGCTTGCTAGCATAGCCTCCAATTTCTTCTCTGCGCCCATATACCTCTCAGTCATCAGGTTCCTCCAGACATCATCACTTTTCTTCAGTGCGTCGTGCTCGGTCTGAAGTCCTGACAGTTCTTGCTTGGTGAGACTCGGTTACGTATCTTTACCGAGTCAAGTCATTGGTCAAGACTCGAAATCCGATCTTCTTGATGCCGAGACTTGGCCATCGGAGAGTTTATCTCCTCCCCCGAGTCTCAACACAAGTCCTTCGGCCTCGGTAACAACCCGACTCTCCCGAGAAAGTCTCCGATTCTCCACTTTCAGGGTATCCAACTCCTGAAGAGTCTTACTGAGCTGCAGACTCATCTGAATTTGTTCATCTAGTAGATCTTCATATGCGGTCGAGATGTCCAAATTCCCATCTGCACCTGAAATAGTGTCGTGTGTGCAGTGTGAAGAGGAGTTAACTGGTTCATGAGAATTTACCTCATCCTCTTCGCCTGCCATCATGCACATTTCAGTTGATTCATCTGCTTCATGCTCTAAGGCCATGAAAGCTGCTTCATCGTCAGATGAATCCATAAAGGAGTCGATCTCTTCTGAGTCGTCTGAGATTTCACCAGCTATGTAGGATTGTCTTTTCTGGGCGAATTTCTCTCTCCTTGCCTTGCGTGCTGCGCGTTCAGCACTACTGAGCTCAGGACAATCATACTGATAATGTCCCGGCTTCTTGCAGTTGTAGCAAGTGATGACTTTTTCTTCTTTGGTTGCACTATCCCTTGAGGGTGCTGAGTCATCTTTCTTTCTGCATTCAGAAGATTGAGTATCAGGAGCGCGTTTAGGTGTATATTCTGACTTACCTTTTGTATCTCGGTATGCTTTGGTCAGTTTTCTACGCCTTTCTTTCTCCTTCTGATACTTCACTGCGAGCAGCGCGTACTTCTGAGCTAGACTTCCTTCTTGTAGGTCAGTGAGTGAAGGCTCAGTCTTACTCGTCATCTTGCTCGTAGCGGGAGATGCTGTGCTTACTGTAGCTTTAAAAGCATGGTCAATCTTCGTATCAGCTTCAGCTCTCAGCTTTCTTTGAGGTCTGTCGAACTCATACTCCTCTCGCCCGTAATTACGAAAAGATATGGTCGGGAGACACAGCATCTAAATCGGAATGTCGCAATAAAGTGGCAAAAGGTGTCCAGTGTCCGTCCGGCAGTGCCCTCAGAATCTTCAGATTCATCTCTCGATTGCTGAATGTCTTTCCCAGCCCATTGATAGAATTCATCAGATTGGTAAATCTGACGTTTAGATCTTCGATTTTGTCCCCGGGCATAAGAGACAAGCTTTCCAGCTTTTGGAGTTCCAGCGCTAATTTGTTGGCTTTAATCTTCTGAGTCCCTCGACTCAGTAGCGCAAGAGCATCCCAGAGTTCTTTAGCGCCTTGCATTCCCGAACCCCCGCCAAGATAAGAATCACTAAGGGTGGTTAGTATAGCATTCCTGGCGACTCGGTCTAGATTGTGAAGCTTCTTCTCTTCAGGAGTGAAGAGACTTCTGTCTTTGGGGATCTTCTTCCCAGTCACCATTCCTCCTCCTTGAGCTTGGTCCTGAGTCACGACACTATCAATCATAGGAACGATAGGTCCATCTTCAAGCACTTCAGTCATACTGTCATGGAGGGATGTCAGATGAGCTTCCATCCTGACTCGCCATACTCCGTAGTTCTCCACCGAGAACATAGGTACCATCCTTATACCTGACATATCAGCCATGAAGAATAATGATATGAATGTAGAGTGATATGCAGTGAAAAACGCTTTCCCTCGGATCCGTTCGAATAGACCAGTCTCAAAGATAACAAGAGTCAAAGAACTCCTGCTCTGATACCAATTGTTGGTCCCGTGAGTGAGTTCAGGTGTAGAGGGGGGGGGGGGGGTGAATACACCTGAATCCAAATTTCTCAACTTTCGAACACGAACAGTCCTATTCGGGGAAGGTGCCGCATCGAAATAGTTCGGCCAGACCGCATAACCGTTTCGAATCGTGTTAAAGGCTAAAAGAGTACTGACTCAGCTGAGATCTGCTAACTGACTAGGTCAGAATTCAGTATCGATCAGTGAGAGTTCAGTGTGCGGAATTGTGTAGGCCCAAATCAGTTTTAATGAGGAAAACGTTTTATGCAAGTCTCCAGTTCGGTAGATAAGAAGTTCGAATACTGAGATAGTTAAATCGATTTTAAATATGATGTTCAGTATGCACAGTAAAATCAATGAAACAGTAAGTAAACGACACAGATATTTTTAAAGTGGTTCGGATATCAACAATCCTACGTCCACTGTCCCGATAGATTAGGAGGCTATTTATTATACTGAGTTAGTCTCAGTCAGCTTGTACACTGGACAAAGCCGTGGCTTGGGGATTATACTGAGCAAGTCCCAGTTTACAATTCTATCAAACTTTAAGTGTTTGACAAACTTCTCCAACAATGAAGGAGTCCTTATACAATAAGGATTGGGTTTAAAAGTGAACTCCTTCGTCTAAGCTATGGGTATAACAAGTGAGCTTAGGGTTAGAGGGATAAGGAACGAGAATGTAGCTATCTAGAGCGACGAACAGCTGAGGGTTTAGCTATAGGTTCGTGTCGGGCCGCTTGGATACTAGAAGCTTATGTCGGTTCAGCTTGGTTCCTTTTGAGATGGATGTAGTCTTTCGCCGGAGATAACTCGGTTGATTCTTGCGGAAGACTTAGTCGTTAATTTTGCTCGTTTGAATGCTCTGTGCGTTTCTTGCTTCTATGTGTTCTAGGTTCTTGGGGTAGTGGGGTCTTTTCTTCAAATCTTGAATGATCCCTCTATTTATAGAGTGCAGAGAAGAATAGATCCGTTGGAGACGATCTTCTTCTTTCTCCCTCTTTTGTGGTAGCAAACGGCTCTTTTGTGTAATAGGTACAGTGTCCTTTCCCTCCTTTTACGGAAATATGTTGACTGTAGCTTTAGTAGGTGAGACGACACGTGTATGCTTGTCATTCGTCGAGGTGGATGTGGTGGTTGAGACAGAACAAACTTCGAGGCAACTGAAGTTGACTTCTCTCTTCCTCGTACTTGACAACACTGATAGCTTATCAAAAGATTCAGACAGTTCAGAAGACTGTCAGCCGATGCTGAGTCTGATTTTATATTCAGTGGATAGACAGCTGAGAAGGGTCTACTGAAAATCAGCTCTGAGTCCAGTGAACTACTCCTGCTGAGTTCAGTTCAACTGACTCTCTCAGTATACTGCTCCTGCTGAGTCCAGTATTCACTGAGTCTTCTACACTGGTGCTGAGGCTGATGAGCTACTGAGCGCCTTGACCAGAGCAGAGTGTCTACTGAGTCTGAAACCTCAGAGACAAATACGAATACAAAGGAATGGTTCACCAATCAGATAGGGTTTTGGGATCTTCAAATCTTCTCAACAGTTCAGAGCACGAGGCTACTGAGCGTGATTCAGTATAGAAGATAGAATCATTTCCCACAAGTATGATCATGCTGAGGATTGAATCATCACCCAACAATTTCCCCCTATTTGATGATGCCAAAACCTATCATCTATGTCCTATCAACTATGCTCAACACTAACTCACTCAGACACAGAGCTCCTTACAAATATTACAAGTAGGATCAGTGGAGTTGTCTGGTAAGTGCTAGACTACTGAGGGAGACAGAGCAGAACAATTTCCCCCTTTACAATAATTTCCCCCATGCAACAATTTCCCCCAAAGAGAAATAGTAACTGAAAGTCTAGTCTATCAGAGATCTAACTGAGCAAAAACTGACAAGTAAATAAACAAAGTGTGTGTGTGTCAGTAATCACTTCAGTGATTCTGAGTGTTTAAAGCATAAAGCAAACACGGCTATTTAGACAACAAGTAGTTGTCAGAGCCAAAAGAAGATTTGTATATATATGTAAGAGAAATTCAGTACAGATACAATCTTGCTATGCTAAGAGAATGAGCTAAAGATCTAAGGAGGAGGGCCACTGAACTTCTTGATTCTGTCCATGAACTGTTGAGTCTGATCTTCAGGGAGCGGCACTTCATACATCCTGTATGTGATCTTCCTTAGCTTCAGAAATTCTGCAAAATCAGCAGGCTCATCTTCAGCAAGTTCTTTCTTCGCTGATGCATGCTTCACTTCCGCTTCAATCGTACCATAGTGTACTGAGTCATCCTGTCTTCTCGGTGGAGGTATGATTCTGGGTCCCAGAACACTGACTTCTATACCTTCAGATATGGCTTTGTCGAGGTATGGGTAGAGTTCAGGTTCAGTAGCGAACATCCATTCCATGTAAGCTTCAATCCTTGTCTGTTGGACGGAACCTCCAAAAATAGTTCCTCTTGATGAACTCAATTTTCGCATTTTCCCATCTTTGATTGAGTCGAGCCGGTATCCATTCATCTCGTTCTTGGCCATCTTTGAAATTTCAGTGTCACTGGCTTCCCGAATTTCCTGTATCTCGTATGGAATATCGGCTTTAGAAGGCACTCTCGGCTGGCCTCCTCTTCGATCCTTTTCATCATAGCTTCAAGGTCCGCCTTCCAAATTCGTCTCTGCAGCTCGAATCAGTCTTGCCTCCCTCGCCTCTGTATAGATATCTCGTTCATCGATCAAATATGGCTTCGATTTCTTCTCCTTGTGTATCGGTGGCTTGCTTGAGGGGCTTCTTCCGATTCGAGGGGGTACTAGATCTAGATTTGGACATACCCCGCCTTTCGGTACTCTTCTGCTGCTTTGCTCCTTTTCCTTTTCTCTGTCCTCTTCATCTCGTTATGATGAGCTTTCTCGGAGGCGCTCTAGCGGTTCTCTTTCCTCCTCTCGGATGGGGCTTTAGTCTTTCCTTTGGCGAGCTTAGACTTTGGCTTGTTAGCCGCTTCGGCCTCTCGCAATTTCTCGCGCCGCTCTCATCCGCAGCCTATTTGGGGCTTCCTCCTCGGCAGATATGTACCTTAACCGCTTTGCTTTGGAGGGGTTGGAATTTTAAGCTTTTGTTTGCCCTTGCCTTCTTGAACCGGTGGTGGAAGAGGAGCCTCTTCTTCTTCCGAGTCCTCCACCGCTTTGTTCGGCGTACTCGGCAACCTCCTTAATAATGTCTTTGGGAGTCCGGGTTGCCCGAGTAGTCTGCTCGGGGTCCTCCGAGCCACTTGGGCCGGTTTCTTGTTGCTCGCGCCCGAAACACCACCGGGCCTTACCCGGAGTCCGAGTTTTACCGAGACCGAGTTTTGCTAATGTCGGCAATAGATTTCTTCTTCTCGGTCCCCTTCTTTCCTTCGAGGCTGTCCCCTTCGTGAGTCTAGAAGGTTTAGTGGGAGTCGGCTTCTCGGTACTCTTTTTCTTTTCTTCACTTTCTTTCTCGGTACCCTTCTTCTTTCCTTCCCCCTTTTTGGCATCATCAAGTACAGTCAGGGGTTGGGATGAGTACCTTCTTTTCTAGCTTCTATAAAACAAAGTGGACAAGTCGTCCTAATCATTTATGAACTTTCTCTAATACTAGATGCAGCTCGTTCCTCTCGAGATATGAGTGCGTCCTTGTATGCTTGCATGAGAGAGAACGGCTTCGACTTCGATTCGGCTAGTTTCTCACCGATCTTGTCCTCCACGACCGGTTGAATGAGGTCTAGTTTGTTCTCCGTGGCACAGGCTTGCTCGGTGGCCCGACTCGGTATGAGCGGACAAGGCGTTACGAAATTGTTCAAGGAGCTTGGCTTGTCCCTCCTCGAATTGTCCTTAGCCGAGTCCGAAACTGGCTTTGCTGCTTTGGCCAATGCTTCGATTATGAGAGCGGAGACATCGGGGGCGGCGATGTAGAGATCTTTGGATTTCACCCCGAAGCTCGTAGTTGGTGGCCAATGCGGACTTCTTCCACACCTTGTGGATCGCCTTCGCCAATTCCCGATTTTGAATTCCTTGTGCGGTTAGAGCTTTGGCAACCGAACGGGATCTCTTGCGAGATGGGCCGGGCACGCCTCGTATGTCGACTCGAGCAGGAGCCGAGCGAGCTCTCGCGAGGACGAGACACCACCGAAGGCTTCTCGTGCCCAATGATACCGAGTGGTGGTGCTTGCTTCGGTATGGGTATCCTTGTCCCGTGGATGTCCCTCATCGGGCTTTCCGGGGCTCGAATCATCAGGTGGGTCCTCGACCGTCGTGGTCGACCCATCCGAGGGCGGCGAGCCACCGCTTGGCGTCGATCGGCAATAATTGCAAGCATGGCTGCCCTTAGATTCTCCATTGTATTGAGATTCTCAGGCTCTGAATAGCCTATCTCCTCACGCAATCTCAGTTCTTCCAAGTGGAGCTGGCGACGGGGAGTAGTGTAGGACAAGGCGTTGAAGCCGAGGCCACTCCCGAAAGCGTAGGATCATATGGAGCCTTGTCTGACTTGGCTAGGACGAGCAAATCGAGTGGTCGGCAAGCTCCGGAATGAACCTGGATGATCTCTCGGGAAGCTCTAGAGACGATAACTGCCGCTTCCATCCCGAGAGTCTCTTCGCGAGACGCAGAATCCGACTCGATATCAACGAAGTCAGTCTCAGAGTCAGCAGGTGGGCGACTGCTGAGCGGAGGCACATAGAGAGGGCTATCCAGACGTTGGACT
Source organism: Lavandula angustifolia (assembly GCA_028984105.1). Taxonomy (NCBI): domain Eukaryota; kingdom Viridiplantae; phylum Streptophyta; class Magnoliopsida; order Lamiales; family Lamiaceae; genus Lavandula; species Lavandula angustifolia. The sequence goes on from CM054816.1 coordinate 8,773,842, forward strand.
TCTTCGCTTTGGGCTTCAGTAGCCTCTCCCTGGTCCTCTTGAACTTGTTCCTCAGTGGAGACGGCTTTCTCCACTGACTTGGTCTTCTCAGATGAGGAAGACTCATCTACCAACTGTAGTGGCTGAATAGGAGTCGGTTCGGTAGCCACTTCGCAGTTGTTGTCTCGGTTCGGCAGGTGTATCCGGTATGGCCTTCCTCGGCCTCTTGGCTGGTGCCTTAGGTGATTTAGCCGGAGGTGTCCTTTTCTTAGGAGTCGCTCGCTGAGGCTTAGATGGCCGAGCTTGCGGCGGCCGGGCCCCGAACCAATCATTGCGGGGCCGCGGACTTGTTGTGAAAGCGAATTTTCTTCACATTAAAGTATTCTTTGCCGTCATAAGTGATCTGCTCAGCCTCGCAGAGATCCTCGATCATGACTGACAATTTAAGTCCGTAGAGAAGCTTTCCCTTTGCGGTCAGTGTTCGCGTAGCTTTGTCGAACTTGGCTGCCTGAGCCATAAATTCGCGAACAAAGAAGTCAGTACAATTGACTTTCACGCAGTCATAGATCGCCATCATCATGTGGATCTTCGGTCGGGAGACCTGATCGAAAGAGCCAGCCTGGCTCGTCAAAAGCTGAGTGATGATGTACGCCAGTGCTCTGAACTGCGGTAGCATGGCATTCTTCGGAAATGCTGCTCTGAATGGAGAGGTATGTGTCGACAGCGTCGTCATTGTACCCCAAGGTGCTGACACCTTCAGACGGGAGGTTGAAGCTCTTCTTCAGCGCTTGTTTAATGGACATCTGCTTCAGTATCCTCGATGCGTCGTCAATAGTGTTAACAGCGAACCTCGCCAGAATGTCTCCTCCAACTGAGTCGGAGTTCAAATATAGTTCCGCCACTTGTCGAGGAAGGAAGAAGGTCGGCTTCCTCGATAGAAACTCCTCAAGGCCAGATTTCCTCAGATATGTGAAGATCTCGTCCATGTACTCGAGCTCGCACGCGTCGAACTCCATCACTGGTTCACACCAGATACGGCCTTTGCTGATGATTTCCTCTATCTTGTCGGGAGAACTGACAGATATACCAGCCATAGTAGCTGTTACAAGAAATGAATCAGTACCGTTTCTTGGATAGAACAGTGTTGTAGAATGCGATACTGAAAAATCTAACAAATACATTAACAGATATAAGCATACCAATAGATAAAATTCGAGATAAGATTGAGAGTGAAGATGCAAGTAAGGATTGCGTATGCAGATCTCGGATTTTTCGGAATTTGAAAGTTATGAAGTATGCTAATGGCGGTTTCAAAGATATGATCGAATATATATATCAACTATGAAGGTGAACGGTTTTCGATCGAAGGCTGAATTTAAAGTTGCTTTATGATATGGACGGTTAAGATTAGAAGTTAAAAATAGGCAATGATCACAAAAGGCGCTTAAGTCAAAGCCAGTTGTAAAATAGCCTAAGTAGTAACTGTGAAAAGACATGCATTAAATGCGTGCAGAGTTCAGCAAGCTTATGTATGGAATGTCGTGCATTAAATGTGAGCCGTTAATAATAACGACAAACCAAAAGATATTAATGTCATGCTGAATCTTTGTCATAAATGCAAAGTACTGTTGTATTAAATTACTACTGAGTAGAGATACGCAAACCTGTCAGCTGAACATAGTAGTCAGCGATACCTCGTGTAGATGGTTTTACGTCTCTACGTCATCGAATGTATCGATCTTTGAGAGTGAACATTCCCCCTTACCGAAATGTCTCTCTCCCGAAACCTCTTCTGACCGGGGTCGGTAGGGTCCAACAGACCTAGCTCTATCGAAAGTTCTGCCGAATCGGATTCGGCTAGAGGCTTGGTCGGTATATCGGCCCTTTGTTTGTCGGTATGGATCTTCTCCATCCCGATATCCTTTTTCTCGACATGGTCACGAATGAAGTGATATCGATGTCCACGTGCTTGCATCTCGTGTGAAGTACGGGGTTCCGAGTGATTGCAATAGCACTGGCATCGTCGCAGAAAATCGGCACTTCATTCCGAATGACGTCATAGTCTCTCAGTGCCTGTCTCGGCCCAAAGGATGCAGGGCGCAACAACTTCCGGCGAGCCCAAGTATTCGGCTTCGGTAGTCGACGTGGCCACCGAGTGTTGTTTCTTTGAAAACCATGAGATCGGCTTCTTTGCCGCCAAGGAACCGACATGTTCCCGAAGTTGATTTTCGATCTATTCTACATCCCGCATAGTCGGCATCGAATAACCAGTTAGTTCAATATTATCATCACCGGATACCACAAACCCATGTCGGGTGTTCCTCGTAGATAGCGGAGAATCTTCTTTGCTTGAGTCCATATGACTCGCTTGGGATTCGCCTCGAAATCGAGCACGACACACCTACGAAGCATAAGTTATGTCGGGACGAGTAGGCTGTTAGATATAATAAAGAACCAATTATAGCACGGTATTCGGTTTGGTCTCATCGATACTCCCTCTTTATCAAGATCTATCTTCATATTCGTGTTCATCGGGATCTTGATTGATTTGCCGAATGTGCAGCCGAATCTTTTGATGAGGTCTTGAGTGTATTTGTCTTGGTTGATGAACGTTCCCTTTTCAGATTACTTGACTTGAAAACCAAGGAAGTAGTTCATTTCACCCATCATCGACATCTCGAACTTATCCTTCATCATCTTTTCAAATTGCTGACACATGATGACATTCTTTGATCCGAATATAATGTCATCCACGTAGATCTGCACAAGTAATAAGTCTTCTTCCGATCGAATGCGGAATAGAGTGCGGTCTCATCGTGCCTTTTTGAAAACCTTTCTGAAGAAGAAACTCAGACAGGGTATCGTACCAAGCCCTGGGTGCTTGTTTTAACCCGTATAGAGCCTTTCTGAGTCTATATACTTGATGTCCTTGCTGAAAGCCGGGCGGTTGTTCCACATAGACTTCTTCTTTCAGCACGCCGTTCAGGAACGCAGACTTCACATCCATTTGATAAACTCTGAATCGTTGATGTGTTGCGTAGGCCAGGAATAGTCTGATTGCCTCCAATCTTGCAACCGGGAGCGAACGTCTCATCGAAATCTATCCCTTCGGCTTGACAAGCACCCTTTAGCCACGAGTCTTGCTTTGTTCCTTACTATAACGTTGTTTTCATCTCGCTTGTTTTTGAAGACCCATTTAGTTCCAATAACATGTTGATGCCGGGTCTCGTCTACAAGCTCCCATACTTCGTTTCTCGTGAACCGATTCGGCTCCTCTCCGCATAGCAATGATCCGGTCAAGCATCTTTCGGTGCATCCTCAATGGTCCGAGGCTCTTCAAGAGACAAGAAGCGGGAAAATAATGCGCTTTCTCCTTGACGAGTACTGGATCTTGTCTTGACATTTGCTGAAGGATCTCCAATGATTAAATCAGCAGTGTGAGCATCGAGCCACGATCTACGATGTTTCAACTCTTCATCTGAAGCTTGTTCAACACAGATAGTAGGTGAGTTAGGCATTTCAGTTGTACTATTCTGAGATTGAAGTAATTCAGTAACAAGAGTATGGTCTACTGAGTCACCGGATTCAGGGGCATTCAGCTCAGGAACATTACTAGACGTTCCCCCTGAGGTGTTGCTCTTAGTAGTGTTGGTCTCAGTTACCTCAACGGTTTCTTCATCGACCTGAGTTACCTGGGATTGATTCTGTTCGGGAGAATCAATCTATTCAGCTACTTGCTCAGCTGGTTAAGATTCAGTAGATTTATCTTCAGTTTCTTCGTCTGAATCATCATCCCAACATAGCTGGATCTTTTCAGATTTGTCTTTTAAGCTTAGATCCTGTAGCTGCTTACTCATGTCCTCAGATTCAGAATTTGAGTTATTGCTCCGTTCCATAGTTCATATGGTGTCCGCTTATGCTGCTTTGTCAGTAGAGATCTATTCTGAGTATAACATGCAGTATCAGTAGCTTCTGCCCAGAATTTGGTTGGGAGTCCTGAGTCTGTGAGTAGAGTCCTAGCTGCCTCTTTTAGAGTTCTCGTTCTTTCGTTCGAGCAACTCCATTCTGCTGAGGTGTGCGTGCAGCTGAAGTCTCATGCTCTATTCCTTCTGCTTTGCAGAACTCCTTTACCATGGAATTAAGGAACTCAGTTCCTCTGTCTGAACGTATTTTTCTGATCTTGGTGTTCTTCTCGACACTGAGCTTTTTCAGAAGCGTTGGTAACTCTGTTTTGACGTCAGACTTGTTGGCAATGAATATGACCCATGTGTAGCGCGAGTAGTCATCTATGACCACTAATGCATATTTTCTGCCTCTGATCGTCACTGGGGAGACTGGACCGAACAAATCCATATGTAGCAGCTGAAGGATTCCATCCGTGGAAGGCGATGGAACTGGAGGATTTTGATTCCTTGTTTGCTTTCCCTTCAGACATGCTTCACACTGAGTGTCTTTGCTGAATACTTCATTCGGCAGTCCCCTTGCTAGAGTGTCTCTTGCAAGCTTGTTGAGCGTCTTAAAGTTGAGATGGCTGAGTCTTCTGTGCCATAGCGACCCCGTGCGGTTGTCATTCTTCGCCAATAAGCAAGCTTCGTGTTCACTGAGTTCCGATCGGCCACATATATGTTCTTTTCTGCAAAACCGATAACACTTGTTTTCCCCGTGGATTTATCAATAACATCATAGAAACCAGCGTCAAATATCACTCTATTTGAGTTATCACAAAATTGACTAACGAGAGAAGATTATGCCTGAAGTCCTTCAACATATGATACTCTTGGAACGTTGGCGCGTTCCAATGCCGAGTGTTCCATATCCTCCGGTATAGCCTTTCGCATTGTCTCCGAACTCAGTCTCGGGTCCTTCTTCAGTGATATAATTCTTCAGTATACTCCTTTGGTATGTCATGTGTCTTGAGCATCCGCTGTCCACATACCATGGGTCTTTACGCATCTGCAAAACAGAATTATATTCAGGTACCCTTTATTTTTGATTTTGGGTCCTTAGATGTTAGTTTTAGTAACCCAAATCTGTCTAACAACCCTGGTGGTTTCAGACATTTTCTTTCCACTGGAGTCAACATATCTGACCACTGGACTGGTCACAGCTGACTTCTGAGGCTTCTGAGGTTCAGGAGTCCTGATCTTCTGAGTTGGTGGACTGCTGACCTTTGCCTTCTGTGCGGCCTTTTTCTTCTTCTGACCTTTGGAGCCTCTTCGGACTATAGGTTCATAATAATATGATCCATACTGAGCAGGATGCGTCAGCTTCGGAGGTCCATACTGATCTGCTAAGTTTGATTTGCTGGTTCCCCCTTGACTGAACTGGGGTTTCTTGACATTGATCTTCTTGTCAGAATGCTGATGTGTGGGATGAGGTGCTTTCATCTTCTGTTTGTTCTTTGCTAGGGGGTTCAGTATATCTGCGTTGATAGTCTCCTCTCGAACAAATCTATCAGCAAGTCGTACTGCTGGTTAATCTATCAGATAGGGGAATCATGACTCCCGAAATTGTGATCAATTTGCAGAATGATCTAAAGCTTTTCTAATAATTTATTGTTTTTAACTAGTTCTTGTTCTATGATCACCAATTTATATTTTATAATTACTTATTATGTTTTATCGTACTGTGTAGTTTTTAATCCCCATATATTAATAAATTTTATTAGTAATTTCATATTTTTAGTACTTTTATTATGTACAAATGGTTTTTTAATCTAGTACAAAGTTTCGGATGTCGAAGGTTTTTTTTTAGTATCTATTTTAATATTTTTTTTAAAGTGCAAATTTATACATAGTAGATGTGTATTTTTTAATACTTAATTGTTCAAATTATTATGTTATAAAAAATTAAACTATACATTTATTTTACTTTTATGAAATGCACGCTTATCTTTTATTAAAATTCACCATTTCATTACTTATTGTACACCACTCGAAAAAATGTCCATAAAATAAAATAAACAACTGTTATATAAAACGTGTCTGAATCGTTCAAAACTATAAAATTCTAAGGACATGTAAAGATTATCCTAGCGGATAACGCTCAACATTTATTTTACTAGGCAAGAAAATATTTTAAAGTAGTGGTCTGCATTTATAGCAACCTCATTCTTATGCAAGTTTATATCACTTTGAAGAATCTATGCACAATATTTAATTATCAACATAGGCAACTCTGCTTCTTTGCATTCTTTCGCAATCCTATCGCCCAAGAGCTTGACAATTCACCTTTTGAAAGTTTCCATATGTCTCATAAATGTGCAATCTGTTAACACAAACATGTCATCCTCGCGGAAAAATATGAAACCGTGCAATTAAAATTGAAAAAAATGCATAAAATAATTTATAAGTGTGCACATTCACATTTCAGAAGTGTACATAAAATAGCACCATATTCGCAAATAAATGAAAAATGCAAATTTTATTATCTAAACTGTGTTCTACAGAATACTTAATTATGCAATTTATCTAAATATAAAAAACTAATAAATACAAAGGAAGTTGAACAAAATTTAAAAATAAAAAATCTTTACGCATCTCTACATATTTAATCACCAAAAACACACAATTGATGATGTTATGCAATGGTGCAAATAAAAAAAGAAAAAATCTGCACTACTTATCACATAAATGTGCAATCAGTAAACACAAAAAAACCATCCCTCGCGGAAAAAAATATATTGTTACTGTGCAATTAAAAATGGATAAAAGTGCATAAAATAGTTCATAAGTGTGCAAATTTTTTAATAAAATAGTTCAGAAGTTTGCAAAATTCAAGAGTGCTTAAAATAGCAAAAAATTCACAAATAAAATGAAAAAGTACAAACTTTATCATAAAAAATGTGTACTACGTAATAATGAATCGTGCAATTTATCTTATAGTAAAAAACAGCTAACTACAACAAGAAGTCATACACCAACAAACTCACAAATCGTTGCAGTTGTGCAATGGTTCAAAAAAGAAAAAGCGAAAATGTGTAATACATTCAGTTTTGGCAAATAATTCCAAAACCCAATTCAACAATCAGTTAATATACATTCGTCAAGAATTTCATAATCTGCGAAAACCCTAATTGTTTTCGGCAAATATACATTATAACAGTACAAAAACCAAGAATTCGATGGTTTTAAATTCGCCCAAAAGTTAAAAACTCACCAATTCAATTTGAATCTTCCTCGTGCGTTCCGGATGAAAGGGACGAGGCTGGTCTAGAAATCGCTGCTTTTATTGATCAATCCACATGATCTAAACTGAAATGTCGAATTTGGGATGTCGAAGGTTTGAGTGTAGATGATTCCAGAACTGCTAATCTTGCAGATGAGAAAGTAGAGAAAAGAAATTAGATGAGGAATAGAAAACGTTTAACCTAGTTTAGGATTATTATATTAAAACAATTTGACCCTAATACCCTTTGTGCAAATTTTTTGACTTAATAGTGCAATTCGGGTAAAAAATTTAAAACAGGAATATGGGCCGTCGATTTTCATCATCTAAAGGATGATAATTGTTCTTATTTCTCACTCTAAAGGATGATAATTGTTCTTATTTTCATTGAGAAGGGAAAGTCGGTCGGAGCTACTTCGGATTAGAATGTGTGATGCTGGTTATTTTAATTTATAAATACACAATTTGCACATTTTTTGGAAAAAAATGCACAATTAGAGGAAATATTATGCACAATTAATTAGAAAAAATATGCACAATTACGGGGGAAAATATGCACAATGAATGGGAAAAAATGCACAATTACTAGGAAAATATGCACAAGTAAAGAAAAAATATGCACAATTACTAGAAAAAAATGCACAATTAATAGAAAAAATATGCACAATTAATGATAAATGAAGAAAAGATAAAACTATTAACGAAAAATTGGGACGAGACATAGTGAAACTATGCACAATCAACCATTGTTCTCCTAAAAAACTAGGACGAAAATTAGTGATATTAAGACGTGGAAGAGAATTAACGAAAATGGCGGTTACAATAAAAGAAAAGAAGATTAATGAAAAAATGATAGATTGTGCAAGATTACAAAAATAACCTTAGTGCAAACTTTTTGCCTTAAAGGTGCATTTCGGAATTTTAAGTGATAATAAGATCTGGAGCGTCCAATAACTCGATCCAACGGTGATGTTATGTTCTTAGTTCTCACTATAAAGTCTGTTCTCATATGATCTCTCCTATATATATATATATATATATATATATATATGTGTGTGTGTGTGTGTGTGTGTTGGTCCGGAGACGATAAGTCAGGTGTAGAGGGGGGGGGTGAATACACCTGAGCTCAGTTTCTTTTTCTCAATGAAGGTCAATCGAGCCGATGATTGCAATCGATGAACAAGTGCCAAATAAGCCTTCGATCGCGGGACGAGTGAGTCGCCATCGAGCTCTCTCCTACTGACTGTTGTCAGTACTTTGAGAATCAGTCGAAGACTGTTGTGCGGAAAGTGTGGGGCCCGGAATTCGTCTCTTTTGAAAACACGTTTTAGCAAATTAAATCTTTTGGTTGTGCGCATTATAAATACGTTTTATGCAAGCTTATGATTTTCAAGTCAGTTGAATGCTATGCAATAAAACAGTAAAAGAACACAAGCAATTTAACGTGGTTCGGATACGCAAGATCCTACGTCCACGGTCCTGAACAAGGCAGGAGAACTTGTTGATTATTCCGAGCAAGCCTCGGCAGGGGATACTGCACCTGGACAGTTCCCTCTAAGTTATAGTCCTTAGCGACTTTACAATCCAAACCTAAGTCTGAAAGGGAAGGGAATTTTCTCCAACTGAGAAGGAGTTCTTACAATAAGAACAATTCACTAAATGTGAACTCCTTCGAATCTAAGCTATAAATATGACAATGAGCTTAGTCTAGAGAAGAAAGGGATGTAAGAACTCTAGAGAGAAAAACTGAGAAATCTTCTAAGTATGCAAGTTTTCCTCTGGATGATCTTTGAGTGTTCTAGAGTGTTTATGAACTTGAGCTTGTCCCTTCGAAATTCCTTTTTTTTCGGAGCTTCAAAAACTTCTCTATTTATAGTTGTGAGTTATGGCATATGTCCGTTGGAGACGACGATGCCACGTGTCACAAGCTTCCAAAGAAAACGGCCATAATTCGAACTTGTTGCAGCAGGGCAGTTAATGCACTGTTCATGAGAGCAGCTTTACTGTGTAGAGTAGGTAAGCGTTGTCGGCTTCTCATTGGTCGAGGTTTGTAGTTGGTGAGAATGTCAGAGTTGACCGTTCAACAACCTCGTCTGTCTTCTGCTGAACTTTTCGAAAAGACTTGAATAGCTGGGTCGCTTTCCGTAGTATACGATGGGCGAAAAGTCTCTATCTTCTTCAGTTGAGTCGGCTGACACGGCATCTACTGAGTAGGTCACCGGGCGACGGCGAAGGTACTGTGCTTGTTTCGTTCTTCCGGCGATGACTATCACCGGGAGTAGTCTTCTACCGATGATTTGTCGGTGATGCGTTGTCTTCGACCGAGTGGAAGATCACCGCCGATCGAAGAACACAAGCGATTACACTGATGACGTGGGGTTCTGAAAAGTATCTTCGACAGAAGATCAGTTCAACAACTACCCCGTACAGGACTTAGACAAAATAATAATCAATACATCAAGTCTAACCTATACATCAGCTAATCCTAACGACACACTAATCTACTGATATCATCTAGGTTTTGGGATCTTCAATTCCATAGTACTACTATGATTTCCCCCAATTTTCTTTTAACCGAACAACAGCTGAGTATCATCTACTGACTCATATCCAACAATTTCCCCCTAATTGATGATGCCAAAACCTCTACCTCTACCTCTTAAACTTCTCAAGTCTATAAAAGATGCTATCCTAGTGACAACAATTTCCCCTTTACAACATTCTGAGGAAAAAAAAATAAAGTAATTTCAATACTCCAGTAGGTGGGAGATAGGCAAAATCAGAGAAACTGACTGTGAGTGTATGTCAGATCACTTAGTGATCAGTCGTGAAAAACACGATGCAAAGAGCTGAAAGACAATGAGTAATTGTCTAACAAGCAATAGGAACTGATATATATAATCAATGATGTACAGGTTCTTATCACTATTACAAAAGATAGAAAAGAGAAGGACTACAGATGCCTGAAGGCTTGAGTGCGCTCCCTGAATCCTGCAGATCTGTCCATGGGAGGTTCCAGACGATAGTATAAGTAGATTCTCTTCCTCAGAGTCTGGACATCCTCGTCGTCTTCAGCTAGGTCGACACTCAGGTCGAAGCGAGAAGCTGCAGCTCTGATCTCATCCTCTATATCCTTTGTACATAGAACTCCACGCGCAGTTCTAGGAGGTGGGATGCGCCTGAAGGCTGGAGCTCTAAACGGAATATTCTCTCTCTTCATGATCTCCTTGAGCAGTTCCCTCAGCTCTGAATTGTACATAAGCATGAACTCATCAAAGGTTTGATCGATAGGTTGCTCTCGAGGATAGAATCCCCAAACATAGTAGCCTTTGATAAATTGCTCTTTAAGTTCTTCCCATTGATCATTAACCTCAGCCGGAACCCATCGATCGACATGAACAATTGAGTCCTTCTTGGCGAGAGATGTTCTCTTCCTTGATCCTCTTGGGATTTGTCTTCTGGGATCAGCTGCTGGCTTCTTGGATAGGCTTATCATCTTAGCCATATCAGCCATTCTTTTCTTTTCTCGGAGAGCCGCTGCCCTACAGTCTCCTCGTCTGATATTTAGGCCTTGCAGCGTCGCCTCCCAGGTCGCTTGATCTTCCGCTATCTGCTCAGGTGTTAGAGTAGGAGTGGGAATGCTCTGAGTAGTAGCTGGGATCTCAGTCGAAAGAGCCTTAGCAAACTCTGCTTGGGCTTTCTTCTTCTGCTCTTCAACTGATTCGACCTTTTTCTTGCCTTTGCCCCTAACAGCTTTACCCTTGGGCTTCTTTGCTGCTTCTGCTGCCTCTTCAAGCTGACGCTCATGGTCGAGCTTATCCTGCAGCTGTTGGGCAATTTTGAGGTCATAAGCCTCTTGCTCCGCTTTTGATTTGAACTTATGGACCGGGGAGGAAGGAGGAGTAGATAAAGTTGCAATCTCCTTCCCCGGCCTCTGCGGTGGCAATTGTTCAGGCTCAGGCTCTTCTTCTTCTGTCTCCTGCTCAATAAAATTTGCTACTTCTTCAATGTGAGCAGCAGAAGAGGAGATGGGGGTTGGCTGAAGTGGAAATTCTAGGAGAAGGACCTCAGAAGAGTTCTTATCCTGAGTAGTAGAGGGTCCTTCCTCCTGAGCTCTTTCCCCCTGAGTCTGTGCGGGTTCTTCAGCTGTGGAGGGTTTCTCCTCCTGAACCCTTTCCCTGATTATCTGTACATCAGCTGTATCCGTTTCAGATTCATCTTTTATTATACCTTCCCCCTTTTTGGCATCAGCAGCCTTATCGAGGTTGGTACGGATAGCTGTGACTTCTTTCTCGAGCTTGTATACTGAGTCCTTGATCTGAGTAACTGTAGAGTCAAAGTCCTTGACCAAGTCACAGTATTGCTCCCAGTCTTTCTCTTGAGCGGCCCTAGATCGATTGAGATGAGCAACTGACTCTTGGAGGAGTTTCAGCAGGGCTAGATCATTGGATTCCTTCATCTCCTTCTGAATCTCTTTCAAGGCCTCAGCCTGTTGCTTAATAGCAGTCTGGAGGTTGTTTGTAGCCAACTTGTTCCGCTCATCCATTTGAGCTTGGACTGTTGTGAGAGCATGAGTCAGCTGCTCGGTAAATGTTTTGTGCTGAGCTTGGAGCACAGAATCGACTCGTGCGGATAGATCCGCTTTACGCGCTATCAAAACCTCGCTCGATCATCTCCTTAAAATCGAGCGCGAAGGAGCCTCTTAAGGAGTGGAGATGCCGGCGGCTAGCTTATTCGGAGCTATCGATGCGCGCCTTCGTATACTTCTCCCATTTGATATGGACGTCTTTGGCGAGAAGTCTGTTTTTAGCTCCTTGGCGTCTGATCGCCTTATTTACTGATTTGGAGGACACGGAACCAATGGGTTGAATCTGGTAAGAGCTTGTTCCGAGCCTTTGATCAGAAAACACGAGGAGCTGCTCCCGACTGTACTTCGGAGCGCCCTGAGCCTCACCTGATGTACCAGGGGTTGGTGATTGGCTCTTCTCATGGGGAGTTGGTCCCTCAGCAGAGCCTCCCAACTCTGCATCCTTGGGGTTGCCTTCCATCTCCTGATCTTGTTCTTGGTCATCACCCTCATCAGCAGGAGGAGATGGAGGCGGAGCATTAGCAGCAGGAGCTGTGGTACGCAGGCTAAGAAGATAGAGCATAGCAGCTCGAAGATCCTCAAAGGACGCCAAATCAGCTGGCTCCACGAATCCGATCTCTGCCTGTAAATCTTGCTCCTCTGTCAGTAGATCGATGGCTGACTGAGTTTTTGCAAAATCTATCAGAATATCCCAGTTTAAGAACCTCAGTAGCATCTGAACTCTTGCCCTGATGGCAATTTCAACCAAGTCTTCATGCTCAGCTATCTCGGGAATCTGATCGTGAATCTCAGTTGTAGCACGTAGACGAGTGGTATGAGTTGTTGTCCATTCAGTCTCTTCAGTTGGCTCTCGAATGTCCGACTGAGTGTCATCGGAGCTGATGACTTGAGCTTTCTCCTTGAGGGTGGCTCCTTCCATCCCTGTGTCGGAGTCCAAGGTTTGCTCATCTTGAGGTGGAGGAGGAGCCTGTTCTATGACAGTTATCGGCTGAGCCACAGTGACCTCAGCTGGTCGTGGCTTGATAAGCCTCCTCCTCTTGGACACATCAGTGGGAGATGGCAGGGAAGGAGCAGCTCTCTTCTGCTCAGGTGGCCCTTTGCCAATTGACTTTTCCGTCGCTTCTTTAGTCTTAAACTTTATCAGCATAGTGTTGTACAACTTTGAGTCTTCAAAAGCTGAGTTCCTCTGTACAACACTCTCTATTAGGACTGACATCTTGGTCCCGAATAGAAGCTTACCCACACTGGCCAACCTCCTCTCGCCAGTGGGTAGAGTAGTGAATTTCTGGGCCTGGGCTTTCATCTGAGTCGTGTAATAGTTAGCCCAGTTCACTTCTACTCCGTCGTCAATGGCCATCATCAGCTGAATCCTAGGTTTGGACAGTTGATCATACGATCCAGCTGAGCTTGTCAGTATGTGCGAGACCACATACGCTAAACCTCTGTACTGAGGTAGCAAAAGATTCCTCGGGAGAGCTGTCTTGAACGTCAGATCACTGCGTCCACAGAACTTTTGTACATAGGCATTGATCTCCCTCTCCTTATATCCGATAGGTGAGATACCAGAATTAGGAAGCTGAAACGCGAGGACTAGAGCCTCTCGGATGTTGAAGGTGTGCTGATTCTGCTTCCACTTGTTCGGAGTTGTTTCTCTCATGTATGAGAAGGAAGCTTCTTCTCCTCCGGCAGCCACTGAGTTCCAGTTGAAATACGCTTCTGCCACTTGCCTTGGCAGATGGGCACGCGGATGCTTGGTCACAAGGGTCTCCAACCCTGACCTCTCCAGAGCATCGAACATAGGCTCCAGATACGGAATGTCCACCTGGCGGAAAGCCATTGTGGGTTCGAACTGAATCCGGATGGTCATGATCTCCACTATTGGTTCAGGAGTCTGTACGATCGCCATAGAAATCTGCAAAACACATGTTAGCACTTGAAAATAGAGTAAGTCAGTAGTTGTCAGCAGATTTGAATACATTACCGAGTATGAGAGCTTGAGAGATGCACAGGCAAAGCAGTTATAGGAAGTTTGAGATGGAAACTGATTTGCAATAAAAGCTCTTAGGATTTGATAATGGCGAAAAGTGAGGAAAAAGATAGAAGATGAAAGATTTTGTATATATTGGCTTGATTGCAAGTTTCAATCCAACGACTGAGTTTTAATCTTCCAAAAACTATGAACGGCTAAGATTTAATGTTATAAAAGGAATGATTACAAAAGCCGCCTAAAACATAGATCCACGTAATAAAGGTAAGTGAGAAGACATGCATTAAATGCGCGTCAGACAGCATTAATTACTCAGTTTATGCAAATGAAAAGGTTTCCTACTGACCTTTCCTTAAACTATTAATGGCGGGAAATGAATGCACATTAACTACTGAGTGTGAGCGATCGATGCAATAAAAGCGAGCATGCTTCAAAAAAAAAATAAGTACACAAAATTACGCAAACCTCTTCAGCTGAACTTATCACCGGTTACCGAACCTCTTCAATGAACTTATCACCGGTTACCGTTATGTATAAGGAGAATGGTTGTCATGCTGATGACTATGTTCCCCCCTTGCATTGTGCAAGTGTGACTTTCCCAACCGAGTCACTGTACTTAGTTATCCGACTCGTCGTATCGATTCCTCATGCTGATACCAATTGTTACCAATTGTTGGGCAATGATGTTCTCAGTAGTCGGCATCTACTGACGCATCTCAGTAGGATCCAGTAGACCTAGCTCAACTGATAGTTCTCCGAACTTTGTTCTCGGCTAGTGGTTTGGTCGGTATATATCGCCTTTTTGCTTGTCGGTATGGATCTTCTCCATCCCGATATCCTTCTTCTCGACATGGTCTCTGATGAAGTGGTGTCGGATATCCACGTGCTTGCATCTGGTATGTAGAACTGGGTTCTGAGTTATGGAAATTGCACTTGTGGAGTCGCAGTAGATGGGCACTTCATCCTGAGTTATACCATAATCTCTAAGTTGTTGTCGAAGCCAAAGGATCCGGGCACAACAACTTCCTCGCAGCCCATGTACTCGGCTTCCGGTAGTGGACGTTGCTGCCGAATGCTGCTTCTTTGAAAACCAAGAAATCGGCTTCTTTGCCTAGGAACCGACAAGTTCCGGAAGTTGACTTTCGATCTATCCCGCATCTCGCATAATCGGCATCGAATAACTCTCGTTAGTATTAAGTTATCATCGGCGGGATACCATAACCCAAAGATCGGGTGTTCCTCTTAAATAGCGCAGAATCTTCTTCGCTGAGTCTAAATGACTTCGCTTGGGATCCGCTTGGAATCTTGTGCACACACCTACAGCATAAGTTATGTCAGGACGGCTAGCTGCTAAATAAAGTAAAGAGCCTATAATAGCTCTATAATCAGTAGAGTTAACAGAAGCTCCCTCTTTGTCTAGATCGATTTTAAAGTTCGTGTTCATGGGGATTTTGACTGGCTTGCTGGAGCGCAGCCGAATCTCTTGAGAAGATCTCGAGTGTATTTGGCTTGATTGATGAAAATTCCTTCAGGTGATTGCTTCACTTGAAATCCAAGGAAATAATTCATCTCTCCCATCATGGACATCTCGAATTTCTCTTTCATCATCTTCTCGAACTGTTGACATATGACTTCGTTTCTGCAGCCAAAAATGATGTCGTCCACGTAGATCAAGCCCTGGGTGCTTGTTTTAACCATACAGAGCTTTCCTAAGTCTGTACACCTGATGTCCCTGCTGAAAGCCGGGCGGTTGTTCCACGTAGACTTCTTCCTTCAGTACGCCGTTCAGAAAAGCTGACTTCACATCCATCTGATATACCTTAAATCCCCGATGTGTTGCATAAGCTATGGAAAAGACGAATGGCTTCCAATCTAGCGGCCGGAGCAAATGTTTCATCAAAGTCAATTCCTCTCTGCCCGATCGTATCCTTTAGCAACTAGTCGAGCTTTATTTCTGACAATGACGTTGTTTTCATCTCGCTTGTTCTTGAAGACCCATTTAGTTCCAATCACGTGCTGATGTCTAGGTCTGTCGACAAGCTCCCAAACTTCATTTCTAACGAACTGGTTCAGCTCTTCTTGCATAGCAATGACCCGGTCAAGCATCTTTAAGTGCGTCCTCTATCGATCGAGGTTCTTACGTAGACGAAAAACAAGAGTAAAGTGAGCTTTCTCCTTGACTTAATCTTGATCTCGTCCTTATAGTTGCTTGATGGATCTCCAATGATAAGATCCGAAGAATGAGCATCGAGCCACGAACGCTCGAGTCGGGCTTCTTCTTCGATACTACTTCGCACGGTCGGTAGGTGTATTAGGCATTTCGGTAGTATCGTTGCGTGATCGAAGCAATTCAGTAAGAAGGTTAGGGTCTACTGAGTTTCCAGGCTCAGGGCCATTTAGCTCAGGAACATTAATCGTTCCCCCTGAGTTTATATTCTCAGTAGAGGTCTCAGTTACCACTGGGGCTTCCTCATCGACCGATGTTACCTGTTGTTGATTCTGTTTGGGAGAATCAACTAGGTCAGCTACGTTGCTTGTTGGGTGAGTCTGAATTTCTTCATCGTCTGACTCATCATTCCAACAATGCTGGATCTTTTCAGCTTTATCATTCAGTCCGAGATCCTGTAGCTTGCTGCTGACATCTTCAGTATTTGACTTTGTATCTTTCCTGTTCTCAGTAACAAATTCATCAAAAACAACATGGGGGCTTTCCTCCACACAAAGAGTCCGATAATTAAAGACTTTGAAGGCTTTACTGACTCGGGAGTATCCTAAGAATACTCCTTGATCAGATTTGCTATCAAAGACCTTCAACTGATCTTTCCCATTATTGTGGATAAAGCAAGGACAGCCGAAAACATGAAAATGAGAAATAGAAGGAATTCTCCCTTTCCACAGTTCGTAAGGCGTCTTCATGTGTTGCTGTGTCAGTAGTGAGCGATTCTGAGTGTAACAGGCGGTGTCAGTAGCATCAGCCCAAAACTTTGAGGGTAGTCCTGAGTCTGCTAGGAGCGTTCTTGCTGCTTCTTTGAGTGTTCTGTTCTTACGTTCAGCAAGTCCGTTCTGCTGAGGGGTGCGTGCAACTGATGTCTCGTGCTTAATTCCCTCTTTATCGCAGTATGTCTTGACTACTGAGTTTAGAAACTCTGTTCCTCTGTCTGAGCGTATCTTCCTAATCTTGATGTTCTTTTCCACATTGAGTTTCTTCAGTAGATTAGGTAACTCAGTCTGAACATCAGATTTGTTGGCGATGAAGATGACCCAAGTATATCTTGAGTAGTCGTCTATGACGACGAGGGCATACTTCTTGCCTCTTATAGTCACTGGAGAGATTGGCCCGAATAAGTCCATGTGAAGCAGTTGAAGGATTCCATCAGTGGAAGGTGAAGGAATAGGTGGATTGCTTTTTTTTGTTTGCTTTCCCTTCAGGCACGCTTCACAATTTCTGTCTTTGTTAAACGATTCTTTGGGCAGTCCTCTGACTTTAGAGTTCTTGACAAGCTTGTTCATGGTCTTGAAGTTCAGGTGGCTGAGTCTCTTGTGCCATAGCCATCCTGACTTGTCACCAGATTTTGTCTGTGCTAGTAAGCAAGCCTCAGGTTCTGTGGTATTCCAGTTTGCTACATAGATGTTCTTCCTCTGCGAACCTGATAACACTGTTTTCCCTGTAGATTTGTCAACAATATCACAGAAACCAGCGTCAAAGATTACTCTATTGAGATTATCACAGAATTGACTGACTGAAAGGAGATTATGTTGAAGTCCTTCAACATATGTTACTCTTGGAACTGTGGCAGTCCTAATGTTCAGCGTTCCGTATCCCCTTGTGTAGCCTTTTGAGGTCACCGAATTCAATTCTGGGACCATCTTCTTGTACGTAGTTGGTCAGCAGGCTCTTCTGGTAAGTCATGTGTCTCGAGCAGCCGTTGTCCACTATCCATGGGTCCTTATGCACCTGCAAAACAGAGGCATTTTTAGGTACCCTTTGGTCCAGTTGGGTCCTTACTGGTTAGTGGGTGATTTTGGAACCCAGATCTGTCTCGGGACCTTAGAAGTCCTAGACTTCTTCTTCTGAACCTTGTCAGCTTTCTTCTCCACAGGACTTGGAGATACTGACTTTCTGCTGATGCTTTTGGGTTCAGGCGCTTTCTTCTTCTGAGTCTTAGCGCTTCTCCTGACCCTGGGCTCATAGTAGTACGAGTCGTACTAAGCCGGGTGCTCATACAGTGGCTCCTTGTACTGTTCTGCCCATCTGACCTTCTTGGTTCCCCCTGAATTTGATCGCGGTGTCCTGGGGCTGGAACCTTTGGTCAGCTGCTTGTTGCTACTCGGGCCGAGGTGCAATCATTTTCTGTTTGTTCTTCGCCTGAGGTGTGGTGTCAGCAGCTTGCACCTTTCCTCTGGCGAACCTATCAGCCAGAGTTGCTGAGTTTTTGGAGGTGGAAGCTTCGTGGGTATAGCCAAGGCCTTCTTTCACAGTAGTTGGTCGTTGTGCTCTAAGCATGCTTTCAAGCTTCTCCTTCGCTCCCAGGTATTGTTCAGTCATCAAACCTCTCCGGACCTCGTCACTCCTTCCCGAGTGAGTTATAGTCATTCCGCACGTCCGTGAGCTTCGATCGAGCCGGGCTATTTCGGTCTCTTTCTCGAATTGTCCTTGGTCGAGCCGAGATCCGAGTCTCTTGAAGCCGAGACTTAGTCATAAGAGATTCAATCTCTTCCTTGAGTCTCGCAACTAGATCCACCGACTCAAGTAGAGACCCGACAATCGAAGAAAGTCTCGATTCTCGGCCTTTACCGTTCAAGTTCTCCGGATGGTTCTGCTTTGAACTCTCTGCTCAGCTGAATCTGTTCCTCTAGCAGATCGTCGTAGGCTTGTACCACATCTAGAGGATCATCTGTGACCGAGCACGTGTCTTGTGTGCTGTGTGAAGAAGAGGTAATAAAGTGTTTAGAATTTACCTCAGCCTCTTCTCCCGGCCATCGACAGGTATTCGGTCGACTCATCAGGAACTGTCTCTGCGACCTCAACTGCGACGAATGCGGCTTCATCTTCAAAAGAATACATGAATGTATCCTCCTCAATTGAGTTGTCGGATATCTCTCCGGCTATATAGGCCTGCCGTCTCTCGGCGAATTTCTTTCTCCCCGGCATGCCGTTCGCTCTTTGAGCATCCGAGAGTTCGGGACAATCGTGCGATAGTGTCCCTCCTTCTTGCGGTTGTAGCGGTGGATGTTCTGCTTTGCTCTTACCCAGTGAGTCTTTAGACGGACGCGGCGCAGACTCCGATTTCCTGCATTCAGTAGAAGGATTAGATTCTTCTTTCTTATGATAGTCTTTCTTACCTGAAGAAGAATCTCGGTTGTATTTCCTCAGCTTTCTGACTCTCTCCTTTTCCCTCTGATATTTGAGAGCCATCGGTGCTAGGCCGGTCGGGGCCTCGAAGTCTCGGAAGACTTTGCTGCGATGTGGCCACGGCTTTGCTTGAGGAAATAGGCTTGGCTCCGTATTGCTGACTGTTGCCATGAAGGCGTGATCGAACTGTGTGTCAGTTGGAGCGCTTAAACACTTTTGGGGTAGGCTATGCTCGAATTCCTCCGATTTTAATTTTGAAAATATAACATCAGGAGTTAGAGCATTTAGATCAGAGCGACGTAAATAAGTAGCAAATGGAAGCCACTTCTGTCGGGGCAACGCTCTCAAGATCTTGGTGTTCATCTCCTTGTTGGTGAACGACCTCCCGGCCCATTGATGACATTGACTTGATTGGTGAATCGACACTCGGCTCGTCAATGGTTTCGATGAGGCTCCATTGCAAAGGCGTCGAACTTATGAAGCTCTAGCTCGAGCTTATTTTCTTTGATCTGAGGGGTTCCATGGCTCAGTACAGCCAAGGCGTCCCATAGCTCTTTCGCCGTTTTGCAATCCTGTACCCTTCCGAGGTATGAATCACTGAGCGTAGTCAGTATGGCATTACGTGCAACTCGGTCAAGGTTGTGCAGCTTCTTTTCTTCAGGCGTGAAGGCAGTTTTATCTTTGGGAACCTTAGCACCAGTTTGTGCTCCCACGCCTCCTCCGGCGAGCAAATACTACGCCGTCGATCATGGGAACGATCGGTCCCCGACTCTCAGGACATCCGACATGCTTGTCGTGGAGTGACGTTAGGTGTGCCTCCATACGTACGCGCCATACCGTGTAGTTCTCTATTGAGAACATTGGTACCATCCTAATACCTGACATATCAGACATCGTAAGAGTAAGAGTATAAGGATGCTGAAAAGATGCTTATGCAGTGAAAACGGTTTTCAGGATCAGTTCGAGAGGACCAGTATTTCAGAACCGGCGATCAGTTGAACATCGTGTGCTTTGATACCAATTGTTGGTCCGGAGACGATAAGTCAGGTGTAGAGGGGGGGGTGAATACACCTGAGCTCAGTTTCTTTTTCTCAATGAAGGTCAACTGAGCTGATGATTGCAACTGATGAACAGTGCCAAATAAGCCTTCGATCGCGGGACGAGTGAGTCGGCCCATCGAGCTCTCTCCCTACCGACCGTTGTCAGTACTTTGAGAATCAGTCGAAGACTGTTGTGCGGAAAGTGTGGGGCCCGGAATTCGTCTCTTTTGAAAACACGTTTTAGCAAATTAAATCTTTTGGTTGTGCGCATTATAAATACGTTTTATGCAAGCTTATGATTTTCAAGTCAGTTGAATGCTATGCAATAAAACAGTAAAAGAACACAAGCGATTTAACGTGGTTCGGATACGCAAGATCCTACGTCCACGGTCCTGAACAAGGCAGGAGAACTTGTTGATTATTCTCGAGCAAGCCTCGAGCGGGGATACTGTGCACTGGACAGTTCCCTCTAAGTTATAGTCCTTAGCGACTTTACAATCCAAACCTAAGTCTGAAAGGGAAGGGAATTTTCTCCAACTGAGAAGGAGTTCTTACAATAAGAACAATTCACTAAATGTGAACTCCTTCGAATCTAAGCTATAAATATGACAATGAGCTTAGTCTAGAGAAGAAAGGGATGTAAGAACTCTAGAGAGAAAAACTGAGAAATCTTCTAAGTATGCAAGTTTTCCTCTGGATGATCTTTGAGTGTTCTAGAGTGTTTATGAACTTGAGCTTGTCCCTTCGAAATTCCTTTTTTTTTGAGCTTCAAAAACTTCTCTATTTATAGTTGTGAGTTATGGCATATGTCCGTTGGAGACGACGATGCCACGTGTCACAAGCTTCCAAAGAAAACGGCCATAATTCGAACTTGTTGCAGCAGGGCAGTTAATGCACTGTTCATGAGAGCAGCTTTACTGTGTAGAGTAGGTAAGCGTTGTCGGCTTCTCATTGGTCGAGGTTTGTAGTTGGTGAGAATGTCAGAGTTGACCGTTCAACAACCTCGTCTGTCTTCTGCTGAACTTTTCGAAAAGACTTGAATAGCTGGGTCGCTTTCCGTAGTATACGATGGGCGAAAAGTCTCTGTCTTCTTGATCGAGTCGGCTGACACGACATCTACTGAGTAGGTCAGCTGGCGACTGCGAAGGTACTGTGCTTGTTTCTGTTCTTCTGCTGATGACTATCAGCTGGGAGTAGTCTTCTACTGATGATTTGTCAGCTGATGCGCTGTCTTCGACTGAGTGGAAGATCAGCTGCTGACTGAAGAACACAAGCGATTACACTAATGACGTGGGGTTCTGAAAAGTATCTTCGACAGAAGATCAGTTCAACAACTACCCCGTACAGGATTTAGACAAAATAATAATCAATACATCAAGTCTAACCTATACATTAGCTAATCCTAACGACACACTAATCTACTGATATCAGCTAGGTTTTGGGATCTTCAATTCCATAGTACTACTATGATTTCCCCCAATTTTCTTTTAACCGAACAACAGCTGAGTATCATCTACTGACTCATATCCAACAATATGCATTCACCAATCAAAATTAAAATGATTGTGTAATGAAAGTCCTCAATTTCAGGAAATTCTCCTACTTGATTCAAAATCAAGTTTGACGTTGCAGAATAGGGTTTAGAGTATGTGCAGTCAGAATTTAAAATATTTTAAAAAAAGTTTTTGCCTATTTTTGCAATTTATACACACTTTGCCTACTTTTGAAAATAAGTTTACATATTTGCCTATTTCTGCAATTCTCCCATAAAGGGATTATAAATACTAGCGATAATGATCAAATAAACCAAGAATTTTTCTAATTTTGCAATTTTAACACGAACTTATAGACTTGACGAATGATAACACAATTTTTTTTTAAATTCGAGACACGCTCTGATCTCCAAATTTTTCAGGCCATCGGAAAGCTGGGACCTACGTGGACAATACCAAACGACGAGTAGGTGAAGATAGCAAGGGTTTTCTGTTGACGGTCGTACCCAACTCTTTGTCTTTTTTATTAAGTGTCAATTAGTTGATCGTACTGTGAATTTTCTAAAATCATGTTAATATTTTGTGAGTTACCAGATTATCCAAAAACAATGTCATTCCGTTTTATGATCTGACAAAATGGTCCAGCTTGGTGACCACGAGTGCAAAGCGACGCTGTTTTTCATATTTTTCGACAGCCGGAAAAATTTGGGAATGAGAGCGTGTCTCGAATAGCAAAAAAATTAAAATTTCAAGCTTTAATTTATTAAATATATGAATTTGTGTTTTAAAATTGGTCATTACCCCTAAATACTAGTGTGCTTGGTTTTTTTAAATCCTATTAATAAACCATACTTAAAATCTTAACAAAAAATTAAATCTCAATCTAATATGGGACTCACCAGTCAAGATCGGCCTAAGACTACTTTTATCGCAGCCTCTTTTAAGAGGTGGGCCGAACGTAGTCGATTAAATTTTAAGCAAAATACGGTTGAATTAATTATGTATACGGAGACCACGTTTGCCGACAACCAATTGGGCAAACACTTGCCCCAAAGAATTTTTCTATCCTAGACCGGGTCTACAAGACCTTGTGGTCTAGGATAGAAGTTGTGTTTTTTATTAATTTTTTTTTTAACAAACATGTGATGTGTCATGGTTTTTAACCACCGGGTCTACAACTTAAGTTGTAGACCCGGTCTAGGATAGAAAAATTCTGCCCCAAACAACTTCATCCAATGAGATGGTGCCATGTGGCGCTTTCTCATTGGTTGACTATATTTTTTTTTGCAGCGGATAAAATCGGGTATATCTTTTACACACTTTCGTAAAAAAAATTAAAAATTATACCAAAATTCGTGAAATTTTTTTCTCTATAAATAGAGATCAATTTTGGCATATTTTTTCACACACTAAAATCCTACAATTTCTCTCATTTTGTTATCATTCTACAAAATTTCTTCTTTCTAGCCAAACAACTACAATTCTCAAAACTTCCCTTACTCGCAAGGCTATTATCTTAGCTGCGAAAATTTTCAAAATTCTGAGGAATATAGTTAATTTTACATTTTTTTAAATTAATTTAGTTAA
Source organism: Lavandula angustifolia (assembly GCA_028984105.1). Classification (NCBI taxonomy): domain Eukaryota; kingdom Viridiplantae; phylum Streptophyta; class Magnoliopsida; order Lamiales; family Lamiaceae; genus Lavandula; species Lavandula angustifolia. Next base: position 8,797,036 of record CM054816.1, read on the forward strand.
TTATTATTATTAAAAATAATAATATTATAATTACGGAATATAAAATAATTAAAAATACTCCCTCCGTCCCATAGAAAGTGTCTCCCTTTCCTTTTCGGGGTGTCCCATAGAAAATGTCTTCTTTCCTAAAAAGGAAGTGGGCCCTACACCTTTACCAACTCAAATCAATTCAAAATAATTAATTAATTACATGAGTCTCACCTCTTTACCTCACAAACCAATTCTAAATAATTTATTAATTGTATGAGTCTCACATCTTTACCAACTAAAATAACTCTCCAAAAACTTCGTACCCCATAGAAAAGAGACATTTTCTATGGGACGAAGGGAGTATATAATTTGATAATCGAGTGTTTGGGTGTTTGGGGTGGTCAGAGATAAAAGATAAAAATGGAGGCGGTTGGATTGAGTTAAAATTGGTAGTATATGGAGGAGTGAGAAAGTAATTAAATATTGAGATGTTGAGTGTTTGGGGATAAAAGTAGTCTGAAACAAACCCATTAGACTTGGCCATCCTATTGAGGGAAAAAATCAATTTTGGCCCATTATGTTGGCGTCCGATTCACTTCGGTCCGTTATTTTGGCAGAGTCCGATTTTAGCCCATTACTTTGTAAAAGTGTCCAATTTTAGTCCGTTTTTTAAAATTGACACAATTTTTCCGATTTTGGTCCATTTATGCGCGTTTACCTGTGAATCACGCGCAAGAAATACTTTTTTTTTTTTTTAAATTGCAACTCTAATATTTTAATTAGATTTTCTTATTAAAAAATCCCCAATTCTCCTTATCACCAATCCCGTAACTTCCTCTCCTTCAAAACCCTTATTCCATTTAGAAACTATTCATAGCAAAATCCCCTCTCCTTCTTGAAGTAATCCCGTCAGCGATTTCTTGAAGTAATTCTGTCAGCGATTTCATTTAGAAATTATGTTGGCTCGGGTGGTGTGTGTATTTTGGTTGGTTACATCGCCTGGGACTGATAAGATTTTCGGGCCTGGGAACTTCATCAAGACTTGGTTGGAGGTAAATACTTTCTTTCATTCAATTCTTATGATTCTTTGTTTTTGCATAGTTGAAACCATTCAAGATTAAGATTTATCCAGCGTGAAACCATTGAAACCAGTCAGACCCTTTTGGTAGAAGCCTACTGCAGTAGATCTCCTCAAGATTAGGCTTCCTTTTGATCATCTAATGTATATCCAGCATAAAATCTTGTTGGGTTTTTGATTTTGGTGCAAAATTGTTATTTCTTGATTCCTGCTCAATGGGTGTTGCTTTCTGTCAAAACCCTTTTAGAATATTTTATTTCGATACTTTGGGGCACGTATTTGATAGAGAAAGTCATATATAGGGCACAATGGAGAAGAACACACCGGGGGAGACGATCATCTCTACACCTCCGGTATATGGTAAGTTGTGTTTAATTTAAGTAATCTATGCATTGTAAACTTATGAATATTAAATTGTATTCCTCTTTATATTTTGCAGTTCAAGGAAGTTTTAGAAATGAAATAAAAATACATTGTGGGGGGAGGTTCGAACAAAAGCCTATTGCAAATTATGTTGGGGGTGAGATTTTTGTTTTTAAGGATGTTGGAGCAACCTTTGCATGTGTAGAGGGCCTCCGAAGATTATGTGCAAGCGCGAATATAAAAAATGTAGATACTATTTATGCAATAGAGGATGACGAATGGAAGCCAATAAGTAGTACTACTGAGATTACTAAAATGTTTGTGAGAGGCAATATAGATAAGTGTCACTTGGACTTTTATGTGGATAATACGGCAGCCAAACAAGTCCACTCACAAATCCACCAAACTACACATGTGGTAAGTTACAATTTCATTGTAATTATTCTTCAATTTATTGTGTTTAACAATTTCTTCCTCATTGTGTTCAGATGGAAGTTGAGGTCACACAATCCCAGCCTCAATTGACACAATTACGATCTCAGGTTATTAATGACAGTGAAGTATACATGACTGATATAGATGAGAGTGATGAAGCTGAATCAGTTAGAGGTGATGATAACCCTACACAAACGAGGGAAGAGGTTAGTGGTGATTTGAGTGACATGGAGGTCCATCTATCTAGTTCAGATACAGATGGAGATGGAGATGAAGACACTAAGGAAGATAATATGTGGAATAGTGATGTCGAGATAGGATACCATTGTTCACATGAAGAGGAAGGAGAAGTGTTGGAGTTGCAGTCCTCGTTTAATGAGGCTGATTTGGTAGATCCGAAATTAGAGAAGGGATTGAAGTTCAGTTCGAGAGCATTGTTTAAAGATGCTATCTTTACTCATGCTATCTTAACAAAGAGAGATTTGAGGATTACCAAAAATGAAGTTTCAAGAATGCATGCTAAGTGCAAGGGAAGTAAAAAATGTAAGTGGAAATGCCATGCAAACAAGGTTAAGGATGAAGAGACATATTATGTGCATTCGTACAATCCAATACACACTTGTTTTGAAACCAACAAAGTCAGCATGATGAAGAGTGCATGGTTAAGCAAGAGATACAAGCACAAGTTCATCTCTTATCCTAACATAAATTTGACCGGTTTTAGAGATGAAGTGACAAGGAGCTAGATGTGAACTTCAGTAAGCAACAAGCTTACAGAGCTAGACAGAAAGCCCTGGACAGCATAAAGGGGGACCCGATTGAGCAATACAACCTCTTGTGGGATTTTATTGGTGAAGTTAAGAGAAAAAATCCCAGTTCAACACTGTTACTAAGTGTAGATGATAACAAGAGGTTCGATAGAATGTATGTGTGCCTTGGTGCTCTCAAAAAGGGTTGGAAAGAGGGATGTAGTGTGACACCCTTACTCGTTTGCCCGTAATGAAAATCTACATGATCATGATTATTTATTTATCAACTATCATTTATTTACTTACTGAACATAACTTAGTTAACCACACGTAATTTACATACTATTCCACACCACTTATATTCACATACATATCCGTATCAATCCATAGCAAAACATAAGTTCTTATTACACTATCAAACAGTCCAAACATGCAGTGAAAATGCTGAGGAGAATGATCTAGAACCAGTCAGCCGACCTTTGATCCATAATGCAGACTTTATGCAGACTTCTATCACTTTCCTCAGAATCTATAAAAGAAATATTGCATTTGGTGAGTTGCAATCTCAATAAGTATAATTCAGTAACCAATTATTTAACACCAATGCAAGAACATATAATATCCATATCATAATCCATTAACTATGAGGCATCCATCATTAACACGTAGAACACATTCACTCTGCATCATTTATAAATAATATAACACGTTGTCAATAATCACATCATATAATAAATCCATCTCGATTCCAACCATGACAATGCACGTGTTTTCCATTTTCATTATCTGTTATGGTCCAACTAATACCAAGAGAATCGTGATCACGAAAATGGCCATGGCACTCTGTAATCATATATCCGTAGGAGTTCAATGAACTTCGAGTGCCCGTACGGGACTCTGTCATCCAGATATACTGGAAGATTCTTTAACACATGGCTCAAGGTCATTAGTGGCCATAACAGTATCCTTTAATCTCTGATGAATGCATACCATATGCTCACGTATCATTTTCATCATCAAACAACCAAAAATTCACAATCTCGTGTGTATAACACATTATCTTCAAATAAGCCGTCAAGCAAGCATGTAAATTTATTCAATAACTATTAATCACCATACCATAATGGTCAAATAATAAGTTATCAAATTATACTTACCATATTGATTAAATAATCAATCACATAATTATACTTACCACGATACTTCCACTCCAACCTTTCTCCTCTAACGGCCCTCCTCAATCGGTTTATCGTTGTTGTTACCTAATCACATGTAAGTGCATAACCAACTTGATAAACATAAAACAAAATATTTAGTATCATGTATGCCCTGATATTACCCCATAATGCAAGTGGTTCTTCTAATTATTCCCAATTTTCAAGCCTAGTACATTTTTAGAATCTTACTCAATTTCCTGCATGACCAACCCTCTTTATATTGACCATAACTTTCTTTATAAATATCTTATAAGTATGAATCAAATTTATCTGGAAACCTAACTTCCATATCTACAACGTTCATGTTTTATAGAACCCCAGAATCCAAACCTAAATGGGTGAAATATCGCATTCAGTCACATATGCAAGCTGGCAGGCATCCAGAACACTCTTCGGTATTTCGACCTTAACTCCTTCTATAGACCTCATATAACTATAATTCCAAAACTCATAGAAAGATAACACAATTACCTAAAACTTTTATGTTTTAGTCAACTTCAGATTCGGAGTGAAAGTGAGTGAAAATCACCAAACACAGTAGCTTAAGACCGCTGCCCAGAACAGTTCCGGTTCCTGAACACTTACAGTTTCTTGTTCATTTTGGCATACCAAGACATCTCCATAACCTCTGAAACTTCACCCACAACTAATAGACATATAATAGATGATATTTATGTCTGTAACCCTTCATGAAAACCGAAACACATAGGCAAAACAATCCTATTCTTTCAGCACGCAAATCTGGAGCTAAGAGATGAATTCTCTTACCTTTGTCTTGCTTGTCTTGCTTTTCTTTCAAGGAAACCCTCCCAAATCGTCTCCCCTGTTTTTAGGTCTCTAAGAGGTGTGAAAATGAGGTGAGAAGACGTTGGAAAGGAGTCTTAATACTTAAGAAAGGCTAGGTGTTTATCAACACCAAGCATGAGGTGTAAAGGGGGCTTCTAGAAGACCTATTTTCCTTGCCACTTGATTTTAACCTACTTACCACATTTTACACCATGTACACACTATATTCATACTTGTTAACCATCATTTAAACACAATCTAATCCCATATGTAATTCAAAATTCAATTCCTTCGTCCGAACTACTACACGTTCTTCTAGTTTGGTTTTCAATGAAAATACCTATAATTCAAAAGAATTTCCATCAAAAGATATAAAACCTAAATCATACACCTCCATTTATAATACTACAAAGGTTTCAATCTATATCATCTCCTTAACTCGATGTATTACTTATATTGTCAAAAGGGATTTTATCAAGCAGCTAAAATTCACTAATTCGTCATGCACTCTTACGTGATAATCAAAGATTAAGAATGCATGAAATGATGAATATGGACATATAATTATGCATGAAATGTCAGGTTGTGACATGTAGGCCTGTTATAGGTGTAGATGGATGCCATTTGATGGGCCCACACAAAGGAATTCTCCAATTAGCTGTAGGTATTGATGCAAATAACAGCCTATATCCAATAGCTTGGGCAGTTGTGGGGAGAGAGTGTTTTGATTCATGGGATTGGTTTTTGTCCTCATTGAAGAGTGATCTACACCTAGTTGAGGAGAAAGAGTACACTTTTATCTCAGATAAACAGAAAGGGTTGTTACAGGCTTTAGATGCTCATTTTAAAGAATCCGAGCAGAGGTTTTGTGTGAGGCACCTTTTAGGTAATTTCAAGAGGGCTGGGTTCACTGGTGAGGCTTACAAGTCAGCTCTGTGGGGGGCTGCCAAGGCCTCTACAGTTAATTCTTGGGGCAGAAAAATGGAGGCAATGGAAAAGCTAGATCCGCAAGCTGTTGAATGGTTTCAAGATAAACCGCCAATGCAGTGGAGTAGGTCACACTTCAACACTTATCCTAAGTGTGACATGCTCTTGAATAATGGGTGTGAGTCTTATAACCAGACCATTAAGGAAGCACGAAATATGCCCATACTATCCATGATGGATTAGCTTTTAGTATGGGCAATGAAAAGGTTGCAGCAAAACAGAGATCATTGCAAGACCAAGTGGAAGGGGAAGATTTGTCCAAAGATACGTAAGGCATTGCATAAGAATTTGGAAAAGAAGAGAGGCTGCATTGCGATAATGTCGAATGAGAATTACTTTAGAGTTGAATGCAGTTCAGGGGAAAAATATTATGTTAACTTGCAAGAATTCACTTGTGGATGTAGGAAATGGGATCTGAGTGGGATACCTTGCATTCATGCGTGTGCAACAATCACGGCTAGGGACAAAAATCCAATAGACTTTGTACATGGTTGCTATTCTGTAGAATCTTATGAGCCAGCCATCCCATAAATGGAAAACATGAATGGAGCAAGACCGGATTCCCGCCTCCACTTCCCCCAAATGAAGGAAGGTCTTCAGGCAGACCAACGAAGAAAAGAAGATTGGAGTCTGATGAACAACCAAACAAAGGGAAGAGAAAGTGTAGGGGCAAGGTATATATATATTTTTTTCTTTATGTGCTGAATATAAATGTGTTGTTTTTTTTTTTAATGTGCTGATTCTTAGTTTGATATAAAACATTTACTTATGGCAGCCAATGGGTCCCTCATTAGTGAACCCACATAATATGAAGAGGCAGCAAAGAACAACAAAATGCAGCTATTGTAGAATTGAAGGCCACAACAAAATGGGTTGTTTAAAGAGAAAAAGGGAGCTGACTGGTGTGAGTGGTGAGCCTAGTGGTACAATAGATATTCTCCCAAATGAAATTAGTTTGGATGAAATCCAGGCAACCCGACAAACAAACATAGACAAGCTTCAGGTAGTTACATTTTATACACATTCTTTGGTATCTCTGACTTATGGTTCTGTCATTGATAGTGAAAGTAGTTTATTATAATGATCATTGATTTCTCTCCCCATTATGTTAATACGTGTGTGCATGAAGCAGAGACTAAGATTGTAGTAGTGTGATAATACTATACATAAGCTCTCTTGATTATATATTTGGTTAGTGAGTTTGAAATGCGTAAAAAAGAGAGAGTTGTGCATCCATGATAGCTATTTATGTTTATACATGATAGGTAAGAACGAGGGGACCTAGCTCAGACACAAATGAGAGTTCCTCACAAACTACTAGAAGTGTGGTAAGATAAGAGACAATTATGAAATATTCTCTACATCTAACCAATTTTGTTTTAACTTGTGTGTAATCATTTATTTATTATCATTCTTAGATGCAAAGCTTGAGGGAAAGAGGCCAAGCTCAGACACAACCTCATCAAAGAAGCCAACTTCAAACACAACCACCGACTTTGTTTCAACAAATGCAAAATCAATGTCAATATCGGGACTTTACTCAGAATCTTACTATTCAAGGGAACACGGTGCATGTTAGACCACCACCATCAAGGAAAACGATCTCAAGATCTCAAATTCAAGCTACATTGAGAGCGAAGACTAATCAACCATGACATCTCCAAAACAGGTTGAATCTTTTTTATTTTCATTCATCATTGAATTTATGCATTCTATATAAGATTATTTCATTATCTCTTGGGGTTGATTTTCTTTTTCTTTTTCTTTTTTTTTTCTTTTTTTTTTTTTTTTTTTTTTTCTGCATGGAAAGAAAGACAAGACGCATTTTGACATAACTCAGTGTTTGCTTCATGTTTTCAATTATCTAATTTGGTAGGGGATTTTAGGATTTGAAACTGTAGGTTTTTGTGATTTGTGAAGTGATTTTGATGTTTCATGACCTGTGTCGCCAGATGCATTTTGTGGATAATGAAAATTGTGTCCAATTATCCTTAAGAAAATGGAGTAGGCATTTGGTCTCTTAATTTATTATGTATTCGTGTATACTATTGACGAATTTGTGAGAAATATGAGATTAAATACTATTTAACCAAATTAGAGAAATTAATAGTGAAATAGTTTGATTCACATCTTAGAACCGAATTTTAAAGCGGAGATAGACCCGAATAATTTTTTTTTGAAACGTAATGAGATAACATTGAATATTTATAATATAAATGACCAGAATTAATATTAGAAATTAGAAATATGTTTTAAACACAAAAAATAGGATTTATTAATTTTCTTTTTGAACCAGCGCGTGTCTACACGCATAAATGGACCAAAATCGAAAAAATTGTGTCAATTTTAAAAAAGGACTAAAATTGGATACTTTTACAAATTAATGGGCTAAAATCGGACTCTGCCAAAATAACGGACTGAAGTGAATCGGACGCCAACATAATGGACCAAAATTGATTTTTTCCCTCCTATGTGAGCTATTGTAAGTTTAATTTTACCATTTTTGGTGGATTTAAGGCAAATTCAAGGTTTTAGAATTCAAAAATAAACTATCACTATACGTTAGGTGCATGATATACATCAGTTAGAAAATTGTTATAATTATAAGTGAAATAAGACGGGCAACACTAAGTATGAATTGTAGAATATAAAAACTTTTCCGTAAGTTATCTCATACAAATTATTCACGTAAAAATGGAAAACCATGTCTTCATATATGATGATGACCCAAAATATTATTTACAACATAAACGAAGGAATTACAATCTGGATGGTTGTTTCTTTGAGCTCCTACTTGCTATAAACTCTTGCATCTTCTTAAACTGATCTTTAGTCATTCCATCATAATATGCATAACCCCTTTCCTGCAAGGGATGAGAGAGAAACTAGAGTTAATATCGTGTTTCCAAGAACAACGGGGACCATAGAAACATCGTCATGTGTACATTCACGCTATCATATCAAACACACATAACATATGATCACATTCCCCTCATACAAGAAATTCTGACACTCTTCTCTCTCATGAGAGAAAATCTCAATAATAATCAGCCCTAATCTTTAACTCATGGCTATTTGATAACAAGAAGTGCAATCAAGTAGTAGTAAACAACTACACATAAACACACATTCAATCTTTACTAACTAATACTAACAGAGTGGTTAACATTAGTAGTAGCTTAGGGAAAAGCAAACTTTACCTTCTCGAGATCAAGTCCATGAGCAAGGTCGAGCTTAAATCCATCGTTTAGAACTGCTTTGTACTTCTCCACCAAGTCCTGATTATTTCTGATTATGGCTTCAGCAATCTGTCGGGATTTCTTCAAAACCTCGCTTCCATCAACTACATGATTAACCAAACCCCACTTTTCAGCTTGTTCAGCAGTTATAGGAGCTGCAGAGAAAGACACTTCCCGAGCCCGATTGGGTCCTATTATGCGCGAAACCTTCTGAGACAGACCCCAAGAAGGAAATATTCCGAACCTGCAAAATCAAGTTTGCTATGAGGCAAGCCTAGAACAGAGTATTGCATAAAGGACGACTACTCTAGAACAGAGTATTACGGATGTTAAATAAAATAACACCACAAAAAACTCAATGCAAATTGTCATATGAAACAAGAATATAGGGAGTCTGAAACAATTCCAAAGTTTCGCATGAAAATGCTAAAATACGACACATGAATCTCTGAAGTGGAAATGAGTCGATTGTTCCCAGTATAGGCGAAATACTTAGCAATTGTTTAAAGAAGTTACTCTTACTAAAACTTATAGTCTGATTTAAGCCAGTATTGATCTCACTAAACAAACCAACACAATCAAAAGATCGAATCTTTGATCATCAATTGTTTATAACATAAAAAACTAAATTTCATGCCTCATGTTAATCTCTTGGTGTACTCAATCAATATGAACTCATTCAGCAATCATAGCAAGTCATCCCACTCCAAAAATTATTGATCAGTATAAAGCAATCGTTATCGAGCCATATAAGAATATCAACAAAATTAACAAGCTCAAACCTATTGATCATCTAAACACAACAAAAAGAGTATACAATTCATGCCTCACGTTTAGCTTCATCCCGAAAAGATCAAATCATTCAGAAATCAGAAAAGCGAGTCTCATTAAAGTTTATCTTCTAATCTACCATAGAAAGTGGCCTCACTTAATCAAACTGCAAAAATCAACAAATTAAAAAGCTCGAGCCTTTCATCGACTAATTAAAACATAAAGACACCTACAAAAATGAAAACTTATCACCTACAAAAATGAAAACTTATCTGCTAAGCGAAGCAATAGTGATCAAACTCAATCAAGCTCTAGAAGCAAATTAACAAAACTAACAAACTTCAACATTTGAATAACCCAGTATTCAACTCAACCAGTACTCCGTCAAGATTACTCAGTCATGAATCAGCAGCAATCTGGATCAATCCGAGGCTAAAATTATAAACCTCTACGAAAATTCGAGAATTATGTAACCAACACAGCTAAAACCCTAAAGCATCACAATCAAATCCCTAAATCAAAAACTCAAAACCCCAATTCAGCACGAAACTAAAAAAGGGGGAAAAAATCCCACCTGGCATGAGTGTCCATAAATATCGCATCCTTCGACGCCACCAGAAAATCACAAGCCAGAACAATCTCGAAACCCGCCGTCACGGCGAACCCGTTTATCGCTCCGATTATCAGCTTCTTACACATCTCCATCTGCGCAACCGGGTTGATCTCCACATCCTTCACGGGTCCCTTAAACACGTCCTCCGCCGCCGCCAAGTCGACGCCGGAGCAGAACGCTCGACCCGACCCGGACAGGACGATGACCCGTACCGAATCGTCGGAGGCGAGGCTCTTGATCGCGGCGGCCAGGTTAGGGAGTTGAGGGATTTCGGCCGGTTGATGAACACGAATCCGACTCCGTCCGACTCCCGGTGGACGAAAATCAACTTCTCCGGCGGCGCGGTGATCTCCATCCATCTCCGAGCTATACTGAATTTATGCATGTTATTCAATTACGTCTTCGTTCATGAAATGCGTGTCAAGTTTAGCCTTATCCACGAATTTAGTCTTTGCCTTGTGTCCTAAATTTTGTGATAAGTTAGTTTAGTAGATAGTTCATTTTAATATTAAATTATACTTTAATACTTGTTACATTTAAAATATGAAATAAAAAATTATCACTACAAGGTCGTGGCCTCCCACCCACCTCTATGCAATAAAAACTTATCACTAGATCCGCTCCTAAAAGCTGATAAATTTATATTTTAATAATTAACGACCTCAAACTTGCTAACTTGTGATTGGAAAATCATCACTCCCAATTGATCCCAATAAAGTATTTGACCTTGAAATGAATTATGGGTTGTAAAGGAATTTAATCAAATCAAATAATTACAGTTATGAGTTGATATGTGCATTTAATTGTTATTCAGATATTTTTCATTCAATAATAATATTTGAAGTATTCCATTTTTTTTAAGCATTGTATAAATATGTCATTGCAGTACGTACAGACTTTACAAGCATATTTTTCTAATGAATTATTCCAAAATGGTTGGATTCATTTCCAATTTTGGGCTTGTTAGCAAATATTTGTTGTAAGCACTTATTTACTTTTTATTACAGTTGAAAAAATATTTTTTAAACAGCAATAAGATATTTTCATAAATATTATGGTGTTTTAAGCATTAAATGCATTTTAATTAAAAATTTAATCCGTTTACCTATGTAATTTAGAAAAATTACCGCAAAAATCATATTTTACAGACACTAAAAAAATCTCAAGAGATCAAAAAATGATAAAAAATATAGTCAAAGATTATATTATATGTATAGATAAATCTCATCATTAATAATTAATTGGTACATTTCCCTTTCCGGTAGGTAATACATAAAATAAGCTGTTGTAAATATAGCCAAAGATTACCTAGTATTATATGTATATATAAATCTCATCATTAATTCTACCTACCAATAGGGCAATAATTAATTAGTACATTTCCCTTTGCGGTAGGTAACAATATTAGCGGTATTTTCCATTTTAGTGTAAAACCAATTTTCATCGTAAAACAAACATTTATTCATTTTTGGATTAGGACAACATAACTTCCACAAACAATTTCAATCTATCGAATTCGATTTTAATCCAGCAGCAACTGCCTAATATTGATGGGCCAAATATCGCCGTCCATAAGGCGCGCTGCTATGATGGAGTTGGCGGCATCGGCTGGGTGGAAAGGATCCCAGAAAACGTATTTGGATCTGTCTTCACAAACTTTGGAGGTGGGAGCGCATGGAATGAGGCCGTTAAATCTACCAGCACTGCCGCAGCATGCTGAATTTGCATTCTCAAATCCTGCATCGGTAAAATACCTACCCATCAACTATTAATGAATGTCGTGGCATATGCGGATCCAGAAATATAAATTAGAGGTCAAATATGTCTAAAAAGTTGATTTGGGATACGAATTTATTCAAATTCGATCATAGTAATAAAACGTGTAGAGAAGAATAACGTACGTACCATATGAGACATAATTTTGGATAATGTCATCCACAATACGGTAGACATCCGCATAAATAATCTTGGATCCATCAAGATTTGCGCCAACTTCTTCCACAAGACTCCTCAATTGGGCATTGAACAACTGCGCAAGCTGATTGGGGAAAACAACGCATTCATCTCCCGCAGATGGATTACTATCCCTCTGATGCGGAATGCACCCAATTGGCCCTACATTTGCCACTACAATTTTCCTCCCACCCATGCTGTAAAGCCTCTGATAAAAATCCCAATTTTCTTATAAATCGCACATTATTTGAAACTGACTTGAGTTTTTTTTTTTTATTACCATGAGTTGAGTTCTGAATCTGGAAATCATGGCTGCCACGAACGATTCTGGGGAGATGAGATCTTGTTCGACTCTGGAGACAACCGGCGTGAGGTAATTGTTGATGAAATCATTTGATCCGATTGTTATTGAAAAGAGTGCATTTTGGAAGAGGGTTCTTGCTGCGTTTTCGCCAATGGTTGAGATTATTGTCTGCCTTGTGTTTGCGAAATTGTCTAGCTGAGCATCTAGGTTTATTCTCCCAATCTGTCATTATTAGATATACTATATTTTTCAAGAACTAGCTAGGCCATAATTACTAAATTAAATAACTAAAATAAACTAGATTAGAAAAAATAAAAAATCAAGCCTTAGGTAGTCTTAATCGCCTCATAATTTTTAGGTCGAGCCAATTACATAGGAATGTGTTTAGAAATGTGTTTGTAGATGGAGTTATAATACGAACTTACGAAGATTTTGCCGGTATGATTTAGGATGCCTCCGCCGCCAGAAGCGTAGTTTACACCTTGCAAAACTGTTGGTCCAGTTGTAGTTGGAGCCAAGTATGGAGGCGTGAAATGAGTGAGACCTAATTGCTGTCCTGTTCATGCAAAAGAAAACATTAAGAGGTTGTAATAAAATGAGAAGATGTGGAAGACTTGCCTATAATGTCGACTATGGTTCTGGCATTGGTGAATCTGCCTGTGGGGTTGCCCAAGTCGATCCCATTTGGGGAGAAGTCTGCTTTGGAGAGAGTGGCAATGTAGTTGTTGTTGCCGACGTCAACTAAAGAATCTCCAAACACAAAATTGGCTGGTAAGGAAAAACATAACCTCAACTCAAGAACTAGTGTTGCAATCAAGAATAGATTTCCCATTTAAGAGATCTTGGGATGAGCTGATGGAGATATGGTCTGCACCTTCCACTTATATACATGCTCTCTCTCTCTCTCTCTCTCTCTCTCATAAAGAGGATTTTTATCAGAAATTAACTTTTTCATATTTTCGAAGATGAAAATCGTTTGTTCTCTACATTATTGTTCAATATCACAAGGATAATATATTCAACTTTTTCTAGAAAATGTGCTGAATCAATTGTCGAAAAATGAAAATTTAAATTCTATAGATTACAACTTTAAACAAACATAGCACACAACAAGAAAAACCCTCTCGAAAATCTGTAAAAGTTTGATTTTTTATTTATTCAATACAAACTGCCAAAAAATATTGGTTAATTGAATCTCACTGTAACTTTCTGCGGAAACGGTCCAATATGTGTTCTAGTTTCAAGAAATAATTTATATACTTATATTGAAGAATAACTAACATATATTACGTGACATAATTTAATATACAAAAGGTTAATGCTTCCGACTGCCAATAAACCTACCAACTAAAAATTCTCAGAGAAAAAACTGAGATGGTATGTGTTAAATTTATTACAGTCACTGCAAATCGTAATATTGTCATTTAATGAGAGAGAGGAGATTCATAACGGGTGGACTATAGTATTATTAATATAGGGGTATGGGCTCATATTACTAGATACACACAGTATTTGCTCGCCGGCGTTATTTATTTTCTTTTGATCAATTCTATTTTAATTAACAGTATTTTTGTGGATCTCAATCACAACAAGCTATCATCATATTATTGTATAATCGTATTATGAAAACAGTTAAGGTGATTGTTACGTGATCAAGTTTGACTTTTAACTTAGGAAGTTAGGGGTGAGTAACTAATTACGTGCTTGTAGGGGGAAAAATCAAGATTATGAAAGAGGGACGAAATAGAATTTTTTTAAAAATAGTCATCGAAAAAATCGAGTTTGATATGGTTCTCCCTTATTTCATATAGTAGAACAATATACAGAAATATGCCAACGAAATATGAAAATAAAGCAAGGAAAACACATACGGAATATTTATACACAGTTCCAAACATGCCTATTTTCAAACCGAAATCGGCTAAAACTGGGTTTTAAACCGGAACCAAAATCGGTATAAATCGGAACCAGTGCAAACCAGAACCGTCTTGAACCGTAAATCGTCGGTTTGCAGTTCGGTTTCGGTTTACTCTTTTTTAAACTGTGAAACCGCCGGTTTCAAATCGTGGGTTCCAAACCGGGTGAAACCGACGATTTCACCTATTAAAATTGCCAAAGATCAGATATCTAATGAATTAGATAAATGAGTTTTAAATTAAAAACATTATTGAAGATCTAAATCTTCTAATTTTTACTTATATTTAAAACAAACTATTCATTTAAAATACAAAAATCCTACCAATTTTGATATTTTAAAGTAGTATACAAAATGATAAAACATTATTATGTATTTAACATAATTGCAAATGGATACTAACGTTTCCAAAAAATATATATGGGATAAAAATTGTTCAAATTTTATCACTGAAAAACATAGAATATCAAATATTGTTTAATAATTACTACACGACAAAGAATCGAAAACAATGACATAAAATTTATTTCTAAAACGATGATGATAATGAAAGATCAACAATGAGATTGCATTAATATATTTAATTGTTCAATTCTTTCATGAGAGTATACAATTTTATTTATAATTTATTACTGACTTGATTCGAAACCGAAAAAGGTATATTTTAAAAAAAAATTAATTCAGTAAATAAAAAAATAAAATTTATGAAAACTGTGAAACCGATAAACCGGAACCGGCAGTTTCAAACTGGAACCGTCAACGTCTATATGCGGTTCGGTTTCGGTTTCAATTTTTGACAAACCGAAACCGACAGTTTCAAACCGAAACTTGAACCGGAACCGGAAATGGGCTTGTCTTCGTCTTTCGATTACATCTGGCGGCGCTACCATGCTATAATAGTGCATTATATTTTTCAGTTACAAGTTATAGTGAAAACAAGACTATTTATAAAACATAAATACTTTTAGTAATTCAAGGTCTACTGAGAAACGAAATTGGACCCAAATCTGACTAGTACAATCAACCCAAATTATACTCAAGCTCTATACTCAATATTTCGGCACCTATGCGCTTGTGAAGGTCTATCGAGACAACATGTCTAGGGCCTCTCAAATTACATATTGCTTGTTTTTGTCTAACAACGATTTGGTGAGTTAAAATTGGTCGTGGTTAAAACAACGAACAAAAGTAAGACAATGATTAACCCGTCAGACTAAAAATGATTTTCCAAAAGAATTTATTTTTAAAAAAAAGACGAGCAAGGGTTAAGGTGTAACACGCGCTTAATGAATTAAAACGGACAAACTTGGTCGATTTCACAAAACGGGTCAAAATCAGACTTTTTCACAATATGTCTCACAAAAGTCGGACATGCATGTACCTGACGGATTAAAATAATTTTTCCACACCTATGCGGTCGTGAATGTCTATCGGGACAACATGTATAGGCCCCCTCAAATTACATATTGCTTGTTTTTGTCTAACAACGATTTGGTGAGTTAAAATTGGTCGTGGTTAAAATATCGAATAAAAGTAAGACATTAATGATTAACCTATCAAACTAAAAATGATTTTCCAAATGAGATTTTTTATTATTTTTTTTTAAAATCACGAGCACGAGTTTAAGGTGTACCGCGCGCTTAACGGATTAAAACAGACAAATTGGTTGATTACACAAAATTGGTCAAAATCAAACTTTTTCAAAACATGCCTCACAAAAGTCGGACATGTATGTACCTGACAGATTAAAATTAATTTTTCCGCACCTATGCGCTTGTGAGGTCTATCAAGACAACATGTCTAGGACCCCTCAAATTACATATTGATTGTCTTTGTCTAACAACGATTTGGTGAGTTAAAATTGGTCGTGGTTAAAACAACGAACAAAAGTAAGACAATGACCCGTCAGACTAAAAATGATTTTCCAAATGAATTTATTAATTCTTTTAAAAAATTACGAGCACGGGTTAAGGTGTAACATGCGCTTAATGGATTAAAACGGACGAATTTGATCGATTTCACAAAATGGGTCAAAATCAGACTTTTTCACAACATGCCTCACAAAAGTCGGACATGCATGTACCTGACAGATTAAAAATAATTTTTCCACACCTATGCGGTTGTGAATGTCTATCGGTACAACATGTTTAGGCTCCCTCAAAATACATATTACTTGTTTTTGTCTAACAACGATTTGGTGAGTTAAAATTGGTCGTGGTTAAAATAACGAACAAAAGTAAGACCATGATTAACCTGTAAACTAAAAATGATTTTCCCAATCACGAGCACGGGTTAAAGTGTACCGCGTGCTTAACGGATTAAAACGGGCAAACTTGGTTGATTACACAAAACGGGTCAAAATCAAACTTTTTCACAATATGCCTCACAAAAGTCGGACATACATGTATCGGACGGATTAAAAATAATTTTTCCGCACCTATGCGCTTGTGAGGTCTATCAAGACAACATGTTTAGGGCCCCTCAAATTACATATTGTTTGTTTTTGTCTAACAACGATTTGATGAGTTAAAATTGATCGTGGTTAAAACAACGAACAAAAGTAAGACAATGATTAACCCATCAGACTAAAAATGATTTTTCAAATGAATTTATTAATTTTTTTGAAAAAATCACGAGCTACGATTAAGGTGTAGCACACGCTTAAAGAATTAAAACAGACAAATTTGGTCGATTTTACAAAATTGGTCAAAATTAGATTTTTTCACAACATGCCTCAAAAAGTCGGACATGCATGTACCTGACCGATTAAAAATATTTTTTGCATGTACGGGATACATGTAAAACTATTATTTTGTGACACATAATTATCAGAATTGTGAGACGAAGAAACTTTTCCACCACGATCTTTATTACACAAAATATTAGTCTAGTGTGTTTTACATCTTTTTTGTGGTTTGTAAATTAATAAATAGGAATATGATTTACCGTTTATCCAATACACACCTTCAATAACGAATATATATTTCCTCTTAAAAAAAACATACTCCTATAAAATAAGATAGTCTTTAGGAGTGATAGTTTGGTGGAAAAGGATACAGCTATCAATTCCGTAGACCTCTTCTCCATGACTACGTTGAGGTTGAGCTATTAAGAACGATTCATAAGTTTCGACGGCAGAATTAAATAAAACCTATGTTAGTATTACTTTTTTATTAAATAATAATTATGATTTTTATCTTAGTATTGGCTGTAATGAATTCATACTTTTACAAGACATTAATTCTATGATTTATAACTTCATCTGCCTCCATTAAATATATTTATTACCATTTCAATTATTGGTGTTTAGCCTCCTAAGAAAGATGGTTCGTGCAAAGGCTCTCACTAGTCCATGTTTGGTGGATTTTTTTTACCAAAATTACTCTTTAATTTCATATTTACGTCCATATTGTTTTTATTAATTATGTAAAACCCTCTTTAGTTACTACACCACTGGAATAGTGAAACTGAAATAATAACAAAACCCAGCTTGCTATGCTGAAATTTAAACACGAACAAATTATTCATAGGTTATAAAAGAAGAATACAAATAGTATTTCTAATATTTTGTACTTCTTACTTTTTAGGGTTTCCATTCTTGTATATTTTCTCAAAGTCTTTTTGTAATTTAGAATTTTTTTATAAATGTCTTCTCTAATTAGTTCTTATGTATTATATATGTTATTAATAAGCTCTGAATTGTTTTTTTATTTCCTCATATGTTTGTTAATTTTTTCATAAGTGACTATATAAATTATTTCAATTTTCTAAATATTATTGGTAAATACTCTAAGGTTTAATATAACATTTCATGTTTAGTTTATTATACTTGTTTTAGGCTCTGGGCACGTTTATTATCTTCAATATTTTTCAGAAAACAACGATTATTATGAAAAAAAATAACGCTATGACCCTTTGGAAGAAAGAGACCCATAATAGGCCCGAATAAGAACTGGCCTTCTGTTAGTTGCAAACCTGCAGCCCAATAATCAGGCCCGAATTTGTACGGGCCCTTCTATGCTTGGTCTTACACAAAAAAGATTGGGCTCCAAATTATTCGATGCAATAGCCTAATAAAAACCAGCTAGGGGACGAATTGACTTTACATCATCTGCGTGGGTTAATATTCTAGCGTTTACGGATTTTCATCATTAGTGGAAAAACACGAACAAAGAATGAATAATGTTTAATAGTATATTGGATTTATATCTCAATACTCAATCCAACCGATCACAACTCATCCTAATCACACCACTAGTCCCAGTAAGAACATTAGAAGAAGAAAGCTTAAGGAAAGCCATGGAAAAAGCCCTAAAAAATGCATTTTCATCACTAGCAAACTTCTCAACAAATGGCCTTGTTCTTGAATCCAAAGGCATTGCGCCATCAATCTTGAGCACTCCTCCTCCCCCTCTCATCGCCTTCTTAAAGTACTCGTTGTCGAAGAGTACGGGCGTCGCGTCAGTCACGACAAACTTGATTTTCGAACTCGTGGCGCCCTGATTGACACGACACCTCAACTTCAGAGTGTTTACAAATCCCTCATGCGTTGCATTGTTGGGATCTTGTAAACGGCTCTGAAGACTATAACAATGAGTGATTCCAAGGGTGTGCGCACCTGAATTCAAAGTCAAAAGTCGTAATTATCCCTAGATTACATAAGGGTATAAAGGTCATTTCATGTATGTTAACAAAAGTAAGTTACCCAAAATGGCGACAGTCTCTTCGAGGGTCATGCCATGTCTAGAGAAGAGATTTAGCATGTCGTCGAGCCCAATATCGTTACGGGGGAGCTAAGAATCAGCAGGCCCGAGGTTTGAAGGGTCGGAGGAATCCCTCCGGCCTAACGGGACGGTGATTCTTGGTCCTCCCATCCCGACAATGAAACCGCAACGAGTGCGGCCAAAACTAGAATGTCGGCGCACGAGACCTGTCTAGGGCATATATGCTCCAACGTTGATTTCATAATGTTGATTATATTCCTCTTTCGGATCCCAAAACTTTTAGATGATGTCATTTCTTAGTTTTGACCATCGACAAGGATCGAAGCATCCCATCCCGATCAAGTCACGCATATGAAATATCATTCACATGCGGGTATGAGCGTCCATTAAATTGTGTCCTTATCGATTTTTTTATGTTTTAATTAATTTTCTTTATATTTTAAAAAATATCCTTATCTCACTCCCTAAACTTTGGAATTCTTGTGATTCCTCGCTCCATAATTATGAATCCTGCAATTCACTCCACACCATATTACCGTATATGTTTTTCTAGCACAATGCATCGTCGACAAGTACATGTATAGAAGCTTCTACATTTCACATTCTTGCACAATGCATCACATTCACACACTTGAGAGAGAGAGAGAGAGAGAGAGAGAGAGAGAGAGGATGAGATGAGAGACCTGGACTTGGCAGTCATGAAAGAGGAGCCTCGACAAAGCAGCAGGGGTGGTGGGATCAAAGATAGAGGCAGCAAGCACTTCATTCCGGAAAATCTTCTCAAGTTGTGGGCAAGATTGTTTGTAGTAATCATATGACAATCTCCCTCCCTCAGCATCAAACATTGAAACATTCAACAAAAATATACCTAATAATAATAATAATCTCAAATCCATATTTTTTTCCCTTCAATTCTTTCTCATAATTTATGAGACTTTATCATTACATTCATGAGATGTGCATGTGTTATCTCTACGTGTGTTGTATATATAACATTGGTGATGAATAAAAAGTAACTTAATTAATTTGCCGCCATCAAAGTAGCTAACTCTAGTTGGAAAAGACTTTATTAATTTCTACTTCATTATAGACTCAAGATCTTGCGCCTATGAGTCGTCTCAACCTGTACAGCTTAGGGGGTCCAAATTAAATAAATAAGTAAATTGGCGCATGCACTTGCATGAGATGTATTTGCATTCACAAGTACAAAAAAATTTAAATATAACTAGGTATGTGTTATTTTCATAATTATTGCAAGGAGTGAGATCGTGGCAGAAATATACGAGTTTGAATTGCGACATATAATTTTAAAGTAATTACATTCGTGCATGTGCATTTTGTTTCTTGGATGTGATTTGCACACTAGTCGAAGGCATGAAAATTAGTGAGTATTTGGAATAGCTGAAGCTTATTGATAAGTGCTGAAAGCTGCTGATTTGAGAATTTGTAGATGTTTGGAAATAAGTGTTGAAAACTGCTGAAAGTGGGAAAAATAGTGTTTGGAAAACTGCTGATATTAGTAACTTATTTTAAGTTTTTTAAATAAAATATCTATTTTACCATCAATATTATTAAATAATTATAATTTATAATAAATAAACAAAAATATTATTAATTTTTATATTATATAAATTTATAATATATTATATTAACATAAATATATCATACTATTATATTTTAAATATTATTTATTTACATAAAATTCATAATAATGATATTTTTATATAATTTTAATAATTACATAGCTAAGAAATATTATTTCCGTCCCGTTATTTCCGGCACACTTCATTTTGGCACGAAAATTAAG
The DNA here is from genome assembly GCA_028984105.1 of Lavandula angustifolia. Lineage (NCBI taxonomy): Eukaryota > Viridiplantae > Streptophyta > Magnoliopsida > Lamiales > Lamiaceae > Lavandula > Lavandula angustifolia. Next base: position 8,817,947 of record CM054816.1, read on the forward strand.
AAAGTAGATGATTAAGAATGAGATATGAGTAGATGATAAAGTAGGAGAAAAAAGATGAGTGAGAGTAAATGATAAAGTAAGATAGAGAAGATGATAAAGTAAGAAGAAGTAGGAGAGAGAAGATTGTAAAGTATGACAGAAATGATAGTTATTTCCAAATTAGGAAGTGTGCCAGAAATAGTGGGACGTCCATTTCGGAAAAGTGCGTCAGAAATAGCGGGACGGAAGTAGTAATTATCATTAAATGGAAATAGAAAAAAAATTATTTTAAAATTTTAAATTTTCAGAACCCACTATTTTAATTAATATATATTTAATTAGATTTAATTTTAATAATAATTATTTCATTAAACTTGAAGAATTTATAAATAAGAAATAAAAAATATTTTTATCAAATTACGAACTAATATATTAAAAAATAATTATAATTAAATTTATAACTAAGAAAATATTAATTTTAAAATTAATATTTTTTGAGAATTATAGAAATATTTAAAGAATAAAATAGTCCAATAAATTAGATAAGCTGTAAGCTGCAGCTGCAGCTGAAAGCTGGGTCATAGCAGCTTAAGCAACTTCTCTATCTTGGCTATATTTGATAGAGATTTTTTGCTGAAAACTCGATGTTTCAAACACTCTAGCTGCAGCTGAAAGCTATTTCAAACACCACCTTAATTTAAATAGCATCTGAACTAGCAGGTATGACTCTGTATTAATATGCTCTATATATGTAAAGTGTGGTCTCATAAATAATGGAGTATAATCTACTATCAATTATGTACATGTACTAATTCAAATATAGTGATTCTTTATTACTTTTTTAGTTGAAATAATTAAATGTATTCATGTCTCAAAGTACTAATTCTCGTATAATTCACATTACTTAATTAAGTAAATTGTACTTGTAAGTTATACATACGCATTCACCATAAATACGTGAGGGGAAAACTGCATTGTTTTTGTCGAACGAATACTTAAATAAGTATAGTATAATTACATGTGATCAAGCGGCAGCAAATAGGTTGTCCTTCAAGCTTCAATTTATTTAATTGAATTTATGATAATCGTTTATTGTTAGATAGTATAATTGTATGCAGATGTCCTTCAAATCTAGGAAAAAAAAACTTTCGAGTTGAGCACCAAATAATTTAGGTCAGTATATAAATTTAATTTGGTCCGTACTTCAAATTCAAAATAATTTAGAAGTTTCAAATTTATAAATTCATGTGAGGTATATATATCCACAGTGGCTACTCTGAATTTTCACGGGATAAACTTTAATTTTTTTTATCATAATCTATAAATTACATAAAATAAATAAATTGAATAAATTATTCTCGTGCTAATAACTCTAAAAGTGCAATTTGAACGTAATAAGTATTTCATAATTCATATATACACAGCAGAACCTCAAGTGAGATCCCATAAATAGTATAATTGTCTATATGTTCCAAGTATGATAATTAATGGACTGTAAGTTTCACTTTGAAAATGACAAGAAACAACATCATTAATAGTTAACATGTTACATGGTTCACATATCACATTTATAGATGTGGATGCCCTTCAATCTCTATCAAAAAACTATCGAATTGAGCACCGAATAATATAGGTTAGGGTTTAATTAAGGTCGCACTTCAAATTCAAAATAATTAACAAATTTGAAACTTATAAATCCGTAAGACGGTGAATAGAAGTTTATTAAACTTTATACGATCTTGTACAAACAACATACAAGAATTAAATCACATTAAATCAATTATATATGACAAACGCTATACTTATAGTGTATTAATGGCAATTCCGATGTAATAATAAATTTTTCTACATATTACAATGCAAAACGTCTAGTGAAACGCAACAAAGAGTAGTCTAGAGGTTGCTAATATAATAATAGGAGAAAAACAAATGGACTGTGATTAAATTACACTTTGACAATGCACGAGAAACAACAACATTAATACTGAACATGGTTGGCATTTATAAAAATTTGTTTACCGTCAAATCAAGTGAAACCCCATGATCAACAACACTTTTATCATATTATGTCACGTCACAAAATGCAGGTGAATATGTAAAATCAAGATTTTTGGAATTTTCTTTTAATTAATATTTCTTTGTTCCAACTTCCAAATCCAATTTTAAATTTCATTCATCCATCCAAATTGTATACTTAATCCATATATTTTCTAAAAATGTACAGATTTGATTTGCAAATTTGGCCTAATACTGTTAAAGAGTTCACCCGATCAAGTCCAATGGACCACGCTTACTTTTGGGACCGAACATCCCATCAATGAATCTAGTTCTGCACGAGCTCGGGTTAATTATATATATTGTCCCAACTCTAAAACTGCAAATTTTGTCACCCTATTCATAGACACATACATCTAACTTTGTGAACAACAATTATATTGTGCAATAAATAGATTACATAAATTAATTAGATGGGATTGTCCATTCTACATTAATTTATTACAATTATTCGTTACAATTAAATAATTATTTTTCTCATTTAATTTTCTCTCTTTCATCGACTCATATACATTTGTTTCACTTAACATCTTAATTTGATATTTGAATGTCATAAATGTGTGCATGATATATTAATAATTATCATATTGTGTTATAATATTGCATCAATCATTGAAATATATAGTTATTGAGCAAGTTTCCTTCAATCTTTATTTGTACATACTTACACAGATACAGTTATACTAAAATTCCCTTATTTATAGTTCATTCATGACTGAATTTATTATTTTGTCCACTTAAATTGTATATTTATTTCCCTTAAGTTTTCATTTTTCTAACATGTAAAGGACTACATACAGAAATACTAATTCAAATATACGACCAACCGAAAGTTTTAACTCATCTATCATCATAGACGTCACGAACAAAGGAAAGTGACAAACGTATAAAATGAAACAACATCATGATTTATAAGATCTAGCCATAAAAGTGAGGCTCAGATCCAGAAACTATGTATCAATGTACATAATACGATATACTGATATCATATTTCTCCCCAAAACTGTGAATCTCGTCAGTTTTTATCAATTTTCCCATATTATTGTGGTCCCTTATATAAATTGATCATTTAAGTTATTCATGAAATTGTCACAAGTTCATCTCATTCATTTGACAATCATAATCAACTTTTTGAGTATTTTCAAACAATTTTTTAAAAGTATTTTTCTATGTTTTTAATCTTATAAGTAGTTTTAGTATTTCAAAATTTAATTACGTGGTATCTTATTTAAAATTAAACAGTTTAACTGCTTAAAAATTATAAATATTAATTGAGATAATATTAGTGATTTAAATCACTACAATTCCATACTCTTTTATTTCATACAATTGTTATTATTATTATTATTGTACTAAACACTTAAAAAAAATAAAAAAATACTCTCTTTAACTTAAAAGAACCTTTTTATTCAAGTCAAAACAAATAAAAAGTATTTACAATATATTTGCAAAACAGTCTAAGATTAGTTCCTAGTTAGTCACTAAAAAGAATCTCCACTTACAACTGCCACTAAAAAAAATTTACATTAATTTAACTCTATGCAACAAATTCCATACTGGAGAAAATGTGTATGTATAAATGGAATGGAATTTTTTTTTAGCAGATTAACCAAGAAGCTAAGCAATCCTCAAATATAGGGAAATAAATCAAGGATTGCTCAACCAACCATATATAACTATACCGCCTCAACCAATAATTTTTTTTTTTTTTTTAAAATTGCACAATCAACACACAGAAATTGATGGATAACCTCACAAAAACATAACCTCTATTTTCATGAAAAATATCACACATTTTCTTCATCAACTTGATATTTCTTTCCCAGCAAACTCATCATCACGATTCCGAAAAGAATTTTACAAAACCCCCCAAAAAAAAGGTTAGGGGAATAAATAAAAAAAGCAAACAAAATGCATTTACATTCCCTCTCTATAAACATTCTTGTCATCAGTTTATCCATATTCCTGAATTCTGTGCATGGCATCTCCAAAAACAACGTGATTGATTCCGAAAACCTAACAACAAAGATTGGATGGAATCGAACGATCACCGTCGATCCAGATGGAAAAGGGGACTTTGAATCTATTCAATCCGCCATCGATCATGTCCCAAATAGAAACTCTAAGTCGATCATGATTCACATTTCCAAGGGAGTTTACAGGTGATTTGTTTGATTTATATATAAAAACAATGTTAACGTAACTTCGTTGGTTGGTGGAAAAACGACCTCATGATTGGTCCAGTCGAGACGTTTAATTTTTTATTTTATGTTGTGTAGAGAAAAGGTTAGAATACCGCGCGACAAGCCTTATATATTCATGAGAGGTGAAGGGAGGGGGAAAACATCCATCGTCTGGTCTCAAAGCTCATCCAACCACTACGATTCGGCCACGTTCAAAGTTGAAGCCAGAAATTTCATTGCATTTGGTATCACCTTCAAGGTTCCTTTTCTCAATCCCTAAACAAATTAATTTGGACGTGGGCTTAGGTTTAAATAAAAAGATTCCTTAAGCAGAAAATATGAATAAATTTTAATCATTAATTTATGTAAATTAAATGAATGTTCGGATTCATTAATACATTTTCATTATAATGGATGCATTCTAATTATAATATGTAGTTACAAATGCATAACAAATTAATCTATTTATAATATTAAAAAATAATTAAATAAAAATAATAGATCTGGTAAGCTAGATGACATGGATCTATTCATATTTCATTGCTCAAAATTAAATTAATTAAGACATATATGCTGTAATATAAACATATAAATGTACATACCTATACAGAGAATAGATCATGTAGTAAGACTACTTAAAATAAGAAATAAAAAGCAATCTGCACCATTTATCTTATCATTGGACGGTATAGATTGAATATGTTCTGGCATATTCATTATGCATAGTCCTTATATGTTTTATACATGTGAGAAAAGTGTAAAAGTTATAGGGTTTATGCAGAAAAAATAAAAAATATGCATAAAAAATATAAAAAAGTATGCATATATACTTACTACTTCCCAGATAACTCTGTCTTCCTACCATATCGGTATCCTAAATAAACATCTTGATGACTAGTATTGATACGAACAGAATACAGCTCGAAACAGCATTAGCGAGATGAAGCAGAGTAAGGCGATAGCGGCAATGGTGGGAGCAGACAAGGCTGCATTCTACCACTGTGCGTTCATTAGTAACCACAACACCATCTTCGACTCGAGGGGCCGCCATTACTACGCCGGCTGCTACCTCCAAGGCTCCGTCGACCTCATCTTCGGACACGGCCAATCCATATTTTATGTAAGTACAGATGTTTATTATAAATACTTCTTAAATATATTTTTTTTAAATTGTTTTTAGTGAAAATAGGGGTTGTAGGTCTCAATAATAATAAAAATATATATAATTTCTTTGGTATGTGCAGAATTATAGTTTTATCAAAACGTTTCAATTGATGCTTCAATAACTTTAAGCAGTTTTTGACTGCTTAATTTTGGAGAATAACACAACAAAATAGGTTTACAAATAATAAAAAAATTGCTTATACTTTAAAATGTAGGTAAACACCTTAAACTTTAGTTGCAAACACCCCTATATAGTAGCTAAAAGAATTCTTTTTAAGGTTATTGGTAGAAAACATTTGTCATTATGGTGACTAATTTTGCCTAGTAAGAAATATCAACTGAACTACATGTTGTTTGGTTAGTTTTTCCGTTTATGATTTCTTATTCTCTTTGTTAGGATTGCGAGGTGTTTGTGGTTCCTAATTTAAGATCGGAGATTCAAGGTTCGATTGCTGCTAGCCACAGACAAAGGGAGACTGCAGGCAGTGGATTTGTGTTTGTGAAGAGTAGGGTTTATGGTGTTGGAGCTGTGTACCTAGGTAGGGCTAGAGGGACACATTCTCGAGTAGTGTTCGCGGATTCTTACTTATCCAAGAGTGTAATCTCACACGGATGGACTGATTGGAGCTATCCGGGCAGTAAAGAGTAAGATAAAGCTTCTCCCACATTCATCGTATTATCGTGTGTTTCATCGTACATTGTCGTCTTAATTAAACTCTTGGGTAACTAATATTATTAAGCAATGTTATTGCAATTTTCACATCTTTTGTGTTTATGTGATTGAAACAGAAATCTCCAACTAGGAGAGTACAACTGTCACGGACCGGGTTCAGCTTCGAAGAACCGGACTGATTGGTCGAAGCGGTTGAGCTATGAAGAGGCTATGAAATTGATCACCATAGATTTCATCAAAGGGAGGGAATGGCTGCCTGCATGGATATGAAGTGATTATAATTTACTCTTGAAAACTATTTAATATATGCATATTTATTATTTTTTGGAGCTGCTAAATTTAGCCAAAAGCAGCTAATTATAACATTTTACTTTAATACCAAGTAGTAATGAATTTAGCTTTTTATTCTGCACTATAATTTGTATAGTTTACAATTTTAGAGTAATAACTATGCTTTCATCCTTTTGTCCTCATGATTTGTTAGTTCTATTTTACTTACAGAAATACTATGTTGCACGGACACTCCGAAAAAACCCACCGTACTGTGTCGGACACGGACACGCCCGGACACGCGCCCGACACGTGTCCGACACGGCAAAAACGTGTCCTTAAATTTAAAAAAAAAAAAAAAAAAAACGGACACGTTTTCGGACACGGCGATTTATGTGTCCGACACGGAACGGACACGGCGATTTATGTGTCCGACACGGAACGAACACTTTTTTTTTTTGATACGTGGAACCCGTAGCCGCTACCTTCGGTGCGCACTGGGTAAACCTCGCTCCTTGTGCAGTAGCCTGCAAACCACACAGGAAGAGTTCAACCATCCTACGCTAACGATAGGTGACAGGCTCCACAAAGTTGCTTCGAGTAGGATTTGAACTCAGGACCTATCGGTCCCGGGCCTACCCACCTTCACCAACTTTGCCATCCCAAGGGGACAACGGACACGTTTTTTGATTTAGTCTTCTATTGGACACGGTTGAATGGGCCATGTAGTTAGAAATTAGTAAAAAGTAAATAAATATAAAATTAAATAAGTAAAGGGACAGGGACACGTATATATAATTAGTAATAAGTAAATAAATATATAATTAAATATTACTTACCTTATATTAGTAATAAGTAAATAAATATATAATTAAATAATTAAATATTACTTACCTTACTAATGTATTTAGATTATCTACTTATTTTAGTATTTTACATTTTTATGTTATGGTTATCTACTTATGAATTATGACTATGTTGTTTGAGTTGATCATTTGAACTATGAGTTTGATATTGAAAAACTTGACTTGATCATTTTTTAATTTATATATAAATATATATATATATATATTAATAATTTAATATTTTTTATATCAGCGCCCGTGTCGTGTCCTAAATTTTTCAAAAAATACCGTATCCCGTGTCCCGTGTCCGTATCGTACCGTGTCCCGTGTCCGTGTCCATGCAACCTAGCAGAAATGCAAGTGTGTAGTCGACTGTAGACCCTTGTAAGTTAATGTTCGGAAATTGCCGGTTCCATGGTTCCTGAACTTGAACCGGACATACTCTGTTTAAATGCGATTCATGGTTCCAGTTCGAATCACATCTAAATGGCTCCAACAAGAACCATGGAACCATCGGTTCCGATATAATTTCGAGCCTGTTCCAATTTTTTTAATTAATTTTTAATATAATTTAAAATTCAAAACCAACGAGATATCCAAATAGAACCATCGGTTCTGATGGATGGTTCTATTTGGATATCGAAAGATTTAGTCTATTAATTTTGAAATTTCAAAAAATAATGCAAAATTCGGTGATACCAACGGTTCCGGTTCGAACCACCCGGTTACAGTTGTGTTGGCCGGGTTTAACCATGAGCAGTTCTATAGCTACCAACAAAAAAATAAGGCAAATTGGCAAATTTGGTCCCCAATGTTTGTCACTTTTGATGAATTGATCCCTAATCTTTTTTTTTTTAGTTTATTGGTCCCCAATGTTTGCTAATTTAGATAAATTGGTCCTTCTGTCAAATTTTAAGTTAATTAAATTTTAATCATAGGGGTATTTATGGAATAAAAGTTTCAGGGACCATTTCATCCAATTTTTAAATAAAATTTTAATTTTTTTTAATTTTTTTTAAATTATAATTTTTTTCGGAAAAAAATTAATTTTTCAAATAATTTTTTATTTTAAAAATTACTTTTTTTCAACTAATTTTTTTTTTTTTTTTTTCAAATACTTTTTTTGGTAAACGAAAAAAAATTAATTAATAATAATTTTAGGGACCAATTCATCTAAATAATTTTTTGAATTAACTTTTTTTCAATTTTTTTTTATTTAAATAAAAATTAAGTAAATTTAGATTAACTAATAATTTTGCATTTCACGGTGAAGGAGGGGAGTGGGTCAACACAACGGTTGGGGAATGTGTTATGTTCTTCGAGGAGAAAAGCAGCTAGACGACTAGGAGGTGGGAGGCCATAACTGGACGACTAGGAGCGGGTCGTCCAGCTGCTCCTCTGCTCGAAGAACATAACACATTCCCCAACCGTTGTGTTGACCCGCTCCCCTCCTTCACCGTGAAATGCAAAATTATTAGTTAATCTAAATTTACTTAATTTTTATTTAAATAAAAAATTTTGAAAAAAAATTAATTCAAAAAATTATTTAGATGAATTGATCCCTAAAATTATTATTAATTAATTTTTTTCGTTTACCAAAAAAATTATTTGAAAAAAAAATTAGTTGAAAAAAAAGTAATTTTTAAAATAAAAAATTGTTTGAAAAATTAATTTTTTTCCGAAAAAAAATCATAATTTAAAAAAATTAAAATTTTATTTAAAAATTGGATGAATTGGTCTTTGAAACTTTTATTCCATAAATACCCCTATGATTAACACTTAATTAACTTAAAATTTGATAGAATGATCAATTTATCCAAATTAACAAACATTGAGAACTAATAAACTAAAAAAAAAAAAGATTAGAGACCAATTCATCCAAAGTGACAAACATTAGGGACTAAATTTGCCAATTTGCCAAAAAATAAACACAACAGCAAATTTGACTAATTTGCATTTCACTCTCAACTTTTGAAATTTGTCCAGACACAAGAACCTTAAACTGAGATTGTCGCCCTCAAATTGCAGCCTTGTTTTTCAGGTAAAAATGGTGAAGGATTACAATACCAACTCCTGTAACATACAAAATCACCACCAATATCTCAGTCAGACGAAATACAGAACGAGACACAGTGCACGAACCAAAGGATACGGGTAGCTGGCTCCGCATGTTATAGCCCGATACCACAAGAGAATGCAACGTTGCCCAAGGCCAGGGGCGGATTCAGGATTTTTGGTTAGGGGGGGCGAAATTTATCGGTGTATGATACTTTGGGGGGTTCGAGAAAAATTTTTAGGACATTTTTCTACGTAAGTCTAATTATACTTACTCTTTTTGGCTTATTTAAGAGATTATATTCTTCTTTCATAAATAACTGCTATATTCTTCATATTTATTCGAAAAATATCGTACACAATCTTATTTTGTCAGTCTAAATTTAGTTGGAGAAAATTATGAAGACTAACAATATCTAGCTTAGGAGTTAATTAAGTATTTAAATGATAGTTTATTTACACTTGCTAATTTTAGATCAATCAAATAATTAAAAAAATAAAACATAATATATTAATTGCATAAAGTAATATATGTAACTCTATTAAAATAGATGTATAGAACTCTAAATTAAACATTGTCACTAAAATAAGTTACACTTAATATACTTTTTTTAAATATTTTTAAAAGTTCGCAGTCACATTAACACTAATTCTTCATTGTTACTTTAGTTTAGGATAATAAATTTAAAAATTTCGGGGGAGGGGCATCGAAAAATTACGTGGGATAAACATATAAATTACTCAAAATAAACGAAAATTCGTAGTAATGCACGAAAATTCGGGGGGGCGGTCGCACCCACCCGCCCCCCCTTGGATCCGCCCATGCCTAAGGCTGCTATCGCCCGCTTGTCGTTATACAAGCAACAGTGCACCATTGATACACTCCCAATGAGTCTACAGTCCTTTTTGCCTGGCATCTCCACCACCCGCACCAGCACGCTCAGCTTGAAGTTGGAGTGCAGATCGTCTCTGCATGTCTTTTAGCTTGTCCACTAGCTCTTGGAATGAAGGTCGGCTTTGTGGTTCACTGGCAAATAGAATAATACATCAAAAACTCAAGTTTCACAGTATCAGTTTTTAAAAGAAGAGAATAATTTTCTGGTAGGAAGACTGACTTACATAGAAAATACCAAGTATGCATAATCCTTATATTTTTCATGCATAATCGTTATATTTTTTATGCACAAACTAAGTAACTTCACACTTTTGCCCTTATGTATAAAACATATAAAGATTATGCATAGGAATCTTTCAGACAAAGTCGAAAAAATTAAGTATATGTTGTCCTAGAGGTGGATCGATCCAAAACAGTGAAGTTTTTGACCTTTAGATGGAGAGAAGTAATGCAAATGTACAAATTTGAACAGCAAGCATCAATGGAAAAACACACCTCTCCCAGCAGCTCTCAATAATAGAAGCCCATTGTGGATCGACATCAGTAGGTATATCCAAGCGTTGGTTCATGAAGCCCACCGCTCCAATTACCTGCAATCTCAAAGAAATTGGTCATGCATACAAAACGCGTAAACAATCCCGCCCTACACACACTTTCGATGAATATATGCACGGCTTGTTCAGTATAATAAAACCAGTTAATTACTTTGTGCTTGCCTCAGCTACTTCTTAAGAATGGAATGCAAAGTGTAATCTATTGAAAGAATCATACCTGCATTGAATTGAGATTTTCCCATGGAATCTTTTGGGTTACGAGTTCCCAGAGTACCACACCGAAGCTGTATATGTCAGACCTGATCATCTCAAAAAGAAGCAAAGTGTTAGGGTCGATGGACGTGGTTCTCTCTGTGATCGTCATATCTAGTCAAGAACAGATTAACTGCACTATTCACTTACTTTTCGTCAGAAGGTTCGTTACGAAGAACTTCAGGAGCCATCCACTGAGGCTGTATCACAAAATAAGCAGGATCATTATTATATGAATTTGAGGCCCATTAAGAACAGGTGAAAATAATTTTTTGGGAGACGGTTTAATATGAAAATGTCATAAAACAAATAATCAGAAGAATTATAGTTCCATTAACATACCGTTCCTTTTCCTGTCTTCGTCAACAAATAAGTCTCATTTTTAAGGCGTGAGAGACCAAAATCACCCACCTATCATATTCATTTTCATGTCATTCAGAATACTGCTAAACAACGAGACTGGAAATTACATAGAAGCAGCTATAATTGACCTTAACAGTCCAGTTCCTGTCCACGAGAAGATTTGAAGACTTCAAATCACGGTGGACGATAGGAGGATTGTAACGATGAAGATAATTCATACCTCTTGCCTGTAAAATATGAACGCAATTTTGAAAATAAGCAACACATTATTTTGTGCAATTTTTGCCCGCCAGAAAACATATACAACTAGAGCTCACTAGCAGAAAATACGAAAAGTAATGTAGTAGCTAGTACGATTAAGTGGAACACAAAAGGCAACTTACTATATCCAAAGCCATGTTAATACGCCTTCTCCATTCTAATTTTGATGTACTCTTCTGCAATAGACGGAACAGACTTCCGCTGTACGAAGTGAAATAAAGAAATTAGAACACATGATGCCTTCTAAATAGCAAATAGAATTACTAAAATACAAAATTAAATCTTCAAAACACATAAGCTCATATAAGCTCACCTTGGATGACTAAACACACTCAGAGCAATAGAATTAAATTCTCAAACACACAAGCTCATATAAGGTTAACTTGGATTACAAAAATATAAATTAATAATGGATGAGGATAGGGTAAAGCACAAATAGAGTATATACCGTGGAAGAAACTCCGTTACAATGCAAAGACGCTCAGAAGACATTACTGCACCCATAAATAGGAGAATATTTGGATGCCGAAGTCTTTTCATAAGTGATACCTTCATAAACATAGAAAAGCTATTACGAAAATAAACAAAGCATACTGCACATGACAAATCATGCCTTCATAAATGAAGAACAGTATCTAGATCAGAAGCTTTCTTTCATAATGAACTATTATATCAAAGAGAGCCAAGCATTTACTATTCTTGCAAAAAGAATCATAATAGTTTTTTCGGATATGAAGCTTTTGCAATAAGAATTCTATAATACAATAGTAGTGACATAGCAGATCAGTTGCTTGAAACACAACACATACTGACCTCCTGTCTGAAGGAGAACATCACGTCATCAGAATATTCTTGCTTTGAAAATACCTTGACGGCAACATCCTGCAAAACTCAAGGATCATGTTATAACTACAGGGGATTGGCAATTCTGTCAGTACACTAAACCTTTTCAAAGTTAAGCAAGAAGATGTTTGTGTGTGATAATGTGTTCATAGCCAATCCCTCTTCGGTGACTTTTTTCATGGAGTTTTTTTTACGGAAGCAAGATATACTAGACCATAAGTAAAAAGAGGCAGAGCTAACATCAAAACAGAACTGAACAAGATATACTAAAAAGCACAGCCATTTTCAGTCTTCCTTCCTTTCTCTCTTTCTAAACACACACACACGCAGCCATATATATATATATATACATATACACACCCATATGGTCCGGCAAATTGTTCTGGGAATTGGGGAGGGATAAGGAGGATATTTACACAAGAAGAGCTAAAGAACATACTGATCCATACCACAGAGCATGATATACAGTTCCGCAAGAACCTGCACATGTACCAAAAAATGGTGTAAGGAATCGGCAAGGAGAAGGAAAACAATGTGGTGAAACCACCAGCAAACAAAACCATAATCTTGCTAACTAATTGACCATAAAACTAAGTTACCCAACCTTGTCCAATTTGTTCTCCAATTGTTAAGTCTTCCCACAAGATCTCATAATCCAAAGTTTCGGTATCTATATCAAGTTTATTAACAGTACTGCTGCTGCTACCACAACTACTTGCACTGCTTGTGCTATTAACATTAGCAGAAGACGACCAGGACCCCATAGCCTCATTATTAGCTGTTCTATTGGTTTCCGAAACTTGACTTTCTGACTTGACTGCGAATGATGCACTCTTTTGCTGCCCTGATTCCTTATCTTGCTGCTCCCATGGCCAAGCAAAACGGGGAGACTTCGGCTCTGTGCCATCATGTTCATTTCCTTTCCACGGCCATAAACCCTTCTTGCCCATCCAAGCCTCTGCCTTTGAGGAAAGGATCCTCGAAATTGCAGGTTTTCTTTCACTCTCGTCACCAGAGTCCCTTGATGGTTTACTTGGAGAGTTTTCCCGGTCGCTAGAACCAAAGAACACTCCAATCAGAGAAGCAGGTGTATCTCCTCTTGGAGTACTAGCACCACTAGAAGCTCCATCATCCCGATGGTTAGACATAGCAGCATCCGAGAAGCCATGATCATGCTGATTACTACCCCAGCTTCCAGATTCGTGATCTGAGAAGTTTTCTGCAGGCTTCATTTTTGACTTAACCTTGTTGCTTACTTTAGAAGCCTACTAGAAATATTTATGAAGTTAAGACATGCATCAACAATGATATCTACACAAAACCGAAAAGTGGAGTACTAACCAAATCTGAAATTTTGGAGGCAATTGCTACTTGCAGAGGCTGATGAGGATCAAGACCAAATTTGGCAGACGCGATGCTTCTTGGCCTGCTACAACTCGAATCATTTTGCCAGCCCCTTTGATGAACAGACATCAGAGCCTTCGCTTCTTCAAAAGGTCTAGAATCAGTTGAGATGCATATAACCCCAACAAAAGTACCATTATCATCATATAAAGGGGTATTAGTTGCAACAATCGAAAACCTTTTTCCGTGCTTGCTCTTAACTGGGAATTTCCCGGTCCAGTTCTCACCCATCGACACATGATCCAAAATCTCATTAGCCATACCAACGTCTTGAGGATCCACTAAAATCTCAAGAGCATCCTCCCCAAGAGCCTCCTCAGGAGGATATCCATAGAGATGTTCAGCCATTTTATTCCTGCTCCAAATTAAGACATTCTTTTTGGAAAATATTGAAAGTATGTTTCAGACAAACATTCACATGACAATCACTTCTAAATTGAATATCGAATTTAATAGAGAAAGAAACTATCACATGACAAACATTCCCCAGATTGCAACACAAGCAAAGGCTAATTAAGATGGTCACATCCATAACTAATCCACCAAAATTAACATGAATAGTAAAACAAATAAAGCAGGCATGAAAATGCATTTTTTTGCCTAAAATGGAAATTTTAGGGTAGTTCAAACCAACTAACCAGTAAAGTAGCCGATTATTTACATCCATTATATGGATCGACTGTCCCATTGACTGCAATATGTTCACATACTGCTTATCGGTGAACTTAACAGCCGAAGTCCCTCCACCGCCATCACCTCCGCCAATCAACGCTTCTCTGTTACGGCTCTCTCTCTGCAACGGCGAAGAATGCCGAAACGGCGCAGAGCTCTTACTCCATGCCCCAGGTACGCCAGTATCGCCGCCGACGGCTCTCCGCCGCGGAACCCTCTGGGGTGAAATAGACTGCGACCTAAGCTTCTGGCGATGATCAGCGGCCACAATTTCAGCTGCAGGTGAAGTCACGTACTTAGACATCTCTTGCTTCAACCGAGCGTGCCCCAATTCCAATTTCTGAATCTTCTTCAGCAGATCCTCCGTCGGCGGCGCCGCCTCCGCCGGCGGAGAAGCTGATTCAGCTGCACTGCTCTTCATACGAGCGAAATCCTCGGAGATCCTTTATAAATTAAACCTCCAAAGGCTTAGAAAAAACAAAATTCAACCCCCCAAAACTAATGTTGCAGCAATAGAATTCCCTAAAATTCTTGGCATCGAACGGCGGAATGAAGAGAAACTCCAACTTACTGTTTCTCTCTCTCTCCTCTCTCGATTTCACTTACTGAAATTTCCTTGTTTCTGAGGGCTTTTTTCCGAATTGTTTATACAAAGTGCCGTGTTCGTCCGAACTACATAACGTAATGCACAATCCAAACTGAATAAGAGGAAGTGTGAGCTGTGAGAGATCAAATGCTCGAAGCATCACCTTTTAGACCTTCTCCTCTCTTTTATCTCTCACCCAACTTTTTTGTAGCTTAGCTTTCTCTACATTCTCTCTCTAGAAGATCTCTCTCTCTCTCACTCTCAGTCTCTCTCTCTAAAACTAAATAAATTACCACCATTTCCTTGAGCAGTTGAGCTGCGCTAGGGAATCACATTTGGTGACCATCCACTAATCACGCGGTGTCATGCGTGCATTGATGGACTACTTTTTTTACATTTTAATATTAATTTATTGACTTGAAGGTCCATCAATACACGCGTGACGCCGCATAATTAGTGGCTCACCAAGTGATCCATCGAAAATGGGCTAGAAGATCCGGACCGGTTGAACTGAGGCATGTAGGCGGTTCTCGAGTTAGCTGTCGTAATGCACAGAATTGACCGCCAAAGTTGAGTACCACTCGCGTATTGGGAGAGTGTGTTCACGCGCTATCATAACCAATCGTAATTCAATTAAGTGTGTCCGTGAGTTGCACGGCCGGTTTCCGAGCGTGGGATTTTATTTTTTTCATCTCCTTTTTCCTTTTTCTTTTAGAAAGGCATAACAAATAATAGAGGCAACTATTAACAACTATGTTGCACGGACACTTCGAAAAAATCCGTCGTACTGTGTCGGACACGTATCGGACACGAACACACCAAGACACGTGTCCGACACGGCAAAAATGAGTCCAGAAAAAAAAAAAAAAAAAAAAATAGACACGTTTTTGGACACGGCGATTTGTGTGTCCGACACGGAAAGGACACGTTTTTTTTTTGATACATGGAACCCACAGCCGCTACTTTCGGTGCGCACTGGATAAACTCCGCTCTTTGTGCAGTAGTCTACAAACCACACATGAGAGTTCAACCACCCTAGGCTAACCATAGGTGACAGGCTTCACAAAGTTGCTTCCAGTAGGATTTGAACTCTGGACCTATCGGTCCCGGGCCTACCCACCTTCACCAACTTTGTCATCCCAAGGGGACAACGGATACGTTTTTTTTTTTTTTTGATACGTGGAACCCGCAGCCGCTACCTTCGGTGTGCACTGGGTA
This sequence comes from Lavandula angustifolia, assembly GCA_028984105.1. NCBI lineage: Eukaryota > Viridiplantae > Streptophyta > Magnoliopsida > Lamiales > Lamiaceae > Lavandula > Lavandula angustifolia. Next base: position 8,834,219 of record CM054816.1, read on the forward strand.
AACCCCGCTCCTTGTGCAGTAGCCTGCAAACCACACAGGAGAGTTCAACCACTCTAGGCTAACCATAGGTGACAAGCTCCACAAAGTTGCTTCCAGTGGGATTCGAACCCAGGACCTATCGGTCCCGGGCCAACAACCTTCACCAACTTTGTCATCCCAAGGGGACAACGGATACGTTTTTTATTTAGTCTTGTAGTGGACACGGTTAAATGGGTCATGTAATTAGAAATTAATAAAAAGTAAATAAATATAAAATTAAATAAGTAAAGGGACAGTGAGATACGTATATATAATTAGTAATAAGTAAATAAATATATAATTAAATATTACTTACCTTACATTAGTAATAAACAAATAAATATATAATTAAATATACTTACCTTACTAATGTATTTAGATTATCTACTTATTTTAGTATTTTACATTTTTATGCTATGGTTATCTACTTATGAATTATGACTATGTCGTTTGAGTTGATCATTTGAACTATGAGTTTAATATTGAAAAATTTGACTTGATCATTTTTAAATTTATATATATATATATATATATATATATTAATAATTTAATATTTTTTATATCAGCGTCCGTGTCGTGTCCTAAATTTTTCAAAAAATATCGTGTCCCGTGTCCCGTGTCCATGTCGTATCGTGTCCCGTATCCGTGTCCGTGCAACCTAGATTAACAACTATCAATATTAAAATATATTTTTATCACTTTTCAGTTTTAATTTCGATATATTATTATTGATAGTGCTGAAATAGTCACTTAAAATTTACCATAAACTATTAATATTAGATTTTAATTTTATCACTTTATACATAAGCAGTGGCGGATCCAAGGGGGCGCCCGGCGGCGGCGGCAGCGGCGGCGGCGGCCCCTCCGAACTCGTGTCGAAACGCGATTTTATATATGTAATTTTTAAGAAATTTCGTATTTCGCTCCCGAATGTACGTTTCTCCCTCTTCTCTATCGAATTTTTAAGTTTTCGCCCCTCCCTCGTAATCCCTGGATCCGTCCCTGTAACATAAGAGATGAAAATATTTGAAATAATTGAGCTAAAAGGTTAGAGGGTCATAAATGAATTGAGAGCAATTTGGATTATAATGTTTGTGATGAATTTATGACCGCAAAAAATTTATATGTACTCCGCTATTTAAAATGCGATTGCGTGAATTTTTATTCACAAATTATACAAAAGTTGCAAACTAAACTAACTTCGTATTATAGTTCAAATCAATACCTTCACATAAAAATAAACATTTTAAAAATTATTTTTACTTTAATTTTAAATATCGATCTTCTTCCATATTCATTATCACAAGCTAGTTATGCACCACATAAATATAGTTGTATATATTAAATGAATCTACCACATGACCAACTCGGAAACAAAGGATGAAGGACTATCACGAAAGCCGTCTTTGTCACGTTTTTGTATAAAACTTATCAATTTTTTTTAAATTATCATTTAAAGTTTATTATATATATATTTTCAAAGATCTCCACAAACTGAAAATGCGTTAAGAGATAGAGTGACGGACTGACATGATTAAATATTTATTAAAAGACCATCCGTGATTGTGAAGACACTTTGCTGTAAAAAACTTGAAATACTAAGTATATGATCTATGATATTGACATATTTTTTAAATATAGTCATAGTAAGAATAATTTCTGAAAGTTGGGATAATATAGAATGCAGAATATGTATAGGCTTTAGATAAATGTGCTATTTTAACAAGTCAAAGCTTTAGTTTTTTTTTTCGAATGTCATGTGGAGTGATTTGAACGTGTTAAACTCTTAATTGCTAAGTTGGAGTTAGCAAGTTAAATGATTATGATTTCAAATTTATACATTATTTTGAAATTTAATAGGAATTTATTTTGTATGTCGAAACAAACTTTTGCAGGATTCCATTTTCTTAGTTACCAATAATTCCCTTATTTGGTCTTTCTTTAATTTGTCTGACATCTTTCAAGACAATAATGTAGGTTTCCACCACGCATTTTTATGTATGTAAAATATAACATAGAAAGAAAAATCACGAATTGTACATAAATAGCCATACAATGCTAACAGTTAACAACGAATATACAAAAATCCATCATTAAGTGTTTATCGACAGCCATTCTTGACCGTATATTCAATCGGTTAATGTAACAAAATATATAAACCGGCTATATTTTCCGTCACTAAATACGTATTTCTTAATAATGTTATTTAGTTCTTAGTATTTTTTATCTTAAGATTATGTATAAAGACTTTGGATTTATATAGATTTGGTATTTGAGCTAGAAAGAGTAATTGCTAAATTTAACACAGAAGTTTCAATAAGAAAAAAACTTTTAATATCATGAAATTCCAAATCCATTTATTCAATTTTGTTGGGTCCAAATCTCTTTAATTCCTGTCATACCCAGTACTATTTGAAATCAATTCAGTCTTAGTTTTTTTTTTCTTTTCTATTAGATAGTCTTTTAATAATTCATTTTTTCTTTCTTTATTATACTATTACAATTTACAATTAGTTGTTAAAATTAATTATAATATTATTAGTTGTACATTGTATAGTTCGGTGACTTACAACCACCTACATCGGTCAACTTTAGATTTGCTACTTCTTGTGGTTGTGCGTCTGAAGAGAGAGAAACAGAGAGAGAACTATTCAGTCATTACCATAAAAAACCTAATCAATTTGACAAATACATCTCACGATTGTTTATGTTATCAAAACCAGCAATCATACAAAATCAAATAATAATAATAATAATAATCAAATGATATATATTTAAATTCATATTACGCACTAACTTTCCTTTTAAAATATATATTTTTTGTTTCTATGTGTTAAAAGACCTTTCATTGAAAATAATGCTTCATGAGGTCAATTATTGTAGTTCTGCTGTCTGCTACTACACAAAGATTGCAGTATTTAACTATACATTAAAATAAAATAAAAAAATAACTCACAATTTGTACAATAGATAAAGCAATCAAAATAGGTGACCTAATTGGGGGAGGTATGCAAAAATCATGAATTCAAATTCTATCAATACTATCATGGTCGGGCTATTCAATATGAACACATAAATAGCGATTGCAATTAGTTTTGAAATTAAGGGTGTGTTTGCAAGATCTTATTTTAAACATTTATGTACTTTTTAATCCCATAACCAGTTTTTTAGTATTTGTAAAATATTTTTTCCTTTGTTAGCTTCTCTAAAATTAATCAGCTAATTAAATAATTTCTTTTAAGCATCAATTGAAATGTTTTTTGTACTTAAAACACCATAAATTCAGGAGCTACTAAAAATATCTGATTGTTTATGTTAATTCAAAAAACGTCTTACTTTTTTCTTAAAAACATTTAGTTTGAACTTTATGGGTGTGTTTGCTAGAGTTTTTTTTTAATTGCTTATCTGTTTTTTGATTGTATTAGTAGAATTTAGTTTTTTGCAAAAACTTTGCGTTAGTTTCTCTAAAATTAAGCGAAAGAAATCTACTTAATCCATGAGATCTATTGAGGTGCTTTTGATGCTTAATTTTCGAACTACCAAAAATATCTACTTTTTAATATTAATAGCAAAAACCCTTTGCTTTTGATAAAAAAAATAACTTTTTCAACTTTAAGCAAATACAAATAAAAAATGCTTATAATAAGCTATTGCAAACACATCCTAAGCAAAAGTAAATAAAAAATGTTTATAATAAGCATTTGCAAACACACCCAGAATTAAAAAGGATATTAACTACAATCTTGCAAAGGAACATAACTATAAGCAAGTTTTTGAGATTGCATTACAACCAATATTTGTCAAGTTTAGATACAAACACTATATTAAGCATTAATATAGCTATAGGCCTTCAAAATGACAGCAGAAATTTCTCATGTTATGGCCCCTCTCACATGCTATTAACATTAACATGCACCAATCTTCTATATCAGAGTATCACTATCAGCACCACTATGTTCAGTGAAGACTATATAAACTGCAATGCACAGATGAGATGGGCAGAAATACCTGGCATGTCGAAAAGCTCGATCACATGTTGGCCTGACAAAGTGTTAAGAGATCAACTCTAAATCTCAGATTGGATTACAACTTGTACAAGAGATTGGTTGTGGATCAGCTGATGCTCATTAAGTCCCTGCTGGAGATAGGCAGATCAAGAACAATGAGGAAGAAGCTTTTTTCGGATTCTCGGATGTATTGAACGTCTCCATTCATAAGCTTCAAGAGTTTATTTGACATGCTTAATCCTAAGCCTTCCTGAGTCGCCCATTGGCTGTTTCGGAACATGTCTTGGACGAGTTCAGGAGGAAGACTGATACGGAGCAATTGGAAGATGGGGAAGCTAGGGGCGAGAATGAAGATCAAGTTGGGGTTAATCGATTCACTCGTTTTTACGTAAGAAGGGCCAAACCAAGTTCAACGTAGACCATGGTGCATGTGCATGGGATCGAGATGGAAACAAGTATTAAAAGACGATGAAGATCTCATGCCCTAATTTACAGTATTATTTCCATATTGGTATTTATTTTATTTAGCATGTTTTTTTTCCTTAATTTGGTAATTTTTGTGGGTATCCATCCCTATATAAAGGGGTGAGAACTCTAGTATTAGGGGGGTTTTTTTTGGACTTGATGGAACAGGGCAAGACTATGTCTTGAGGACGAAATCGGTGGATTTCGTTGGATTTGTTTTCCGTTGAATTAATTCAGTTTGCTTTGATTTTATTTATCTTGAATGAAGATCCTATACCTATCTTGAGTACGTGAATTATTATTTTGTGGTGTTATCCTCTTGTCGGCAAATTAGGGTTGCGCAGGAGACAAATTAGGGCTTGGCAGAATTGTCGAGATCGGGGCAGAAAGCATCACGTCTGATTTGGTATCTACCAACTTGGTCCGACCTGCCGGATCCCACCCCGTTTATGGTAGAGACGAGAACCAGTCGTCAAAATCAAGCGATCATGGAGGGACGCGTGACAAACCTCGAAGAAAAGTTGGAGTCGTTAGCCGTGACATCTGCGCAAACCGTGGAAACACTCGCACAGATCCAAGCACAATTGAATGTAATCATGGTCAAGGACGGACCTCGCCATAACGGCGACGAATTGGGGCAACCTTTGCCACCCCCGCTACCGGTTTTCAACGGTGATGACCCTCTAGGGTGGATTTCGCGAGTAAATCACCACTTTGACCTATATGGGGCTTCATCGGAGCAGAGACGCTAATTATTAGGCGTAGCAATGGAGGGACCCGCCCTAAACTGGTATGGTTGGTTCACGGCGGAGAAGCCAGAATTCACGTGGCTCACGTTTTCAAGAGCCTTGGCGGAACGATTTGATGAAAGCAGCGAAGGCAGTGCGTTTGCAAAATTAGCCGCTCTTAAGCAAGTCGACTCGGTTTCGGATTACATCGACCAATTTACACATTTGGCAAATCAAGTGCAGACGGTTCCTAAAGAAAACATACTTAGTTTATTTATTATGGGTTTGAAAGAACAAATAAGGGACCAAGTGTGGTTCATAGAACCTACCGATTTTTCCACAGCGATCAAGTTGGCCCGAAAAGCAGAAATTACCGTGCGAAATCGCTCTCGCTCATACGGCAGCACCAAGGAGCAATGGACACCACGAAAATACGCCGTCCAACATACGAGGCCTTTACCAGCACCGGCGCCCTTAGCCCTACCGGCCCCAGCAACCGATAATCATGCAAACGGAAGGCCGGGAGCCACCAAGGTACCTTTTCGCCGTATGACTGACACGGAACGCGATGAATTACGCCGCAAGGGGTTGTGCTACAAATGTAAGTTACCTTACCACCCGACTAACCACGTGTGTGCAGTTAAAAATCTTCGGGTTTTGTTGGTGGATGAAGGAGATACGGAACAGTTGGAGTTGGAGGAAGTCGTGCTTACGGAAAGCGGCGAGTTTGAGGTTTTTCCAATCAACGACGGAGGAGGAAACAAGGAAACAGATGGTGCTATTCTGGGAGCATTGTCGGCGTTTGGATTATCCGGGGCAGAGACTCTTCGACTAGTAGGTATGATCAATGGGCACGAGGTTACCATTTTAGTGGATAGCGGGGCTTCGCACAATTTCTTGTCAAACAAATTGGCAACAGAAATGGGACTGACAACGAATCGAGACAAGATTTTTCCAGTGCGCTTGGGTGATGGACATCGGGTATTTTCGAAAGGATTGTGCACGGGTATCACCATTCAGTTTGAACCGGGAACAATCACGGTTGATTGCCATTTATTTCCGCTTAGTGGTGTGGACGTAATCCTAGGAATCGCTTGGTTGAAGACATTGGGTGAATTACGCGTGAATTACGACAAGTTGTATATCATGTTTGAGCTGGAAGGACGTGTAGTACAACTCATGGGAGACGGATCGCGTCTACGGGCTCCAACCTCACTTAAAGTCATGCAGACATGGAAGGATGTTGACATGGCAGCTTGGGTGTTTGACTTGGAGGGTAGCTGGATTTTTGCAGGACACATCGACGAGAATTCTGCGCCCGAAGAAATCACCACATTACTCGGGCAGTTTCCGGAGGTATTCGCCGAGCCACGCGGCCTCCCTCCCGATCGGGGCGTTGAACACAACATACCATTGAAACCCGAGATAGGGGCAGTGATGGTGCGGCCATATCGATACAACCATCTGCAAAAAGATGAGATGGAAAGGCTTGTGTCGGACATGCTTTCGGCGGGAATCATCAGACCGAGTTATAGCCTATTTTCAAGTCCGGTGCTTTTAGTTAAGAAGAAGGATGGCAGTTGGCGTTTCTGTGTCGACTACCGAGAACTCAATAAAGCTACAATTCCCGATAAGTATCCAATACCAGTTATTCAAGAATTGTTGGATGAGTTAGCCGGTGCGAGGGTTTTCTCTAAAATAGATCTACGTGCCGGATATCATCAAATCCGAATGAAAGCCGCCGATACTCCGAAAACGGCATTTCGCACACATAATGGACACTACGAATTTTTAGTAATGCCTTTTGGATTAACAAATGCACCGGCAACATTTCAAGTAGCGATGAATGATCTTTTTCGACCAATGCTACGTAAGGGGGTCTTAGTTTTCTTTGACGACATTTTGGTTTATAGTCCTTCGTGGCAAAAGCATGTGGAGCATCTCACGCTTGTCTTGACTACACTACGACAACACCAATTTTATGTCAATCAAAAGAAATGCACTTTTGGTGCGACGCAAGTTGACTATCTAGGCCACCTCATCTCAGCAAACGGAGTCACTATGGATCCTGAAAAAATTCGCACCGTTTTAGAGTGGCCGACGCCGATTTCCGTGAAGGCAGTTCGCGGGTTTTTAGGGTTGACAGGGTACTACCGACGGTTTATTAAGGGGTATGGTATGTTAGCCCGACCGTTAACCAATCTACTCCAAAAAGAAGCCACGGACGTAAAGTTTCGATGGACGTAAGACGCCGAGAAGGCGTTTCAAGCGTTAAAAGGAGCGATCACTTCGGCTCCAAGATTGACCTTACCGAGACTTCTCCAAACTCTTTGTGATCGAATGCGACGCGTCTAATTCCGGCGTAGGAGCGGTCCTCATGCAGGAGAGGCACCCAGTGGTTTTTTATAGCAAGGCTTTTCGAGCCGGACACAAAGTAACATCGGCTTATGAGAAAGAGTTGATGGGTTTGGTTTTGGCGGTGCAACATTGGCGGCCTTATTTGATTGGGAGACGTTTCTTGGTACGAACCGATCACCATAGTTTGAAGCACCTTCTTAGTCAAAAAGTCGCGACCCCGGCACAACAAATTTGGGTGGCTAAGTTGCTCGGTTATGATTTCTCCATAGAGCACAAATCGGGTACGATGAATCAAGCGGCGGACGCTTTGTCCCGTTGCTATGAGGAGATTGACGTGGAAGAAGGATCATACTTGGCATTAAGCATGCCGATTTGGGAAAACCTTGCTGATATCTTACAAGAGCAGAACGAAGACGAAGGGCTGAAGAAGATCGTGGAAGAGCTCGAACTCGGGATCTCGGCCAAAATACACGTTAGTAAACGGCAGGTTATTTCATAAAGGGCGAATAGTTTTGACTAAGACGTCACAATGGATACCTATTCTTTTGCATGAGTTTCATAATACCCCGACGGGAGGTCACGCGGGGGTCTTAAGGACGTATCGCCGGATCGCCTCAAGTGTCTATTGGAAGGGTATGTTTGCCACAGTTCGGACATATGTGGCGAGCTGCGCGACGTGTCAGAAGGCTAAATACGAAGCTCAAACTCCGGCCGGTTTATTACAACCATTACCAATTCCGAACCGCGTTTGGGAGGACATTTCTATGGATTTTATCACCGGCCTTCCCCGATCATTGGGGTACTCCTGTATTCTTGTTGTCGTGGATAGGTTATCAAAATACGGGCATTTCATTCCATTGCGGGTTCCGTTTACAACAAAGAAAGTGGCCGGTTACTTTGTGGATTATGTGGTAAAGTTACATGGTATTCCAAGTTCCATAGTAAGTGATAGAGATCCATTGTTTGTGAGTGCTTTTTGGGGAGAGCTTTTCCGGACACATGGTACAAAACTCAAATTTAGTACTGCTTACCACCCGGAAACCGACGGACAGACGGAGGTGTTAAATCGAATTTTGGAGACATACTTGCGTTGTTTTTCATCGGATCATCCAAGGAAATGGGCCGGTTGGTTAGCGTGGGCCGAGTATTGGTATAATACATCGTTCCAGTCGGCCGCACAATCAACCCCGTTTGAAATAGTTTACGGGCGGCCTCCACCGAATTTATTACGGCATTTACCGGAGGAGTGTAGGGTTGATGCGGTATCCGATGTTTTACAAAGTCGAGACGAACTCCTCCGCCAATTGAAGGGGAATCTGGAGTCGGCTCAGAGCCGTATGCGAGCACAAGCCAATACTCACCGAAGGGATCTTGAGTTTCAAGTCGGTGATCACGTTTTTCTTAAGGCCCGTCCGCATCGACAGAAATCAGTCACTTCCCAACCTTATTCAAAGTTGGCGGCCAAGTTCTTTGGACCGTTCGAAGTTATTCGGCGAATTGGAGCCGTAGCATATGAATTGAAGTTACCTACGGGAAGTCGCATACATCCGGTATTTCATGTAAGTCAACTAAAGCATGTCGTCGGTGATCATGCAGTGAGTTCGACTTTACCGTTATCACTGGACTTAGAGCATGGGGATATCTTTGATCCCGAGAAGGTGTTACAGGTAAGGGAGAAAATGTCTTCCCATGGCCGACGCCGTGAAGTATTGGTTCGTTGGAAGAATCGTAGCGAAGAAGAATCCACGTGGATAGATGTTGAGGATTTTCAAAGTCAATTTCCGGATTCTCGCCTTGAGGACAAGGCGGTTTCTGAGGGGGAGGGAGTTGATACGGAGCAATTGGAAGATGGGGAAGCTAGGGGCGAGAATGAAGATCAAGTTGGGGTTAATCGATTCACTCGTTTTTACGTAAGAAGGGCCAAACCAAGTTCAACGTAGACCATGGTGCATGTGCATGGGATCGAGATGGAAACAAGTATTAAAAGACGATGAAGATCTCATGCCCTAATTTACAGTATTATTTCCATATTGGTATTTATTTTATTTAGCATGTTTTTTTTTCCTTAATTTGGTAATTTTTGTGGGTATCCATCCCTATATAAAGGGGTGAGAACTCTAGTATTAGGGGGGTTTTTTTTGGACTTGATGGAACCGGGCAAGACTATGTCTTGAGGACGAAATCGGTGGATTTCGTTGGATTTGTTTTCCGTTGAATTAATTCAGTTTGCTTTGATTTTATTTATCTTGAATGAAGATCCTATACCTATCTTGAGTACGTGAATTATTATTTTGTGGTGTTATCCTCTTGTCGGCAAATTAGGGTTGCGCAGGAGACAAATTAGGGCTTGGCAGAATTGTTGAGATTGGGGCAGAAAGCATCACGTCTGATTTGGTATCTACCAAAGACCTTCGCCTGGACACGTAATCCTTCACTCATAACAAAGGAAAAAGTAAGAATCAGATAAATATAAACAGATAACCACAAGATCATGTTTCTCAGACTAGAGAAAGATTCATTATGCAATTAAAACATGTGTAGTGTTTAAGCATCTGGATGAAGAGTGTGAATGAGATGTAATATCACTGGCACAATTTTTTTATCCAATGAGCAACTCAAACAGCTAAAATGAGCCCAGTCAAACTATTAACAATCCAAATTCAAACCAAGATGCAATATTGATGAGTCTAATTCGTACTATACAAATTATGTCTGTTTTGGCGCCCACCTAGGCAGTTGGACCGTATTTCGGTGCTGTCTTGCAGATTTTTCATGCTGATGTGGCGGTGATGAGTTGCTGAGGTGGTAAGCTCGATTTGGGGTCTAAAATATGAAATTTCGAACGAAAATTTGTAGAAGGAATGTGGAGGATAAGGAAAAGAAAAGATATGGAAAGAATTGAATATGATTTATCTAATTAATATCTTTCCATATCGGATATAAAAATCCTACTTCTACAAGGAAAATGGCCGCCATATATATATATATATATATATATATATATATATATGAGAGAGGATGAACGAAAATCATCATCTTTTGCACCCCTTGAGACCCAATCAGAGAGCAGCCGAGAGTCGAGATTATTTCCTTTCGTTCTAGTTCAGATTTGGAGAAACAAACATTATTTTTAATTCCGCAGCTTAGTTTAGTTTGAAGATTTTCAACTTTGCTTTACCGTTGGATGATTCGGATTCTTCGTACTGGTATTTTCTGATTGTTTAGTTTTTATTTCGGTTCCATTCGTGTTTTAATTTCATTCATAGTATTGTTATAATTTTCGTGCAATTAATTTCCGATTTTCAGCATGTTTTGCATTCTGCCTAGTTTTATGGTTCGCCTACCCAGTCGGACCCATATGAGTAGCTAAATTTTTAGGGGCCGGCGGGATGTGAAGCACACACTTTAATTAATTCGTGAGCCTTAGACTTTAATAATTAATCACTTAGGTTCTAAATTAGTCTTGGTTAATTAATTGGATTGGTTAATTTAGGCTTGATCACCCTATGTTAATTTAATTCATAGTTAATTTAGTACTTCCATCGTTTCTCATGAGATTAGGCTACTAAGAACAATATGATTAATTTGGTAGGAGACTATTAGATGTCCACCATACGAGTAGGCTCCTAAATCGGGTTCCCTTAGTTCTTAAAGCTCATTAGGTGTTAAATTTATTGATTGTCCACCAACGTAGGTTGCATCTAATTTAGAGAAGTAGTCGTTTCAATGTTCACCATGACGATTACCTAAGGGGGAATAGGGGATGTGTCGGTTTAATTCCGGCGTCCTTCAACTGATTGATTTATAGATATTAATTTATCTTTAGTGTCGATAATCGATTGTGTATGTGTGTGAATCATCTTGCTGGACCCATTTATTTGCATACGCTTATTCACATATTTATTCTTGCTTTACTTTTTTGTTTAAGATTAAGAAAACCCCTAAAATTGCGTGGTCGCTAACCAACCTCATAGATTAATAGGAATTTAATGTTAAAATCTTCGTTCTCTGTGTTCGATACCTGTTTGTTATACTAATCTAAGTTCTAGCATTTTGCAGGATTTATTTGGTGAAAACATTTAATTGAAAACCATTATAAGCTGAAGGCAGCATATGTCTAGTGATGGTAATTAGCTCATTCTATCATGAGAAAAAGGCAGATTAAGATTTCTTAACTTGACCTCTATATAATAACATTTATCAATTCGAATTCTGAACCTAATTACAAACATCTTAAGACATGAAGGGAGTATTTGCATATGAACTAGAGTGTCTTGAATAATGACTAACTGCTGTTAGGAATCCACTAGGCAATTTTGTACCAGGGAAATTCTAATATAAGTCAAAAAGTGGGATCAGATGTACAAAAACTAAGAACATGATCGCAAACATGATGAGGAAAACCAAGATACTTGACGTCCCACATACCGTAAAAGCAACTAGAAATTGTTCTTACCTGAATTCAATGTGCACAACAGTAATTGCTTCAGAAATTTTCTTTAAGTTTGGGCTGAGTTTCATTTCAATCCAACCTTTGGAGTTTCGTGCATACCGCGCCATGTTCAGCAAGAAATCAGATAAGATCTGTTGAACTCTAAATTGATCACCATAGACTTCCATTGTCTTGACTTCCTCTGGTATATCATGGATCAACTGCAAACCTCTTTCTCTAAGAAATAACATTGCTTGGCTAACAACAGCATCCATTACACTCCCAAGTAGAAACTCCGACTTCTCAAGCTCCATTGAACTGACAATAACCATCAGAAACATAGTTGTAATTTCAAGAATATGAAAACAATAACAAGCTCCGAATATACAAGCACACCAGCAACATAAATAGAAAGAAATACCAGTTCAACAAGCTTCATGGTTAACCAAAATCACGAGGTAGTATGCTCCGTCAAATAGTTTTCATAATCTAGATAAAACCCATTAGTGAACAGTGATTAAAGAAGCTGAATTTGGTCGAATGTTTATCCATATTTAGGGAAAATTATGCTTTCTTATGTCTGATTTTATGAATAAAATCAAATCTCAACACACACATCAAACAAGACATACCCATCCTCAATGTTTTCAAGTTCGACATCCTTCACAATCTTTAATAACTGCTTCTCACAAGCAGCACTAGTCTCAACTAATTGCTTCTGGTCTTCTGTCAAATTTGTGATCCCCAAAACTGAATTGACAAAGCGTATTCCACTTAATGGATTTCTTATTTCATGACAAATATAAGCGAGCTCTTTCATCTTTGAAACACAGTTCTTTTCCTTCTGCCTTTGGACTCTGATAGCTTGCTGTAACTCAGGACTAGCAATTTGCAAGAAAAAAAATGCTCCAACAATTTGGCCCCTCTTGTTGGCAGTCAACGGAGCTTGCACGTACTTCCCACTTTGGTCAAAAAAAGAAAATGGGAATTTGTTAGTATCCTGGCCTCCAATTGCATTGTGCAAGACTATCGTGAAGTTTGTCATTGCATCTGGGCCCTTGAGCCGACAACAACTACCAAATATCTCCCCAACTAACATCTTCCCAATGATGTCTTGTCTACTCCACCCAGTCAGCTTTTCCATAGCGGTGTTCCATTCAGAGCAAGACATATTCTCATCTGAAGCAAATATAGGTTTAATTAGAGTATTCGGATTGTGTATGATTGCCTTGTAATCACCTTGAATATTAATGAACTTATCCATCGCCACTTTCTGACCAGTGACATCCTGACCAACAAAGCACACTCCAACTATCTTGTTTGTGTAATCCTTGCTAGAACAAGCATTTACCATTACATATATAGCCTTCTTGTTGGTTTCAGCACCAAACGTCCTAAACTTTAATTCAACATTCTTTTCTTCCTCACCTGCATTGATTGTGCTATGAGTATGCTGAGAAAGAAAACAAAGAAGAGCTAATATCTTTCACTCAAATGATATTAGTGCTGGAATAAAGTATATTCAATCAAATAGAATATAGTAATTATTTTAAAGAGCATAGAGAGTAGAATATAATTCTTGATCAACACTACTTAAGAGAGCAATATAATCTAAGTGAAGAGGATTACCTCTGAGAGCATGAAATAGAAGCTTGTCAGCAATTTCTTCTGATTCTTTGTGAACGAGATCGTGAACCAAGGACTTACCTGTTGCTTCCTCAACAGATAATCCAGTCAACTCAGAAACTTTTGCATTCCACCCATTTATGCATCCTTCAACATCAACGGCAAATATAGGAGCTGTTGCAGTCTCTATCAACCTAACCATTTCTTTGGCTACAGAATTGAGTTCATCAATCCCTTGTAACACCAAATCCCCTCCAAGGGTTTGTACAACTGCCTTCGAATTGCTTCCATCACCATCCTGAAACGACTCCCTCAAAATTAGTTGCAGAGAGTGAATCGCATCCATTTATCCATTCTCCCATGGTAGACTACGGCTCTTTACAACTTCTAGAAAAGCCTTGAACGAAGAGCGAGGATGCATTCTCAAGTTGTCATCTTTATCTTGTGGATGATGCTTTGCACCACCCCATTTCATCTCATTAGCAGTGTGGAACGGAACCATAATATGAAATCTCTTGAAGTAACATATGCAACTGCCATTCCACAAACAGAATTGCCTAGAGAAGCTGCACCGGGATACCCCGCCTCAGCTAAACTATCAGTACTCAAACCCGTCGAATCCTCATTAAAAGTCATCAACCATTGCACAATATCCATAATCTGCGCCTCAGTGGGCGTCACACCCAGAGGATAATACTCCCCCCGGTAATACAGAGCAGCCCCATCACATTTCACAAGGTCCATAATGCTTGGGCTCTGTGTAACAATCCCAGTATGCAAATCTCGAAGTAGCATATCACACAATAGAGTCTGCGTCCTTAAAACACGCTTCTCCGAATATTGTGATGCCAGCTGTAGCTCCATATTCAGTTGAATCCCAAATGCCTGCATTAGAAACTCGCAAGCATAACGGAGTGGGAAAGGAACATATCGAGCAGAAGTGTGATGGCCGACAACCAAGCCCCACAGCCTCATTGAGTTCCTCCCTCCAACGCCGTCTTCATCATTTCCATTGATGATAACAGCCAAAGTTAGAGAAGCAATTGACCCCATGTTGGCCATGTACTGGGCATGGCAACCATGAGAAGCCCGCAGAGTCGAACCGACCAAACAAAGAGGCTGCATTAGTGCCTCATCCTGAATAACCCTAACTGGTGTAGATAAACAGTCCACAATCAACCTAACTCTGTTCTGTTTAAAGAGAAACCTCGAAGCCTGTGGAATATCAGTCGAAGGGTAATGCAATCCAAGGTACGGATCCAAGTCGCCTCTCTTACTCTCTGCAATAACCTCACCATGCTCATCCTCATGAAACTTATAAACCATGATGCGGTCAAACCCGGTCAACTCCCTCACACTCTCAACAACTGCATCGCACAAAAGCTTAATGTCTCCACCAGGGAGAGACTGCAAATGAGAAATAGCCCTCACAGCAAGCTTCTGCGACTGTACAGCTCCAACTATCGAAAGAGCAGGATCCTCCGTCTTAGCCGGCTCTAAATCTATCACTATCCCTACATCTATCCTATGCAAAATTGCATAAAAAGTCTTCCCTGAGTTCTTCGAGTGAACCCAAACTGGATTCAACACTGTCATCTCCTTCGCCCCGAAAGCCCTCTCTAGCAAAATTGAGCTCGAAGGAGTGAAGAGGCTTCTGACGTCAGTGCCGATAGTTAAAGTATCTAGCTTTTTAAGACATGGAACTGAGTGAGGCATTAAAGCAAGCATCTCACGCGCATTCTCCGAATAAGCAATTACGCTATAATTCGCCTCCTCAACGGCGATCATACAACCGAAGGGTTGGATATAGCCGCCGCGCTGTATCTTCGAGAAATAAGCAGTGATCTGCTGCTCGGAAATAGACTGAGTTGTAGTTCTAACACTCTGTGAATAGTCGAACGATCTTCCGGACTCACCGGACTGCTCGAAAACCGCGTGCAGTCTTGCATCCAGAGTGTACTGCGCTACGGCCTTGCTCATAGAATCGGTACCTCTGTTCGTGATTGAATTGTTGTTAGCACTGCGATGGTGGTGCTGTTGATCTGCGCCCGAAGGTTGAGCTCCGGGGCTTTGATTATTTGCGCTACTTCCTGAAGTAGACATTTCATCAAACACCTTCCGTCCCGATACTGTTCTTCTCGAGTTCAAGAAGATTCGGGGTGAAAGGCGGACGGATTGTGATTATATGCATGTATGATGTATCCTCTACTTCATAATCTTCCATTTTATTCAGATCTTTGTCTTTTAGCTCTTTTTCCCGTCGACTCTCACGAAAATCTGGATTGAAAATCGTGGAATAAAGAGGAAAGGAATCGTGGGAGTGATCATTTTCTAGGATTTTACTTAGGCGGGTAGACTTTTCTTCTGTTTTCTTCTTGATTTTGCGTGCCGTTAACCGTCAAAGTGATAATTTCTTTTCTTTTTTCTTTTTTCAAATGAAGACAAAAATAAGGGAATAGCCTTAAAAGAAAATTAAGACAATAATAATGGGCGGATATGGCGAATTTAAGATTACGAATAAAGAAGGCGAAATTCACAATAGTTAAAAAACAGGTTTGAAATGAAATAATTTTCAAAATATATAAAATAAAAATGGGTTTCGGTGTGAGTTGATGGGGAGGGAGCGATGATACCTATATACCCCTGCATTCGTCAATGAATCGAGATAACTTAATTTACTAGTATAAGCCATTCCCGAGAGACGATTCAAACATAGATTATAAATCGAGTCATTTACAAAATTTATAGTGGATCAAATATGGTCAGTAGACAGGTAACTGAAGGTGGAAAATTACTTGCCTCACCCATGTGAGAAACATCAATTTTACAACTTTCTCAAAAAAAATATATTATTTGATATAAATTCAAAATAATAAATGATAAATATTATACAACTCAAGAAAATAAAACTAATATAAAGATCAGAGAGAGACATGGCAGTGAGAGAAGTTGTGGCACAAACTGACCAGTTGGGCAAGATTCATGCATCCCAAAATTGTTTTCATTTTTGAATGCATTATTATGCTTCTGTTAGCCACTCACTGTGGCTGTTTGCATAACCTTGTTAGGACCATCGGTTTTTAATTGTGCATTTTTCATAATTTTTCCTATACATGTTTAGAAATTTTTTATTTACTAGGAATTTTGATTTTGATCCCCTAATGTAAAATTATAGATTTTTGCAAAAAAAACATACGAATTATGCATAAAACATATAATGATTATGCATTGCTTCTTGGGCTTCTACGTTGGGATGCGAGTTCTCATATGATCCACACCCTATATATATATATATATATATATAAAACGTCCAAATTCATTAATGTATTATGTATATTACACACGTACGAAATAAAATTTAATGTGAATCTGCTACATGAAATACTGTTGAAGTCCCTCTCTTGCTAAAGGCTAATATTTGGACACAAGATAAAAGAACGAAAGAATCTAACTATGTGATCTTATCCTTGGTCCATCACTCCAACTATTATGAAAATGAATTCCCATGGCCCTACCATTTTTTCTCATTTATTTGGACATTTTTTTTTTAATTGTGTCCGTATCGTGATCAGAGATGGATCCAAAATTAGAGAGAAGTGACAAAATATACAATTTCAAAGGTTTACTGGCGGAAAAGAAAAAAATAAATTGTTAACCCAAATCGAAATTCCACATGATTTGTGGACGTACGGAGGCCCCGGCAAACATCATACGCTCCCACGCTCCCGTATCCGTCAGTGATCATGATATTGTGTCAACAATAATTGACCCTAATTACATGCACGCCGAGGCGGCCAATGCGTGTGCACGGTAACAGCCATACCCTCCAAAATTATTTTTTGTGTAAAAAAAAAAAAAATCTACCATAGTCATCGAAAATTTAGTATTTCACTTAATTATCGATCCACTTTACATTCACGTGAATAGTGGGCACCATGCTTGTACATTCATTGACAAAATAAGCTTCCATCATGACCAGAAGTCCCAGAATTGGTAAAATCATTAGACAAGGGAATATACTGCTGAATATTCATACAAACAAGATTATTTGTTCATCTGTAACAACAATGGCAATGTGCAGAAACTGATCAATCATGAGATACAAGACGAAATTATGATTTGTTGGGTGGGGTCAGCACATTTAAGTTGACTCTCACTACACCTAATTATGAAAGTGTCTCCTACTTTGAGAAAGTGGGAATCTTTCTTTTGAATTGGTTGAAAAAAAAACGTGTATCATTTTTGTTTGGGGGATAAGAGGTAAAAGTTTTTCTCCCACTGGTAGAGCACTAGTAAGGGGAAGACGAAAAGTTTTTCACTCTTGAGCAGAAGAACTCGAAAGGTCACGATTCTTCTTCGAAACAGAAGAACATGAAAGGTCGCCGTCTTCCTCCTCCACAATTTGTTGTGGATTCGTCTTCGTGATCTCGATTCATCTACCGATCCAATTTGGGAGTTCAAATTGGTAATGTATTTCCAATTCTATAGATTGTAGATTGGATATACTTGTTGTTTTTTTTGTTGGTAGATTGATTGTTGTTGATATCGTCCGAGTCACCTGGATTGACTTGTGTAACTCTTCATCATCATAGTGGAGTTATTTTGTCTGGACTAGGTCACGTGGTTTTTCTCAGTTGGGTTTTCCACGTAAAAATTCTTGGTGTTCTTGTGCATTTAATTTCCGCAAGATATTATTATTATTGGTGAATTGGTCTATCCTGTTTTAATCAGTGGATTGGGAAATTTGGAATTGTTTCCCGCAACTGGTATCGGAGCAAGGTTGAATACTGATTAAAATGGAGGATACAGATAGTGGTTGTATGATTAAGTTGAATGCAACTAACTATTCAACTTGGAAGTCTAGAATGGAGGACTACTTATATTGTAGAGATTTGTATGATCATGTTCTAGGAGATTCAGCAAAGCCGAAAGATATGGCTGATGAAAAATGGACCACTATGCACAGGAAAACAGTTGGAAACATTAGAAAGTGGATTGGACAAAGTATATTCCAACACTTTGCTAATGAAACAAAAGCTGATGAGTTGTGGAAGAATTTGGAAAATATGTATGAGCGGAAATCTGGTTTGAACAAGGCTTCGTGTTTGAAGCAAATTGCTCGTATAAGATATATTGATAGCTCAGATATGAATGAGCATTTGAGTACTTTCCAGGGTTTGATAAATCAAGCAACCAATTTGAAGCTAAATTTGGATGATGAAACGACGGCTTTGTTCTTATTCAATTCATTGCCGGACAGTTGGGACACGATGGTTGTCTCTGTTACTAATTCAGCTCCAAATGGTGTATTGACGATGGCCTTAGCAAAAGAGGCCGTGATGAATGAAGAATTTAGAAGGAGAGAACAAGGATTCAACAATGAACCCCAGGCCTTGGTTTCTGAAAAGAAAGAACGAAGGGGGGAGAAGCGGAGAGCAGAGGACCCCACAACAAGCAGAATAAATCCAGGGGAAAGTCCGAATCGAAGAAAAATATTGAGTGCTATTATTGTCATAAGATGGGTCACTATAAGAGTGACTGCAGAATTTTGAAGGCAAAGTCTGGTGATCAAAAGGGCAAAGCTAAGATGGCTGAAAAAGAAGAAGAAGACACTACAGGAGTAGTGGCAGCAGATGATGATGATTTGTTTGTACCATGTGATGATGGTACTGTGAATGCTACTTGCCACGATACTGATTGGCTAGTAGATTCTGGTGCTTCCTATCATGTCTCTATACACAGGCATTTCTTCTCTACCTATACCAGCGGTGATTTTGGCTATGCCAAGATGGGAAATGAGTCCAAGTGCAAAGTTATTGGCATTGGAGATATATATCTTGATATGGATACTGGTTGTCAGTTGGTTTTGAAGAATGCTGGCAATATCCCAAGTATGCGTTTGAATCTTATTGCTACAGGAAAACTTGATGATGATGGTTTCACTAGCACAGAAGGTGGAGGCAGATGGAAGCTTACGAGAGGAAATCTCATTGTTGCCAGAGGAAAGAAAAGGAATACTCTCTACTGGACTCGTGCGAGGTTAAGCAAGTGAGAGATAAATTCAATTCGGGATTGCTCTATAGATCTTTGGCACAGAAGACTTGGACATATGAGTGAGAAGGGGATTCAGACACTTGTTAGGAAGAAGCTCCTACCCGAAGTACAAGGTACTACTCTTAAACCTTGTATTGATTGCATCTATGGAAAACAACATAGAGTTGCATTTAAGAGTAAACCTCCATCTAGGAAGTCGAGCCCGTTACAATTAGTACATACTGATGTGTGCTACATGAAAGATAAGTCTCTTGGTGGTGCAATTTACTTTGTGAGTTTTATTGATGATTTTGCACTGAAAGTTTGGTGTTTTCCTTTAAAATCTAAAGATCAGGTCCTTGAGATTTTCAAAGACTTTCACAGCAGAGTTGAAAGAGAGATGGGCAAGAGACTGATACGTGTTCGGGCAGATAACGGTGGTGAATACAGAGGACCGTTTGAAAGCTATTGCAAATCAAAGGGGATCATACTTGAGAAGACTGTTCCTAAGACTCCTCAGGAAAATGGTATTGCAGAGAGGATGAACAGATCAATTACTGAACGTATTAGATGCATGTTATCTAATGCGAAGTTGCCTAAGTCTTTTTGGGCTGAGGCTTTGAGGACTGCTGTCGATCTTATTAATCTTTCTCCATCAGTTCCTTTGGATGGTGATATTCCAGAGAGGGTTTGGAAAGGGAAAGAAGTCTCTTTCAAACATTTGAGAGTCTTTGGTTGTCAGGCGTTTGTCCATATTCCTAAAGATGAAAGAGCAAAACTTGATGTGAAATCAAAGCAGTGTATCTTCTTGGGTTATGGAAATGAAGAGTTTGGCTACGATTGTATGATCCGGTTACAAAAGAAGGTTATCGAAGCGTAAATGTTGTCTTCCTCGAAGACCGGACTATTGAAGATATTGAAAAAGAAAAGAATCGAAGTCACCGGATGAGATTCCTATTGCGCATTCGGTCCCGGAACTAGTTGATTCCCGATCACGGGGGAGCCGAATCTGGAGCAAGAAGAGAACATAGATGGTGATGAAATTATTTCCGATGAACCCGAGGGAAGTGAAGTACCAACTCCACCACCGGTTCGGGATGAAGTTAGGAGATCTACCAGAGAGAAAAGACCTTCAAGCGGTACGATCCTAACGAGTATGTTTTGTTGACGGATGGAGGAGAGCCAGAGTATTATAGTGAGACTCTTGATCATGAAAAGAAAGAAGAATGGTTGCAGGCCATGCAAGAAGAGATGGTGTCCTTGCATGAGAATCACACCTATGACTTGGTGAAGTTGCCTAAGGGCAAGAGAGCTCTACGTAATAAATGGGTCTACAAGTCGAAGACTCAAGAACAAACTTCTCAACCTAAGTACAAGGCGAGACCGGGTTGTGAAGCGGTTTTGGTCGAAGAAGGGTGTAGATTTTAAGGAGATTTTTTCTCCCGTGGTAAAGATGTCTTCAATTCGCATCTTGTTCTTGGTATTGCGGCTAGCTTGAATTTGGAGATTGAACATCTTGATGTGAACACGGACCTTCCTACATGGTGATTTGGAAGAAGAAATTTATATGGAGCAACCGGAGGGATTTAAGGAAGTTGGTAAAGAGAGTCATGTTTGTCGCCTCGGAAGAGCTTGTATGGTCCGAGCGTGCACCGAGACAAGTGGTATAAAAAGTTTGACTCCTTCATGACGGACCAAGAGTATAAGAGGACTACATCTCGATCATTGTGTTTATGTGAAGAATTATTCGAGATGGTGATTTTATTATTCTCTTACTTTATGTCGATGACATGTTGATTGTAGGTCACGACATCGGGAAAATTGACGGTTTGAAGAAAGATTTGAGCAAGTCCTTCGCAATGAAGGATATGGGATCGGCTAAACAGATTCTTGGGATGAAGATTTCTCGAGACAGACAACATGGAAAGCTTTGGTTGTCTCAAGAAAAGTACATTAAGAAAGTACTTGATCGATTTAACATGAGCGGTGCTAAGGAAGTGTCTACTCCACTTGCGAGGCCACTTCAAGCTAAGCATTTAGCAGTTGTCCTAAAAGTGAGAAAGATGAAGAGTGTATGAAGAAAGTTCCTTATGCATCGCCGTTGGCGATCGATGTACGCTATGGTGTGCACTAGACCGGCACATAGCTCATGCAGTTGGTGTTGTTAGCCGGTTTCTCTCTAACCCAGGTAGAGAGCATTGGAATGTTGTCAAGTGGATTCTCAGGTATCTCAAGGGGACTTCTAATATGTGTTTGTGTTTTGGCAATGGTAAAACAATGCTAGAAGGATTCACTGATGCAGATATGGCAGGTGATTTTGATTGTAGAAAGTCCACATCTGGATACTTGATGAAATTTGCGGTTTGTGCGGTTTCACGGCAAAGCGAGACTTCAAAAGTGTGTTGCTCTTTCGAGCACCGAAGCGGAATATATTGTTGTGGATCGAAGCTTGCAAAGAAGTTCTTTGGGCAGAGGAATTAGGAATGAAGCAAGAAAAGTACATGCAGCCTTTATTGTGATAGTCGAGCGCCATTCATTTGTGCAAGAATTCTACCTTCCATTCTCGATCCAAACACATTGATGTGAGGTATCATTGGATTCGAGATGTTTTGGATTCTAAGTTGTTGACATTGGAGAAGGTACACACAGATGATAATGGTGCTGATATGATGACCAAGGCGTTGCCAAGAGAGAAGTTTATCTTTTGTAGACAAGAGGCTGGATTGGTTGAGTCTCCCCAAATGAGCTGACGGGGGAGATTGTTGGGTGGGGTCAAGACATTTAAGTTGACTCCCACTACACCTAATTATGAAAGTGTCTCCTACTTTGAGAAAGTGGGAATCTTTCTTTTGAATTGGTTGAAAAAAAAACGTGTATCATTTTTGTTTGGGGGATAAGAGGTAAAAGTTTTTCTCCCACTGGTAGAGCACTAGTAAGGGGAAGACGAAAAGTTTTTCACTCTTGAGCAGAAGAACTCGAAAGGTCACGATTCTTCTTCGAAACAGAAGAACATGAAAGGTCGCCGTCTTCCTCCTCCACAATTTGTTGTGGATTCGTCTTCGTGATCTCGATTCATCTACCGATCCAATTTGGGAGTTCAAATTGGTAATGTATTTCCAATTCTATAGATTGTAGATTGGATATACTTGTTGTTTTTTTTGTTGGTAGATTGATTGTTGTCGATATCGTCCGAGTCACCTGGATTGACTTGTGTAACTCTTCATCATCATAGTGGAGTTATTTTGTCTGGACTAGGTCCCGTGGTTTTTCCCAGTTGGGTTTTCCACGTAAAAATTCTTGGTGTTCTTGTGCATTTAATTTCCGCAAGATATTATTATTATTGGTGAATTGGTCTATCCTGTTTTAATCAGATGGATTGGGAAATTTGGAATTGTTTCTCGATTTCCTACTTTAATTTTCTCCATAACTACATCTTAACAACTCTTGAAGAAGGCAAGTATTAGCCAGTAAATTGACAACAGAGAGACTTTGAACAAGAATGAGGCTTTGCTAGGCATGCATTTAAACCTAAGTTTACTTGGTGTAAAGCACATCTTCCCACGGGTGGTGGTAGAGAGGCTGCTTCAGTCTCTTCTGATCAAACGTGTGCCTGCATTCGTAAAAGACCAAGGTAATCAAAACAAGATTGCTGATGCTTACAGCTCCAAGAAGATGAAATGCAGAGGTAGAAGTGAAGAAAAAACTCACCCGATGAGACCAATGGAACGAGCAAGCACGAAGAGGCCGTTGAGGTAGCCAATGCCGATTATCTCATCAATTTCTTGCTTGGTGAACATGCCACTACCGGCTAGAAGATCCAAGAATAGGGAGCCAATGGCCCCATCGACGTTTAGGACTAGGTTGTTAGCCTTTGAAAGGGTGTAGGTTTCGACTTCAACTGCGTATTCCATGTATTTCACAGATGGGAAGTTAGTGCGTGCAAAGAGTTGAAGTAGCTCCACCCTCTTATCTCTGTTGTCACCCCTCTTGATTCTGTTTGAGACAAAAGAAATCGAATATATCGCCTTACTAAGACTTGACAACGAAATCAAACATGAAAATGGAGCAGAACTTGAGAAATCTTGTTACCTGTGTCCAATGCCAGGAACACGAATTCCCTTCTTTTTCATGCTTTCGACGAATTCATAAGGAGAAAGACCCTAAGAAGAAAAACCGTGTAAACGCGCTTGAGAAAGGTCGGAGAAGAGGAGACAATACAAACTCACTTAAAGCTCAAAATGACTGGGGAAGCTCATTTTATTCACTTTGAGAATGATAATTGCAGATCGCGGAAACTCAACTTATCGTAGGCATCCTTGAAGTATCGAGCAGCATCATCAATGGCACCACCAAATCGTGGTCCAATTGTTAATAAACCTATTATGCAAGAAGCAAGGGCATATTTCTCAATTATCTTGAGATGAAACCTCAAAAGCTTACCCTTTTAGCAATTTATATGATCAATTTTCTTTTGTTATTAGAGAAAAATAGGAACATTTAGGTGTGCAACCTACCTGCAACAAGACTAGAGACGAGGTCTTTTCCGGCTCTGGCTGTTACAATGGTGTTGTGAGCACCAGAGACGCAAGGACCATGGTCAGCACATAACATGATGCAAATCTGGAAACCAAATGTTTATTTATAGATAAGGTGTAAAGTCCAAATAAAGGGCAAACATAACCTCCTTTTAAAATTTGGAGTTGGGCGAAATTATACAAAGATAGCACAAATTACCTCAATAAAACGTGTGCAATAATGTGGAAGGCTTCGTTTGAACCACAGTAAAGAGATAACATCACCTACACCTAATCCTTGTTCAACAATGGAGGACATGGGAACCCCAGCATAAGTTGGCTCCTCACCTGCAGATAGATACAAGTTCAAACAAATGTCTAAAATATAGCATGTCCACAATAGAGGATATGTTTGTACCTCTATCATCAGAAATTGTCGAAATAATATGTGTTGGAGCACGAACTTTTCCACTCTTGATGGTCGTGTTAAGATCCTCCGGTATTTGAGGGGGGTTTCACCTCCTTCACCGGGGCAATCTTACCTGCTTCGGCCTAATATAAAGGAACCAAACAATTAAGCCATTTGTTGCCCAGAAATGAAAGTAGTTTCTAGCTTAAGCATTTTCGTGAAATTACTAAGCGCATACCAGTTTCTCAAATGTTTCCTTGATTGCACCTTCAAATGCCTCGTAAGAAGTGGGGACAACAGCTCCAGCTTCTCTGAGTGCTTCGGTCTTGGCCTGTGCAGATTCCATCTCTCAGCCACTCTTGGCCCCCTGATAATGAATAGCAAAAACAAAATCTGAGATCCGCAACCGCAAATCGGGGTCTACTAACAGTGAAAACTAAAGGTATTAGCTTAACGCGTGACCAAATTGTACTTCTGACTTGAAGAGTGTAGCACAAGTTCCACTGACCCATGCAACGACTGGTTTACTGATCTTCCCCTGTTTAAGGGCCTCAACTAGGGAATATTCATCACGTCCGCCAAGTTCCCCAAGAACAACGACCATTTTAACCTGGTTTTGATCAAGACACAAGGATTATACCAAACTATAAAAGTTACATTCTTTGAGGTATAGGTTGAGAGTCGGATTCACAAATATAATATTACCTTTGAGTTAGTGAAAAAAAACTGACCTAAGTCAAGTACTTACTTCTCGTAGTTCAAAACATATTAATATAACACAAGACCAACATAGCAACAACTTCAATTTCCAAATGAATGACGTTTGAAATGGCATATTCTCCATCTTTAGCCCAACTTCAATTTCCAAAACCAACATAGCAACGGATTTTCGTCATGTGTAGAAAACGGTCCCTAACAAACCTTAGGCTTAAGAGTAACAATGCACCATCACAATCGAAAAGCAACATCAGCGGGGGTAGAATTTTATACCCGAGGGATGTTGTTAAAACGCAATACGTGATCAGAAAGTGTTGAGCCAGGAACCACGTCTCCTCCAATTGCAATACCTATATGGATCATAATGAACATGAGATTTTTTAGACTTTAGCCTAAAGAAAAGATACTAAGTAATATTAGACTAAGCAACTATACAAGATTAGACAAAGGTGAAGGAGTCGAATGTCAAACCTTCATAAATCCCATCTCGCGACACGAGCAATGCTATTGTATAATTCGTTAGACATACCACCCCGTAACACGTACGTAAAATTAGAAGCTATACTGAATCCCATGAAACATGATTCCATAGTAGACAAAGAGTTTTATCATTCGTAAAAATAACAAAGCTAGATGTGGCCGAGAGCATGACTAAGAGATCTGATATTCATTAAATCAATTGGTCATAGTCCTGCCCAAGATACACGGTTTTTCATAGTAACTTGTATGTTAGAATGGTTCCTTGTGAAGCAAGATACATCTTGATACTAAAGATTGTACAGAGAATGTAAAATAGGAGAGTAAGCGATGATTATGTACGCATTTTGAGACAAAGCCAACGGATCCAGCCCGTACAACTTGCATTGTATTATATTGTCAATTGTCCCAAAGAGTATAATGCACCAGCCTTGAATACCTCCAACAAAGGCTGGACCAATAACAACCTAACCACATTGTTGTTTGCAGTTAATACATATTTCACGCCTCTCATGAAAAAAAAGAAGCAAAACGATTAGGTACAAAAGAGTTTTGATGATAATTAAAAAATACCTTATTGTTAGCTTTTGCATAAGCGATCAACTGCTTGGCGTCTGCCTCAGGTACACCTTCAGCTATAATGGCCACAACTTTGATTGTTGGCTGCTTGAGAGCAGCCATAGATGAAGCTGCAGCACTGCAAGATGAGAAGAATAGTTATTAGGCATGAAGCAAGAATCTGCATGCATAAATTGAAAGACTGCACAAACCTTCTGTATGATGCGAAGTTAATGAAAACGTCAGCTGTTGGATGTGTAGCACAAGCGGCTTCAATACTGAAAAATAGGTGAAAATTCAACTTCATGTCTTCGGATTTGAAGATAAATACTGAAAACCAAAAAGGCGAGAAACTATATAGACATCATATAGGTTCTTAAATTACTCGTATGATTGTGACTACTTTATCGCGCACTAAGGAAAAGTAGTCGCAAGAGATACATGCTTAAGTCTTAAATGACATCTCTCGTGGTCTCTTCTCTACAAAGAAGAGAACTATTTTTTTTTCCTTCGGTTTGGAGGTTGGTTGAGAAATTCCCTTTTGGTATCCTCCTAACCGTCCCTATCGGGAGGATGGTATCCCAATCAAAACTTACAAACACATATTCATTTTTCTATGAAGATGATTGAATGCTCAAGCAACAAATTAGACACAATGTTCTATAGTTATATTCATGAAAACTTAATTGATGATGATAGTTGCACCGATGTCTTACCGATAAGACGAGATCCAACAAGATAGCACAGTTTATAATGAACACGTAATTGCAAAGATTAAAGCTTCGATAGATATAACGGTGTGGAGCCCCTTTCGAGAGTAGGGCGACTCTCCACAGCCGAAAATAAGTTTTCACTTAATGATCAGCTACATACAAAAGATACTACGAACAATATATACCAAAACAAAGGCACGCAGGCCCGGCAACTATATTACCCAAAAACAAGGCCCACAGGCCCACAACAATAATGTGAAAATAGCCCCACCCCCTTACACTACTCGGCTCCCCTGCCTTCCCTTGCCTTCTCCTTCTGTCTTTCCATTCCGACGACGATACACAATCAACGGTTTGTTGTTCTCCGGTTCCCCGCATCGTATCAATACTCCCCCCAAACTTTTCACCTTGTCCTCAAGGTGGAAGTTAGGGAAATGGGTGAGGATCTTGTCATACGACTCCCATTTCGCTTCGTACTCGTCCATATCCTCCCAACGCACGAGGACCTCCCCGCCGGTTTGTCGAACCGCCCATCTTCTGGTCGGATGCTCAAAACCGAATCGGGTTGAACCACTAATTCCAGCCGCACCTGGTCACCGTGGAGGTAAAGGATGATTGGTAGACACTTGCCCCACGACCGGACTCGCTTGAGAGACATGGAACACCGGGTGTATCATACTGGTCTCCGGCAAGGCTAACCGATACGCCACCTTCCCAATCCGATTCACAATTTGATACGGCCCATAGTAACGGGCCGCCAATTTTTCGTACTTGCGGGCTGCCAAACTTTGCTGCCTGTAGGGTCTTAATTTCAGAAGAACCCATTCACCCTCCACGTATTCCACATCACGTCTCTTCTTGTTGGCTTGATCCTGCATGCGTTGTTGGGCACGCAACAAGTTCATGCGTAAGTCATCCAAGATCGCATCGCGATCAACCAAGAGATCATCCAGGGCGTCTACGAGTGTGTGCTGACCCTCGTAACGCAGCAGCGGCGGCGGATCACGACCGTACAGGGCTTTAAAGGGTGTTGACCGCAAAGCGGAGTGGAACGACGTGTTGTACCAGAACTCGCCCCATGCCAACCACCGCGACCATGTTTTTGGCTTCTCCGAACAAAAACAACGTAAATAGGTCTCCAGACACCTATTAACCACTTCGGTTTGTCCGTCGGTTTGAGGGTGATACGCCGTACTTTTCTTCAATTTAACGCCATGGAGGCGGAAGATTTCTGTCCAGAATTGACTCTCGAATAACTTAGCTCGATCGCTCACCATGGTTAATGGCAACCCGTGCAGACGAACAATTTCTTTCATAAAGACCGCGGCTACACTCGACGCCGAAAATGGGTGTTTGAGGCGAATGAAGTGGGCGAACTTACTAAGACGATCCATGACGACCAAAATGGTGTCCCATCCGTCGGAACGGGGTAGCCCTTCTATGAAATCCGTGGTCACGTCATCCCATACTTGCCGGGGAAGGGGTAGAGGCTGTAATAACCCGGCGGGAGCCATAGTAACCCCCTTATGGCGTTGGCATACATCACATTGTCGCACATAGTCGTGAATTTGTTGATACATACCTTGCCAATAGACTTCCGCCGCGGCACGTTTATATGTCTTCGTCACCCCTTCGTGGCCGCCGATCGGTGAATCGTGATACATGGCTAACACTTTAGCGATTAACGCGGAACCCTTGGGTAGAACCAACCGCCCTTGATAATATATCAGCCCGCTGTCACAGGGAGAATCCCGCATACCCCGATGGATTTCGCGCCAAGTCTTGCCTCAACCGTGTAAGAAATGGATCGGCTTCAATGGCTGTTTTTAATTCAGGCCAAAATTCCCACGCTCCCGTCTCCACCAATGTACACTCCACCCCTCCGCCTTTCCGGGAGAGAGCGTCGGCCACCCTGTTGCTAGCCCCCGGCCGATATTGGATTTCGAAGTCGAAGCCCATTAATTTAGTCATCCAACGCTGGTACTCCGCCCCTACCACCCGCTGTTCCAGTAAAAATTTCAAGCTTAATTGGTCCGTTCGAACGACGAAATGCCTGCCCATTAAGTAGTGATTCCATTTCAAAACTGACTTGACTATGGCCATAAGTTCCTTCTCATAAATGGATTTAAGCTGATCGCGAGAACTCAGAGCAGCGCTGAAATACGCAATCGGGCGCTGATCCTGCATCAGCACAGCCCCCAGTCCAAACCCCGAAGCATCGGTTTCGACAATGAAAGTTTTCTGGAAGTTGGGCATCGCCAACACCGGCACCGACACCATCGCCGTTTTCAATGCCCTAAACGCTTCTTCAGCTTCCACTCCCCACGCAAATTTCCCCTTTTTTAATTGAGCGGTGAGAGGTCCCGTGATGTTCGCGTATCCCTTGACAAATTTACGATAGTAGCCGGTGAGGCCCAAAAATCCCCGGAGCTCTTTTATCGTCCTTGGGGACTCCCATTCCGTCATGGCGCTGACTTTATCCCTCTCCGCTGCCACCCCTTGAGAGGAGATCGAGTGTCCCAAGTAGGATACTCTCCTTCTCCCAAATTCGCACTTGTCCCGATTGAGGAATAACCTGTGTTTTGCCAACGTCGCCATTACCACGCGGAGATGTTCTTCGTGCTCTACCTCATCCTTGCTATATATAAGGATGTCATCGAAGAATACCAGCACGAATCTTCGCAGGCACGGTCTGAAAATTTCGTTCATTAAGCTCTGAAAGGTGGCTGGCGCGTTCATTAGCCCGAACGGCATGACCATGAACTCGTAGTGGCCATCATGTGTTCGGAATGCCGTCTTATGGATGTCTTCCGGCCGCATCCGGATCTGATGATATCCCGACTTCAGATCCAATTTCGAAAATATAGAAGCCCCATGAAGCTCATCCAGCAGTTCGTCTATCACCGGAATCGGAAACTTGTTTGGCACCGTATTTTGATTCAACACCCGATAATCTACGCAGAATCGCCAAGAGCCATCCTTTTTTTTAACTAGAATAGCTGGACTAGAGAACGGGCTTTTGACTAACCCGGATAATGCCCGACTGCAACATTTCCCCAATCAACCTTTCCAACTCCTCTTTTTGGAAATGAGGGTAACGATACGGCCTCACACTCACCGCTTCACTACCCGCCCTAAGATCGATTCCGTGCTCATGCCCTCGCACGGGCGGCAACCCCTGCAGTTCTGCCAACACGGTGGCGAATTCCCGCAGCACTCGCTGCCATCCCCCCTTTTCTCCCTCATCGTTCCCTCGCGACCCCGATGTCCTTATTACCTCAACACCTTCCACGTGGTTTAACGCTCCCGAAGACGCATCCTCGTCCCCCCCCTTAGCGGCCCCCCGCCCTCAACCTAACTACCCGACCTTCTACAATGAAGTCCACTGACTTTCTCCCTCCAATAATGATGAGAATCCCCCAGTCCTTCCAACCAAGCCATCCCTAAAATCATGTCCGCCCCTCCTAATTGAAGCGGAATGAAGTCAGCCTTCACATCCACTTCACCGAGATGCAGCTCTACTCCCTCACATAACCCATGGCACAACACCGGAGCCCCATTGCCCATGCGCACTCTATAAACCAACTCCCCTGCTCTGGGAATTTGGCGCTCCTTGGCGAGGGCCGTTGATATGAAATTGTGCGACGCTCCGCAATCGACTAATACTACCACCTGCTTACCCAACACCTTACCGCCAACTTTCATTGTTTTCGGAGAAATAACGCCGGCTACCGAATTGAGTGAAACCTCCGCCTCCACATCCAGGTTGGCGGTGTCTGCGGGAATGAAGTCATCTCCTGAGTCACTCCCCCCCGTTTCTATTTCTGTCCTACCTTCGTCGATCAGAATAACATTGCAATCCACCCGACACTTGTGACCGAAGTGCCATTTGTCGTCGCACTTGTAGCACAGGCCTCGCCGGCGCTTATCCGCCATTTGTGCGTCCGTCATTCGCCGCTCCGGGCCATGGGTCGAGTGCACTATCGCTCGGTTGTGGGCCGACGGTTTGTGGAGCGTGGTGTGAGATGAAGCGGAGCCGCCCCTTATTGCCCCAAAATGTTCTATTTTGAAAGCGGTTCTCCTGTATTATGGGGCCCCGAAAACAGATCGGATTGTTGGGCCGGGTAGTTTTGCCAATTCTCCGGGCCGGTTAATTTTAATTTCGTGTTGGGCCTGGACCCTTTCTTCCACCCCCCCAGGCTTGCTTAATAGCCCCAAATAAGTCGGCTGGCCCACTGTATCTAACTTCGGCCCGGATTTCTGGCTTGAGTCCGTTAATGAAATTGCCCAAGGCGATTCTAGGTTTCAACTCTGCTAGTGGGGCGGCGCAGCTGCGGAAGTCATCTATGTACTCCGCCACTGTCCCTCTCTGCACCACGGCCGCAAATTGCTGGTACAAATCGCCTCCTTGTGACGAACGAAATTCCGCCAGGATTCCGGCCTTAAGCTCCTCCCAGGTATACATCGGTCGCATCCTTTCCATACAATGAAACCACTTAAGAGCGCTCCCCTCTAATGCTTGCACGGCGGTGTCGAATCGATTCTGCATCGTATCAATAGTATTTTTATGTCTTTTAAAATGCATCAGATGATAAATTCTAGCTATTTCATGTCAAAACAAAGGTGAGTAAGTGAAAAGTGAAAACTACATAAGAGAACATAAAACATACGCAGAATGGACTGGAATAGCTATTTCCTCTTGACCAAAAAATAGTTTCTGGAATCCCTCAGAACCAGGATTTATAATTCCGGCGACAGAAGGTGTCTCCCTTCCTGGATTAGCAAATAAAAGAAGAACAACATCTGTTAATATAAGAACATAAATTTTAACGTATTGGCAGGCAAAGTACTGTAAGAGGTGACTTCAGTAGAATAGATGAATTAACTGCTTACCGCAAAGGAAATCAAAGTCGAGCATCCGCTGAATTGGCAGCTGCTTGTAGTTATAAAACAGTGCTTGAGTAGTTTTGGAGAACAGCTGTCTGGTAGCCATGGTGTTGCCAAAACCAAAACACCTCCTGCATGTAACTATAACATCAGAAACAAGCTAAAAATACACTTTGTACTGTTACTAAAGAAGCAGCGAAAGGTTCCACTCAATTGAAAGTTTGGGACAATCGTTTGCGCCCAATTAACAAGAAGAGGCAAGAGCAAACAGCTATCCCTTAGCCTTTCACTTATACCCTCCCAGAGAATCCTTAAAATGATAAATCTTTTTGAATGTTCAGTTCCTCATATCTTATGTCTGAGGGAACCAGCCATACAATCTTTATTTGGTTAGACAAGTATAATTTTCAGCACCTACTACACATATCGAGGTAAAATACTCTGAAAATGATTATCATGACTAGATATCATGTGAAACTATTTCAGGCATACAAGCTTTAACTAAGCACTAGCAAGAATCATACTACAAAAAAAACTTAAACAAGCAAGACCTCAAACAAACTCTCCGAGATCAACAATACTTCCTACGATGATGATCACTTCCAACAATAAAAACAGATAAAGTCAAGTAGATCCTGCTTAACTGCATAAACCTTTTTTACTGATCCAATCCTTATATTTCAAAACGTTCTCGAACAAAACTCTGCATTTGAATGCTCTCTATTGAAGAAACAGCATAACATTCTCAGACCAGACTCAGATCATAACTCAAATCCACAGAATAGACATTCAGCAACATCAACATTGCAATGAAATCAACAAAGTAATACAACCATAAATATGATATGATCCAGTGAATTTACCAAAACCAGATCTTAATACAGACAGCAAAATGCACGAACTAGAATTCAACAACGCTTGTTCTACTACTGCTTAAGTACAATCCTACAAAGATTTCCTCGAAAACATCAACAAATAAACATTTCTCATATCGAAGCCTGCTCCGAAAATTCAAAACTCCTCCCCACCCCAACAAAAAAAAAAGGCAATAACAAGAATCAGAAACCAATAACAACAACAAAAAATTTAAAAAAAAAAATTGAAGAAACGGATCTATTCAATCCAAAAATCAACACAAAACGCCCAGAAAACTCAAAAGATTCAAGAAAAATGCAGCTACCTTTCACATAAATCTACTCCGGCACCTACGAACGAAGAATCAGCACTTAAATCCAATCCGTATAGTGTAGTAGGAGAGGAGTGGGAGGTGGCTGGATTTAGTGAACTTATATAGGGAATGAAGCGTTGGTTGGCAGTTTGTTAAGAGGTGTACTGTGGACAGTAGAAAATATAATTAATTGATTCGTGGGTTGAAAATTAAATACTACCTACTCTCGAAACTTTATAAATTTTCACCACTATTTTAAACATTTCCACAACAATTTTAATCCCCGTCAAGTCCCTATAAGACATAAATATTAGGACAGAGGGAGTATTTGCATTCGTATTATTCACGAGTTTATTTGATTGGTGATAAGGAAGGCGAAATGTCAATCTTAGTTTTTCCAAAAGTAAACTAAAAAATAAAAATTGACACCCGTTACAGGTGACCTTCATCCGCCATTATTAAACCGATTATAACAAAAATTGAACATTATATCAACCACATAAATAAAAGTGGAAATACGCAGTATGCTACATGCAGTCGGTTGGATCGACCAATGATTACAAAGAATGTTTGGTTTAATAATTATATATTCAAATTATGTGTAATGCACTTTTGAATATTCTTAAATAAGTACGTTGATTTGTGAAATACCTACTTGTAAAACCCAAACACACTCCATGTATTTATTACTGGGTAGCTACCTAGCTGGTGAAGTTTTTTTATTTTTTTATTTTTTTATTATTACTGTTATTATTTTCTAAAATGGAAAGCTTGAAAGAGAGGGAAAGTGCGTGGGGATGAAAGTTAGGTGGATCCGATGGTAGCCTTGATTAGGACGGAAATAGGAAATCGAATTAAATGTACACCATTTGCATGAGTTTCAATAACTAAAACGTCCTCGTTATCATCGCACTCAATGAGAGTTTATTCTGTTGCAAAAAATTAGTTTTAATACTGTCATGTTTTTTCTAGCACGGTAATTAATAGAGTTTATTTAGATAATTATCTAATCATTCTTATTGTAGTAAGAAATGTACATAATTTTCGACTAATAGTTGATGGCAAAATACTTGTGTGCACCATGTTGCACATGCAACATGATCCAATTACCCAATTTTGACCCGCTTTGACCCGTATTTGACCCGTTGACTCGCTTTGACCCGTATTGACCCGCTGATGTCAGCATGACATCATTAATCCTTTTTTTAAAAAATTAATTTTTAATTTTTTTACGTTTTTTTTCCTCTTTATTTTAAGGACGGACGTGTCACTCTTTGCATACGGAAGTGTCAATCGTAACAAACAAAAGTGTCAATCGCAACAAACAAATTTTTTTTAATTAAATTTTTTTTCCTTTTTTTTTCATTTTTTTCAACGTTTTTTCCCATTTATTTTAAGGACGGACGTGTCACTCTTTGCATACGAAAGTATCAATTGTAACAAACAAAAGTATCAATCGTAACAAACAAATTTTTTTATTTTTTTTCGATTTTTTTGATAAGTAAGGCGTGTCATTTGTAATGAATAAAGGTGTCATTTAATTTTTATCCAAAATGTCAATCATAACAAACAAAAATATCATTTATATTTGAATAAAATATCATTTATTGACTATCAATTATTTTTGAGAAAAATGCGATTTGTTTAAAAAAAATGTCATTTGTTTATGAAAAAAGTATCAATTGTCTATGTTTTTGTGTCAATCATGACAAAATAACGATTGTATGTGTCAATGATGAGCAGAGTGTCAATTGTCTCTACTGTGCATGTCAATCATAATAAAAGAATGTGTCAATGATGAACAGATTGTATGTTTAAACCGTAATTTACAGTAGAGAGCAGAGTGTCAATTGTATGTGCTATTCGTGTCAATCATGACAAAAGAACGTGTCAATGATGACCGGATGTCTTTTTAAGCCATAATTCACAGTAGAGAGCAGAATGTTAATTGTCTCTACTGTGTGTGTCAATCATGATAAAAGAATATGTCAATGATGACCAGAGTGTTTGTTTAAGACATAATTCACAGTAGAGAGCAGAGTGTCAATTGTCTATGCTGTGCGTGTCAATCACGATAAAAGAACGTGTCACGATAAAATCTTAACAAACTCAGAAGCGAAGGAGCAAAGATACATTTCTAGACGAAAATGCACACAAATTAACATTCAGAAACCATATGGAGCACCAAAATTGTTCAATAATCAAACCAAAAGCAAATCTTATTTCAATTCATCAAAAGAATTCTCAACTGACACCAAAACCAAAAGAAAAAAAAACGAACCAAAAAAAGTCATGTTGTCGGAATACATTGCGGAAGATCCTAAGCCTAAGCCTTTTCGGAAGATCCACTAGCTACATTATCAACAATATCTGCCCATGAAGATCTCATCTTTCCCCCAACAACTCTTCGAAAAATAAAAACGTAAATAAATCAAACTCCAAACTTTCAGTTATCATAAAATTGTAAGAAACTAGATCATGCATCACTCGAACCAAACCAATCTAAGAAAAACATGCTTCATTCTCCCCTGAGAAACATAAGATGGTATATGAATCAGCATAAAAACAACAACCACTTGGCAAATGCAAGCAAAAGTGGGGAATTAGGGCACTTGGCAAACAAACAGATTTCTCCTTAAAAAGAAAACACATCTGACTTATTCTCCGGTTACCGCACTCGCGCATACAGGGGACGAAGAACAAGAATTGGAGAAAATCAAAATTATTATATTTTTACTCAGAGTGAACCAATTTTGGAGAAAATTGGTGTTTATGCACAACATATCACCACTAGACTTTATCTTTTTAGCCTATAGACGTCGAGCAAGTAAATAAATTACGGCTCATGAATAAACTCACGCACAATTGCAATCATCCGATCTTCGTACAAAACCACAAATATCAATTGTGTTCTGGAAAAAAATGACTTACCTGCAAAATTAAAATACCATAACCGAAATTAGAGTTACTGGAGAAGGAAAATCATCTCCACTTCAAACTTGTTTTTCGACGAGGTCGGTTTCCGACGAGTCCTCATCGGAGAGAGCGAGGCGGAGGCGAAGAGATCGTAGGCGGAGTGACGGCAATAAAATTGGAGAGATCGGAGGCAGAGGCGGAGAGATCGGGAGGAGTGTGGAGAGAGAGAGAGGGGGAGTGAGAAAGAGAGAGAGAGGGGAGTGGAGAGAGAGAGAAAGAGAGAGAGAGAGACGAGTGAGATGCAGAGAGAAAGAGAAAGAGAGGAGAGAGAGAAAGGGGTAGTGGGGAGGGGAGGAGACGAGAGAAAGAAAGAAAGAAGATTTTTTTTTTAATAAAGTGGAAAATCGGGTCAAACCCGGTCAAATCGGGTTAAAATTGAAATTTGGATCTGTTGAATGTGGAACATGATGCACACTAGTCCTTCTCATAGTTGATAGCGAGAAATGACAATTTATTTTAATTTTATTAAGACATAGTTGAGACAATTGATTTTTCTGTATTTTTTAAATATTATAATTAAAGAAATAATCTAAAATTTCCAAAAAGTTAAGAATTATAAATTTAATGAGTTCGAAACTGAACAAAATCGTGTAAAAGAGACTTGGAGAGAGTGTCTAAAAATGTAGGGTGCATAGTGAGTAAAAAGGTACCCACTTTATTTTTGGATTAAAAATATAATATTTTTATTATTTTTCGGAAAACAATTTAGAAATAACGAGATAATTCGATTAAAAAAATAAGACAGTAATAGTTGGAATGAGGAGTATAATTTATTTTTTTTATTAAAATTTAAAATATTAAATGAGTCATGGTGATCTTTTAAGGAGTATAATTTATTTTCATTAAAATCTAAAATACTAGTAAATGAGCCATGGTGATATTTTAATATTATAATGTTTAAAAATGGAATTTATCATTTGAAAAGATTTCATTGTCACTGTCTATGATTTGGTCAAAATTTGCTGGTTTGAAACCAAGCATGAAATTTAGGAAAAAGTTGCAAGTCGGAATAAAAAACAAGCACAGTTCAAAATTGAATACGAGGATTTGACTATATGTAGTGCACAAGTTTTTTTTTTTTTTTTTTTTTATATTTGAGGGAACCCGAGCCCTACTTTGGCTTTTAAAACCTACCCTCCAACTCAGGTAAACCACAAACAAACGAAAAATTCTCTCGTGCAAGACACGCCGGGTCAAACCATGTCAGGATGTAGCCTTGCAAAACCCACACACAGGGAGATTAAACCACCACTGCGACAGCCACACGTAATGACTTCAATGAGGATTCGAACCCGGGCGGACATGGAAGATTGATATGCCGCGTACGTTCACGAACCCAATGGAAAGGCCCCAAAAACCTCCCACCCCACCCCAACCCCCGCCCCTCCCCCCTCTACATAGCGGGACTATGTCATTACATTAAATAGGCATATAAAGTCTTCACACTTTTTTATTTATTTTTCTAAGATTTAGTTGTTGCAACACATTAAAAGTAAAAATAATGAAAATGGAAGAATTGAGAAATCATTAAAATCTCGATAAAGATGAATTTATATTATATCTTATTTATTCTCATATAAATACATCAACTTTTTTCAAATTCTCTTTTTACATACGAACTTTCAATTTAGCCCCATAAATACATCAACTCTTTTTTTAATGGGTAAATATTGTGTATTATATTATAAAATATGTACAAGCTACACACGGGCATTCACGCGGGCAATACATTCCCAAAATGTATTGGGAAGATAGATCACAAGTCTAAATTAAACTACTATCTCTAGAACAAAAGAAAAGTAAAGACTCCAAAATCTGATGCCTAGAGATAGGCGATTGTAACTCCCCAATTTTTATAACTTAACTAGGGACGCTACTTCATACTTAAAATGCATATTCTCAACTCTTTCAAAACATTTTCTTTCAATAGAACCATTGCAAAACTTAGGTTATTTTCATACTCAGCGGAAGTCTTAAAAAAAATTATTAAGTCTAACATTTCAAAAAGAAACAACGAAAATTTCATAAACTAAAAGCAATAATTTAAATACGATGAATTACCTTCGTGACCATCACCACCAACACCTCTACGCATCGGTCGAGCCATTTCCTGAAAAATGTTAAAATAGTAGGTTAAGTACGACTACTCAGTGGGAGATGTACACATTTATCGAAATTATAAATCACACCGATAAGACATGAAAAATTAGATCATGGAAAGATATACTCGGCCACACAGACCACATGAACTTGTAATTTGGCCACACATACCACATGAACTTGTAATTTGGCCACACAGACCACATGAACTTTTCAAACGGTCCGATTTCGACCGACGACCTGATTTTGACCGATTTTTCATAAAGGATCCGATTTCGATCCTAGGGTCCGATTTCGACCCTTCCTTTCATGTCTGTCATAAACACATGAAATATCGAACACAATGTATAATAAAGATAAACGGTAACATTACCCACCTTAACCTTGACTTGAAGAAAAATAATGGATATCAATGTTTAAGTCATGCGCCGATCCTATACATTGAAATTTATCTTAATGACTCTACATGAAATGTCATGCATGCACCAACAATTTCAAGAATTCATAAATACAAATAGATCATAATAATCAAACAATGTATATTATACATAATCTACTTATTAACATGCATTTTTAACGATTACACATAGTAATTATCTTAAGCATATTAAACACAATCTTATTTCTATTGAAAATACATTCGTGCATTGAGTAATTCGTCAATTCATGAAATAAATTAATGAAATTACAAAAGTTTTTCCCTAAAAATTATAGATCTCTAACATGATCAACATAATACATATTACATTACGATAAAACTTATCATGATCAAGAATTCATTTAATAGTAACATGAAAACTTTTGTTTTTCAATCTACATGCATGTTGACAAAATAATTTGGCACATCAAAAAACAAATTAACAAATAAATAGTAAACGTATCCTAAAAATTCTATATTTTTAAAATTAATGACCTAACATATAGTATATCCCATTAAAATTCAGCATTGTAAAAAAAATAAAGAAAATATGAAAAAAAAAATTCTTATCAAACTCATGAACATGTTGTCAAAAATTGGCAGGTTACGAATACAAATTTTAAACAAATACTTATCATACTTGTAAAATTCTAAAAAAATAATAGAGTATACTAAAAATACCTAGGAAGACGATCCTAAATTTTCACAAATAGATGACCACAGAAAGATGTGTAAATAATTCTTGAAACAGTTCGCAGATATGTTGGCAGATTTTCGAAAATTTTATGGGATACTATATTATGAGCGACTAAGGGGTATTTATAGGCCTAGATTAAATTATTTAAAGATCCCTAATCATAAAAGGTATCAAATGTATTTTATCCATAATTATTTTCGTACTTATATAATTAAGATAGAATTTAGTCTATTACCTACCATATAAGAGATCCAATCATAATTGGATTAGGATATAGACACAATTAAAATTATTCATAAACACATGAATATCACATATGAAAAATCTATTTTAATCTTAAAACATAATATAAAATTATCTCCTAATAATTTCATACAAATATAAAATATTATATACTTTCATGAATCCTAGTAGGTTTAGGAAATTCGAATTAAATAAATGTTATTCTTGTCACATAATTCTATCATGATTTCTATCTTAACAATAGACCATACAACCATAATATGATATAAATAAACACATTCAAAGTTCAAAATAAATTTACATAATAAAAATGATTTAATGACAAATAAGATAGATGCTTTAATTTTCATTTAAATTTCTAAGGCGCGACTTACAGAACTAAAACACTTGATAACATGCATGAAAAGATATGCAGTGCATTTTATATTGAAGATTTCGGGGCGTTACAACGGTGACTTCTATACCTACCAAAGTGAAATCCCCACAAAGTGATAAAAGTGGGGGTTGGGCCTCGTTAAAACCTTGTGCGACGAAAAACATAATGGGAAAAAACGTCGCACAAGGAAAAAGAGTACCCCGAGGTAGGTATAGGGTGTGATCTAAATACATGGAAGCATCCGTATCACTATATCGGATGGGAATAATGAGTACAACACTATGTATACGTCCCATTTGATCTTCCATGTAATCTTGCTTTCTTCAAAGGGCTCCTTGTCAAAGACTTGTTCATTCCTGCCTTCCAAATGTGATTAACGATAGCCACCGAAGCAATCCTTTTTGCTCGTTTGGCCACCGTCGAGCCGAATTATTCTTTATCGAACCACTTGATGGCACTTTGAATGGTAGTGAGTGTTCTTGTAAGTCTCAACTAGTCCTTTATTTTGCTCCAAACTTTCCTTGAGACCTGATAATCAAAAATTAAATGGGCATTAGATTCATAACACCGAGATATCTTGCCTATAAGATATCTCGGTGTACAACTTGCTTCCAAGAAGCTCAATATAACAAGCTATGAGCCACTTATCGACACCATTGCCTCCTTTACAAAAAGATGGTCCCTAAAGATTTTATTATATGCAGGACACTCGCAACTAATACAATCTGTTTTACAGGCGATTGAATGTTATTGGTTACAAGTCTTTCCGAGCAATGTCATTGATCGGATAAACGCTATCGCTAGGAAGTTCTTGTGGGGCTCCAATGCCTCCCCAATTGCATGGAAGGACTGCTGCAAGCCCAAGGATGAAGGCGACCTTGGATTTCGAGACTTGGGATCATGGACTGCCCTGTTATCAAAGGTTTTATGGAATATCTGCGAGTAGGCAGATAAATACACCAACTCTTGATTTGTTTTAAATTGCACACATATCAAAATTCTGGCGAAATCAAAGCTGACGTGACATTTTCCGACATAACATGGCTGCTAACGTGTCGGAATCTATCTTATTTGATTTTACAATAAATAAACAAACTTCTTCACAATTTTCTTTTTTGCACATGAACTTTAAATTTAATTTGTTTTTGCACAAAATCGAAATTTATAATTTTTTTAATTAATACTTATTTCTAATAAAAAATTTATAATGAATAACCGAATTAAATTGAACAAACCGATTAAATACAAGGGAAGAAACTGATATTTAAGATTTTGTTAAACTTAATCGTTAAATTTTAAATTTTAAGATTTTTTAAAGATTTTATTTTTAATTCTTTCTTTGTTTTTAATCGGTTTGTTTAACTTTATTCGATCATTCATTTTAATTTTTTTATTAGAAATAAATATTAATTAAAAAAATTATAAATTTTAATTGTGTGCAAAAATAAATTAAATTTAAAGTTCATGTGCAAAAAGGAAAACTCTAAAGAGTCTGTGTATTTTATTGAAAACCAAATAAGATCGATTATGACTAACCCGACATGTAAACAACCACGTCACGCGCAAAAAATGTCACGTCAGCTTTGATTTCACATGATTTTTGATCTATGTGTAATTTGAAACAAATCAAGAGTTAGTGTATTTATGGCCTAAATTGAAAATTCGTGTGTAAATTTTTTTTTTAAAAAGTTGATATATTTAGAGGAAAATAACTGAATAACCCTATAAATAAAGGTTTTAAGTTTGAATCTCTCTATTTAGAAGCGGATCCAAAAGAATAAGGAGAGAGGAAATAAGAAAAAAAATATATATAAAGGAATAAGGGTAAAGTACACAGTAGGATTTCAGCCGTCGTATTGAATCTAAAATAATCAAATACGTTACAATTCTTTGATTACATAAAGAAAAAAAACGTTAAATAAATGTCAATATGAGAGAGCTTTATTAAAAACTTGTTAATAAAAGTTGTCTGGACTGCCAGTCAATTGGTTCAATCGATCCAACCGAACTAAAATTTTTTATATTATAATTTATGTTTTCATTTTTTAAGCTTTTTGATTTTTGATTATTTTCAATTTAATCAATTAGTTAGATGAAAACTGTACTGAAATTGAATTTTTTATTTTATAATATTTGTGTTAAAAAGAGATATTATAATTTTTATTGTAATTTTTTTATCTTTTACTTTAGGAATTTCAGTTAAAACCGAACCATCTCAAAGTACTGTAATTTTCAATTAAAATCGAACCAAAAAATTCAATTAAGTTCAGTTAAATTTAACCGAATTGACATTCCTTATCTATGATTTAATTTATTTTGCCTAAACGAACCAAATTTATGCAACAGTTTGTACAACTTATTTAATCAATGCGGTCCAGCTTTATTTATTTTCGAGTTAAAACTTGCCACATTTAGCAATAGTTTTTTAGCCAATTAATTTTTAATCATTTTTGCACGATTTTTTGCTCAAATATAAAAGTGGTGTTCGTAAAATTTCTTTATTAGTAACAAGAAATATTTATGAAGGATTCATAGTTCTCACGTTAAGAAATGATTCTCACCAGATGCACACTATATTTATATATATATGGAGTGAATCATGTGAGAACCTGCATTTAACGTGAAAATTGTGAAC
Source organism: Lavandula angustifolia (assembly GCA_028984105.1). Classification (NCBI taxonomy): domain Eukaryota; kingdom Viridiplantae; phylum Streptophyta; class Magnoliopsida; order Lamiales; family Lamiaceae; genus Lavandula; species Lavandula angustifolia. The sequence goes on from CM054816.1 coordinate 8,876,774, forward strand.
CATGCATAATCCTTATATAATTTATGCATAATCGTTATATATTTTATGTAAAAAATATATAATTTTACATTATACATATTTTTATGTAGAAGGGCAACAGTGTAAAATTATAAATTTTTTGCAACGATTATGCATAAATTAGTAAGAATTATGTATGGTTTGCAGTTCTTATTTTAAGAACTTAATCTTTAGATAAAAACTAAGAACCAAATGGATGAAAATAAATGTGTTAGTATTAGTGTATTACAGTCTTATTAATTACTATTATAATTATACTCACTTGATTTTGGGAAAACTTTTAAAAAATCATACTAGTTTAATTTCTAATAAATTTCATGTTCCTGAAAAAGAAAATGACATTTAGAGAGGGAGAGAGATAAATGTATGTTGTGCTGAAAAGGCATAGAGAGTTTCACATTAATTTCAAGCTGATGGATTGCCTTAAAGCTACGTTAAAGCGCCTACCAAACTTTGTGCAATTGTCGTTACGTCATTAATTATTAAATAAAATACAAATATTCGCTCCTATAAGGTGACCCAATTAATAAAATCACGAATTCGTAATTAAAATAACGTCAATTTATATGGAGCCTAATTATTAGTCACAAGCATCGTGATTGTCATTTGTCGATATGACGATATCCTTTGAAACAAAAGATGAATAGTCAACTGCAAGATTGAAGTTTATAAATATTTTACTATATCTCACCCTATTAACGTCTTCTAGTATTTTTTTTATGGTTCGACTATTAATATCATGTTTCTTAAAATAACAAAAAATAGTTATTCATTTCAAAATAAAGTGGATTTCTCCTTACTTACTATTCATCTCATATTCTTATAATTTATTTTTAAAAATCTATCCCTAATTCAGAAATTTATGATTTTTCAACTTTTTGAAGATTTTAAATTATTGTTCAATTACAACATGAAAAAAAATTAGAAAAAAAATCAATTTCCTTGTTATATCTTAATAAAAGTTTGGATAAATTCTCATTTCTTCCCACCAATTATTCTTCAAAAATAATTTTTATTTCGTAATACAATAATAAAAACTTATAAATATACACCTAAATAAAAATTTTAAATCTCCGTATAAAGAAAAAAGAGGACGTTAATAACGAAACGAAACGAAAGGAATATTTTTTTTATGAGGCGCAAATCGTGACATTGTAGTATATAACTCATTAACGTTTTTTTTCCCACAATACGTTTAAAAAAATACAATAAAAAAACAAAAATGAAGTTTAAATTGACATCCTTAGACCATGAGCTCAATTAAGTCAGATTTGTACAACTTCTCATTCCAAGAGAGTAGACCAGTAACAAAATTAATTTATTTGAGAAAAATAAATTGTCTAAGTAATTTCTCTATTGCACCTCGAGTGTCGTACGTAAAAGACTTTTGAAACCATTGGATCATCAATGTTAAATCTTGAACGTTGGTTGAGTGATGGGTTACATGATGAACCAAAATATTAATCAATTAATAAGGCCCGATTTGAAGTAACTTAAAAGTCTTCATAAACTCTATCTTAACTTATTTTCGTAGCAATTTTAGATTTAAAAAATAAATATATGATAAATTCTTATTTAAACTATTTTCTCAAATGGGGCCTAATTATATTATGTGTACAAAAATATTCTTATAAAGCTCTTATATCTTCTTTTTTCTTTAAATTAATGTTTATTACATGGTACGCTGATAGTATGAAAGCGGCTCTTTAACATCATTGACTATAGTCACTATATATGCAACGTAGAACTATTAAAATTAGATTGTTTACGAAGTGGACTTAAAATGTTGCTTATATCTATTTGTATTAATTGTTCACTACAAAATCACAGAATATATATATATATATATATATATATATATATATATATATAGAAGAGGTTCAAATGTGAACAACATGTTATCGTGTGAACGTGTGAACATTGTACTTTAAAGACAAATGTATTGCATTTTAAATGCAAAAATTATATAATAAACACACACACACACACACACATATATATATATATATTTATCTTTCAATTAGTTTTTTGGCAAATTGGATTTTTTAGTCCCCAAACTATGATTGTTTGGCCAATTTGGTCCCTTATCAATTTATTTTTAATTAATTGGTCCCCAAACTATAGAATTTTGGATGAATTGGTCCTTCTATTAATTTTTTGGTAAGTCAACTGTTAGTCAACGATTTTTAAAGGGTATTTTCGGTATAATATTATTGAGGACCAAAACGTCCAAATACTAAAAAATTGAGGACCAATTTGGCCAATTTTTTTTTACTGAAATTTTTTTAATTTTACAAAAATCAAAAAGTATTTTAGTCGTTTTTATTTTTTTAAGGACCAACTACGCCAATTTTAAATAAGTTGAAGACCAATCCCTATATTTTGGGATCATAATCGTCAAATTTTATAGCTCTGTTATCAAAATTTTTGAATATATTATTATGATAAAGAGAGATAAAAACGAAGAATATTTGATAATCAATGAATAAAACTATAGTGGTCCTCAATCTTTCAATATTTTGACGTTTTGGTTATCAATAATATTATACCGAAAATACCCTTTAAAAATCGTTGACTACAATTGACTAACAAAAAAATTAATAGAATGACCAATTCGTCCAAAATTTTATAGTTTGGGGACCAATTAACTAAAATAAATAAATAAGGGACCAAATTGGTCAAACACGCATAGTTTGAGGACTAAAAAATCCAATTTGCCTAGTTTTTTTAGCAAAAATTACATCCCAACTTATTTTATGGGTTTTTTTTAAAGTTTTTTCTCCCACTCTCATTTTTAAATTATACTATCAACTATTAATATTCGAAGATGATTAAAACTCGAGTCGCTATTTTTATTGTCAAACGTAATATTTGCATGTAGAAAGCTGTCTCCGGTCAAATAAGTGCGCATGTGATTTTGTAGCCTATTGAATGTTTTGGATCTTACAAAGTCAATGTGCCTCCATTATATTTATTTTAAAATAATTAATTATATTAATGCTCCTAACTATTTTTATAATTAATATTGGATAGCTCCATGTACAAAATAATTTTTATAAAATATCATAATGTTAATAAAAATAAACATATCACATTAACCATTAGAAAGGTAAAATTAGAATAAAAACCAAAATGATTAATCTAAAAAACCTTTAAAGTAGATTCTTCATATCTATAGGCGGATTAGTGGGGTGAACAACCCCTCAAATTGTGTATATATCTTAACTTTCTTGCGCTCTTTAAAAAATTGCTATTATAGGGTATATTTTTGAAAAGTTTATTATTCCGTCCTCCTTACATCTTTTCCTCTCCGAAATAGTAGATTCACCTTTGTAATTGTAATTCTTTTTTTTTTCCTTAAAATTGTTAATTTTTCTACAGAAGTTATGGATTCACCTGTCAAATTTTAATTATTTATCATGGACCCACCAATCATTTGATTGAGCTCTATAAATCGAAGTCGTTCTTTATGCATGTTGTGATTATTGTAAAAGTAATTAATGAAGTATTAATGCGAAACCAAAAAATGAAGGCAATTGATTCAACTGTTTTCAATCAAAATCATTTTCAATAATCAATAATCTTTTGAAATAGTCTATTTTGTGCTAGAGTAGTAGTAATCGCCAGCTTGAAAACTTAGTTACGTAAATACTACTCAAAATGGAAGTTTTTCTTTTGCTTTTATAATCATTCCGATGTATCGTTAGATCCAATAAGCACATGAAAAATAATACATACTTCTCAATTTAATAAGATATAATTTTAAATTTAAATTGCACATTCAACTTAAAATAAAGCTCTTCCAAACTCAATTCTATTGGGCCCGTTTGAAAAAATAACTTAAATAAGTGCTTATGTTATAAATATTTATATTTATATATAAGCACATAAATAGAGAAAAAATAAAATGTAGTTTCAAAAATTATAGTTAGAGGAATTTGATATAAGTATCTATTTTTCAAAAACTTTTTTGGTTGATCTTCATATGCTATTACCAGCTTTTGCCAAAAAAGACTTATTTTTTAGAATATGTTATTATCATAAGCTTTCTCAAATTCGTGTACAAATGCTTATTTTTTAGAATAAGCTGAAATAAGCTATTGAAAAGTTCTCCCAAACGGGCCTTGATATTCAAAACTGCATAAAATCTAAAATAAATTTTGTCAATTTCAATTACTTACCTAAATAAATGGATGATCGAGTGATATAATAAATAATTGAGAAAAATAAAAATATAACTATGAAAACACTGTATTCATAGTTTTATAATTAAATCGAAAAAGAAACTCTAAATCCTAAAGGTGGGCTTTTCTTTGTTCTTTTTTTTTTCCAAAAAATATGTAATGTTTTTACCCAAGTAATTTTTTAAACCAATTAGTACTATATATGTTAAGCCCAATTAGTTTTATTCGCAGCCCAACCTTCTAGTCATTATAGTCAGATTTTTTTTTTCTAGGAGTCATCATTTATTAAATTTAAATAAGTCATTTTTCTTTGGTAACCCGAAAAGAAAAACTTGTAAGAAAAACTTTGATTCAACAAGGGTTTTGACTATAGGTTGTTGGGACAGATGGACTCGATTCTTAATCCTGATTAAAAAGTCTAGTTACGCTACTATATTGAAGTATAAAAATCACAAAGACATATTGGACTCGATTCAATTACACATGCTATTACTACTAGCTATCACTACGTCTTTTGTTAAAAGCTTATTATTGTGTTCCACATCGATTTGATGAAGATCCCGTCTCTTCTATATAAGGTTGAATATCCCTTCCCCTTGCAAGGACTTTTAAGGAGAATGTGACCTGGTTTATCATGATATGATAGCAGATCAAAGTCGATGATGATTTGTTTGGTCTCTAAGTTCTCTTTTCCTTTTTTCACCCCCTCCAACCAAATGCCTATTAATAGTCACAAATCTAAGTAGTTTAGATGCATTTCGTTTCGGCTCGTCGTTTTCTCCAGAAATTCTACCTTCATTTGGAGGCATAGTCCTTTTCTATATGGGCTTTTTCTACAGTTTGGAGTGGTTTAATGGAAATAAATGGTCCTCTTTTATTCATAGGTCTATTTCAACAATTCATGAATACTACCAATATAAAGATCATCACATTATTATATATTATGCAATGAGATTTTAGTTTTTCACATGCTGAAATTATTTCATAGAGATTAAGAATTTCTACATGAAATAAGAGCCGAAAGGAATAAAAATACTATTCTCTAGTACCTAACCAACACTAACTAGATAGGAGCATGTCTATGCAATCTACACAACCTATAAATAATTGTGGAAAATCGAACTTCACTAATATCGTGATTCAACCAATTAAGTCATGAATAATGTTGTAATTCAAAACTGAGAACATTCCAAATAAATAGTGACTTAGACAATAACTGCATATATATATTATATATAAGCATAAAATTAAGAAATTAAACTAAAACAGTACGTAGCAATAATTCAGTACTACTTTTGGGCCTAAAAGTACTTCAGAAACTAATTTAATGTAAAAAGCATTCTCCACATGCAATTTACAAGATTTCTACGATTTATCAAACTATGCTAATTAAATTGTTTAGGCTTAGAAACAAACCCCCTAAACCAGATTCTTGCCACATTATAATCCATTACACTTCTATAATTCAAATGGATTATATTGTGTCATTACATCTCTCTCTCTCTCTCTCTCTCTCTCTCTCTCTCTCTCTCTCTCTCTCTCTCAGCAGAATCTGGCAGACTTAAACTCAAGAGGGTACATGAATGAATTAGCATAAGTGAATCTAATGCTCTGGCTGGTCTTCAATGGCTTCCCTCCATTAACCAAACAATCATCATAAGACAGCCTTTTGAAAGTCCTAGGATTCACAATTCTTGCAGAAGCAAACCACCCACATCTCAAATGAATGTTTGAAGGTGCACACCCAGAAACACACGTGTTCACAATCTGGACTATGAATTCTGGGATTCCTGATGTTGGATACCTGCTTTGTGATATGCTTATATCCCATTTTGAACACACCCCTTTTGCCAACAAAAAAAATAAAAAATAAAAAAAATCAAGATTTAGTGGGAGAGAGAAAGAGATGAGAGAGAGGGATTACCATGTCGCATGAGTTTCCTATTCTTGAAATAAGCTCCTTCATCTTTGATATGAGGTAGAGTACTTCTGTTTGAATTAATTCCACTAGAGAAGTGCAAGAAATTTCCTAAAGAAAAGTGGAGCAAGAATCATGTGACAAAAAACAAATTAAGGAAGTGGGAATTAATTAATCATTGCAAGAATATATAAATTTTTCAATAATTAATTGATTAATTACCTGATTCAAGAAAAAGATTGAAGAACACAAGGATGAACATCAGCACGTAGAGCAAAATGTTGACTGCAGTGTTCATCCTGGATTCTTGATTATTGAGAGAGAAGCTAGGCTTTCTCTTTCATGTATGGAAACAGAACTGAGGAATTTGGGTGATTTAATTTGATTTTGATAGCTCAAAGAATTTTTTTTATGAACGTTTTTATGAGTGAGAGAGTTGAGGGAGACAAAAAGGACCCCTACCATTACTTATACGTCTGCAGTCCATCTAACACAAATATATATGGAAGAGAGAGAAAAATATATTTAATGCATGAAGGATGATAAAAAAATTCTACTGCTTTATAACATCCATGCAGCTAATTTACACTGTAAAATTACCTAGATAGGAATTAAAGTTGATCAAATAAATCTCATACTCGGGATTTAGATCTTGACTCGATTTTTTTTAATTTTTTTTATACAATTATTGTAACGCCCCGACCCCCACGAAGGATCACAGAGGTCGAGCTGCTACGGAGGAATTTTATAAAACACGTTTTCATACCATCTTTTGAAAACTGGATTATTTTTCTATTTTAAAAACACGTCATTTAATGCAACTCACACGCAGGAGATCAGATTTGTTTTTATGCAATTAACAGGTACAGAAGCATATTAACTTTCAAAACATAACAAATCATAATTATCCATATACAATACTAAGAATGCAAAATGATAATGGTAGAAACCCCCCCTCTCCTCAGCTCTTTTCCGCCGCCCTTGCTGCTCAACTTGAAAACGTTTGAAAACAATTTGGGCTGAGCACTAGTGTACTCAGTGGGTAGAGCAGTTTGAAAAAATTTAAAACGTTTAAAACAGTTTATCCATGCATGAGGTATGACTTGGAGGGTTTTAAAAAGGAAACTGCTCCAAGCATACAAAACATTTATCATTGGGTGCGCACATCTGTGTCACATTTAACCGTTACTCCTAACGGTGAGAGCCCTAGCCCCTAGAATCGTAGTTCAGGGGGTCTCACTTAATTACTTGGGAACCTTGGCCCCTAAAGTCGTAACTCAGGGGGTCCCACTTACTTTCCCGGGAACCCTGGCCCCTAAAGTCGTAACTCAAAGGGTCCCGTATCTTGGTTAGCACTTAGTGGGGATCAGTCCACTAGTAACTAACTACGTGTACACAATCATTGATTAATGTTTTAGATTAATCAAGGATCTCGATCGATCTCAGGAGCATTAAACAGTATAAATGCACAAAAACTTTCATGGATAAACAGTAATTTACAGAGCTCATTAACTCAAAATAACTTTTACGAAAATATTACCCACCTCGAATTTTCACCGAATTGATTTATGCGAAATCTTGTCACCGAGGCTATAGCTCTTCCACGATAGGTCCTACAATAGTATCCTAAGTTTTAACGTCTTGATCTAGCAGAAAGTGTACAATTCATGATCTATAAGCGACGCCTAATAGTTATTAGGTTAAGACAATGTCGTAGCTTTATTCTGTTAAACTTGTGCAGAGAGTCTATTTTGCAAGAATTCTACAGATCAAGGTTTCATACCAAAAATTCTAGTATTCTATATACACTTTCCTTAATGAGTCTAGTTTATACAGAAATTGGTTTCATAACAAAATAATAATCAATCTAGGAGTTATTATCAAAATAATACTCACTGTTCAAACAGGGACAATTTCTGCCCTACTATAGTTTAGCTAACAATTGTGGGGCCAAACGTACTCTAAAAATTTTGAGATTCAACAAAAGATTAGGGGACATGCATTCAAATATCATATCAAAATTTCACTCACGATTAATAAGCGAAGGATCCAGAAAATACAGAGAAATTTTCACCAAAATCCCCTGTATCTAAAGCATGTTTCCGATTGACAAATGAAAGTTTATAATAAACTGATTTTACATGCATGATTTAAAAATACAAAATAAATATTTTCAAAATTCCCTACGTGTAAAGAACATTTAGAAAAAGGAATCAAGTTAAAATCATTTTTTTGGAGTGAGATATAAATGTTTTACTCAGCTCTATCCCGCATGCATGATTTTTCGGCAGTATGCATTAACAAATTTATTTAAAATATAATAACATGTCCAAAAATTACCAAATTTTACAGAGATCTTACCAACATCCTAAAGTTTGTCTCTATAATTTTTATGGAATTTTTAAAGCAACGACAGATTGAGTAATTGTCCTAGAAACTCATGGAAGAATAAAAAACCATCAAAGTGCATTCTGCCTAGAAATTCGACCACTCTAATAGGATTCTTAAACGAGATTTTGATACCCTATTTGGACCTTATGCTGGATCTAACATGACCTTATATGTTTACAGTAGAAAACATTATGCATGCATCTCTTAGCATTTTTGGGAGGAGAAAAACATAGTAGAGAAATTAAACCAAGAAAGTTACTTCCTAAGCTAAGATTTCAACATGCAGCCCCATACCCCTTCATGCATGTACGATACGAACCAAATCTCAACACCATAACAAAGATCGACAATTATCCTATCCCGAGAGCATCTCGTTCGTAGCTAAAGGAAAAAATGAGTACAATAGCAAGGTGAAGGAGATGCTTACTTGATGTATTACACTAGCTATCAAGGATTCCTAAGCTTTTCTTCCCTCCCACAAAAACGATGCCACACTCAAGAGGAGATCTCGTTTTTATTTTTATTTTTGAAGACTAACTTGCTGGTGTGGAATCAACTAAATGGCAATGTATTTAAAGTGGTGACCCTTAGCTATGCATGTAAGCCACGTAAGTGTGGTGACATGTTGAATAGTATCCCTACCATGCACTATACTATTATGATCATAGACTTGTGGCATGACTTCCCTTTTGTCTAAAGTGGGAGGCATGATTGATTTGGAGGTTAAGTCTCCCCTCACGTGGTGTGCAAAAAAGAATAGATTAAGAGATAATATCACAATTCCTTGCACACTAGGGATGGCAAAGTTGGTGAAGGTGGTTGGCCTGGGACCGATAGGTCCTGGGTTCGAATCCCACTGGAAGCAACTTTGTGGAGCCTGTCACCTATGGTTAGCCTAGGGTGGTTGAACTCTCCTGTGTGGTTTGCAGGCTACTGCACAAGGAGCGGGGTTTACCCAGAGCGCACCGAAGGTAGCGGCTGCGGGTTCCACGTATCAAAAAAAAAAAAGAATAGATTAAGAGATAATATCACAATTCCTTGCACACTAATATATATGTAAGTAGTTTATAGGTTAATTAAGCATGTAGTGACTTACTTACTTATATAAGGGTACCTAGAGTGTCACAATTTAGAAAATTATGTTCTAATGGTAACATAATTTATTATTTTTTTTGCCTAAAAAAATAATTTCTCTTGGTGCGAAATTATGATCGGCTTAACTAAAATTGTCGAATATTGCAACGCGATTATCGAGGCCATACTAACTTATATGCCACATGTATGCATACCGATTTCTACGACATGATACTAGACTCGCTCTTAAGGCTTAAATATTAATCTCGGAATACATAAATTTTACGGGTCATTACAATTATAATCCGTAAGACGATGTGAAAAAGGTTTTTTTGTTAAACTACTTATAGTTTATAGTCCCTTTGTTACAAACCTAGCTAGTTATAGATTAGGTCTTCATCTTTTCTTGGGTTATGCTCCAAATCTTGTTAAGGAAGTAACTTTATTAATTGATTTTGTTTTGAAATTGGATTTCAAGATAAGTTACTCATTATTTTAATTTCTTTTATATCATGATTTCAATTCAGCTGGTCACACAACAGTAGGAACAAATATATAGTCGGTTTAGAAGTCAATTAATAGGGTTGTAATGCATTTATGAGGCACAGCCAGATAATCCTATTTTAATTGTTAATCATTTGGTAAAATGTTCTCACTTGGCTATTTCACACAGATTTTTGTGGTTCAATTATATGCAATAAACTCGACCTATATAGTTGTAAGACAATTTATTCTATCACTAAGAAGACGACGGTTATGTCTAATGATGAGTTTAAGCAGCATACATTAGCGCAAATCTCAAATATCACAAAGAACACCTTCAATTTCCATAAACTGAAATAAAATTGGTATCTTTTGAAAAGACTAAGCTTAAGTGTGAAAGATAAAAATATTTGCAGGAAATATTGAAAGTATGGACAATTTTGGGCTGGAAAAAAGCACACCATTAATAGATGCTGCTGATTCCCATGCTTTTACAACTAACTACAATTATCCAATAAATAACCGACACGTGGACAAATACCCTATCGTAATTGCCTTGTGGCCTAGGCAAAACTTTCTTCGATTATTAGTGGCACTTGACAGAAATTAATTGGATATTATTTCCATTTTTGACGAGACGAAATTTATAAGTTGGGAATTTCAAACAATTGATCAATTTGGTTTGAATTTTTTTGATTTCAGTTGTTTACTTGTTTTAAACTTTTAATGTAATTTATAATCTAATGTGATAATCTCATATTTTCGGCTTTAAGCAAAACATAACTCTTATTCTTTAAAAATGTTATACGATAAATTTCTATCGTTAAATCTACATGTATGTTCATCTCAAACGTTCTCAATTCTTTCACTATGTTAAGTTATTAATAAAATGATGTTTTTGCCTTTTATAAAAAAGACAAAAGAAACATAAAAAAGGTAAAAGAAAAACATATATATGTTCAAATGAAATCGTGTAAAATTATCTATGATGTTTGTTTTCTTTTACAAAAACTAGGTTAGCACCCGTGCTACGCATGAAATTGTAGTATTTTTATGTGCATGCTTGTGCTACCCTAGTGCTGCGTAAAAATATTACTATCTATATTTTCATAAATTACTATAATCCAATATGGCATTATCATATATATATATATATATATATATATATTCATAATGATATTCAATATTTATATTTACAAATACACATATATATATATATATATATATATATATATATATATGTAAATATAAACATTGAATATCATTATGATAATATCATATTACAAACCAAATGACCTAGTTGGGCTCATGATAATAGAATCTCATGGTGTCCATACATTAAAAGAGAAATGCTTGCTTATTACTAAATGAAGAAAATTTACTTCAAGATTCTCAATGGTTAACCACCAATTTTGAGCCAGTGCTTCTTGCCTCTTCAATGCATATTCAGCCCAAACACGTTAAGAATTAATGAACTCACTTTCCCATGGCTAATAACAAAGCCATCAAAGTAGTTAGAAATTAGTAATTGTATGTGATAATAAAAAAGCAGAACAAACTCCAATTAAGTACACATACCTACATAAACCGCCACAAATTTGGAATTAGTTGGTCCTCATCTCTTCATGACTTATTCCATCCCTGAAATGTGTAACACCCACATATGTTTGTTTACTATAATTAATGTCACTCTGCGGAATCAAAATGTGACACATTGACGTGTAAAAGATAACAGGAGAAAACCTGGTAACACACCAAATTTGAGGGATCTAAAGACCAAAGAGATGAAGAACGCGAACATACATAATCGAGAATTTACATTACCTTCAAGGCATCTTTAAAAATGTGGTTGAGCCGAAGACAGAAGAATGTGGCTTGCTTGTTTCTCAAACTCTTTCATGTGTTCAACATGCACCTCTAAGAAAACAACTGTTATTCATTTTGTGTGCTCGTTTTGCAAGTTCCGAACACCATTTCTTGTGTTGTTGAAAGTCTCTTAGCTCATTATTATCTTGGGCATAATATAAACTTCAAAATACACTTGCAATACAAAACAAAGGAGGCGTCGCAAATATATGTTGAACATCAAGTGTGGATTGTCTTTGCTGTAAATGTATACAAAACTGTTCTCACACCCGAGTGTGGTGATAATTCTTGGAAGTTGATTCTTCATATCTGTTGGTCCCGAGAGTGAGTTCAGGTGTAGAGGGGGGGGGGGGGTGAATACACCTGAATCCAATTTTCTCAACTTTGAACACGAACAGTCCTATTCAGGATAATGCCGTACTGAAATAATTCAGCAGACCAAATAACTGTTCTGAATCGTGTTAGGCTAAAAGTATGACTCTACTGAGATCTGCTAACCGACCGAGTCGAATCGGTGTCAACGGTAGAAATTCGGTGTGCGGAAATGTGTAGGCCCTAATCGGTTGAATGAAAAAACGTTTTATGCAAGTCTCGGTTCAAGCAAGTGGTCGATTCGGTATGGCCGAGACGTTGAATGATTTTAAGAAGATTTTCGGTATGAATAGTAAAATCAATGCAACAGTAATCAGAAAGCAATAACAAGACACAGATTTTTAAAGTGGTTCGGATATCAATCGATCCTACGTCCACTATCCCGAAAAGTTCAGGAGGCTATTTATTATACTGAGTTAGTCTCAGTCAGCTTGTGCACGGGACAAAGCCGTGGCTTGGGGATTATACTCGAGCAAGTCCCGGTTTTACAAAGGCATCAAACTAAAGTGTTTGACAAACTTCTCCAACTATGAAGGAGTCCTTTTACAATAAGGATTGGGTTCAAATATGAACTCCTTCGTCTAAGCTATAGTATATTCCGTTGAGCTTAGGGTTAGAGGGATAGGGAATGAGAGAGTGGCTTCTAGATCGACGAACAATCGAAATAAGCTTTAGGTTCGTGTATCGTCGATTTGGATACTAGAGGCTCTTCTAACGGTTTTAGCTTGGTTCCCTACGAGTCGAGAAGGTAGTCTTTCACCGGAGATAGATCTTCAAGTTCTTGCGGAAGACTTAGGGTTTTCTGGTTCTAGCTCGTTTGAATGCTTGTGTTTGTTTTCGTCGTTAAGCTTATGCGCATTCTCTCTCTCTCTTTCTTGAAATGTCCCTCTATTTATAGAGCAGAGATTGGAAAAAGATCCGTTGGAGACGATCTTCCTTTCTCTCTCTCTTTTGGTAGCAAACGACTCTTTTGAAGTAGGTAACAGTGTACTTTCCCACCTTTTTAGGTAAAGGGTTGACTGCAGACTTTAGCGGTGAGAAGACACGTGTGTTCTTGTCATTCGTCGAGGTGGATAGAGTGATTGAGACAGACGACTTCAAGGCAAACTGAAGCTGACTTCTCTCTTCCTCGTATATGACAATGCTGATTGTCTTTCAAAAGTATTTGACAGTTCTGACTGTCTGCTGATGCTGAGTCTGATCCCGTATTCAGTAGGTAGATAGCTGAGGAAAGTCTACTGAAGATCGGCTCGAGTTCGATGAACTACTCCCGCCGAGTCCGGGCTCCATCGACTCTTTCGATATCTTGCTCTGCCGAGTCCAAGTATCATTGAGTCTTCTACTTACGGTGTTAAGGCGGATAATCTACTGAGCGCCTTGATCAGAGCAGAGTGTCTACTGAGTCTGAAACCTCAGAGACAAATAACGAATACAACGGAATGGTTCACCAATCAGATAGGGTTTTGGGATCTTCAAATCTTCTCAACAATCAGAGCACTAGGCTGCCGGGAGCATGGTTCAAAGATAGAAGATAGAATCATTTCCCACTAAGTGAGACTATGCTGAGGACAGAATGATCACCCAACAATTTCCCCCTATTTGATGATGCCAAAACCTATCATCTATGCTAACACTAAACAAACAGAAATAGAGCCCCTTACAATATTACAGGTAAGATCAGTGGAGTTGTTCCAACGGAGTTCTAGACTACGAGAAAACGGGGCAAAACACAATTTTCCCCATTACATAGAAACTAGACTAGCGAATCTAACAAAGTAATAAACCGACAAGAAAGTAAATAGTAGTGAGTGTGTGAGTCGGTAATCACTTGATGATTCGAGTGTTAAAGCATAATACAAACACGGCCGGATAGACAACAAGTGGTTGTCGAGCCAAAATCGATTTGTATATATGAGTGATTCGGACCAGATACATTACAAATCTTGCTAAGCTAGGAAGATCGAAACTAAGCCTAGGAGCCCTTAAACCGCTTGATCCCGTCCATGAATCCTTGAGATTGCGTCTCAGCGGTGGCACTCCATACATCCGGTATGTGTTCTTCCTTAGCTTCAAGTATGCAAAGAAAGTCTGCTGGCTCATCTTCGTCCAGTTCTCTTTTTGATGCAGCATACTTCACTTCGGCTTCTATTAACCCAAAGTGGATTGAGTCATCATTTCTTCTAGGTGGAGGTATGATTCTGGGCTCCAGAACACTGACTTCTATACCTTCAGATACGGTTTTATGCAAGTATATGTATAGATCAGGTTCAATTATCATCATCCATTCTGTGTAGGCATCAGTCTTAGTCATGTTGGGCCAGAAATAATTGCGCTTGATGAACTCTATCTTTGAAGATTCCCATCTCTGAGTAAATTGAGCAGGTATCCAATTGTCTGTCTTTAGCTATCTGTGCGATTTCAGATCAGCTGGCTTCCTGAACCTTCTGTATCGATAAGGAATATCAGCTTTTGAAGGTACTCTCAGCCTGGCCTCTTCCTCAGTCCTTTTCCTCAGTGCTTCAAGGTCTGCCTCCCAGATTCTGTCTCTGGCAGCTTTTGAATTTTCAACTATATTTAAATCATCGGACACATTTACTGAAGTCTCGAACATGACTACAGTTAAGACGAATGTCTTTAGTCCAAAACCACATGCAATGATTCAACTAACTTATTGCAACAAAATAAAAACAGTTCAATGACCTCCTTTCTTGTCCAAGACATCTTCGCCCAGAACAGAACTCCTACCAATGTTAGAAGAATTAAGTTGATAGTATAAGTTAAAGTATTGTCAATCAAGTTAGCTAAGCAAATTAATTCGGTCTAGAAGCTCCAACATGACATGATTTTTTAAAGTTTTTCTATGATATATTCTATTAGTTTATCCAACTAAATAACATTATGAAAATAAATGGAAATTTTTTAGCAAAGAGAAATTTCGATCATGTTGTATACATTTACAAATAAACATGAAAATGTAGTACACCAAATTTTATCTAGGTTGCCCTATTTTTCGAAAGAAACCGTATCATGTCTACTGAATGAAGGAGTTCAATTATGAAATTATTTAGTTAAGACAACTCCAGCATACCTCGAGAGATATAGTTCTTCAGTTACTCCAAGTCATGTGAATGTAGGAGTTCTCATGTGCAGCAAACAATTGATCATCTCTCCTATTCAAAGAAACTTGAATAAAACCAATATCGTAAAAAGTAGCCATTATAGGAGACTTGTAGAGAATAATGTGCCCACCAAACGATAATCTGCTGTTAATTTATTTAATTGGATTATATGCAATTTCACGTAGAAGATGAAGGGGAAGGGTGGAAGGAGAGAAGAATCTTGACTTGATTTTGTGATTTTACATAGGGTTTGCAGCAAAATAAAAAAAGAAAAAACATATATAGAACAACCTCCCAACAGTTCACAGTATATCAGATGGATGTCAAGTTGGCTTTCCTGAACGGCGTGTTGAAGGAAGAAGCATATGTAGAACAACCTCCCGGCTTTCAGCATGGACATCAAGTATATAGACTCAAGAAAGCTCTGTATGGCTAAAAGAAGCACCCAGGGCTTGGTATGATACCTTTTCAAACTTTCTACTTCAGAAAGGTTTTCAGAAGGGAAAGGTAGATCGCACCTTATTCAGTATCAGGTCAGAGAATGACATTCTACCGGTGCAAATCTATGTGGACGATATCATCTTTGGATCTAAGAATGTGACCATGTGTCAAAAATTCGAAAAGATGATGAAGGATAAATTTGAGATGTCTATGATGAGAGAAATAAATTATTTCCTTGGACTTCAAGTGAAGCAATCAAAGAAAGAAATATTCATTAATCAAGTGAAATATACTAGAGATCTCATCAAGAAATTCTGCTGCGAATCCAACAAATCAGTGAAGATACCCATGAACACAAATCTCAAGATTGATCTTGATGAAGAGGGAGTATCTGTTAATTCAACTGACTATCGTGATATTATTAGTTCAGTATTATATCTAACTGCCAGCAGACCTGATATAACCTATGTTGTAGGTGTATGAACAAGATTTCAAACGAATCCCAAGTGAAGTCATATTGACTCAGGAAAGAAGATTCTCCGTTATCTAAAAGGAACACCTGATGTTGGGTTATGGTATCATGTTGATGATAATATTGAACTAACTGGCTATTCTGATGCTGATTATGCAGGATGTCGAATTGACAGGAAATCAACTTCAGGAACGTGTCAGTTCCTAGGCAGCAAGCTCATAGCTACGTCCACTACTGAAGCTGAATATATGTTGCCGGAAGCTGTTGCAGCCAGATCTTATGGCCGCGACAACAGCTGAGAGATTATGATGTATATCAAGATAAAGTGCCGATCTAATGCGACAGTACCAGTGCGATTGCAATCACTTAGAATCATGTTCTTCACACAAGATGCAAGCACGTGGACATACGACATTAGTTCATCCGAGACCATGTCGGAAAAAAATGTTGGGATAGGATTCAGTGTGATAAGATTTGAAGATCCCAAAACCCCTAGATGAATGATGAACCTTCGATATTGAAAAAGCTTAGTTCAGTTCAGCTTGTTAGGAACTCAGTAGGCTAGAGTTCAGTAGTTGTGCGTTCAGTAGAAGACTTTGCACTCAGCCAGAGAACTCAGTATCGAGGAAGTCCGTTGGACAACTATTGACCAACTGAATCTGTAAGGGATTTCGAGCCTGCTAATTGAATTGATCAGACGAGTTTCAGTAGAAGATACATCTGTTGAATGTCCGAGGATTCAGAGGAAGTCAACTCATCGTACGTTGGAGTTTGAACAAGCCTCACCTAGTCTCTGCACTCGACCAATAAGAAGCCGACAACACTTTACCTGCTCTGACATAAAGCTACTCCTAGACGGAAAAAGAGGAAATCTCTACAGTATCTCTACTTCAACGTTCAAATTAATATGGCCATTTTCCTTATCTTTTTCGACACGCGTCTAGACTCCCTCCAACGCATCTATTCATAAATCGAAGACTATAAATAGAGAAGGTCTTCATGCAAAAAGAAAACAGGGAACACAAGCTTTCAAGCCAACATACTCTAGCGAACTCAAAGCCAAACAAAGCGAAGAACTTGTTCATTCGAAGATCATTCTTTAGTTCTTCTCTCAAGAGATCCTTTAGTTCCCCTTCTCTATCAAAGAGTGCTCATTGTAATATTCAATAGCTTAGAACCTTGAAGGAGTTCATCTTTTGATCTGTTCTTATTGTAAGAACTCCTTCATAGTTGGAGAAATTCTAATCTTCAAAGGTCAAGAACTGTAAAGTCACTACGACTATAAGTAGAATCTGTCCTGCGTACAGATAACTGAGACTTGCTCATTATAAGCAAACAAGTGACAATCTGTCCTGTGAACAGATCAACTGAGACTTGCTCAGTATAATTAATACAAGAACTCCTGCTTAGTTCAGGACAATGGACGAAGGACCCAGCATGTCCGAATCACTTTAAAAATCGCTTGTCTTGATTTTAACTGTTGCATTGATTAACTGTTCATTCTGCATACAACTGAGTTTTAATCAAATAACATAAAACAACTTTTCACTAAGACGATTTTTAAGGGCTTACACTTCCGCACACAACTTTTGTTGTTGAACTACTGTTCACTGACATAAGTCAGTAGGAATGTACTCAGTAGTAGAATCTCTGGCCACGCGATCGAGAAAACATATTTGGCTAACTGACAAGTTCAATAACAATCTTCAGTTAAAGCTGACTTTCGCGTTCTGAGTTTGAATTTGCATTCGGTGTATTCCCCCCGAAGCTTGTCTCTGGACCAACAAGAAAGATATCAGAATGAAGAAAATACATATTGATAAGCAAAGAGCCGACATACAGACCAAACCTCTAGCTAAGACCAGATTCAATAAACTCTCAGTAGAGCTAGGTCTAGTGGATCCTACTGACTCAGTTCAGTAAGACGATCCCGAAAGTACTGAGTAAGAGGGAACTTACTCTCAGCACTACCGAGTAAGGTGAAAGGAAGTGCTGACATACTCAACATCTACACAGTGGTATCAGCTGACAACAATGTTCAGCTAACATGTTTTGCGTATTTGTTCAGCATATTGCATTCAACATGTCACTACATTTAATTTCCCACCATTAATATTCCTAGGATGTTATTAATAAAAGCGTTTTTATTAAAACCACGACATTCTATTTGCTGACTTCGGCGCATTAAATGCATGTCATCTCACCTTACCTTTTAATCGCTAGTATACGTAGGTTGAGATTATAGGTGGAACAGTAAACATAACCTATTATAACATATAATCTGAGCCGTCCATGATTAAAATTTAGTTTAATCTCAACCATGCGCTGATAAAAACCGTTCATATTCATTAGAGATATATATGTGCACGTATTCATACTTAAGTTACTTTTTCCACCATTTTCGATCAAGCTTGTGCTCTGCATGCTTACATTAGAAATCTACCACTTTCAAGCACAAAGTTTTCGGTAATTCTCTTTAATTTTATCTGCTAGACACTAACTTACTCTATTTTCAAGTGCTTACGTTCGTATTGCAGATCTAGACAATCACTAATGGCGTCTTCACCAAGTAACGAGGTCCTGATTCCGTCCGATATGCAAGAGATCATTCATACCAGCGAGTCTTATTTGAGCATGTGCTCGCTTTTCGTTTGTGTGGGATTGACTGTATGGAGCCCATATTTTATGCTCTTCAGTCGTATGGTCTTCAGGAACTTCTATCTCGAGTTCCCGCCCACTACCTCACCACAAATAACATAATTTTATATTGGGTTTGGGTCTTTCCTGTGCAACTTAGGTGGAAGGCGAAGAATGCCTCCTTTCGAGGGACTGGTTCTGAACGCCGCGTAGATTAGAAATCAAAATAAATCTTAGAGAGCATTTGATCTTCCCGGAATCTCTGCCAGAGCGAGAACCTCCAAGACATTTCTTGCATATCATACAAGAAAGAAACGAGTAACAATATTTGGGAGGAGAAGATATCTGACATGGACGTAGCTGAATGCCTTAAGCATAGCTTTCAGCTTCCTAATACTGGGATCTCTTCGATTGGGTACAAGGAATCGTCGATCAACAAGTACCTCTGCCAGTTCAGTGGGTAGAAGGCTATCTCGTTCAAAGCAGCATTCCCCAAGAATCAGCTGCTCCCTGAATATCAAGGACTTGCTTATATTGTCAACCATATACTGACCAATTTTGCTGGATCCTATGATAAACTTTCCAGGATCCGAATTCAGATTATGATGGCCATTATGGATGGCGTCCAGGTGAACTGGACAGAGTTTTTCATATATGAGTTCAAGGTCCAGACTCAGAAATTTGTCTTTAGAGAAGACAAGACATCTATGCATCTGATTCCGAAAGGCAAACTTCTTTATGGGAGCAAAGTATCGATTTTGATAGCAGACTACTGCTCAGGGAGAAGTGCCTTTGCTGATGCATATTTTTCCGATAAGAAAATATTAAGTTCTTAAATGCGGCAGCAGTTGAGAAGTCGATTGGGCGTGGACTTCATGATAAGCGTCCACTTTCATCCACTCAGGATCCTCGCCCAACTCAGCAGAAAAAGAGGAAACTACTGAAGAAGGCTGAACCTTCAGTAGTAATTATTCCTGAGATAGTATCCGTCCAAGACTCAGAGTCCGGTAAAGAGGATGTGACTCTGATAGACAAAGTCAAAAGGATACGCTCACAGGAGACTCAGTCGGATCTTCCTACTGACATACCTCAGACTAAGGTCTCCACATATGTCCCGACTTCAGTGCTAACAGCTCAGCTCAGAGCTACTGAAGAGGTTGCGGATTAGATTCCTAAGATACTAGATCACTCAGATCTGGTAGACATAGCAGTCAAGACTAGGGTCCAAATGCATCTCAGATTCCTGGAATGGGATCTTTTGGCTGAGACCATTGACCTAAGGACAGTCCCTGTACTGGTGCAGGAGGAGCAAACACTGAGAGAGGAGATAGGTTACGGAGAGCCAGCGCATATAACTTTAATGGACGATCTCCGCTCAGCGATGCTTATGCTCCCGAATCAGAAGGGGACTACTGAACAGCCTATTCAGCCCATGAATCAACCGGACTCACCTCATGCCGAGTCACCCAAGGATGCAGACCAGGGAGGATATGCTGAGGAAAATCTCCCAGAGATGATGACTCACCACCTCCACCGCCATCATCAGGTGCAATCATCTCTACGTCGTCTAAGTCTCAGCCCAAGCCTATGCAGTCCAGATATCAAGCTGCTGAGATTAAGGACGTAAATGTGGCGTGAATCAATAAGTGCCTTAAGCGGCAAAGTCATAAAAATCGTTTACTCGCTCAAGACATGAACGCTAAATGGAGCCGACTATCTGAGGCTCAGACCTTGCAACTAGGTAACTTGACATCTAAAGTGCAGAGGATCAGATACACCCACTACTGTTAATACTGACGAGAACCTCAGCCAAACACTTGACGCACAGAGGACTGATCCGACGACTCAGTTTCAGACTATCCTGCAGACTCGGACCGATTCATTTTCTCATAAAATACATCTACACTGGATCATGACCTCAAGGCCGTAGAAGAGCGTAACAATCTCACCACTAAAAGTGTTGCCAAAGCACTTGTGGAACAAGCTCAAGCCGGCCAAGCTATCCAACAAGAAACTACTGAATTGGTTGAAACATTCCTACGACGGGCTGAAGCTTCAAAATCTGATATACTCAAAGTAGTTCAGACAGAGCATGATAAGCACTGGACTGAGTATAGTAATGCCTCCGGGGATGTTGGAGCTAAACTAGAATCTATCAGCCTTTCAGTAGCAGACCTTACTGTGAAGGTCACTGTTCGCTAATTTATTGACACGCCGCAAGTGTACGGGTGCAATTGTAGATAGAGAAGCAAGGTCGATCCCACAGAGACTAATTAAACTAGTGAATACTAATTTCCATTGTTATCATCTATTTAGACTACGCAGATTAATGAGTTACTAAACCTAAAAGCACGCAATTTGAATAACCAAATAAATAAACTTAGAAGAAAATATGGGAAAGCTTATTCTAGGGATTCGATTTTAGTAGACGATTTATCAAAATTCACTTTAGCCAATCAATTACAAACAAGACGTATTCTCTCCTAAAACGATCACAATTTAGCCTAAATAACCTTTTGGGCGTACCTAGACCGTAGATAACATGCTTGTAAAATTATTTCCAAGTAATTACTAGCATGTTACTCCTAAAAGCTCCTATGATCTATTGTTCTCACATTAACATCAAACCTTTTGGGAGGTGAATGATTAATATGTCTTGTATCCTAGATCAAACATTAATTCTCCTCTATCGAATCTCGAATTAACACAAAAATTATGTTTAATTGGTGATCAAGCAACTAAACAAACAATTAAAACATGAACACAAGAAGGAGGAACAAACAATGCAATTGATTAGCAAAAGATCCGTAGTTAAATCATCCACCTACTTTCTAACCCTAGAATAAAAAGATTTAGCTATTCACAGACAAAGTAACAAAATCAGCAAAATCACAAGAATTCATATTTGTAGGCAAAAGAAAGCGTAAAAGAAAAATAAAGGCTTGATTGTGTTGAACTTGAATTTCTTGATCTTCTTCCTTCATCTCTTCTCTTCAAGAGCTCTCTCAAAGGTTGTAGGATTTTTTGAAAGTAAAAATTATTAGAAAGATGTGTTGAGCGGCGCCCCCTTGAGGTTTTTATAACCTTCAAATCTTAGCCATAAGTAAGGGCTTTTATGTAATTCTCGCGGATTAAAACAGCAGCCGAAAATGACCTCGACGTGGTCGCATCGGGGTAGCAGACAAGTCATTTTCCTTCGCTCTGTAACGCCCCAGATGCGGTTGCGTCTGGGTCGTGTCATGCTTTCTTTAATCCCCATTGTGATGACCCTCACGCAGTCGCATCTGAGTCATCACAGCTTACAACTCCAACTTCTTTTGACTCGTTCTCACTCGTTTTAAGTCCAAATCTCGAGCCATCTTCGCCCATTTACTCGTATCGAGATGTAATTTGACTCCATTATACTCAAATACCATGATTTTCACTCATTTCTCTACAATTTAAATAAAAATGCAAGCAAGTATCACATTCTACAAAATTAAGCAAATTCAATCCAAATACTTGTTCACAAACATGATTTTCTATCTAAAATTGACATCAAAACACAATATGAACTAGGAAAAACCCATGTTTGTCATTCACTACCTTGGTTAATCAATTCGATAATGCCAAAAAAGGGGGAAGAAAGTAAGAGGAAACAACTACTGACCCTCTTAAAAGCTGAAGAGGTCGGACCTAGCAAAAAGGTAGAAGAAAAGGGTGAAGGAGAGAAGAAGGGAGAAGGCTCAGAAGAGCCAACTGACGAGGCATTCACTGAAGTGACTCGGTTCTTTGAAGAACCGACTGAAGATGAGCCAGTCAGGTCAGTTGCTAAAGGCAAAGGACAAGCCTTAGCCCCTCCTAGCCCACCCAAAGCTAAAAGCTTAAGTTCAGAACACCAAATGAGCAGATTGCATATGATGAAAAACTGGCGCGAGAACTACAAGAACAAGAAGAAGGAAACAAGACAAAGGCCAAGAAAGGCATACAGATCAAATCTCCAGTGCCTACCAGAACTAGATTTGTAGTGCCCAGACAATCTAGAACTGCTGCTCAGACCTCAAAGTCCAAATCTACTGAGAAGCCTGAAGCTTCTAAATCCAAGTCAGCTGGACCTAGTGACTCAGAAGCAGAACCAGAAGGCTCAAAAGCTCAGCAGACTATCCCCTCCACTGAACTTTCAAAGACACAAGAAGATGAGATGAAGGAGATATGGGATGCCTGCGAGAGAGGCTTGGACATGACTGTTGAGGCTCGCTAGATTCAAGTTGCTAAGGACAGATTGAGACTAGCAGATCTTGAGGCCCTCAGACAGAGGACTGAAAAAGAGGCAAGAGAGAGGATACCTGAGAAGGACAAAAGCGTCCCTACTACGTATAAATTCTTCAGACGCAGATTTCAGGATAACAACATCAAAAACATTCTCTATCTAAGAGTGAACACATGGGCCCTTGGAAAATTAATCAGAAGTGGGAGATGATCAAGATCGATTTTATCAAGAGTTTCTACATCTGGCAGACATATCTAATCCATCTGAGCCAAACAAGCTCTTCAAACAATTCTTGATGGTTTCTGATCCGGATGTATATGTTGAAATTCAGATCGCTCTCTATCAGTCCAATAAAATCCTCAAGGCACCAGAATTCAGGAATCTCCCTCCTCCTTGTACTCTTGATGGTAATATCTGCACCAAGGAAATTGAGGAAGAGATCGGATATGTCGTGGTGAGAAAGGGACTAGATACCAGAGATGCTGAAGACCAAGAAGAAATCAGAAAGCTTAGACGAAGAGTCTACAGAGCTTATGGACTTGAACCTCCAGAGAAGAAATCTGCCGACTTAAGGCACGAGTGCAACAATTCAAGAAGTCCAACTGATTTTCTCTGTTTCTTTGCTCCATTTTTCTCTTGTAGCTCTGATAGTTCTTAGTCTAGATTGGATAGAATTTCTATACTTGTAATCTCTTGATCATATATGAAATTCTATTCTTTCGGCCTTTGACAATCACTTATTGTCATTTGGCTATGCTTTTCGATTCAACACTACTGATCACTTCAATGACCAAGACACACACACACACACTTGTTCTCTTTATCTATGTTTGTTCCTCGTGTTTAGCTGAGTTTAGACTTGATATCTTCTTGAGTATAGATGGATAGGATCCTATAAAGGGATATTTTTTCAGCTAAGGGAAGGATATTGTCCTTGTCTGCTACTTAGTGTTGACTTGTAGAAGTTTGATGTGAAAGGTTTTGGCATCATCAAATAGGGGAAAATTGTTGGGATGAGATTCAGTATGATAAGATTTGAAGATCCCAAAACCCTAGCTGAATGATGAACCGTGTATAATGTAATAGCTTAGATGAGTTCAACATGTTAGGAATTCAGTAGGCTAATTAGAGTTCAGTAGCTGATAGGGTTCAGTAGATCATCTGCCATTCAGCCGAAGAACTCAACTTCAGCAACTCAGTTGGGATAGCTACAACCCACTGAATCTGCATAGGGATTCGAGCTAAGAGCTGATATCTCAGATGAATGAAGTATGAGATAATTCAGTAAATGGTCCGAGATCCCAGAGGAAGTCAACTCAGCATGATATTGGAGTCTGAAAAACCCTCACCTACTCGCTAAACCTCGACCAATGAGAAGCTTCCAACATTGTACCCGCTCTGACGAAAAGCCGCTTCCATACTGAAGAAGAGGGAATCTTTACAGTATCATTCAAAATAAAGATGGTTGTTTTCCTTGTCATTTTCGACACGTCTCTAGACTCCCTCCAACGGATCTATTCATACATCGAGGCTATAAATAGAGAAGAGTCTTCATGCAAAGAAGCACGAACGACATCGGGAACACAAGCATTCAAGCGATCAAATACTCTAGCGTACTTATAGTCTATTCCAGCGAAGAACTTGCATCCAGAGAGAATCCTTCTAGTTCTTCACTCTAGAGTTTAATCCGTCTCCTTTCTCTATTCTAAGCAAGATTATTGTAAAATCATTAGCTTAGAAAAATTGAAGGAGTTCAGCTTTCTGAACCGTTCTTATTGTAAGAACTACTTCGTAGTTGAAAAAACCACAACCTTCACGTTTGAAATTAAAGTCACTATGACTATAAGTAGATATCTGTCCAGCGTAACGATTAACTGAGACTTGCTCAGTATAAGCAAACAAGAACGTATCTGTCGAGTGAACAGATCAACTAAGACTAGCTCAGTATAATTAATACAAGAACTCTTGCTTAGTTCAGGACAATGGACGTAGGATCCTGCGTATCCGAACCACTTTAAAAATTTTGTGTCGATTTTTAACTGTTGTATTATTTACTGTTCATACTGCATAAAACTGTCTTTTAAACAATCAGCATAAAAAGGGTTTTTCAAACTGAGACAAACATATTTTTGGGCCTACACTTCCACACACAAAATCCAATACTGGACTTTTGTTCACTGACTAAAGTCAATAGATAGACTCAATAGAAGGTTATCTCTGCCCACGCGATCCAGATAGTTAATTTGGCTAACTGACTAGTTCAGTAGCAACATTCAGCTAAGTTGACTTTCGCGTTTGAGTTCGAAATTTGCATTTAGGTGTATTCACCCCCCCCCACCACCTGAAGGCTCGTCTCTGGACCAATAAAAGGTACTTAACACACCGTAACCACTCATTGACACTCTATAAGTATGCATATAAGATTTGTCTTTCAAGTTGTAGGCATGACATTTTAAGAATTGAACAAGTAGATGCCGCAGGCTAGGGAAGTTGGTTTCATCGGATGTGCACCGCACTAGATTCAAGCTATCCACCAGTAGAAATTAAAGAAACATGAACACATCTTCATCTTCAGATTCAGGGGGAGATATGAAAAATGCAGAACTGTAGTCCAAGAATTTTAGAGTGGTTGATACACGTCATCCAAAATTTGAGGTGGGACAACGATTCTCGAGTAAGACACTACTGCGTGAAGCTCTCAGTCTCATGCTGCAGACGAGGAGAGATTTGAAAGTTAAAAAGAACAACAAGGGCAGAATGCATATAAAGTGTTGTGGGAATGAAAACAAAAGAAAGTCAATCCATATACGTTGTTCTTCATGCTTTGAAGGTGGAAGGGGACTAAACCTTCAGAATTTCCCAGTACAACTCTCATCATACGTGTATGGAGACTTCAAAACATTCTGGAGTATTACTGCTCTTGCTGCTGCTTATCTTGTTAATAGGTTGCCCTCTACTCACTTAGATGGGAAGTGTCCTGAGTCTGTTTACTCTTGTAAACCCCAAAACTTGTCCAACATGCGTGTGTTTGGTTGTGCTGCCTTAGTGCACCAAAAGGGGGATAAACTTGATCCTAGACAGAGGTGGATGTAGGGGTGGGCTGGGGTGGGCTCCAGCCCAGTGCAACCCCGGCCCAGAAACTACATTTACCCGATCCAAATTTATTTTTTACATATTTCAGCTCACTCCAGATCAGTCCAAATGATTTGCAAATTTATTATAATTGAAATCCATTTCAACACAAATTCTAATTCGCAAGCCCAAATCCCAAAATCTAATTTTGACAAATTCCCATTTTTCGTGTCGATGCCGAATTTTTTGTGTAAATTTTACGAATTTTTTTTTTCGTATTTTATGAAAATTTAATATATTGAAGCGAATTTAAAAATATATTAGTTGAATGGCCCAACAACAACTAAATTAAATGGTCCAACAACAACAATTAAATTAAATGGTCCAACAAGTCAACAACAATAATCCTATACAACGAGAATTGAGATATAATTGAGAGGATAGTGAATTAACGACACTTCAGAGGACAGAGGAGGGATCAAGGAGCGAGAGTTAAGCAGACCGTATCCTAGGCGTCCGGAGTCTTTACTCTTGACTTCCCCGAACCCCCAATAATTCTCGCACCCCCCATCTACAAATCCTAGTTCCGACCCTCCAGACCCTCTAGTATACATTTCTAGATCCACCCCTGATCCTAGAGGAAAGAAGTGTGTGTTTCTAGGTTATCCTGAGGGTGTAAAGGGGTATAGGTTGTGGGACAAAAGTTAGCCTGGTTTTAAAGTCATTGTCAGTAGAGATGTAGTCTTTAATGAATCTGATTTTCCTTCTCTGCCTTCCTCTTCTTCTCCTGGAAATGGGTTTGATTCTGGTGTTCAGTCTGAGCTGGAGCAATTAGCTCCTTCTATGCATGATTCTGAAATTAATAATAATGCTCCTGATTCTGAGTCTGAGAATGCACATGTATATGAATCTGAAACTGAATCTGAAGAAGTGAATAACTCTAAAACTGATATTGAATCTGTTGATGAGCATGAATCTGAAACTGATGCATACTGATAGCTTAATTGGTGGTAATATGTCTGACAATGATCCTTCCTTAAATGACTATGAACTCATTAGAGATAGATCTAGAAGGACCACTAGACCTCTACCTAAATTTGATGATTATGTGATGTTCATGTATGCTTTCAGTGTTTATGATTCCATGGATAATGAACCTACTTCTTATTCTGATGCTCTTAACTCTGTGTATTCTGATAACTGGTTAACAACTATGCAATCTGAAATGAACTCCCTGCATGCTAACAAAACTTGGATTCTTGTTCCTAAACCTGAAAAATGTTCTATTGTGGACTGTAAGTGGTTATTTGAGGTTAAGCAAGAGGTTAAGTCTGTTAGATTTAAAGCCAGACTTGTGGCTAAGGGGTTTACTCAAAAGGAAGGGGTAGACTATAATGAAATCTTTGCTCCTGTTGTTAAGTTTGCTACTGTGAGAATAATGTTTGTTTTAGTTTCTCACTTTAATTGGGAATTAAAGCAAATGGATGTGACTACTACTTTTCTGCATGGTGATTTAGACAAGAATATTTATCTAAAGCAACCTAAGATTAGAGATTTCGTATTCTTATTTCCAGTTTTCATTTTTTTTTATTTTGTGCATGTTATATTTAGGTTTAAATATGTTTATGGTTCTGTTCTGCATAGTTTCTTGCTTGCATAGTCAGGACAATTTTATGAGTAGCCAAACTTTTAGCGGTCCAGTGGGATGTAAAATACCCACATGAGTAGTATGTGAGGCTTTAGGGCTTAAAATTAATCTAAAGGGTTTCGGGTTAATTATGGTTTATTTAATCTGACTAGTAATTTAGGATTGGTCACCCTAGGTTGCGCAGTCTATAGCTAACTTCGTACTTTCATTGTTTCTCGTGGAAAAAAGGCTAGGAAAGTAGCAAAATTATTCTTAAAATAATTGGATTAAATTGATAGAGATGTCCATCATACGAGTAGGCTCCTAAACTAGGTTCTCTTAGCTTGCAAAGTTATCTAGTTGCTAAATCTAACGATTGTCCATCAATGTAGGTTGTAACTAGATTAGAGAAATAGTCGTTTCAATGCTCATCATGGCGGTTATCGACTAAGTGGGAATAAGGGTCGTGTCAGTTAACTACGGCGGTGTATATTTAGTTGATTCTTAGGATTAATTAATATTTTTTGCCGATGATCTGAATTATGCATGTGTGGAATATCTTGCTAGACCCGTCTCTTAATTGCGCGTGATTAATACATTTTCCTGTTTTAGTTTTTACAATGCGTAGTTTAATAAAATCACAAAACTTGCGTGGTTGCCAACCAAAAATCCAAAGATAACTAGGAAAATAATGACTAATCTCCATTCCTTGTGTTCGATAACTGATTTAAACCTTAAGCTTTTGCAGAATTCTTTTGGTGCAATACAACGATAACCAACTGTATAAAAATCACGTGTTTCATGATAGAATTAAGCATATTAATGTTAGGCTCCATTTCATTAGGGATATTGTTGATAAAGGTATAATCAAACTCGAAAAAATTCACATTGATTTAAATCCACTTGAGATATGGGAACCAAGTGTTTAAGTGTTGAGAAACTTATTACATACCTTAAGATTCTCAAGGTTAATCTAGGTTAAAATGATGCATGTTTACATTATTTTTTCTTTATGTGGCACGTTCTGCCTTGTTTCTATTCTCCTTCTGCTCTCTACTTGGTGTTTTCTCTGTTCCCTGTGCAGGTGTGCTACTCAATGGAGTCTGACCAGCTTCTCTAAACTGGTCAGCTGGATCCTTCCCTTAATCACAGATACACTACTATTGGGCTTAAGGTGGAGAATGTTACAACTTATTAGGCCCATCCCACTTTAGTTGTGAGCCCAGTTGTCCTGGAGGCCCAGCCCAATCTATTGTTGCCTTATACATCAGCAACCCTATCTATAAAAGGGATAATTGTGTGTTTAGCCGAACTGTGTGCGCAACCTAGGTCTTCTCTCTTCTTCGTCTCTCTTCCTTCTATGTGTGAGTTTATTGAGAGATTGCGAGAGATTACATAGTTTAGGAGTTTAACATTTTACCTTTTAGCTTTTAAGATAAATGAAGTTGGAGATTACATAGATTACATTGTTGCACCTCCTGTATCTCTTTTGTTGACACCACAGCTGAAGGACTGCAACTTTACAACTCGATTAATTGGAGCGTTGCGATTTGTCTAATGCCACTAGGGATTACCTCAAGCGCAGAGCAATCTCGGATAACTAGATGTTGTAATCTAGGGAAGTTGGTTTCATCGGCTATCCAACGCACTAGATTCAAGCTCTCGAGAAGCAAAAACTGCAGAGACCGGAACTCATCTTCGTCTCCTGCCTCCCACTATTCATCTTCTTCTATCTCCGACTCTTCGTCGTCATCTTCTCTATCGCACTCTTCATCTTCATCTGTGTTGGTCCCGAGAGCACGTTCAGGTGTAGAGGGGGGGGGGTGAATACACCTGAAAACCGATTTTCTCAACTTAAACACGAACAGTCCTTTTTCGGGATGATGTCGGATCTAACAGTTCGACCAGGACCCAGATAAGTTGTTCCGAATCGTGTTGGCGAGTGACCGACTCTACTCGGACACGCTAGGCGGCGAGTCGAATCGGTATCTTGCGAGATAGAGTTCAGTGGTGCGGAATAGTGTAGGCCCAATTCAGTTGAGTTAGGAAAACGTTTTTATTAAAATAGTTTCAGTTGATTAATGCAGTCTATTAAGTTTGCTGAAACTCAGTTGAATGATTTAAAGAAGGTTTTCAGTATGAATAGTAAATCAATGCAACAGTTAAAAACAGAACACAAGATACGTAGGTTTTTTAAAGTGGTTCGGACACAAAATCCTACGTCCACTGTCCCGAAAGATCAGGAAGCTATTTATTATACTGAGATAGTCTCAGTCGGTTTGTATGCTGGACAAACACTGGTCTTGAGATTTATACTGAGCAATTCTCAGTTTACACGGTTATCAAACTTAGTGTTTGAAAAACTCTCCAACTGTGAAGGAGTCCTTTACAATAAGGATTAGTTCAAAGGTGAACTCCTTCGTCTAAGCTATGGATATATACTATTGAACTTAGATTAGAGGGATAGGGAACAAGGAAGTGGCTTCTAGAACGACGAACAACTAAATATAGCTTTGGGTTCGAGTATCGTCGTTTGGATACTAGAGGCTGTATGAAACAGTTAAGCTTGGTTCCCTAAGAGCTGGAATGAAGTCTTTCACCGGAGATAGATTCTTTGAACTTCTTGCGGAAGACTTAGGCTTTTTGAATTTTGCTCGTTTGAATGCTCTGTATGTTCTCTCGTGTTCTTCCCGTGAGCTTCAAATTTCGATTTATCCCTCTATTTATAGAGAAGAGATTAGGATAGATCCGTTGGAGACGACGATCCTTTGTCTCTCTCTTTTGGGTAGCTAACGGCTCTTTTGAAGTTTGGTGGCAGTGTCCTTTCCCTCATTTTCTGGAAAGTTGTTGACTTGCAGCTTTAGTAGATATAGGATACGTGGCTGTTTGTCATTGGCCGAGGTTCAGAAAGTGGTTGAGACAGAACAGACTTCAAGGAGATCTGAAGCTGACTTCTCTCTTCCTCGTATTTGACTCTGCTGAAAAGTGACTTCAAAGATTCGACGGTCGGAGGAGCATGCGGCCGTTCTTGAGTCCGATCTCGATTCGATAGCATGCTCCTGCTAAGTCGGTTCTACCGAAGATCAGCTCACGAAATACAGGTGAACTACTCTCGGTGAGTTCGGTTCCACCGACTTCTTTCAATATACTTTGCTCTGCTGAGTCCAGATGTCTGAGTCTTCTACTTACAGTGCTGAGGCGGATAATCTGCGAGTGCCCGAACCGGAGCGGAGGGTCTGGCGATGCGAAATCTCGGAGACAAAACAACTTACAACGTAATGGTTCACCAATCGGAATAGGGTTTTGGGATCTTCAAATCTTCACAAATTCATTCGAGCACAAGGCTACGGCGTATGACGGCATAGAAAAGACTGAATCATTTCCCACTTGTTTATCGACACTGCTGAGGATAGAATCATCACCCAACAATCTGCATCCTCAATGTCGTGGGCCATGAACTTGCATTTGCATATTTTGAGCACTTCCAAATTCGGTAGTGCGCACAAAGTCTTCAATAGCCTGGGTGATATTTCACATCCCCTCAGATTCAATTTTCTTAAAGCAGAAGGAAATCTGATGACCTTGACAAAATTGCTACCTTGACGCCACATATTGGACAAGCATTTTAGTGCTTCGAGTTTGTGGAGATGGCGAAGATCAACCTCATCGGATGTTAAGACAACACAAAATGTTCCCACATTTTTTATATTCGAGGTGCTTTCAAAGAAACCTCTAGTAATTAAATCACTTAAGTTCGCAGTGAAGATCGTTTGCAGCTTCTTCTGAACAAACTTTTTCTTTTACTGATCTTCAATATTAAAGTCTCTATTCTTCAACTTGAAATGTCTTAACTCAGGCATCTCCCATAATTCGGATAGCACATAATGCCCAACTAATCGAACAATCAAGGTCTGCAAATTCCTCAATCTCGATATTTCAG
Source organism: Lavandula angustifolia (assembly GCA_028984105.1). NCBI lineage: Eukaryota > Viridiplantae > Streptophyta > Magnoliopsida > Lamiales > Lamiaceae > Lavandula > Lavandula angustifolia. The sequence continues at coordinate 8,908,637 of CM054816.1, forward strand.
AAGGGAAATTTGAATTGCAAGAGATAGCTAAGTAGTGTAGATGGACAAGTTGGAACATCTCTGTTGGGAACATTGGGAATTAACACCTTGAGCAATTTTAATGCAAAAACAAAGGAGACAGAATCTGATGTGACATACGACTGTTGCATAGAGAATGGGTAAGCGACATGAACTCTACTGAAGCATGCATATCTCTCATGCGATACGATGTATGAGCACTCACTCGCCGCAGACTATGCAATGTCTCTTCTTGAACTCGTCAATTCTTAACATATAGAAACTTCTCCTCATAAGCTTTCTTCGTGCATAGATCCCTTAGAATATCATGCATGCCAATACTTTTTGGTTTGCCACTATATTTGTTTTCTATAACCAAAAATAGATTCCTTTACACAAGAGCTGATAGGCAATCATCTGCCTCTTCCTCCAAATTTTTCTTTCCATTGGATTTCAAAAATCCTTCAAATACCCAATGGATGAGTTTGGAGGCTTTGATCTCATGATCTTCAGGGAATGCTTCCACATACAGGAACCATGGTTTCAAATGATTTGGCAAGTGATTGTAATTTAAAGAGAGTATATTAGAGAACTATTTATTTGTTTCATCAATTGCTACACTCACATCATTTGATATATTCTTCCAAACATGTCTTGATTTTTCGGCTTTTGACAAGAGACCTCCAATCACATGGACAGCAAGAGGAAGCCCTCCACAATCATTCGCAATCTTTCTACCTATCTCTTGCAATACTATAGGACAATCTTCATCTCCAAACACTTCTTGTTGAAGTAGATTCCAACTTTCACGCTCCTTTAGCAGCTGCACCTGATGCTGCAGACTTTGTGAATCTACATAGTTCACCACTTCCGATTCCTTAGTCTTTAGCATGATTCGACTACCACTACTGTTGTACGGTAAGAACCTTCTTATATCATCCCAAAATTTGTTGTTCCACATATCATCTAAGACAATCAAATATTTTCTCTCACACAACTTTTGATACAAAAAATGTTTCAGATCATGCTCATTTTGTTTGACTAATTTATCACTTAGCTTTCCAACTACGCAACCAAGGAGGCCTAATAGAATTGCTCGGATATTGTAATATTGTGAAACAGTGATCCGAGCACGAGTTGTAAAATCAGAAACAATAAGTGAATCATTAATTTGGCTTGATGTGCAGCATCTCTAATTTGGCTCTCCAAACTTTCAAGAAGATGTTTTAGAGAAGTAGCTTTTTCGATAAAGGATTAGAGTTGTAGTTTGTTATGATCAAGAATCTAGTATGTTTGTTCAGGATCAAGAATCTGTTGTAGAATGGTGATGAGGGACTCAAGATTGTAAGCCATTTTTTTCTCTCACAAAACTGAAAACCTTGCGGCAATCAGGAAAATCAAAACCAATTTAGCTGCTGACTTTTCCATTGATGCATTTGATAGGCTGATAATATACAATTGTAACTTGCTATTATGTTAATCATGTATTTGTATTAGGATCTAATATTTAATTAGGACGGTTTGTCGAATGCTTAAGTTTGGTTACAACATTGAATTCTTAATTATGATGTTGAAATTTTAGAGTTAATATATTGCATATGGGAATTTGTATGCACATGACGACATTAACACCTAATTAAGTCTGGTGATGGTATATTTTAAATCTTGAAAGATAAATGGTTGGTTTCATCAACTAAAGTCTATGGTTTCCCACTTATATATAAAGTTACAAGTAACATATCGATCATAGACTAAGAATTTAATTCATCTGTTTAACAATCATAATCAATTAATAGCCTTAGTTCAAAAGAAGTCAACTGCCTGCTACACATAGCTTACATGATTTCTCTGTTCAAAATCTAGGGTTAGTTTGATGCTGGGAGCCAGACTAGTGGTCTTCATTCGCAAAACGGTACCCGATAACGTGAAACTTCACGTCATGGTGCTTCCTCCTCAAACATGCTCCACTTCATTTAAAAGCCTTCAAAATTCTCGAACCAAAATCTTTATTATTGTTATTGTCACAACACGAGTCAAACATTAGCTCTAATACCACCTCAAAATGTGACGAATAGGTTCTTGGAACCCAACCGAGACAATAACAAAGAATAGCAGAAAGAGAAAAAGAAAGAGACACATAGAATTTGAACATGGTTCGGTCAATCAACCTACAATACACTAATAAAGAGAATAATACAAAATGGGCCTCCGAAATATAATCCTAGATCCAAAAGCACATACCCACAAAAACATGGTCAATTAGTTCAACTAAGTAATCTCATAACATGTGGGTTATGATGCGTAGAAGCACACTTAAAACAATTAGAGAACCTATCTATTTATAGGTAAAATTAATGTGAAGCTTCATTAATTATCTGATGTGGAATAATACTCAATTTCCTTTAAGGATTAGAATTTGAGTCACATCATAACAACAATCATAATCAATTAATAGCCTTAGTTCACAAGAAGGCCTAAGGATTCTCTATCCCACAATTGGTGGACCACTTGGTGGCCCACCAATCACGCGGCGTCACGCGTGCATTGGTGGGTCACCTTTTTAACACTCAAATATTAATTTATTGACTTGGGGGGCCCACCAATGCACGTGTGGCACCGGGTGATTGGTGGGCCACCAAGTGGGCCACCAATTGTGGGATAGAAGATCCGGACTCCACAAGAAGCCAACTGCCTCCTACACATAGCTTACATGATTTATCTGTTCAAAATCTAGGGTTAGTTTGATGTTGGGAGCCGAGCTAGTGGTCTTCCTTCTCAAGACGGGTTTGTTTGATGCTTTGAGTGATACTCCCTTCCCGAGATCTTGACACGTGTGCCCAGTTTTTAATTGAGAGAACTTTCTCAAATTATTTTCTATCTGTTTTTTTTTTAACTTTTTTTTTTTAAGTTTTAGACTAACTGTAGTTAGTTCATATCTCCTCTCATTACATCCTTTACTCCAAAACATTACCATTACTAAGGAGTCTGGATCTTCTATCCCACAATTGGTGAACCACTTAGTGGTTCACCAATCACACGGTGTCACGCGTGCATTGATGGCTCCTCAAGTCAATAAATTAATATTTGAGTGTTAAAAAAGTGGCCTACCAATGCACGCGTGGCGCCGCGTGATTGGTGGGTCACCAAGTGGTCCACAATTCCAATTGTGGGATAAAGGATCCTTACCCATTACTAAGCCTCTCATCTCCGACTCTCCCCTCGACTCTTTCTCACATGTCTCTCAGCTCTCAGATCTTGCCTCTCTGTTGTTAGCATTGTTGTCAAACTCGCGAGTCAACACGTAGACTCGTCCGAGTTTACGAGTCGCGAGGCTCAAACGAGCCGGATCAGTGTAGGATCGCTTGCGTGATAGGATCGGGTGGGATCGCGAGTCCGCACGTGAGACTCGTGGGATCGTGCGTAGTCGGTACAGTCCAAAAGATCAATTTTTTTATTTTTTTTATTTTTTTTCAAATAAAAATATATTTATTATTTTTATATAAAAGCTGTAAAATGACTCTAAGTAGACTAAAAGTCATAAATCGCATTTTCAATCTTCATTCTTCGAAAAAGCTCAATCAATTGATTTGAGTACCCAATCAATTGTGACTTGACGACTTCATCTCTCGAAGAGATTCGATTACTGAAGAAAGGATATGTTTCAGAATGTATGGACCATATGTAATTTTAATTATTTTCTCAATCTGCCTCAAGATTCGAAATTTTTGACTTCTCGAAGTAATTTCTAGACTTTTTGAGGTTATTGTATGCTTAATTAATTTTTCTTATATGTTTCATGATTCGAATTTTGTTTGATTTCTAAAAATAATTTTCGAAAAGAAACTAGATGATGTAAGGCTGAAAAATGTGTTTTTATAGATATACTAAAAAAAATGAGAGAAGTCTGATTTCTTCCCTTACCAAATTTGATAGAGTCACTTTATAGTTTACAGTTTTTATTACTGGCAGGATACATGTTCAAGACATAAACCACACAATACACATGCTAATTCTATATTTAATTATTTATTGATATGACCAACGCCGAATGGAATAGCTTATTCGTTGATTGATGTTCTGTATTTTTTAGAGACTTAATGGTTTTTTAGATGTTGTTTATAGACATTATATCTTAAGTTTTTATCTGTTAATGTTAATTTAATTAAAATTTAATTTTTGGTAGGATCGTACGTTCCTACCACGATTCTACTATTCACGATCCTAGTAGGGCCCAACGATCCTACCTAGGATCTCGAGTTTGACAACCTTGGTTGTTAGATCTCAATTATTGGCAGCTACCTGCGGAGATGCGATACCACGGCAGCGAACGACACCCATTCTCTCTGTAGCAATAATCCCGGTAACCGGCGGCTCCGCCCCTCTCCATTGCCGTGTTTGGTCTGTCTGGTACCGGCAAATACAATGTCTTTGTAGAGGATCTTGATTTAGAAAACATTTTGTAGCGAGAGTTCTGTAAATATGTAAGTGTTGCTGCTTTTCTCCCCCCCCTTCAATTAAAATATATAAGTTCGATTATCCATCGTAGCAGTTAATTTGTTGAAGTCGATGACTTTTAATGCTAATTTTAGTGTAGTATATGCATGCACAGATCAGAGTATATACACATTCGATAATTCAAATTTCATTATAGAGCAATGTAATCAGGGGTGGATCCAAAACTTCGAGTTAGGGGGCGAGAATTTATTAGGGTACGAAAGGTGTTGTACAGGGGTTCGGGGGCGGAGCCCCCGAGAAATTTTTTTAGGGACGTTTGTTTCTATTTAGGTCTAACTATACTTACTATTTAGCGATATTTAGGGATATTATGTTATTCATCTAACTATCCCTTAAAATTTATATTATAACATCTTATTTTGATAGATCTACAAGTGATCGGGCAAATTCAAGAATTTATTCAATTGAGCAATAAGTATTGAAAAAAACACGAACATAATATATCAATTGCATAAAGTTATACCATATGTTAAAATATATAGATATCCGAACTCCAAGATTTAAACCTCCACTAAAATTGGTGTACTTAATATATAATTTTTAATATTTTTCATATCTAGTTGTCACATTCACACTAATTTTAGTTTTAACTTAAGGGTATAATGACATATTCTAAAATTTCGGAGGGGCAAACTCGAAAATCAAAATGGAATATATATATGTAAATTATAAAAAATAGAAAGCTAATCGTAGTAATACACGAAAGTTCGGGGGGTCGCGCCCACCTGCCCCCCTTTATATCCGCCCCTGAATGTAATATTCGTTCATTAATCATTAATTCGATATTCCAAAGATAAATTATAGATCAGATTAACATCCATTAATTAGTCCAATATTTCTAATTCTTTTTACAAATTACAGTAATATCTATTCATTTGTAAAAATATGGGGAAAAATTAAAAATAGGCAAGTTTTGCATCCAAAAATAGGCAAACCATGCCAAATATGCATGAAAGATGCATTTTTCACTTTTTTCTTTATTTTCATGTTTTTTTATCCACATCAAGATCCACGTGATATATATATTGCATAAATTTATATATTTTATATATAATGACAATGAATCTTAAACTATTATAATTTTTTACTAATTTGATATTATTTATAAAGAGCCTTAAGTTTCACCTATATTGAAATTAGTGTTAAAAATATATTTCCCATCTGATGCATATTTAGCATATAATACATATTTTTGCATTTAAGAGACAAAGTTTGCTTATTTTTACTCATTTCACCTAAAAATATTAGCCTTGCAGAGCAAATTATGCAAACCTATCATCTCTACCCAAAAGTTATTCCGCCACAAAGATAATATATACATCACTATTCTTCTTCTTAATTCCTTATTCTTCTTAATGATTCCGGTAATCGGCACATAATCTAGGAGCAGAGAAACGAGATCTAAGAGTGGAGATAAGTAGTGAGAGAAAATGGAGGGGAGAGAGTAATGTTTTGAAGTGAAGGAAGATGTGAGAGAGAGGAACTAACTAGAGTTAGTTTAAAACAAAAGAAAAAATGTAAAAGAAAATAAATGGAACATATTTTGAGGTGTGGCTCTCAATTAAATTTGTGTACATGTGTCGGAGAAGAAAGGCCACTGCTTTTCACGCATCAAACTAACCGTTCCTGGATAGTTCCACGCATGTGGGCGGCTGATTTTCAAAAACCACTTAATCGGGAAGAGATAACTAGCTGTAATCAACACCATTGCTATACATATTTATAATACATTATTATTATTAACATAGATTAACTCAACTCTTGGGCTATACATATTTATAATATTATCATTAACATAGTTTAACTTAACTCTCGCCAATTTAGGAATATAGAAATTGTATCAGAAAAATAAAAAGAAAATCCATTGTTACCTACTATATTAGAGCACATAAATTCACTAAGGATCATCTATCCTATTGTGTCCTATTCTATATCACATTAATAGAACGGTAGTATGTGCTTATTTTTCCTAAATTAACTTTCACTCATTTAGGATTAAGTAATTCAAATAGGGTATATAATTATAAAATGAAATACACATATCATCATTCCATTAATAGAACATAGAATGAGACAAAAAATAGGATAGAAAATTTAACCGAAATAAATTTGACAAAATTTATATTGACAAGTACTTAAAGTCTGCAGAAACATCCAACATCAACAAACTGAAAGTGTATGTTACAACCAAAAATAAAAAGCACGAAGAACAAGATAAGTAAAATGTCAAGATAACAACTTCAAGGGCATAATTTTAGCTGAAAGATGGATTGGGAATCTTGGTGAAACCACAGCATGAAACATGGATTCGGAATCTTGAATTTATGGAATTTTCTTACCTGATAGAACAGTAGAGACAAAAATGAAGTCGAATAGCTATTATTCAAAAACAAGAAACTAATGAAAGATATATGTTTGGGTAAAAGAATAAGAACTATATAGATTGCAAATGGAAACAACTGACATAGATTAGGAGTTGAGCATTTATACCTTTTAGCTTCTTCTAAGATATCCGAAGTTGTTGTCCACAATTTCCACACTCGGATTGCTCCTCCTGAATCTGTTTCAATGAGGCCACACTAGAAGGGCTGCATTTTTCCAACTCGATCAATTCGAGCGCTGTGATTTCTCCAATTCCGCTGGGGATCTCCTCCAGCCCACAACAATCTCGGATAACCAGACGCCGGAGTTTAGGCAAGTTGGTTTCATCGACTTTCCACCGCACTATACTCAAGCTTTCCAACAACAGAAACTGCAGCGACACCAACACATCTTCATCTCCTGCCTCCCACTCTTCATCTTCTGCTTGGTTTATGAAGTTGCATTTGCGTATTTTGAGAACTTCCAGATTCGGTAGTGCACAAAGAGTCGTCAAGAACATCCGAGATATTGAAACTCTGACCAGATTCAGTTTTCTTAAAGTACAAGGAAATCTGAGGACCTCCAGGAAACCCTGAGCTTCGGGTGACAAATCGGACGAGCATTTAAGTGTTTCGAGTTTGTGGAGATGGCGAAGGTCAACCTCACCAGACGGTGTTACACGATTAAGGATTCCTAGGTTCTTTAGATTGGGGATGCTTTCCATCCAACGGCTACTAATCAATTCGAATATGTTAGCTCCCGTGATCGTCTGCAGCTTATTGAGAACAAACTTCTCCATGTATCCCCCTTCAATCCAAATGTCTGTATTCTTGAACTTGAGATGCCTTAACTCAGACATTTCCCATATTTCAGGTGGCATATAACCCCGGCCTAGCCGAGCAATCAAGGTTTGCAAATACCGCAATCTTGATATTTCATAAGGCAAAGTTGAATCGCAGGAGAGAGATAGGTAGCGTAGATGGACCAACTGTAGTATCTCTTTTGGGAACTTTGGGAATTTCATTTCGAATACATCCAGCACCCTAAGCAAACTTAATGCAAAAAATATAGGAGACATAATCACATGTGACATAGGACCTGTACATAGGAAAGAACGGGCAAGTGACATAAAATCTGTCGAACCATACATATGTCCCAAGCCATATAATGCGTGGGCACTCACACGCCGTTGGCTATGTAATGTTACCTCCTCATGTTGCCATTTGTTCACATACAGAAACTTCTCTTCGCCAGCTTTCCTCAAACATAGATCCCTCAAAAGATCGTGCATGCCCACAATTTTTGGTTGTCCATTAGACTTGTTTTTTGCAACCAAAAGTAGATTTCGTTCAATGAGACCCTTTAGGTAATCTTGTGCCTCTTCCTCCAAACTTTTATCTCCATTGGATTTCAAAATCCTTCAGATACCCATAAATGTATGAGTTTTGAGGTTTTAATCTCATAATCTTCGGGGAATGCTCCCATATGCAAGAAACATGGTTTCAAGTGACTTGGTAAATGATTGTAACTTAAAGAAAGAATATTAGAGAACTCCTTATCTGATTCTTCAATTGATGCCCTCACGTCGTTTGAAATACTCTCCCAAACACCTTCTGATCTATCGGACTTAGACAACAACCCTGCAATCACATGGATGGCAAGAGGAAGCCCCCCGCAATGACTTGCAATCTTTCTAGCCATCCCTTGTAATGCAACGGGACAATTTTCATGACCAAACACTTCTTGATGAAGTAGATTACAACTCTTAGACTCATTTAGCAATTGCATCTCATGTTGCGGACTCGCTGAGTCTGCATATTTCGCAACATCAGATTCCCTAGTGGTTAACACAATGTGACTCCCATTATTGGTGTCTGGGAAGCACCTCCTAATATCATCCCAAGAGTTGGTACCCCACATATCATCTAATACAATCAAATATCTTTTTTCGTACAACCTTTGGTATAAAAAAAGTTCCAATTCCTCGTTCTTCTTTTCAATAAGTTTATCACTTAGCTTTCCAATTATGCAACTAAGAAGGCCTAACAGAATTGCTCGGACATTATAGTCTTGTGAAATAGTGATCCAACCACAACTTGGAAAATGAGAAACAATGAGTGGATCATTATAAAGGTTTCGAGCAAGAGTGGTTGTAACAATCCGACGAGAATCTGCCGGATTATTAAACATAATTGATAAATTGGGAAGAGAGATTGAGAGAGTAGAAACTTATAGACGAATAATATGATTGAGGAGAGAGAGAAATTAGATTAAAGAGAGAGAGAAAGGAGAGATAATTGAAGTAGAGAGATTGGAGAGAGAGAGAGTAAGAGATCGTGAGTTAGAGAGAGGAAGAATTGAGAATTGATTTCTTTGATTAATTGATTGATCCTAACCTTATGCAAACGTGTCTTTTATAGGCTACACATATTTAAATATAGAACATAATAATTAAGGAAAATATAATAATTAAAGAAATAGATCCACGCTTTCCCCGTAGCCCGAAAACATTCCTATCCAATGCCGATTTTATTTCTCGTAGATATCATTTCCTTTTCATACTGGTTCCTTCCGAACGGGGTGTGACAGTACTCCCTCTTTACGGAGTCTTGTCCCCCAAGACTCGGATCTTGGACGATGGAAGGAGTGTATTGCCTTCCAAAATGATTCACTCATGTTCTTTGGCGGTTGGGGGAAATGTTGGCGGTAGAAGCCAGGGCGGTGGCAGCGTTACAACGATTGTAGGCTAGCCGGTGGACTTGGGAGGCCGGCGGAGGCACGGTTGAGACCGGAACAACGGCCGGAGTTGTTGAAACGAGAGTGGGCTGTCGGGTGGAAGCGAGATCGGCGCGGCGACGACGGTGGTGTTGAAACCGAAACCACGGCGAGTGCGGTTGAAACCGGGGCATCGCCGGAGATGGAGTTGAGACGGCCGCCGAAGTTGAAACCGGTGGAGGCGCGGTTGCCGGTGGAGCAGCAAGAGGGACGGCTGCCGGAATTGGGACCGGAGTTGCGGCGGGCGACGTAGGCGGCCGGCCCCGGGGTTTTAACAGGAGCGGTGCACGGAGATCGACGTATCTTCGATCTACTAAGAATATACTCACGGCATGCTTTATATAACTCATCGGTTGAAACGAGCATTTTCACGCTCGATTTCCGCCATCATCAATTGTTGTTCCGCCATCGGTTGACGGAATTCTCTTCGGCTTATGTCGGATTAGCCCATAGTCGCAGGAGAGGCTGCTTCCGATACCACTAGTAACAATCCGACGAGAATGCTCGGATTATTAAACATAATTGATAAATTGGGAAGAGAGATTGAGAGAGTAGAAACTTATAGACGAATAATATGATTGAGGAGAGAGAGAAATTAGATTAAAGAGAGAGAGAAAGGAGAGATAATTGAAGTAGAGAGATTGGAGAGAGAGAGAGAGTAAGAGATCGTGAGTTAGAGAGAGGAAGAATTGAGAATTGATTTCTTTGATTAATTGATTGATCCTAACCTTATGTAAATGTGTCTTTTATAGGCTACACATATTTAAATATAGAACATAATAATTAAGGAAAATATAATAATTAAAGAAATAGATCCACGCTTTCCCCGTAGCCCGAAAACATTCCTATCCAATGCCGATTTTATTTATCGTAGATATCATTTCCTTTTCATACTCGTTCCTTCCAGAACGGGGTGTGACAGTGGTCTTACCAATTCCTCCCATACCAACGATGGGGATGATCCGAAGCCTACTTTGACTTCCGTCAATTGATCCTTCAACTTCATCAAATCTTCATCGAGTCCCACCATGATACTCTTTGAACTCGGATCGGGGGAGAAAGAAGCACCTGTAGAGGCACCACCAATTGAAACTTCCTTCCCATCCATGAGTTTCACCACTTGCTCCATTGCAGAGTCAAGCTCTTGCTCTACTTGTTGTAGATCTGGTGTTGAGAAATTATACTTTGCACGTCCTGGCCTCGAAAGAATTTGGTACGCCATATGAGATTCAATGATATCTTCTGCTTTGTGGGCTGCATCTCTGATTTGGCTCTCCAAATGTTCAATCTTGGGGCCTGAATATTTTTCAAGAACCTGTTTTAGAGAAGTAACTTTGTAGAGAAGGGATTGGAGTTGTGGTTTGTTATGATCAAGAATCCAGTATGTTTGTTCAGGATCAAGAATTTGTTGTACAAGGGTGATCAGGGACTCAAGATTGTAAGCCATTTTTTTGTCGATCTCTTTTCACGGAAAAAAAAATGAAAAACCTTGTAGCAAACATGAAGAATAGTCCAACCTATAACAATTTAGCTTCAGTTGACTTTTTAATATCAACCTTTGACAGGCTGTTAACGCTGTACAGAAAATAAAAAATTATAACTTGCTAATATATTATCCATGTACATATAGTTCTCTATGATGATTAATTAAGAAGGTTTATTTTGACAATATTTGCAGGATTTAAAATGTTTTGTATAACTCACTAATGATGATCCTGACAAAGCGCAAATCGCTTATTGTTTTTTTTTTTTCAAAATCTATGGCAGACTGACGTGTGTAAGCACACGGCATTACTTAACATCTAACTTCTAAGTCAGATGGTTATATTTTTAAAATCTTAAGAAGTTGATGGATGGTTTCATGAAATATATATTTTGTTGCAGGAGTCCTCCAACTTCTATTATTGCTTCATTGATCCTCGATTCCGAAGGAAATTGTTCAGAATCTCTAGGCTCTAAGGAGTAAGGTCTCGATTAAACCATAAAATAAAAACATTTGTAAAATTATGACTTAATATAAAGCTACAAATAACCACATAAATAAATAAAAGCTATAGTGTTAATGTCTTCGATTTTCTAGTACTCCTCGAAATCTATGTCGATATCCTAAAGACATCGATATTTGATCATAGACAATTAACTCCACGGACTATGCCTCCCAAGAGAACAAGATATATTTAATGAATATTGAAAGTATTGACTTTGGGAATATTTGGAATTAGGTTGAGTTGGATTAAATTTATAAAAGTTATGAAACTTATTAGGCCTAATCTCAGACTGAACGGTTTAACAATGAGCTGTGGGTTACCAAACCTGATATAAATCTAAAATGCGCATGGGAATTATGCTTCTCAATCATCATCTCATCTACTTACTACGTTGACTATAGATTTGGACACTTGCAATACACAATAGTTATAAATTACAGAAATAAGAGCAATATGTCACTTATGGTTAGCCTAGGTGGTTGAACTCTCATGTGTGGTTTGCAGCACAAGGAGCGGATTATTACCGAATGCGCACCGAAGGTAGCGGCTGTGGGTTCCACGTATCAAAAAAAATAAAATAATAAGAGCAATATCTTCTTCAATATGACCCTTAATAATTGATACAATCATAATATTGAAGCCATTATTCAAATTAGCATCTTAATTGTTGAAATAATCAATCCCAAATTGCAAACTAAAATCATTAATGTTTTTTAATACTTCATTTGTCCCGCTATTAGAGTTCACATCCTTTTCGGTACGGAAATTAAGTAAATAGATAATAAAGTAGGGATATTAGCCTGTAAATACACCATCTTTGGTCCGAATTTGATTTTGCACATGACATTAAAAACGCTCCTCAAAATACACCACTTTTAAAATCTGTTCAATTTGCACATCGGCGAAATTTCCGGCAATATCGAAGCTGACCTGTCGGACGACGTGGCACATGGTTGCTGACGGGGAAGAATAACTATGACACATATGAAATTATAAAGGATTGATTAGCTAATTAATACACGAAGTTTGCTATCTTTTGATTTTGCACATGACTTAAAAAACTTTTGTTTGCTTTTGCAGTGGACGAAATAGTTCGCCAAGTTGCCATGTTTCAAGTAAATTCTCTCTCCTATTTTATTTCTTTTAAAATTAATTTACAATTTCTTTGGTCTTTTCGTCTTCTAATAGTAAGACTAGATAGATAGTCCATGGCTTCATTACGAATTTTCTATCCTACAATTTCCTATTTCACTAGAATCCCACTAGTGTTTACTACCATTTTAAATTTAAATTAAAAATACATAGATCGTTAGAAACGGCCGTGAAACACTAAAATTGTAAAACAACAAATCTGTAGGAATGGGCTATAAGCTAGACTCATAATAGTTATTGGACCTAACATATTTTACAGCTCTAAATTAGACGTACAATAGTTATTTAATGTTTAGTTAAAAATCAATAATCAACAACTATGGTTAACACTTAACATTTAGATATTCTTTTTGCCATTTTGCAGGTGAAGTCTCTAAGACATCGAAATCAAATTATGTGGTAATTGGTAAGTACACTTCAAAATATGCAATTTCTAGAGTAGGAAATATTCACTCTTTCCGTCCCGCTTGACTTGTCTCACTTTCCTTTTTGGGTTATCTCATTTGACTTGTCTCATTTTCTAAAAAGGAAAATGATTACTACATCAACTCCTACTTTTTCTTTGGAGGACTCATTCTCCTACACACAATCAACTATTTTTTTTAATTTTCGTGCCAAAAAGATATGAGACAAGTCAAGTGGGACATATAGAGTATTAATTATAAATAAATAAATAGGAATGTAAATATTTGTCTAGTGCACTTACGAAAATCTATGAGACAAAATAACAATGATATTGAATAGAAGCAATTAATTGTGGTTATTAATTTCGGTCATTTTTGGAGGTGCGGTGACACTTACTATTGTTATATTCTTCATGAAGAGGATCAAAATTCGTGTGCAAGCACATGGATTTAATCGTCTCCCAACGACTCATGGAAAATAATGCAAATTAATTTGTATATATTCACTGCCAACCTCGTAATCCATAAAATATTTTGTTGGGTAAATTTATAATTTGGTTACTATGTAAATATATAACGAATTTACATTTTACAAGTATCAAACTACAGTTAAACCTCGATAAAGTAATAACCTTATAATTGAGAAAAAAATATTCATTTAACGAGGTTGTTACTTTATTGAACATTATTTTAGTACATTGACCCATATCGGGACCGGAAGAAATTATTATTTTAACGAGATTAATATTTTATCGAATATTACTTTATCGAGGTTTAACTGTATAGGTTATCAAGCATGCACTTTTCGGCGACTGAAGATGCATAAAATTTATAGCCATCGGACAAATGTTAGTATAAATCTAACTCCCAACTCGAAAAGCTATGTATAATGTATAAATACGTTAAGGAATGACCGTTGGTATAATAAATTGTTTAGTCAAAATTCACATGTTTAAATTTTAAATTTTATGTCGAATCTATTACATATGATTAGTCTAGTGTAATTTACAGTTTTTATTTAGTTTTAGATTCATATTTATTTATTCAATAACATTCAGAAGCATATGTGAATTATCCTTGCTCTAAAGAAGAGAAATTTTGAAGAGTTGGACAAAATAAAAATAAAAAAATTACTAGCAATTGCGCACGTGACTTCTCACACGCACAAAAAAAAAATCTGACGTGTAAAGATTCACTTTACTAATATCTTACTCCCTCCGTTCCGCCCGACATGGCTTCTTTCCTCTTTTTTCTTGTCCCACTTGACTTGGCCACTAACTAAAATAATACTCTAATAAATTCTAATGGGTCCCACCACTTTATACCACTTTACACACAACTACCCACTTTCTTAATAATCGTGCCCAACGCCTATTAGGCCATGTCGGGCGGGACGGAGGGAGTATATAATACTAAAGGACTAGCCGAGAATCCCTATTCATCTAGTCACAATCGTATCCCCTCCCCTCACAGAAACCCTGTTCCTTCTGTCACCATCGTATGCCTCGTATTTTCGGTTGCGTGTTTTATCCGCGAATTTCCATTTTCCTTCTCGGTGCTCACTCAGCCGCGGAATTAACTGCTTACTCACTGTTCCTTGGCGCGCCTCGCGCGTGGGCATACGCCGTTGCGGCTTCTCGAGGCGAAACCGACGCGCTTGCTTCGGTTGCGTGGATTTTTTAATTTTGTGTTTTAGATGGCCGCTCGTTGTTCGCACCCACCATTCACTTTCGATGGCTTCTGCGATAGGGTTTGCAATCGCAGAGTACGGTCCTTTGCCCGGGTCTTACGGGTTCTGCTACATGACCATACTTTCTGCATGTATCTGCGTTGCCCTGTCCTTTGTGGTGGTTGTCCATCTCCATAACTTTTGCACTGTTGAAATCATGACTTCAGAACAGGGCGGTTGAAATTATCTTCATCTTCAGCTTATGTCATATATATGCTTTTTTTATGCGCTTATTCGGTTGCGTCCTACCGAAACGTTTCAGAGTCGTGTTCGTTTACTTCATTTTCATATATCTTGCTTTCAAGTATTGTTGATTGTTGATTTCCCTACGAGATTCAATATTTTGTCTGAGAATTCTTAAAAGTTCTATTCTGTTTATTGTAGATTTGCAATCTGCAATGGCAACGCGGTGGTGTTTGCTGCGCGATTTACATGCCAAATAAATCCACTGGCCTTAAGCTTCGATTGGTCCATCTGTATGAATCTCTATCATTTAATAAGAAGGATGTACAATATCTGGATACAAGGTTTTAAAAAGCGTAAACGGGTTTCGAGGCGTTTTTTCATGGTTTTACGAGGCGTAAGCCTCGAAACGGAACGAGGCGTAAAATTGAGGCGTAAATTTAATTTTTTCCCCATAATAAATATATAATAACACATAAGTCAAAAGTACTCTCAAATTCAAAATACATGGGATTCAATATTCTCCACAACTAGGATTTTAACTTTTTACAGAAATACATGAGAATTTGTGGCCAAAATGTCTTTTATGGAAGACAAATACAATGAATCTTACTAGCTCATCTAACCTCTTCGTTTTATTAAGTTAAATAATTAATTATACCCAGTTATCTAATAAAACTTCAGGCAACTAATCACATAAAGAAATGTCTAATTTAATATAACCTCTTCGTTCTAAGAAGCGACACTAATATTAATTTCAATTCACACTATTTTCTACTCAATTTTGATTCTAATCTAAATATTTTGGGTTGGGCTGACTGAAAATCTAATTAATGTAATTAGGTTTAAGCTCAATTATAGTAATTTCATAAGAATTTGAATTCTGGCCCGATAAAAAAAGGGACCGCCTCAATGAAAAACGTCTCAAAGGCGGGCCTCGAGGCGCCTCGCCCGGAACGAGGCGCTCGAGATGAAACGTATGGTCTGAGGCGTACGCCTCGGCGTTTCTTTGCCGTTTTGATTCGAGGCGCGCCTCGAGGCGGGCCTCAATTGGGTTTTTTAAAACCTTGCAGTGTGGCACGATGCGAGGGTATGTCTTGGCTCATGTCATCTCAGCTCATCTAATTTGATCTATTTGTTTGTTCTGGCTGTGCTTTACTTGATTTTTTCTGAAGTTTGGGTGTTTGTGGGTTCGTGTATTTTAGGAAGATCGTATTCATGCGGCTATTCCAAAAAACAGCATACATGTATTTAGGGATGAGTTGGAGGTAGGGCAGATTTATGGCTTGAAGGATTTCAGAATTGCTGTCAAGGTGGAAAGTATAGGGTCACGACGTGTAAGTTCAAGCTCGTTATTTATGAGACCACTCAGGTGCGTCGGCTTGTTGTTCCGGAATTTCCAAAGAGGCGATTCTGGTTTCAGTCTTATGATAATTTGCTTGAATTGGAAGATGTGGACTCGCTTGCGTTAGTCGGTGTGTTTTTTCCCTTTTTGTGCTTATACTTGTTTGCTTTAGTTGTTGTCTATGTTATTCACACTCTATTTTGTACTTGTATATGTATGGGATTGTAGATGTTATTGGTGTGCTGGTAGAAGTTGGTGATTTACTGCCTCAGACGACGAGCAGTGGAGCTGAAAAAAAAAAGATTGATATTTTGCTTCAGGATATTGAGTATGAGTATTCTTTTTGCCTAGGGTTGATGTATGTGTTGTTCTTATTGCCTTCCGATTTTTTTTGTCCTTGCAGAGGCAGGAAATTGCCCTGTACTTTCTGGATGATTTTGCAGCTTATTTTCAGAATGAGTTTGTTAAGCAGGTTCTCGAGCCGGTGGTTGTCATTGTGCAGTTTTGTAAGCCGAATATTTATCTCGGTATGTCTGGAATTCTATGAAGCAGTCGTCTATCCTTGAAAAGAATGTTGTGATTTTAGAGATACGTATTTTATCTTTTTTTTCTTTCTGTATAGCTTCCAGAAAAGTTAGTAATGTTTTGCATGCCACGAAGTTGTTTTTGAATAGTTCGGATTTTATGGAGGTGGATGACTTTCGTATGAGGTTTTCTTCTGCTCCTAATTTCTTTTTATCTGGGTGTTGCTACTGCTATTTGGTGTTGCTACTGCTGTTTCTGTTGCTGTTTCGCAAGGTCCATTATATTTTCTGACTCTTTGTTTAGGTATGTGGCCAAGTTTGGTGTTGCTGCTGCGGTTTTTGTTGGTGTCTCCCAAGGAGCACCGCGTTCTTCTACTGATCAATATGTTGAGGGTGTCAGTGTCAGGAAGTCAGTTATTCAGTTGTTTGATGATGATGGGGTCTGTTATGTGTTTTGGCTGTTTTCAGTAGTTATTTGTTTTTTGGTTTCTCTTTTCATCATGCCCCATTTTCTTTTGCTGATTTATAGGGTCAGTATTGTTGGATTAGTGCTTTAATACATTCTGTGGATTTTAGAAATGGTTGGAATTATATTTCGTGCTCCAAATGTCGGAGGAAGCTTGAGGAATTGGATGCTCGTTTTTTTTGCCAGAAGTGTAATTCTATAGGTGTTTCTCCTGTGTTGCGGTAATTTGTCTATCAATCTATTTTATTTTCATTTATTTTTATTCTCCTTGGATGATCAATTTAGACTCGTACGTTGTTTTGGTGTAGGTACCGTTTGAAGATTCGTGTTAGGGATGATACTGGTGATATTATTTTCATGCTTTGGGACCGAGAGTGTGTGGAGCTAATTGGAAAGACTGTGTACGATTTGAAGAATGAACTGGTATATTATGTTTATCTTTTTTACTTTATAGATGTTTTATTCATTGTTGCTTTCTGAGTTATTGTTTTAAATTATTTTTGGCAGGAGGATGATAGCTTGTGTGCTGACACAATTCAGCGTTTACTTTTGAATCGTGAGTTTTTGTTTCGTATTCTGTTAAGGAATGAACAGGGTTACAACTTCAGTGGGGCGTATACCGTTACTAAAGTATGTGGTGTTCAGGGACCTCTTCCAGATTCTGTTGAGAGTCAGGTATTGCTATATCTCTTCAAATTTTTCTTGGATTTGGTATATTTGTTGTCTTGTTTATTATTATTATTTTGTTTTGGGGTTTAGGAGTCGAATTCGGTTGTAAGGCTCTCTGAGAATCTGGTGGGTGATTCTATTAAAGATGTAAGTGGTACTCCAGTTAGTTCGCGTTCCGGTTTACCTCTGGTAGTTGTTGGTGTGCCTGATGTTGGATCAGGTCTTACTAAAACTACGGTAAGTGTATTGCAAGTTCATTGGGGGGAGATTTGGGTTCCAGATCTGGTTTATGTGATGAGTGTGGCATTAATGTGTTTTTGTCTGTTTGAGCAGTCAGGTGCTGATGTGTCGGATGCTGGGTGCCCTCTTATTGAAATGCCTGTTGATGTCGGTAATGTTCAAGATGGTGGGTCTGTCTCTCGTTCTGGTGTGTTGGATGTTCGTTCGGGTAATGTGTTGTTGGGTGGCGGTGTTAGAAAGTGTTTGGAAGATGACTTTGATAGGAATCAAGGTTCGACGAAGAAGCGGTCATATAATAGGAAGGATAGAAAATAGTTGTGCGTGATATTCTGTTTAATTTTTGTAATGTACCGTGTACTTTGCTTTTTTTTTTTTTTCCTTCTGTGCTGACTTATTTTTTGAAGATGGTATGAAATGGTAAGAGATCAAACGTTATGAAATCTTTTAATAGTTAATGCATGGTCTCATTGTGGACGAATTCTTTTCCGACTTTGAATGTCATGGGAACATTTTATTTTTATCTGCCTTTGTCCTTCCATAGGGATTTAGAATACCATAGCGTAATTGTCAGTCTTTTTTGATTATATTCGTAGAACTGTAAATATTTTTTTTCTAACAAACTTAATTAATCCAAAAAGGATTATGTTGTATTTGGTACTCTGTTTGTTTTGTAGTATTTAGTATTGCAGTATTGTATGATGAATTTATTATATAGGTTCTTTAAAACGGAAAATTCTATCAGGGACCGGGTCCATTGCTTAAACTATGGACCCTGTGGTCGTTAACCTGCCACATCATACCTCTCTTCTGTAAATTCCTCTGCATTCGGAGACTGCAGCAATCAGCTTTAAAGAAACAAAAATTCGCAGCCAAGGTCCATAGTTTAAGCTATGTATAATAGGATGCTTCCGACTATGGAGCGAGTATAATAGGATACTTCCGACTATTGAAATCAATTTTTTTTTCTGATAGATTGTTTGGTTTCAAAAACCGACAATGTTTTACATTTTTTTATTCTATTATAAATTATAAATATAAAAATTATTTTAAAAATTTGAATTACATGGCTATCAAATGTTATTCTTTTTTTGTTTAGGGTTAAAGTAGCATTCGTTTCTTTTACATGCTTCTAAT
Source organism: Lavandula angustifolia (assembly GCA_028984105.1). Classification (NCBI taxonomy): domain Eukaryota; kingdom Viridiplantae; phylum Streptophyta; class Magnoliopsida; order Lamiales; family Lamiaceae; genus Lavandula; species Lavandula angustifolia. Next base: position 8,928,119 of record CM054816.1, read on the forward strand.
TATTTGTGATGTATATAATTTTAAAAGTATGATCAATTTAGAAATATACATGCTCTTTAATTATTGTTGATCAGATCATGAATAATCTAGATGGAGCAAGCGTATTAATTATCATACATTGATATTATGATATTAAATGCTTTATTTTTTTAATTTTTTGGTGCCACTCTTTACAGTTATAAATATTCAGTGGAAGATTTTTGTTATTGTATTTAATGAACAAAAAGTTGTTTAATGAACTAAAAGTTATTCTCTGTGCATTCTGTTAATTTTAAATGATGTACTTCAATCAGTTCCTTGTCAAACTATATATATATATATATATATATATATAATGATTATGTAATCTTAATTTGACAACTTTCTCTCATTTGTGTCAAAATCAGTTTGTTACAGGTATGACAGTAGAATAGCTGCTGTGTTAATTAAATTTATATATTTTAAATAATGAAAATGCCTATTTTTGATTTATAACTCTGAGCACGTTAATAGGTGTTTTTTCAAGAAGTCTTTTTTTTTTCAAATGTAATCTAAAGATGGTTTATGTAAATAAGGTCAATATGGGATGGTCCTCCTACTTTTTGTCTCTTAACAATTTCTATTATCCAGGAAATACAAAGGCAGTTTGAACTATCTTACTCACGCAACCGAAAATACGAGGCATACGATGGTGACAGAAGGAACAGGGTTATTATCCACGGTTATTATTTTAATATAAATATTGAATATGTTAGTGTGGCATTTATATACACTGAAATGCCAGCTAGGGTGGCATTTAATAACCGTGGCATTTACATGGAACGAAAACTAATCAGTAATTACCGTTTAATTTAATCAACGATTCGTTTATATCGAACGAAACCCTAATCAGTGTGACATTTAATAAGCTGTGGCGGGTTATATATATCGACGAGACCCTAATAAACGGGGCATTTATTAATCAGAGTTCCATATATATATCGAACTGATCTTATTTATTTTTTTACGTAATTAATTCAGCTCTAAATTGTTCATATTGGTTGGTATTGAAAGAAGTTAATATAGATAGACCAAACGCTTCCTATTTCACAGCCGTCGTTTCAACTCTTCATCATTTCGTTTGAATTTTTCGAGATGCAACCTGTAACCTCAACTTAATTCTCTGTCAGTTTGCAATTTAATCGTGTCTTCACTTAAAAAAACAAGTTATATATTTTATTATTATTATTATTATTATTATTATATTATTTAATCGTGTCTTCACTTAAAGATTGATACAAATTAATGATATTGTAAGATGCCTTTTCCCAACATCTAAATTCTAATTCTGTCGTTGATTAATTCAAAGTTGATTGGTTCTCGTTCTATAAAAGAGGCTTCTTGTTGCATTTATACAGAAACATGGATGAAAGGAAATACTTCAAGATTAATTAAAACTTAAAGATGGAAGGACATACTTAAAGGTGTTTAATTTTATATATGGATACGAATGAGTGGTCGCAATTGTTCTAAATAAGTATTTGCTCAAAGAGATGGACAACTTGTTAAGGTGTATCATGTTGCTTGTTTCAAGAGTTTACTTTGTTTATGGTGTTTCTTCATTGAACTTTTGAGGCGAGTTAGATGCAAATTGTTCTTACGGTGACCGTTTTATTAAATGGAAAATAACCATCCAATTGTTTTTTTCTCCAAAAGTCGTTAAACGGCTAAAGATGCTCTTTCGCAGCTCATTGGAGTGCTTGTACAGACGATTATGGCATTCTGAAGACGTTTGTTTCTCATTATGATTTAATCTAGATGTTTTTTAATACAAATAAATCTTAATCCTCTATTTCCCACCTATGGTTTATAATGTAAATATGAGAATGTTGGCATGTTGTATTTATGTAGCACTAATTATTGAGTATTTCTGTTTATGTCGTTTGAAATTCTCAAATAACAAGTTGATTTTTAACGTTAATACCAAAAATTACGTGTTTATCCTTAAAATTATTTTTTTTCCAACTTTAAGCAGGAGCAAATAAGAAGTGTTTATAATAAGTGTTTGCAAATGCCTCTAAATTTAATGGATATATTTATTACTGTATTGTCTAGCTCACATGGCATTCTGAAGACGTTTGTTTCTCATTATGATTTAATTTAGATGTCTTTTTAAATACAAATAAATCTTAATCCTCTATTTCCCACCTATGGTTTATAATCTAAATATGACAATGTTGGCATGTTGTATTTATGTAGCACTAATTATTCAGTATTTCTGTTTGTGTTGTTTGAAATTCTCAAATAACTTTAAGTTGATTTTTAATCTTAATACCAAAAATTATGTGTTTATCCTTAAAATTATTTTTTTGCCAACTTTAAGCAGAAGCGAGTAAGAAGTGGCCTAACAATATCCTAAAAAATTCTGTTATACAACATTCAAAACAATATTTATAGTGTATAGAATCCTATGTAAAACTTATACAAGCATGTACTGTCAATACGCATCTTATATCTTTTTATTCTAAATAGTGACAATGCAAAATAAAATATTTCATATTCCAAGACGACGAATTTTTTTTTTTGTGACATTACTAAAAGGCAAATTGGCGAAAATGGTCCCCAATGTTTGACGGTTTGGACGAATTGGTCCCTAATGTTTAATTTTTAGTTTATTGGTCCCCAATGTTTGCAACTTTGAATAAATTGATCCTTCCGTTAAATTTTTCGTCAGTTGACCGTTAGTCAACGATATTTTCAAAATAATAATAAAATAATACGAGGGCATAATAGGAATACAAAATATTGAGGACCAATTTATCCAATATTTTCCTATTACATATCACTATTTTTTTCGTATCACTATTGATTTGTCCTATTACGTATCACTATTTTTTTTTGAATGATTTATTTATTATGTCTTTTTTTAGACAATTCAACATTCATAGCCGTGCAAGGTGCAGCACTAGTCAGATCATAAATTTAGACTAGTATATGTAATTGCGCACGTGACTTCTCACACACAAAAATATATTTTCTGTTTGATTGTAATACAGATATAAGTATATTTATCTAATACTCACTGCCTGTTATTCTTATTTTAAATTTTTTTTCATGCTATTCTGTTATTTTTATTTTTATATAGAAAAGAAAAATAACTTGTGAAATACAATTATTCTAAACAGTGAACCTACTACTTTCACCCACTCTTTATCTACTTCCCGTAAATTACATGTCGAACACAGGTACGACAAGAATAATGAAATGAATGAATATTATTTAATACTTACATCTGCTTCTATTATGACTACGAAAAATCGAAATCGGCTACTCTTATATTACAAAATCAACCTAGATCATTTTTTTAGATTTTGAGCATTGATATCTGATAGTAACAATTCACAAGAAAATCTGAAACCTTGCAGCTGCAAATTTGTCGAAATGGTGAAAAATCAAATTGTTATCTTTTAATGATTATCTTTTTCTTCGATTATGATAACTCAAAAAACTAAAATTAACATGTTAATATAATATAAATTATACTAGTTGACACAGACTAGGCAAAATTTACCTTTAAAAAATTTCTTAAATTACCCACCAAGATAATATTTTCTCTTACATGATATAAAGTCAATATATAGAAAAGTTAAGGAAATATATATGGTGAGACAGCTGATTATGTAACTATTCACCTTTTCCAATGCTAAAATGGTTCAGCCGAGAGCTACGGTTAGGGTTTTAGCAATCCTAATTTTCTAGGGGTTAGGGTTTATCAAGAAGCCCTATTACCAATTTGACTTGCCTCCATTTCCGTGATGGAAGAATTCGACGAAGATGACTTCAGCGACCTCTATGCTGACGTCGAGGTACAGGCGAGCTCGGCACTCAGCGCTATTCAGCGGTCAACAAAATTGCCGCCGAGTGTTGTCGCAAATTCCACCCGAGGGGAGAAGAAGGAGGCGGACGGGTTCAGTGGAGCTCAGTTTGACGGAGGAAATCGCAAACTTGACGAGTGTGATGCCGCTTGCCAGATGGCTGTTGAGGGGAAGGGCGGCGGCTGCGATGGTGGTTTGAGAAATTTGCCTGTAGATAATGATAATGGTGTTGGATGTGGAAGCGAAAGCGAGAGTGAGAGAGAGAATGAGGCCAGTTTGTATAGTGATAGTGATGATGGAAATGAGCGAAAATTCGACGAGAATTGTGAAAGCGAGAAATATGATGATCGTGAAAGTGATGTTGAGCTTGGTGAAATTTCTGGGAAGGAGAAGAGTTTGAACGGGGATGGTTTCACCCAGAGCGAGGTTGTTTTGCATATCTCTGTTGCTTGTTTCAATTTTAGTTGTTATGTGGTTATGTTTGTTTGTATGGATGGGTTTAAGTTGGAATTAATGCTTATAATTATTGCAGGAGACTGAGAAGTAATAAAAATTGATTGCCTCTTTTATTCTTATATGTTTGATTGTCTTCTACATATCATCTCTTGTTTGTTTATGCTTCTTGGCTGGATTTAAATTGGTTTTAGTGTGGTTACCAATTATGTTTTCGTTTTGAAGACTGTTGTTGGTAAAGTTTCAAACTAGCTTCACCTTTTCTACGTCATACTTAGAGTTCAGTGCATGGATTTCAATTGCATATTTTGCAGTATAATTCGTTGAATTCTCAGAAGAAGAGAGTTGATGAAAGGCCACAAGAAGTGCGCAGAACATTCAAGAAAGGGGATGCCGATGACAGAGATCCCTTCTTTAGTAGAGCTTGTGAGGATAACCAGCCTAACTATGGACGAAAACATGGAAGGTCTTCCCTTCAACCAGTTTCACTAATGCTGCTGTTTCATTACTAGTATATTATAAATATTTGATGTAATAATCGCTCTAGAGACCTTTCTAAATAATAATGAGAATCAACAATAGGTACAACTCATTTTATCATTTTGTGTGAAATACACAATCAAGCCATAACACTTGGTTTAAATTCTTTTATCTGGTTATCACCGCTTGGCTAATGCTGTCACAATGAAGAGATGAATAGATTGTGAAAGGAAGGAAACATCTTTAAGACTGAAATATTTAGAGGGGTGAATTGGATTGTGCATTGTACTGATTATTTTTTGGTACAGAATCATATGGGGAACACTTGTTTTGTTTTGATAGATCTATCTTAGATTCATGTTTCGTTCTTCATGAATATATATTCTACACTTCCCTGCCTCAATTGACTGCATCTACAGGCATACACAAGCATCCAATCCTGTGACCTTGGATTTAGATGAGCCTGGAAGCGTGCAGATATCCGACTCAGTGGAGGATAGCCCTCGTGAAGTATCTGGATCTGATCTAGAGGGCATGTCTGAAACTTCTGATGACAGAAATAGAAGACAAGGGAGCTGCATATATAATAAAGTGTCACCAACAATAGAACCAGAATCATCTGAAAGTAGCAAGAGTCAGCATGGCCGTGGCTACTCTTGTTCTCCTAGCCAAGCTGCGCATGGTAGCAGATATTTCAAAAACAGCAGTAAGCAATCTCCATCAAGCTTACGTTGTGAATCACAAGAGCCAATCTCTCGTGAAATTTGTTCTCGCAAGCACTCTGAAAATCGTTTTGTCAAACGTGGTACCAGAGATGGCAGATATCATGGTACCAGAGATGGCAGATATCATGATAGATGGAGAGATAGTATCCGAGAGAATTCTAATCAGCCCAGGAAATCTAACTATATGTTCAAGAACCGACCTGATGAAGATGCTTCTTATGCAATTGATGCCAAGCATCTCTATAACAGACATGCTAATCGTGGAAAACCGAGGGCAATGGTTACTTTTGACTATAATGAGAACGATATTCCTTACTGCAGCCAATCAGAAAGAATTTTGACTTACTCAGGTGTACGTTTTCCTGATCATCATTTGGGACCAGCATTCTTGAAGGACCAATACTGGGACGTTCCGAATTGCAGATACAGAGTAGTTCGTCCTGATTGTCACAATGTGAGAGAAAGACAAGATTTTCTTGACAATAAAAGTAGTCGGATAGGTTATGAAGCTTTGGAATATAATAGGTATCACAATCACAGGAGACATCATTTTCAGGCCGATGTCAAGGGGTTAAGGAACTTATCACCGAAGTACTCCACTGCAGTTAACCAAAGAAGTTCTCAGTTCATGTATGAAGAAGATACTCTACATCACAGGAGGAGAACCAGACGTGACTGTCTGTCACCACCACGTGAGTATGACGATAGATCTTTGGAAGGAAAGCATAGAAGAATTTTCCCTAGTAGTGGCGGTGATAGAGATCATCTTGTGAGTAGTTGTGATCGAAATGTAGCTTGTGATAGAAGAGAAGTGGAGAGCTCTGGACGGGACAAGAGAAGACGTCATAGCCCTCTGAATAGTTTGGAAAACCTATGCTATATCGAGACTGAGGTTGATGACAGGAGAGATACCAGACATCCGCATTCTCCCTTTTATTCTTCTAAGGGACCTTATGCTTCTAGCCGAGGGGGATTTGTAGGAGCTTCTGGACCAAAATCTGTGGTTGCTCATAGAAACATTAGGAGCTCTTGGAAAGAAATGCGCATTGAACGTGATCAGTATGGTACTGATGTTTTTGTTGCCAGAGAAAGCGCGAGGTATCATCCTTCTGAGGATTATCACATCCGAAGAAGTGACTATCGACAATCTTCAAACACTTCTGTCATGGGAGGAAGCATCAAGGATGATCGATATCAGAATCATTTTGTTGAGAGAAGACACCGTCAACATTCTAAATTATTGCAGCCTAGGGAAGATATTTTTAAGTCCAGGCAGCAGGACAATACTGTCTTCGGCACTGAGGAGCCATCTTATAATTATAAGAGAATCTCAAAGAATGTTGAGGCTGATGATAGACTTGCAGTTTCTCGTGTTAAGGAACTTAAAGAAAGAGAAACTGTTGTACAGAACTCCAGTATGTTGAGAGAAGAAGATAATAATGAACTTTTTGATGGGTATCCTAAATCTGCCCAACATCATAGTCATGCCCAGATGCACCCAAGGCTCCAATATTCAGTTGACCACGTGGTTATTGAGGGCAGAAAGGTAAAATTGAGGAAATTGAGGTCCATTCACTGAACCATTTTGTTAACTATAGGCAAGGGCGGCAATGTTGTAGGGCAAGCGTATTCTATTACAAAATCATTTTTACTGTTCTTTCCTTCAATCATTGCATTTTTTGCTCTCTCAATTATGTTTATGCTGCAGCATTGTCGAAGTCTTCTGTTGGTAATTTATTCTTCTGATAAATCTAATATGCAGGTGCATAGTTTTGATATATATAAGCAAAATATTTTATTGAATACTTCTTTGACTTGATCGCTAATAATCTCGATTTTCTATCATCAATTATATGTATGTTTTGACTCCTTTCAAATGGGTAGATCTCTGGTGGAAGGTTCATGTTTAGGTTGTTATTCAGCATTAACAAGCTTCTAAATGGTCAGATATTTTTCTGAAATTTCGTGCCTGCTAACTTTTTTATTCATAAACAGAAAAGCATGTTCCATAATTTACTATTTAGGTTTTTATGTATGTCTATCTTTTTTATCTGGTGTATTATTCATAAACAACTTTGCCCTCAGGTTACACATTTGTCACTGTTTTCATTTTGCAGTCAGTTTGAGAGATGCCATAGTACTGAAAAATCCATAGTACTGTTCTAGCTGACTCGATTTATGTTATGCCTGAGATTTCAGATTTCTTGTCAAATGGTTAATATTGCTGTTCTATACATTTATATCACTTGCATGATAAGATGGTGATGATTACTTTTCCTTTGATTGCGTTGGTAAGGCTTACCCATGGTATTATGCACGTTTGTTATGACTTAAAGTTGTCCGTGCAGTCTGTAAAAACGAATTAGGTTACCCTAAACTATGGAATATGAAAATTATACTTGTTTGCGCAATTGGTTCTGCCCTTTTGGATGTATGACTATTCAACTAATGCCTCTTAAGCTTTTCAATTGATTTCTTTTTGCTGTATCTGTAGTTTCCTTAATTATTGGAGTAGCATTTTGTTCTGTTTGCATGATTCTGACGATTCGGACATCATTCTTCCTTGAAGACCGTAGAACATTTGATTTTGATGTCCCTTTGTTACAGTGCACCTTGCAGTCCTCTATAAGAAGAACCACGGGAGCTGGAGAAGATACGTTTTACGGTAGACGCGATCTCATGGAATGCAATGACAAGCAGACAAACAGTTTTGAAGACTTGGACAAATCCAACCCAGAGAAGACTGCTTCATCAGATGAAGGAAAGGTATGCGGCATAAAGCATCATAATAAGTTATCAGAAAACCAGCAGAATGAGGTTCTGGATATCGAGGAAGGCCAGATAATTACTGAAGGAGTACAGAAAGCTAAAAAATGCACGCCTACATCTGAAACTGCACCAGATGGTAATGGAGTAACGGAGAGACTGGATGATGAGAAGATTCGGGAGATTATGAAGAAAATGGAGAGGCGAAGGGAGCGCTTCAAGGAGCATATTTCAACGAGCCGGGATTGTGAGAAGCCTTCCTCTCCACTGCCTGATTCAAATTCTGGAACGGCTGAGGCTAGACTTGAAAGACCAGCAAGAAAACGGAAGTGGCTTTGAACTTTAGACCAGAGTTACTTCTATTTTAATAGTTTTGCAGCTATGACTGAGTTAACATTGATTAAACTTCTTATATGTATTAATAATAATCTATGGTGTTATCATTTATCACAGGTTGTTGCACTTTTTCGGTTTATTTTCTTGGGAATTAATATAGCTAAGTTTTCTGCTTAATTTTGTGCTATTTATTGTGTGAGAATGTCCAGGTGGAAAGATCAGTTTCTGATATTTACATCATCCATTAACAGGCTGCCACGTGGCAAATAAAATCTACTCAGATAGAAGTCTCAGCCACCCACAATTTGGGCAACATGGCCAAGTCCTGACCAGTGGCTTTTTCCTGCAAAATTACTATACGACCCCTTTCAGATACGTACTCTCATATTTAAATAAAAGGGCATTTTAGTCATTCAATGTGCTTTCTCTTGAAGCAAACCCCGCCCAGACACTTTTTCCATGTAGAAAGCTTACAGTTACCAGTTGAAAACAGAGCACTCAAGAAAAAAAAAAAAGAAATGAACTTCTTCTCCTCTGCTTCATCATCAAGCTCGAAATTAACTCTCTTCTCACCATCTCAGAATCCCAAATACTCAAAATTTCATCACATTTTACCCTTGAAAACTCTCAATTCTGCTCCATCACCCCGTTCTCTGCTTCCCTTACATTCCCATGACTCATCATCACCACCAACTCTTCAAGAAAAGCCTGGGAATTCTGCATCTCGATCTGAGATGGAGGAATATGGAGATGGGTTTGATGAAGAGATCATCAAGGCCAAGAAGTCTCTAGAGGAATTGCTCGTTGTTCGGCGGCCGGTTATGGAGGAAGGGAGAGCAGAAGCAGATGATGGGAGAGGGACTAAGCTTAAAAAGAGTGCAGCTTCTTCAAGAATCGATGAAGGTCTATCTGGATTCGCGAAGAAGATGCCGATTTTCGAGCCTAAGATAGTGGAATCTAGCTCTGAGGAGAAGCTCCTTTTGGTGAATTTGGATTTGGCTCTGTATAAGGCTAAGATTTTGGCGCGGAATTATCGTCTTAAAGAGGCGGAAGAGATACTTAAGAAGGTATAGAATCGGTCAGATTATGTTGTGTGTCAGAATTTGTGGTGTTTGAAGTGTTGAGTTGATGAGCTCAGTGTTATTTGTTTGTTTCTTTTAGGGTTTGATGTAAAATGGATTTGCATGATATAAGGATTTCTTGCTTTAGTATAGATGTTAATGATTTTGTGGAAAGATTGTCTGCTTTAGTTGATGCATGAATTTGTGATCTTTTGAAGTGTATAAACTATTGGCCAGAAGATGGGAGGCCCTACGTAGCACTGGGTAAGGCTTTGAGCAAACAGTCGAAAATGAATGAAGCCAGAGCTGTATATGAAAAGGGATGCCAAGCTACACAAGGAGAAAATTCATACATTTGGCAGGTTGGTAGTTGTCTTCTTACTTTTTTCACAATCCGAAAATGTTAATGTTTGGTATTAGTTTTGGTGGGATCATGATCAAGGATAGTGTGGATAAGTTGGAAAGAGTCGGAAGCTTAATGAAGAGAGAGAGAGAGAGAGAGAGTATTGTGTTTGGTATTGTTTTTTTTTTTAATCTTGATTCCATAGCCAAGAATTAAGCTGAAAAAGCTCAGTTAACACAAATGAATTCAAATTAAAACTCGAGTTCTACTTCCTGTACTAGTGTTGGGCTGTTCTGGAGAGTAGAATGGGCAACATAAGAAGAGCCAGAGAACTCTTCGATGCATCCACAGTTGCTGACAAGAAGCACATTGCGGCCTGGCACGGATGGGCCGTGTTGGAGATGAAGGAGGGAAACATCAAGAAAGCCAGATATCTTCTTGGCAAAGGCCTCAAGTTCTGTGGTGGGAATGAGTACATATACCAAACACTTGCACTTCTTGAAGTTAGAGCCAAACGCTACGAGCAAGCCCGATATCTCTTCAAGCAGGCAACAAAATGCAACCCCAGAAGCTGTGCTAGTTGGTTGGTAAGTTCTCAAGAACCTAGTTATCATCTATTATGACTCAAACTGATATGTTTTTTTTTTTCGTTATGGAAGGCTTGGGCTCAGCTTGAGGCGCAGCAGGAGAATAACCGCGCTGCTAGAGGGCTTTTTGAGGTATCCTCTTCTAATTTTGCTTCATGAGGAATGAGTTGAAACTTTTTATTTATGTTTAGTTCTTGAATGCAGAAAGCTGTACAGGCGAGTCCGAAGAACAGGTTTGCGTGGCACGTGTGGGGCGTGTTTGAAGCGAAATTAGGGTACGTAGATTTAGCGAGGAAGCTTCTGATGGTAGGGCATGCTGTGAACCCGAGGGATCCGGTGCTTCTGCAGTCGCTTGCGCTGCTAGAGTATCGATACTCGACTGCGAATTTAGCACGCGTAATCTTCAAGAGAGCATCGGAGCTGGATCCGAGGCATCAACCTGTGTGGATTGTAAGTTTATTGTTTCCTATATGTAGTCTCTAGCTTCATCTGATCTTTATTTCTTACTTCCACATTCTGCATATGAGCTCACAAGCAACTAGTCCAAGACTATCTCCCCCCCTCTTGTTGGAAAATATTTTTATAATTCAAATCAAAAATTAATTTTATTTGAAAAGTTGTGATGTGGTTAAAGACACAATGATAGCATGTCAATGATTCTTTCATGATGTCCCGTTTGACGCAAAATGAAATAGATTATTTATTTAGAAACTGCATTTCGAGTGAATATAGTAAATAAAAATGTGTTTTGAAAAGTGAAGAGGTGTTTCTCTTTCAAAGAGTGTTCAATCATAATCGTTGGATTGTGAAGTTGATGAAGAACACACGATCTAATGCTCGAGATGCACCCTTACCAATGGTGTCACCTTTTCATAAATGGGCATCCCAACTTTTCTCCTTATTTCATTTTATAGTCCCTAGTGTTGATTATTTTTGTGCAACATTCTAAAGTTGTAGAAGTCATTGTATCTTGATGATGATTGTTATCCAATTGTTTGTACTAGAGTCCAACTCTCTCCTCGATTTTCGATTTTCACTGTTGTTGCAATATTGCGTGTAACTAATCATTTGGAAGCACTACATATCATCCATCACCTCTCTCTCTTTTGTTAGGCTTGGGGTTGGATGGAGTGGAAAGAAGGCAACCTATCAAAAGCGAGAGAGTTATACCAAAGAGCTCTATCAATAGACTCCACCACGGAAAGCGCTGCTCGTTGCCTTCAAGCTTGGGGCGTTCTAGAACAAAGAGTGGGCAATCTCTCAGCAGCAAGAAGACTCTTCAGATCTTCACTCAACATAAACTCCCAAAGCTACGTCACATGGATGACGTGGGCCTCTCTAGAAGAAGAGCAAGGCAACTCCATCCGAGCAGAGGAAATCCGGGAACTCTACTTCCAACAGGCAATCCTTTTTGTATTCCCCACGCCAATAAATATTTGACATGTCTCATAACGACTAGGCACTTATTTGACTATGGAACATGAATAACTAAGCGAATTAAAATGATATTCAGGACTTAAATATTGGGTGGGAAGGAGTATATTTTATAATCTTTTACCGTATTTGGGAGTATTGTTAATCCTACGAATGAGGCTATTTTAGGTATCTTGAGTTAATTAAGGATTTTTTATTTTATTATTAAATTTTAGTCAATGCCACATGTCAAGTTGTGACACACAAGGGAGTGGGTTTTGTGTGACATCTTACAATCTTAGCTTCAGACTCTGAATCTTGTTGTTGGCTCTTGCAAACAGCGTACAGAGATTGTCGACGATGCGTCGTGGATCATGGGATTCCTGGACATTATCGATCCAGCAGTGGACAGCATAAAGAGGCTTCTGAACTTGGAGAAAGCAGAGGAAGGTTCAGCCATTCGAGAGGAACAAACTGGAGGAGTTTCTGGTGATTATGTAAATGGCAGGGCGGGTGGATTCGATTTGGATGAGTTTATAGAACATAAACTGTTGTTGGATCCTTCAAATCTTGAAGTTGAGTTTGCATCTTCTCTTGCGAGGAGTGTTAAATATGATGTCAGAAGGTGGGGATAGCAAGAATGTGGCGGCGGACTGAAGGGAGTGGCTGCTTGCTGGTTTTTATTTATAGTTTGAATTGGAAAATGCATAGGGAAGTTGTGGTATATTTGTGTATGAATTTGTTCTTGCAATTTGTAGAGATTTTATCATGGGAAGAAGAAATTGTAATTCGAATACAATGAGTGAAGTAGAAATTTCAGGTATTTTATGTTTTCGAGATTATATAACATTCCCACATATCTTAAGTTGTTGTGTACCGTTTTAGATAAGAGTATATTGTCAAAGTAGTTCACATTTTCATATAGATGAGTTAAGCAAGTACTCTCTATTTGAGGTGCGTTAAATTTATTTTGGTGGAATTTCTATTTGACCAATTTAGAATCATAAATTCATAGATGAAATTTAGATTTCATAACTTGGGACTTGAGAAATGAAAAAAATAGTATACTTTTAAGATATAATACTAATTTCCCAATACATGTGAATTTGGGGGTTAGATTTTTACGTTTAGACTTTTACACTGTGTTTGGTTCTAGAGAAAATGAAGAGAAATAATTTGAGGGTAGGAGAAAAGGAAAGAAAATCAAATTTTACCCTGTTTGATTTGCAAGAGAAAATGGGAAGAGAGAAGAAATTGTGTGGGGTCCAGCCCAAAATTTTTTCTCCTCACAATTGCGAAGAAAATGAGAAGAAAAGAAAGTTGATGGATAAATTTACAACTATAGCCTTAAGAAGCAACCCTTTGGTTTCTACATAATCACCTAAATTGTGTGGGACTTAAAATCTGGGTCACGCGCCTCTTTTAGTGGTGTTGTACACACTATATAAAAATGAAAGATATTTTAGTTCATAAATAAAATTTAAAATGATCATTTATGTTTATTTGCTTTGATTTGCTAATGATTATATTATTATTAATAATTTGTTAACATTTTTTAGCTTTCTTTATATTAAGGATATTTTTGTCTTTTCAAATATAATATTATTTATCTCTTATTACTTTCTACACAATCAAACAAGGTATAAAGAGAAGAAAATATTATGTATGTGTTTGCAATAGCTTAAATTATTGAACTTATAGCTTAATTTAAGGAAAAACTGTTTTTGGGTGTTTTCAACAGCTTAAATTCGGAAAAATTCTCTACATTTTAGTTGAATAAGTTGAAGTTGGTTAAGTTTGTTTTTACCAACTTCTCCAACTTAATGACATATTTGTAATTTCGAATAAGTTATGATTTGACATTTTACTTATAAATCACAAAATAAGCTACTACAGTATAAATTTTGCAAACACTATTTTTTCAATTTTTTCTTCTTTTAACCAGTTTTTGCAAACACACCATAAATTCTCTAATAAGCCACTTTTACCAACTTCTTCTTAATTTAAGCACTTAAAAAAAGTTCAAACTATTGCAAACACCCCCTATTTTCTCTTCTTTTTCTTTTCTCTTTCTCTCCTACCAAACAACATATAAAATCCACTATTTTTCTCTACTATATCTTTCTCTTCATTTTCTTTCTCTAAATTTTCTTTCTGTCTTCATAATATAGTTATCAGAACACACAAAACCGGAAACCCGCCATTTTAACTAGGGCTTTTAAATCTCTCTAGTCGGACGAAAATGGACTCACCGAACGATGATGTGCTAGGCGACTTCATGACGGAGAACGAGGCCACAATGATAGACATTGAGCAATCAGATGATGTCGATGAAGACGAGGAAGAGGATCCGTTTCTTAAATTCATCGACTACGCTAAATCGATTCTGAATGAGAATGCTGGCGAGTTAAAGGAAGAAGACCCGGCGCGTTGTCCGAGTTGGAGTTGGATCGCGATTCGGATTCTCAAAACCTGCGTCGCGTATTCCAGCGGTGTCACGCCTGCTATTCTCCTCTCGGAGCTTTCTCTGGTCAGTGCTTTTACAGTGTCTGGTGAAATTGCTTTGAACTTTGATTCTGATTATTTGATGTTTAGTAGTTCCATGTGGTTAGGTTTGGTTTAGATAACAGTTGAGAGAATCAGAATGTGTTTGTGTTGTATCAGTGTTAAAATTAGGGAGTCTTACTAGTTGAATCAAGGGTTACTTGCACCTAATATCATGAAATTTTCATGATTTGTAAGTATTTAACATCATTTTTAAATCTTTGCTATTACAACATAAACAAACACAAATTTTGCAATTAAGACAAATATTGGATTTGAGGATAATTAACCTGAGGTCACAGTTGGAGGCCGTTTGTGATTGCAACGATTTAAAAAAATCATGCAAAGTTTGTGATATTAGGTGCAGTTAACCCTTGAATCACTTATATTGCAGAGATATGATTTCCTATTGGTTTTTCGACTCCATAAGTTACATAATGTCCCACATACACAGAATAGTATGTATTCACATACAATCTGTCTGTTATGTTGATGATGCATCCAGGCATGGAATGAGCAAAACAGAAGTGGAGCTCCAAAAAAACAGTCTGATTTTATCGTCAATGTGAAGAAGAAGCGCAAGAGAGAAAGACTTACGAACACCATTACAATAGATTCAATATACGAGAAAAAGTTCTTGCCATTGAGCAGTGCTATTGAAGCAGTTATAGTTGATGCTTCTGTTCTCCCAGGTATGCAGGTCTCGTGTTGTTCCACATTAGGCTCTAAATGTATGTTTGTGCCTATTATCCACTCTTTGTTGATTGTTTGGATACCAGGCTAGATTCCTTTGTGTTGTTTGACTGGTTTGCCATTGACATGATGAACTTTGCAGGAACAAACATTTACATGCTCACTCTGGGTGATATTTGGAGCTCCAATACTATAGATCTATATCTTCACAGGAGGTAATGAAACAAACTTCTGAAGTCAATACAACACCTTCTCTAAGATGCATTACTGATCTGCTTTTGTTTTAAGATGCTGTTTATCTTGTAAAAGGGATAAAACCTGTAAATATTTTAATATGATCTACAGTAATGTAATCGAATAAAAACTAAATGTGGACACAAGCAGCTATTTTTATGTAGTTTCCTTCTGTTTGGGTTTTTTGCTTAGGCTTCTTCGTAAAGTATAGCTTATCTATTTTTCCAGATCCCCCCTTCAAGCAATTATTGTCTGCCAAAGATTCTACTAAGTAAGCAAAAAGTAAAATTATTGAAGTGGATTATGTAGAAGAACTGTCACAGAAACTACAGTAAATACGCTAGTATGTTCTGGTTCTACACGTTACATTACTTTTCCCCATGCAATGTTCATGGGAATGATCTCACTTGCATTAAAAGGCAGGTTTTATAACATTGCTGATCCCAGCACTGGCCTTTTGAAGAAAGGCAGAGAAGTTCTCTTAACTGGATGCTATCTTCGGGTTTCTGGAGGGAATATGGGCTGCTCACGTCTTTTGCCAACTGAATACTTTGTTGTGCTGTTGGATGAGGTAAGTTTTGGCTCCATTTCCCTCTCTTCTGGATGATAAACTTGGTCCTTACTAGGTTGTCATAATGATATATTTGATGCATCTCTCTTAAGTTGGAAAACAATTTATTTATCATCTTTGATGGAGGGAGTTTGTTGGATACGGGTAGCAAACAAACAAAAATATTGAAATCGTATCTCCTTGATTATGAAGAGTTTATGCTTGCATGCTTCTTGCTACAATTATTATTAGTCTAAGTGTATAGTTTTTTGTGCTTTTCTGTAAGCATTGTCATAAACACTGCTCTTGTGCAAATGTCTTACCCTTTTTCTTTATACAGGATGAAGATTATGATGCCATGCTTCTTGGAGCACAATTTTGTTCTGATTCCTTTTCTTCAATTTCACTTGATGCAGTAAATGAAGGAGCCTCCTATTCATTGTACGCAAGGTAAAGTATTTGAATAACTGGGGGAAATCGAAGCCTCGCCTTTATAATACAATTTTGTGGCCAGTGACGGAAAACGAGCATATTCCTAGTTACCAATGTAATTGTCATTTCTGCAGTGCACCATTTGACATGTAAGCCTATTGTGAAAATTGGACAGAATTGAAAGTATAGGACCGCTGGAAATTCAGGGTAAATACCACAACCTACAGAGGAAACAAATTACTCTTGTCGATAATGATGGTGTGAGATTAATTTTTTTACTCTGGGGAGAGCAGGTTCTGATTGCCAATCTGTTCAGGTATATCATAAATTCTCCCTTGTTAGTCACTTTTTAATTAATTGTTTCTCTCTTAATTGTAATACAAGCAAATTTTCTCATTTCATGCAGCACTGGAAGTATGCTTGCGCTTTATAAGCCATTTGTTTCAAGTGCTGTAGATAGTAACATTGAAACATGCAGTGCGCTTTGCCTAGAAAATGGTAGTGCAACCCAGATATATTTGGTGCCCATTATTCCTCACAAGGAACAAGTAAGGGATGGTTAATTCATAGATTGTTTTATCCTAAAGATGCTGTCTTAGATTTCAAAAGTAACCAATTTTTCGGGTCTATCAGGTTTCCGTAGCATTAACACAGCACCATTATCAAGGATCAAGGATGCTGACTGCCTCAAATCCAAGTGAGGGAGCATTAGTTTCTCAAGTGACATTGCCTTGTGATTCTCAGGGGTCTATTGACTTCAGCAATTACCCTTTCCGAGTAAGATTCGATCTATAAGAGAAAGATTAGCTGACAATCATTAGATCACTTTAATAAGAAATGCTTCATTCTTGAAGATTCTTTAGGTCTCAGCTTTGAGTCTCGAATTTGGAACCTTAAGTGGAACCAATCACATATGGATTTACTAACCTTTTCAATTCTATAGATTTAAACTTTCTAATCTTAATTGTTGCAGTCATGTGTTGTTGATCTACGTGACAAGATGATGGGCATCAGCATATATGGTATTATTAGAGATATAAGAGCATCCAAAGGCATGTCCTCCCTGAGGATTGAAGATACTACTGGTGCAATATGGGCAAAGCTGCATTTTGTTAAATCTTGGTAAGCAAGCTACAGTGATTATTGATGTTTATTGTTTTCAGCAATTATACATGGCGAACACAGATTTCTGACTTTATTTATACTCGAATTGTCTTTTAGGTGTGTCGGGTTATTAGGGATAGGCCACACTGTTTACATATCTGGTTTGAGCTCTTCACTTATTCCAGGAAAAGGGTGACCATCCTCACACATAAAGCTTCTCTGATACTTATCTTTTCTCAATCTCCATTCAAACTTCACTTCAGTCTTGAACTTTTTTCTTTTCTATTTTCAAACATTTACTAAGCTTATCAGCGTTTATTGATTGTTGCAGTCTTGAATTATCATGGTATGAGAATAGCGCTGGATCATCATTCTTCAACTTGAGCTGCTTACCAGCCTTCCTCAACACGTTGAGCCTTCATAGATTATTGTGCCTTTCTGATCTTTCCATCCATAAAAGGGGTGTACAAGTACATTTCCTTCATTAAAACTTCAGTTTCTTCGCGAGTATATTCTTATTTTTGAGGTTATATCAAAACTCAATTTGGTTTTCTTCAACTTTTTCAAATTCAAGAGCATTTGTGTAAATCAACTTGATTATACAGTATTGATAAAATGATTATTATATGTTCGTTTTAATATCCAAGAGCATTTGTCTAAGCTTCCAATAATGTTTCAGGTATGTCGAGTATGGGTGGATCAGATTGATCATTGTCACGTAAATACAAGATTCATGCACACAGTGTGTGGTCATCTAGTTGACAAGAAAGCAGATGATGGAGATGTTGAATCCGAAGTGGAATATACCTTTAATTTGAGAATTACTATTGCGGATGAGACAGGAAAGGTATTTGCTTTGTGTATAGGTCAGACTGCAGCCGAGTTGCTCCAGATTTCTCCCGATGAGTTCGCTGAGTTGCCCGAGGTTAGGCAATATCAATCTTCAAACATATCTATCTACATGTATACATTATATCTCAAGAGCGAAGTTTCGTTAAATATGCAGGAGGAACAGATCATGTACCCTTCCTCACTCGAGCACGAAAAATTTGTCGTAGCGATTGCGAGCTGCAGAAGAAAGGAGGGCTGCCAAGGATTTGCGGAGCAAGAAGACAGCACGATTGATTGGGAAGTTACTCGCGCGATCAAGTGCGAGTAAAATCCATTTATCAACGTAAATTGTATCTATAAACACATTTAAGACTACAAATGAGTTTTACTCGGATTCGGACAAAGATCCATTGAATTTATTTATAGTGAAGTTCATGATGAAAGTTTGGGTTTGTAACCTTGTTAAGTTATATGGATTAAAACTGTAAAGTTGTTAATTTGATTAAGAAACCTGGTAGTTTAACTAGGAATAATAATTCTAATATATTGTCTAAAGAGCAAGTAAGAAAGCTTTTTCGAAAAATGATGAATATTAAATTTTAATCTATATTTTAAAATTTTGTAAATATGTATTCCCGTTTTCTTCTTCATTGCTATGGACCAAAATTAATTTAAACAAGTGGACCAAACCGCTTTTTAACAACACAACAAGAATAGCGGGATGGAGGGGATACTACTTAGCAAATTAAACTCGAATCAATAAAGCTAAAAAATACTCTAAAAATCGGAACATGGCCAACCGCAAGTTCAAACGTAAAAGTGAGACGGCATATTCTCCTACAGTGATGTTATTAGAAGGGCAAGTAGCCGGGCACGTTAGCGAAAATTTGAAGGCCTATCAATCTTAACCAGACATTTTTTTTTCATAAGAAAGAGAGGTCCTTCGTGATAGAGATTGACAAATGGACCTCAGAAAATCACGTTGCTTTTTTGCTCTTGGAAGCGTTGGGATCAGAAAGAGTTTTGAGAACATCCACCAACGCCTGCAGACGATCCCAGATGTTCAAACCGTAGAGTGCTTCGACGAGCGATTCCTGAAACTCGAACCCGTGCTCTGAAATCGGATACTACGCATAGGCAGAGAAATATCACATGAAATTAGATGAGACGAAACTATCAAGTTCGTTAGGATGCAAAAGGCTTCTGATTACCTGGATAGGCTTTGGTATCTTGGTTTTGACGAGCGGCCACCATCTATCCTCGACTACAGCTTTAACAAGACAGCAAGCTCGCAGCCCTTCGATACCAGCAAATCTTCCGAAGCCGCTGTCTTTTACACCACCAAATGGGAGGGACTGCAGCAGTTGAACAACAAAATGGGCTTCAGATTTATACATCCTTCTGCAGTTGGATATAATGAATGTAGCATTATACCTGACACATGTAAGACGATGCAAAATCATTGATTGCCGCAACTCCACAGTGTATTTGAGAAGCAATTTCTTTTGCTCGTCGCTGGCTTCCAGAAAACACGGCACAGCCAAGTCCATACCTAGAGTCGTTAGCTAGTTTTACTACCTCTTCGTCACTACTGAATTTCATTATTGGCAAAATAGGTCCAAAAGCCTGCACGTTAGTAACATTTTCTTTTAAACTGTGTGGACGTACAGCAAGTACGAATAATAACTAGAGTGTAGAAATTGTACCTCATCTTGCATCAATTTCATTGTGTGATTCACATTTACAATCACAGTAGGAGGGAAGTATTGATCAACAGCCCCCTCACCGATGTTCCCCACACTTCCTCGACCGACAATCTCAGCTCCTTCGTCGATAGCATCATTCACCAGACTTTGAAGCTTCTCGGAATGCTCTTGCATGCATATGGCTCCCATGTCATATTTTCCAACAAGTGGAGGCCCCTGAAGAGAGGGATAAGCCCATCAGTGTACAAGTTGAACTATTAAACCAACTAAAAAAGCGCACTTAAGTTTCATGAAAACCATCTATGCTTAGTGCAGGACTTACCGCAGTAATAGACTTCACAATTTTGACAACTTCAGCAACAAATGATGAATAAATGTCTTTGTGAACATAGAACCTCTCAGCACCAGCACAATTCTGACCACTAGATTGTAGAGCGCCCCTTGCAGCAATTTGAGCAACCTACAAAACTTATAATTCGTTACGCTTGCAAACTTTATGTACAGGTTCGAGATGTTTAAATCACTGTGGGGACTAAATCAAGCTTAAAAGTAGCTGTTTGTTAATACATGTGGCACATCAACATCCTCACAGACAATAAATGCATCTTTTCCGCCAAGTTCGAGGGTAACTGGTATCAGCGTGTCTGCTGCAGTTCTCATTATCTGCAATATGAAACATGGATAATCATGATTAGTATGGTGATGGTTATAGATCATAGGGTTAATGAAAAGTAAATTTATGCAGATCCATCTAAAAGAATATATGTAATTTCTCAAAGTGTCACATATTAAGGATTTTTCTAGCACAACATACTAACCATTTTACCAACACCAGGTGATCCAACGAATATCATTTTGTCAGCAGAAGATACTAAAGCTTCTCCCGTCTCTGCAAACCTGGAAGGGAAGAGGGATCTCATCAAATTAACCGAGAACAAGCTCGTAAAATAATAAGTTATAAAAGCATACCCTGTTATAACTTCAACCACATTTTCTGGAGCTCCAACAGCAGCAAGAGCAGCTTGGATTATACGCAGATAAAAACATCCTGACCAGCTTGCATGTTCTGAAACCTTCAACACAAAAATCCCTCATTGTCAAAAGAAAGAGTTTGATATGGAAGTTTCTCACCATTAATGCTGTGATCAGCTGTAAGAAAAAATGAAAATCTTGAGCAGGTAATGAAGCACTAGATCGAAATTTGACATCGGGCATTTAGGTCCCAGGTAGATTCCTATACGATCATATCAAACCTCATATATAATATAATTATAAGTAAATAGAGACTATGAAGAAACTCCTCGACCGGATGACTTCTTTTTTTTACTAATCTCAGTGAAGAGGATATAGAAAGATTATCAAAGTCAAAAATTACAGTTAAACTCTTTTACTATGAGTCTATGACTACCCCTAAATTTGGGGAGTTTGAAGGTATAAAGGTTATGTGAATGTTAGTCTGCAACTGCAAGTAATGAGACTGCAAAAGAATAAGCCTACAGTATGAGCAAGAAAGTAATATTTATAAGATGTATAAGCATTAGAGAAAAGGGAGTATACGGACGGAAATATCTACAAAAACATAGAAAATACCTTAATCACAATGCTATTTCCTGAGAAAACCGCAGCAAGCATTGGATTGAATATGTTGTGAAATGGATAGTTCCATGAAACAATGGCCCCAACAACGCCAAGAGGGTGAAATTCCACCTTGGCAGTCTTGTGAAGCATTGATCTTCCACATGACCTGCATTTATAAGGTAACAATGTTGAAGTAAATAGTTGATATTGACAAGCATTTGATGGGCCTTGCACCAGAAGTTAAGTAAGAAAATGGAGAGTCCAAATGCCCTATGATCTCACTTCTAAACTATCATTATATCTAAAATTCTGAATTGGACGATGAGAACACGCAAACATACTTAATCTATCAGAGCAACAATTACCTTGCAAGCACGAAAATATAGTAGACGTGATAGTTTTCAAGAAAGTTCAAGTGAACACCATCAAGCAGTAAAATGAGATCATTCAAGTTTAATAATTCACCAGAGACTTATAACTTGGATAAATAGATTCTGACCAAGAAAAGGCAATAAAGAAAACAGGAAAAGTAATGTACCTAAATTCAGGTTTTAGCCACTTTTCGCCTTCCGAAAGAAGCCAAGTGATTTTCTCACAGGTAGTCATAATTTCTCCAAGAGAAGCATCGACCATGGTCTTTCCAGTATCCCGTGAAGAAACTCTAATTGAAGTGTCACACAAGTAAGAAATCAAGTCCAGAGTAGAAAATCAGAAAGTAAGGGTAAAGATAAATTAAGAACAGTGGCTTGCATGAGATAAAACTAAAATTAGGAAGAGGAAAATGTATCTCAAGAAGTTAGGGCTATTCAATCTTCTTAGTGCCTACAAATTGACAGACACATTAGATGAATCAAGTTATTAATATACAATTTTCTCCATGATAGATGCAACTCTTAACCCACATGTTATTCTCACTTATGCACCGATATGAAAAAAACTTAAAATTGATATACTTCTCACATCAAACCTTATTTGTCACACAATGACCTTTCAATTCCAACTTTTCAATCAATTGTTTTGATATAATCACTCTACAAGTTCATATTAAAATTGCAAAGCACTTAAAATCAAGAGCCCACTCTATATTACAAAGTACTTTTGAGGACAAAATTTGTCTAGATTTTGTATTTTTCGTCAAGATATAAAGATTAGTTTTGCAGACATCACATGCAAGTAAGAGGCACACGTCCTAGTCTCATTTGCATCCACACATGCAATTATTCACTCTTCATACTATGCTTCAATTTTGAGCCACCATTTAAAATTGCCAGGAAAGAAACCTCACTCGCATATAAGTGCCTGATGTTCAACAATGTACTTCAGAAGTATCCGGAGAAACTGTCACCTTTGCTTGAAGCTAGTCTTTGCCCATACCTTTTGAGACCTCCTAGCTTGTGCTACACGCTCCTTCACCTAAGTACATTTCTTGACTAGGTCAATTTCAGGGAATTATTTTCAACAACAAGAAAAATTTCAACTTGTTAATGATAGGTCAAAGTAGAATATGATAATTAAAGCAATTTAGCCCAGCATTCCAAAATCAAGTAGAAGGACCAGAAACTGAATTTGCATATCAAGGTGTCACCGTTATACATTAAAGTCGATGAAATTGAAATCAACACTATCCAGCATAAACAACCTCATCAGGCTTCAATGCAGGGAAATAGCCCAGATATTTCATTGTCGCAGGCTCATAGCATTGGACTTTATCGGTCTGTCGCCTTGAAGGTATCTGCAACAGGTTCATATTCACATATGAGAAAGTGATGTTTGTATGGATAGCATGGCAGCATAACATCACTCAAATTCAAAAAAGCAATAATAAATATTTTAAAAACGAAAAGGTCTGATGACGCACCTTATGTAGTGCAGGCACTAGAACACGGTAATGCATGAAGTCAAAAATCATTAAGTGCATGTTTCTTCATTTTATTTGTAATCATCCTACAGAACATCACTAGGGATTCTTGAAGCATAGGACTTCTCCTCTGTTGTGAATGTTCATTGTTCTGCCTACTCTTTGTGTTTTTTGGTTCAAATCTTACCTCAATTTTATTTTCCAGCTGCCAGTTTCCTATTGACTGACTTGTTGAATAATGGTTTAAGTAGTTAGTAAATAAGCATGTGTGAAAATATTTGCTGTTTTTCAATTTAGAAGAGATTTTAGAACTGATACTCAATTTCTCTCACTTGAAATTCTATGAGAATTTATTAAGGCTTCTAAATAAATTAGAGGCTTCTGAGACAGTCTGTTGGACGCTGTCTCCAAATGATATTTAAATGACATACTTCAGATTTTTTTTAGTTATCATTTTCTGATATTAAATATCAGAAGTAGGCTAGTAGGTATTAATTTCTGATTTTGAAATTCAGAAACTGAACCAAGAGTGGAAAGTGACTTATTAATGGAAAATAAACAAATTATTATAAAATTGTGTGTTCACACATAGAAAAGATGTAAATCTTACATAGATGAAGCCGTTTTCCTTGGGCTGACTACCGTCATCCAACACTGGCATAAACAAAAATCATGCATATGAATCAGTTTCATACACAGCAAAAATACCTCATTCAGATTCATCGCTTCCTATCCAATGATTGCAAGTAACCACAGAAACAGAACTACAGGATTTGTGAATTTCCTGAGAAGAACTTCATGTATGAGAGTAAGCGTGACTGCGTGAGTGCGTATGGAGAGTGACACAACCGTGAAGAGAATAAAATACAACTTCATACTCACAAGCAAATCTATGCCTCGAGCATTAACATTAACTACGTTGCTAACTCGAAAATAACATTTAGTCCAATTATTTACGGAAACAGATCAAATCTAGTTCTAAAATCTATGCTAATCGATTGATGAGAACTGATGAAGGAGATACTCGCCACGCTTCATACTATAGCTCCAAAATGCAACCAAAATCAAAAGGTAAAATTAAGCACGAACACTGGCAGAGACACGTACCATCGGAGGCGTCGACATCGATCGCAGGCACATTAGGCGGAATGAGCATAAGCAGGAACTTACAGATCGCAAAGGCAAACGCGGCAACCATCAGCGGCCACCAAAACGCCATCTTTTCTGGTCGACAATCGATTCAGACACGAATCAACCGTCGGATTAAACCCTAGGACAAAAGATGAGATGCGAAGTACGTGACGGAATTGGAATCCGGTTCAATTGGAGCGCAAAGGCAAACGCGGCAACCATCCGGTTCATTTCTCGAGCAGGAGAGAAAAATGCGAAAAACTGCCCGAACTCCAGTGACAGTGCTCAGTGTTCACTCGACGTGTTGCACATTCATCACACATTCCCAAAATTCTTGTTCAATTTATTTTTTGCACGATTTTTAAGGAGAGTTGTTAGTTGTGTAGATTGATATAAAGTTGTGAGTCCCATAAAAAAGTTGTGTGTAATAATTTACTAAAAAAGGAAAGTGAACAAGAATTTTGGGACAATCCAAAATGAAATAGCGGACAAGAATTTACTAATATATATTCCGTTCAGTTTTCCACCAAATTATATCAGATTAAACCTTCATAATTTCTTTAAATAAATGTAGTAATATTAAATTTATTATTTTAAAATAAAACAAATACAAACTTAGTAAGGTTCTTTGGTTTAAGAATGCCATGGTAACAATTGGGAGAATTACAACGATCCAGATTCATTGATTGAGAGGAAAATTTATTGCTGTAGTATATACAAATCGCTGCGGTACCAAACATTCCAACAAACAATAAACTAACATTAACTATCTGTCACCACATTTTTTTGAATGAATTTTATTTATTTTGATAAATTAATGACTTTTAAAAAAATCTAGTTGGCAAACCTCTAATTCCACAGACACTTTACAAAACCTCCACGTATCATTATGATATCGGATACTTTGAAACAACACTTCAATTCTCATGTTCAATATATTTTAATACACGTTGCACCTAAGTATAAGAAAAAATACGTATTGATTAATTTTACACTCCAAATCCCGTATCGACATG
Source organism: Lavandula angustifolia (assembly GCA_028984105.1). Lineage (NCBI taxonomy): Eukaryota > Viridiplantae > Streptophyta > Magnoliopsida > Lamiales > Lamiaceae > Lavandula > Lavandula angustifolia. Next base: position 8,953,793 of record CM054816.1, read on the forward strand.
TCGTATCCTAATTTATTTTTTTAAATATCACACCCCGTATCTGTAACGTATCGTATCCTATATCAAGTGTCCGCATCCGTGCAAACTAGGTGAAAATGATAAGCTAAATAACATGTGGGATCTTTGTAGGTCAAGACGAGTGGTGAAACACACAACAAAACTTTATTCACAAACGCCTGCTCCCAGAAAACCTCAAGAGTTAAACAAAAACTGAAGCCACTGGCTGAAGCATTTGCCATGAGAAATCATTTCCACGTCCATTTTCAACAATCTTAGTGGGCATTATATTCATGGAGCAATATGCTGTTCGATGCACCGTATAAACTCATCTTCAGTATACAATTAGAGGTAGTTAACTTGGTCTAAAGAGGAGGAACAAACAGAGGAAAACCATAGACATATTTGAGCTGTAGGTAAGACGAGAGAAGAAAAGGAAGGTGTTTTTATCCTCACCATTGCTTTTTACCCTTTTTCTTTCTCTTGCTACTCGCGCTGCTGCTGCTGTTGCTTCCACCACTCTTGGGGTTCGTTCCGGAAGGACTCCCGGATGTACTGCCGCCAAAATCCTCAAACATCCCACTTTGCATCGCGTTTTGTAACCATTCGAAGAATTCCTCCTCTGTCATATTCTCTTCCATGTTGGGTGTTGGCATTCCACCCCATTGCCCGGGACCAGTTCCCTTTGTGTGGGCGTTCTTCGAGACCACGCTAGTGTTTACATGGAAGCTCGGTTTGTGGGTATTGGCAGGGCACCTCATTCCCTGTTTGAAGTAAAAACACGAAAGGAAGAGAAACTGAATCACATAGAAGCTTCAAATGAATACTGTTTAGGATCATAGAATTTATGCAGGTTAAAGCAAAAGTGTTACCTGACAAATATACCATTCAGTTGCATCATATACCTTGCTGCCGGCACACACATACGCAGAGGGGGATTCTACCTGAACAAATTGGTTAGAAAAGTTTGATAGAAATATTTGAAAGATGGCTTGTTTTGTTCTTATTAATTCTGGTGCTGACCTGCTGCAGCATACCAAAGAAGAAGGGTTGTGAGGATTGCTCGACCCATCCATCTCCCTCTTTCGCCTGATGGAAGTCTTTGCATTCCTTCAATATAACATCAGAAAAATCACACTTAAAGTAGGATGAAGGATCTAGTTTTGGTGACATCAAATAATCTACTATAGATGGTATACAATTTACTTGATGAATTAGATCAGCTGAATTCAAGGACTATGAAAAGGGGAGTTACCTGACACCATCTTGCTTTAGATTTTAGTTTCTTGGTAAAAACCCAGAGATGGAAAAAGCCACACTTTCTGCATGCAATGTTTCGTGATTCTCCGAATGGATCCTCACCGTTAGCTTCTGGGCGACCAGACCTGGACTTAAACAAGCCGTGCCCTTTATTCTGGAAAAAGGATGAATCGAGCTCAGGCAAAGTGAAATGAAGTGTCTATTTTAGTCAGTTTTTGAAGATCGAATACGGAAGCACCTCCAACTCAAGAAACACAACCCAACTTATCATAAAGGGATTCATAGTAAAATTACGCTTCGTAGGCATTAAAAAACGGACAGCAGATCAACATAAACCTTATTAAATGAAATAACTTTGTATCGAAGAAACTGCTTAAAAAATATTCCTAAGTGGTCCTTAGGATAGCAGAGATGCAAACAAATGAGTATTTGACAATTGACATATCTCCCATCCGGGACAAAAAAAAGTGATATAGATCCAAACCTGAGGAGAAATATTTTGAAATTTACGGAAGTAATTTAACAGCTCTTCCCTTCTTAACTCATCATCATATTCTTTACGCTTGAAAGAATCCAATAAAACCTGTGGAAACAATCCTATCCCATGTGTCACATATTGCAACTTTTCAAATTTATCTGAAATTATATTAAGAGAAAGAGGGAGGACCTCATAAGCATTTTGAAGTTTCTTAAAAGCTTCAGCAGCTCTTTCATCACCCAGGTTTTTATCAGGGTGTACCAGCATTGCCTGAAAACCAAAAAGAGTTGTTCAACTACAAAAACTTTAACTCCTAGTTACATACTGACATTCATTTTACCTCATTGCAAAATACAATTGTATAAAGTCAATACTATTAATCTAAGCAATCATTTACCTTCTTCCTATACTCTCTCTTGATAACCGCTAAATCAATATTTTCGAATCGAGACAAACCCAAGGCAACATAATGATCTGTGCAATTCAACAACCGGACAACTTCATCTTCGGATGTCATTTCAGAATCAGACCCGCTAGTTGAAGGCATTCCTGGACTACAATCAGTTGGTGTAGCATGTGCATCGTTAGGATGAAAAGTTGGTTGGCTTTGAAATCCAGTTGTTTGTTCTGGAGTGCTATGCTGTGCCCCTTGCTCATTTATCATATTCCTCAGGAAAAACAGTAGAGCATCACTTGATATAAATGATAAGTTCAACCCCAAAATCAATCCTAACCATCCAACATAATTCCAAGCGCAGTATATTGAGTATACACTTGTGATGAAGAGAGCAAGGTGATCATGAGTTGTTAGGAATGCCACTCCTGAATTTTTCTAAGTCTCAGTATGAGTATTACTAAAAGCGCAAGATTCAACACAAAGAAACGCCATGTGTGTAGATGATTATGTATTACAAAAACTAATCACCTGCAAGAACGATAACGAGCCCTGTAGTCCAAAAGCTCCCATACAACCATAGAAAGATTATTCCTGTAATGCCAGTCAGTACTACTGCAAGCGTGAAACCAAGAAATAGTCCAACTGCAGCAGCTATTGCCTATATTACACCAGACATGCATGTAAGAAGCACAAAAGAAGGCACATGCATCACCTTTACTGAAATCTTAAAAAATCAATATAGACCAGTACATCTGAGTTGCCTTTGTTATTACGAACCACCAACCCCCCCTTCACCCCAACCAACCCACAGACACAACACTCACTCCCAAACTTCTACCTACCCATATAAGACTTGAAGATGGTACTCCAGACTCCACGGTGAGCTGCTACAGGTGAACAGCAAAAAAACACGACCAACTCAACTTTTTTATAAATGAAGTTATCTAGAAAATCTTATAGATCTCGACAGAAGACAGAATAGGGTCCATAGACAGCTTCATAAGGGGAAGGTTTTATGATCAACCTATGATATTATTTTCTGGACCAAAGCTGGGGAATGCACAAATCAATTAAAATGAGACGTAAAAATGACATACCAGGGTAAATAAGACCTTGCCGATGCCAGCCATGGCAATCACTGAAAGAACACTACACCATAGTATTAAGAAAAACGATGTTGTTCCCATGCGCAGAAAAGAATCAATGCCCCTAACTGTACAGTCCAACCAAACCATAAAGAGCAGAAGCATTATATTGCCTATATGCTTCATCCACCTGTGTATTATAGGCCATGCAACCTTAATCTTCATTCTTACATGATCCAAGGCCTTTACTGTGTCAGACTTTAGGACGGCAAAGGTAGGTTTATACCTCTCAACCAAGTAAGCAGACGATGACGCTACAGAAAGAGCTGCAGTTCTTATGAATTTGAAAACTACTGTTTCAGGGTAATCCACATTTCCCAATTCTTCTCTGTGCAGGCTATCGGATAAATGGTCAAAACCATTAAAATCATTGTAATCACTATGGGGCAAGTTGCTTCCATCTCCTACATTTGAAGCTTCAGCTGTAGATGTACTGCTCTTGTCCACTTCGATATTATCATTAGAGGGTACTGTATGGCCAGTAACTGTCTCGTCCACACCTTTTCTATCTTTACGTTGAGATTTCCTAGACTTTTTCTTAGTACCCTTCGCATCCTTATCATGATCAATACCATTGCTCTTTGTGAATTGAATCGAGTGAGTACCCTTAGGAAGTTCTTTGCCCAAGCCCGTCTCTTCATTTTTCACATCGCCTGCATCCTTATCATTGGAGGGTACTGTATGGCCAGTAACTGTCTCGTCCACACCTTTTCTATCTTTACGTTGAGATTTCCTAGACTTTTTCTTAGTACCCTTCGCATCCTTATCATGATCAATACCATTGCTCTTTGTGAATTGAATCGAGTGAGTACCGTTAGGAAGTTCTTTGCCCAAGCCCGTCTCTTCATTTTTCACATCGCCTGCATCCTTATCATTGGAGGGTACTGTATGGCCAGTAACTGTCTCGTCCACACCTTTTCTATCTTTACGTTGAGATTTCCCTAGACTTTGTCTTAGTACCCTTCGCATCCTTATCATGATCAATACCATTGCTCTTTGTGAATTGAATCGAGTGAGTACCGTTAGGAAGTTCTTTGCCCAAGCCCGTCTCTTCATTTTTCACATCGCCTGCATCCTTATCATTGGAGGGTACTGTATGGCCAGTAACTGTCTCGTCCACACCTTTTCTATCTTTACGTTGAGATTTCCTAGACTTTTTCTTAGTACCCTTCGCATCCTTATCATGATCAATACCATTGCTCTTTGTGAATTGAATCGAGTGAGTACTGTTAGGAAGTTCTTTGCCCAAGCCCGTCTCTTCATTTTTCACATCGCCTGCATCCTTGGGGGCTGAATGTGAAATTTCAGGATCTGAAACTTTGATTTTACGGTTTGGTGGGCGCTGATCCAACCCATTCTTTTGTTGTTTTTCCTTTCTAGCCATTAAAAAATACAATTTTTACAGCTACAAGTGATATATGAGTTATGACTCAAGTTGAACTCATTGATAATGGCAATAAGGGTAAGTATCTGTCACAAGAAAAGTAGGAAAAAATTAAATATAATAGTGGAAGTACATGAAATGATGGAAAGTATTAACTTAACGTAACTTAACATAAAGGAATAACATTCATACTGATAGGTAAATCTAAGATAAATAAAAGAAGCCACCAAAGTAGGTAAACTATAAATTATGAGGAAAAGGGAAACCAGGGATGAGCAAATATTAACTTTCAACAACAGAATGATGTCACTAATGTTCACAAAAAGTGCACGACTAAATTATTGCAAAGAGACCGATGAAACGTTGAAGCTGGATGTACATCGAAGCAAAAGCGGCAAGACAGCAATTAAATCCAATTAAAGGCCAGCATCTTCTTATTCATGTGATGAATCCTGAATTAACATAATAAGCAAAAAGATAATTACAACAATTAAAGGGATTTACATTCTTGAGGCCTAAAACATCAAAATAATCAGTGTCTCTTTCACCTCCACCGACATCAATGATAGGCTACTAAAGTTACACAACATGCTAGTATACATACTTATCTCTTCTGGCATATCTTCATCACTAAGGAAAAAAACATATAACAATTGATTGTCTGTGTTATATCCAGACTCACTACCTATCTCTAACCATGATTTTGTTCTGGGCAATCACACCAAGTGAATTTTGAAGTTCCACATATACACAAAATTAAACCTCTTTCCGAGTTATAAATCCCAGAATCCCAATTTCATTTCGAGGAATCTCCTTAACCCTATAAATAAATGAAAAATAAACAATATTCCTGAATCCTCAGATTACCATGAAATAACACCTAAAATAAGATACCAAAGCTAGCCAATAAACAGAAATCATAAAATCCAACAAAAACTTACCAGCAATAGAGGCTGAAAGGTAGCGAAAACACGAACAGCAACAATTACAGCAGAAAAACAGAGGAAGGGCGGGGAAACCCCAATAGAACTACGGAGAAACAAAAACGCAACACATAAGAAGCACAGCACTATGGATGAATAGTCTTCGTATCGTATCCACCTCCGTCTCCGTCTCTCTCTCTCTCTCTCTCTCTCTCTCTATCTATCTATCTATCTAAAATTCTCCTCGCGCGGTGGAGCCCAAATAGAACAACAGTCAGCAAATCAGCCAGCCAAAGCCAGTTCGTTCGGAATACTGGAACCAAACCACTGTATGATTTCTCATTTAGTTTTTGAACCCTAATGTTCAGGGTATTTACCAATCTCGCCCGTTTTGTACAACTGTTTTGTCAATCAACCTTCTGGGGCCATTTAAGTAAAATCATATTTGTAAAAGGTTAAAAGACATCGAAATTATAAATTTGTGTAATATTTTGGGGATATTTTTAAAATTCACGTATTTTAATGCAAATATTATGTTATAAAGAAAGTCATTTGGTATTTGTTAGTCTTATTTTGAAGTCGAATAAAGCAAGAATTTCTTACAGAAGTTAATCGAGCAAAAAACATCAAATGTTACATTATATTTACATGTTGCCTTTATTTATGCACACAAAATAAAATAAAAAAATCCCCTATAGAAAATGCAAATAAATCATACAATTGAAGTATCTATATGTAGCATATTGTAGCATCTACAGCCCTTGGCCCATGTATAGTAGTAGAGTCTTCATATTTCAAACGTTCTCTTAATGAAGCTGAATAAGAGGTTGGTCCCATGCCCGGCTCCCATGCCACAACAAAATTCCAACACGAGATCATCTATTTCAAATATAACATCATTTGTTGATGTGATGAAAAATGAGTTTTGCCTTTTTAATGTTCTAATAGTATGTCTTTGTTATTTTCTTTTAGTTTTCGGTATTCAAAATTCTTATTTCCTTTAGTATTTGAGTCACATGCATATTTGGGGTCGCTGCTACGGGTGGGTAAATATAAAGAAAAATCGGTATCGTACCGAAAATATTGATTTTATCGGTATATCGTAATTTTCGATATGATATGATACAGTACCGATTTTTTCAGTACGATAACAGTATGAGTTTTCACATTCCGAAGTATACCGATCCATATCGAACCGTCAAGTCTCAGTATATTTATTATTATATAGAATGAAGTATTTTTAAACTTTATTATTTTATATAGTAAAGTATCTATTTTCTAATATTTTACATTAATAACTAACAATAATTATGTAAAAGAAGTTATTAGAATTATAAAATGAAAATATAAATAGTAACTCCACACACTATTATATATATACTTATATAAATATGAACTATATATATTAAGTATATTTATATTAAATGATATCCACACATGTAAATATATATGGATGTATTTTTAAATAAATAGTATTGGGGGTATACATTGATATATCGTAAATATATGGTATATCGTATTATGGTAAAATATACGGTTTGATCAATTTCAATACCGATTATTCAATATTCCGATGTACCACTATTTTCGATATGAGGAAAATTTTTGATATACTGTACCGACTCATCCCTAGTAGTTGCACCTAATCATATATAGTCACAAAATTTATGTCTAATTTTTTAAAAATAAAATGAAATATGCATATTCTACTCCCTAATTCTTAATTGTGAATTTACCTTACCTCTGATTTGAATACTCTTTTGATTCTTTATTATTTAAATCGTTTGGGATGGTAAATATAGAATGTGTTATAAACTAAATAGAACGAGAAATAATAGAGAGAATGAGAAATAAATGTGTATTATTATGAGGGTGAAGACCTCTATTTATAAAGTACAAGATGGGCTCATGGGCTTTTAGGGTTTACATGGTCATCACAATATATGATAAATATATATATAAAATATATTTACAACAATTCCCCTTGATTGACCATCCATAAAAGAAATTGTTGTCTCGTTAAAACCTTGCCAGAAAAATCCATTGGGATAAAAACTGGTCGAAGGAAAAAGAGTACAGCTGCTCCACCTTAATATAGTCATTGTTGATCCTTGAGTCGTTGCATATCGATCTTGTGTACCAACTTCTTGAATGTTGACGTTGGTAATGCCTTTGTAAAAGAATCCGCTAGATTGTCAATTGAGCAAATTTGCTGGATGTTGATGTCGTCACTCTTTTGGAGATCATGTGTTGCATTGGCTCTTTTATGAATCAATCTCAATGACCCATTTACTCGTGTGTTGCATTTGGATGTCTCGTTAAAAACCTTAACTAAGAAAACCCTTTGGAAAAAAAAACTTAGAAAGGAAAAAAAAGATACAACCATTTGACCTTTAGGAGTCAGTCTAATCTTCAGGATTATTTACAATTTGTTACTCCCTCTCAAGATAACAATCTTCAAGGTTGTCTTTAAGGTCTACACTAATATGTGCAACACAAGTTTAATTATCATCATAGATAATAGTATGAAATATGTCAAGATATCATTACTTTCATAAATAGACCAATACCATATTTGTCTCGAAAATAACAAAGGATGGTTAATAGCATTTCAAAATCTCTAATTGCACATAAGTAAGGAACTTCTGGTCCTCATATTTGTTATCTTCTATAGGTCTAAATGAGTCATCATCCACTTCAAGTGACTGAATCAACCATTAGATATGCATGTGGATGCTATACAATAAAATCTCTTTAAAGACCTATCAGGTAGGTCGACTAGTGTAACTCCATCAGGGAAATGCTCGATCTGTAGTTGAGACAATTATTAGTTCAATCTAAGCCTTTTGATTCTAAATTCGTCTTTAGACATTAGTTGATTTCCTCAAGTAATTTGTACATAATGATTCACATATCCTCTTCAGGAGAAATTTGGAGTGATGTGTTCTAAATTTCTATTCCGCTGAGTTTATCTTTAGCACCAATAAATCTCTCATGCTTCTTGCGGTAATGAGAATCAATTGATTTATATTTTCTATGAGGAACTTCAGGTTCGTTCATGGTGTATATACAATGGTATATTAGATTTTAGTCACTCCTTTTGCACTAAATAACTTGATGAGCTTTTGGTTCATTGTGCGTGAATCTAAATAATTACTCCAACGAGATATTTGCAGCATTCATATTTTAATCTCCCCCTAATCCAAACAATAGTTGAGTTGGATTATAGAATCACGTGTCAATCAATAAAATAATCCACAAGTAGTGGCCCTATATATGTCATGTTGACGGAGTATACACATAATTTTCAAGTATTAAACTCTTCAGGAGTCTTAACCAAAATCAAATAACAATACAAACTGCTTTGCTATCAGTTTTCTTCTTGAAAACATATGAGAAAATATCTTCACTTTTGAGATACACGTTATTACAATGATTTTGAGTTTACTTGAAAAAAAAAATTGACTTACGTGATTCAAAAATGTTAAATCCTTTAGGGATTTTTAAGTATATATAACTATCAAGTTAATCAAATAGATAGATATTTACTACATCCATAAGGCGCATATCAAGCCTTTGTGACATAAGTAGATTAATCACACTCTAAAATATAATGACGTCTATTATGAGAGAGTTTTCATAATTGATTCCTGGTTTTTGAGAGAGACTTGTGTTACGAGTATTGCCCTATATCTCGCAATTTTTATTTCTCTTTCTAACAAAGACACATTTATATCTTCGGGGATATTTTCCGGATTTGAACTACATGTCCAAATATTTTTCGGCTTTATAGGGAATATTAATTCACCTTATATGCATTCTTTTCTCTTTGGCCAATTATTTCTATCTTGACAATCTCTTATAGATCGTCGTTGAGGATCCTCTTTTATCATTTTAAGAGTCATATTAAAAGGCGAAAATATCGGCGTGCGTCCACGACGATATTTGATCTCTCCAATATTTTGAGATCACAATATTTTCGTACGCTTGTAGTTCTTGGGAACTTCATTTGATTGATTAATCATTATCGTCATTGTTTGGTTCATATGTTGTGCCCATTTTCTTAGACACAAAATTTCTTTTAGAACCAATTGGTCGACCATATTTTTGACGAATTTTATATTCATTTGCTACCATTTGTACTTGTCCTTCAGAGACATTTATTATTACGGGGGTATTTACAAAGAAATGTATAACATTGTCACTTCTTTTATATACAAAAATTAAAAGCATCAAAAAGTTGGTTTGCAATCTTTTGCAAGTGAGTCTTTCGACTTTTTGTTCACATTGATTACTTTAGGAATCCAAATGTGACTAGTTTTTTCTTGTACTTTTTGTTGGATGTAGATTTCACATTGATTACTTTAGGAATCCAAATGTGACATATGTTCCAACTAATGTTGAAAATGTTATTTCATCATAATAACAATCTTAATGTGAGATCACTTTTATACGGATAAATACCATTTTGAGTATGGATATGAGCAACTAATTATTTTTCAATTCCAAATCCGTATAATATAAAGCCTTTTCAGGAAGAACTTGGAGTTTAATAAACTCACTAGCTTTATCAAAAAAATTTGCTTGAGGGAATTGAGTTCTTTATTATTTGAACTAGTAGCTCTAACAATTGCTATATTTCTTCTAGAAATCAAGCAAATCATGAAAATTCTTTTATTAAGAGATTCTTCAGGATCTCTATGTTGCGCATATATAAATTTTCAATTATGTTGCGCATTATAGTTGCTCGTAAATGTCCAAAACTATCATGTCAAATCATAAAGCCTTTTGAACTTTCAGTTCATGACATGGTTTGTCTCACTTGTTTTCATAAATGTGTAATACATTTAAGATGGTAGTTTGATACGTTTTCTTTTGTTTGCTTTTGTAAATACAAAACAATCACTACATTCTTATATTATTTCAATATGGTATCCATTGGCGGCGGATATCTTTAAAACTTAGTAAGTTCCTTCTAGACTTACTAGAGTAAAGGGCATGTTCAATAGTTAATTTAGTATCATTTGATAGAATGATACAAGCTCTTCGGGAGCCTTTAATGATGTTCGATGCACTAGATTTTAAAATCTTGCAGTTGAGATGTATCTACTCGTATTGAGCTTTAAGTAGGACAAACAATTAATATCTTGACGCAATCCTGTTGGGATGCTTCGTTTCATTCTATTATTATCTCCCTCATGTCGCTTATTAACAGATGAAGATCATATCAAGAGAGCATTAATGTCAACGAGACATAAATAATATTTTTCATTCATGAATAACATATATCATCGAAAATGCGAGTTCCTCTTTAAGAACATTTAATATTCTTCTGGAATATAAATGGTGCTACTGTTGGGATTTTATATACTGGAAGCAAATTTTATGCTTGTATACAATGTGTTTTGTCCCTATCACTATTTTTATTCTCCTATCTGATAAATATATATATTTGCACATGTTATCATTTATCTTGTATAGAAGTTAGATTTGTGTAGTGTGTCGGGTATCACAGAAGACTACACAAATTGGTTGAACTGACAAAATATAAACAGTTATCACAGCTGAGACAATTTAAGGATAAGTTGCCGATTTAAGCTGCAGTTTAGATAAGAAGTGGCTTGTCATGGCTGCTTGTCTTTACTGGTACACTTAACGTGGTGTATTGATGGATCACAGTGAGATGTTTTCTCCTAACTGACCTTAGTGGAGAACCAAGATCTCGGTGACTTAGCTGGTCTTAAACTTGAAAAACAATTGATTACTACCTACTATGGTGAACGTCATCGCGACCGGATCTACGTATCTTGGGTGTTAGTAGTTATTTGCGGCTTAGGCTGGTTGTCTGTATCTTGCAACCGTATCTTAGTAAAATGGGTTGACAATTTCCCTTGAGGAACTCGAAAGGATTAGCACACTAAACCCGGCCGGTTGATTAAGTTCAGGTGTGTTAATGAGGTCGAGTGGTACTACTCAGGAATATAATAAGATGTTAATTAATTTAAGTTGTCAATGAGCTTAATTAATTAATGGATATTTCTATCTTAAATACGGGGATCGATTAAGTCTAAAATACAAGCTCTTGCTCAATTTGGGATAAAGGGGTAAGTCAGCACGGATTCTCTAGTGAAATGTATTGGGTGATGATTCAGTCCTTAGCAACAGCACTAAAATAGTGGGAAATGATTCAGTCTTCTCAGTTGATAACTAACTCAGTAGCCCTGTGCTCTGAAAACGTACTGAAGATTTGAAGATCCCAAAACCCTATATTGATTGGTGAACCTTTCTATTGTAATCTGTTTTCTATCTCTGAGGTTTCAGACTCAGCAGACACTCTGCTCTGGTTCAGGCACTCGGTAGATTATCCGCCTCGCCAGCGAAGTAGAAGACTCGGTGATCTTGGACTCGGCAGAGCAAGATATGCGAAAGAACCGAACTCGGCAGAGTAGTTCACCGAACTCGTAGCCGATACTCGGTAGAGCCGACTCGACGAGAGCGTGCTACTAAATCAGAGATCAGACTCAGCAACGGCCAGACAGTCTTCTGACTGTCAGGATCTCTAAAGTCAAATCAGCATAGTCAATACGAGGAAGAGAGAAGTCAGCTTCAGATCTCCTTGAAGTCTGTTCTATCTCAACCACTTTTCTGAACCTCGACCAATGACAAGCGACCACTCGTCCTATATCTCGTTAAAGCCGCAAGTCAACAACTTTCCGTAAATGGAGGGAGAGGACACTGCTACCATACTTCGAAAGAGCCGTTAGCTACCCAAAAGAGAGAGACAAAGGATCGTCGTCTCCAATGGATCTATCCTAATCTCTTCTCTATAAATAGAGGGATAAATCAAATTGAAGCTCACCTAGAACAGAAGAGAAACCTTCGCATACACGAGGACACACAGAGCATTCAACGAGTAATTCGAAAAAGCCTAAGTCTTCCGCAAGAAGTTCGAAGAAACAATCTCCGGCGAAAGACTACATTTCTGCTCATAGGGAACCAAGCTGAATTAGAATCATACAACCTTTAGTATCCAAGCGACGATACACGAACCCAAAGCTTATACTCAGCTGTTCGTCGTTCTAGAAGCCACTTCCTTGTTCCCTATCCCTCTAACCTAAGCTTAACCGACTAAATCCATAGCTTAGACGAAGGAGTTCACTTATGAACTGATCCTTATTGTAAAGGACTCCTTCACTGTTGGAGAGTTTTTCAAACACTTAGTTTGATAACCTTGTAAACTGAGACTTGCTCAGTATAAATCTCAAGACCAGTGTTTGTCCAGCGTACAAACCGACTGAGACTATCTTAGTATAATACATATCATCTTGATCTTTCGGGACAGTGGACGTAGGATTGTTGGATCCAAACCACTTTAAAAATCTCTGTGTTCTGTGTTCTTTATTTTACTGTTGCATTGATTTACTGTTCATTCTGAAAATATCTTTCAAATCATTCAACCGAGTTTCAGCGAACTTAATAGACTGCACTAATCTCTGAAACTGTTTTGATATAAACGGTTTTCCTAACTCAACTGAATTTTGGCCTACACTATTCCGCACCACTGAACTCTAATCCGAACGGTGCCGAATTCCGACTCCAAGTCGCCTAGCGAGCCTCGGTAGAGTCGGCCTCTCGCCACACGATTCAGAACAACTTATCTGGTCTGCTGAACTCGTTCAGTACGACACCCTCCTGAAAAGGACTGTTCGTGTTTAAGTTGAGAAATCGGTTTTCAGGTGTATTCACCACCCCCCCCCCTCTACACCTGAACGTGCTCTCGGGACCAACAATTGGTATCAGAGCTGGAGTTCTATAAGACTCTTGTTATTTTGAAACTAGTCTACTTGAACGGATCCGAAAAACATTTTCACTGCATATCATTCTTCATTCATATCACTATCTATCATGTCTGATATGTCAGGAATCAGGATGGTACCCATGTTCTCAGTAGAGAACTATGGTGTATGGCGGGTCAGAATGGAAGCACATTTGACCTCTCTCCACGATAGCATGACAGAGGTTCTGGAGGACGGACCTATCGTTCCAATGATCGATAGCGTAGTCTCTCAGGATCCAGCAGACGGAGGAGGAATGGTGACCGGGAAGAAGATTCCCAAAGATAGAAGTCTCTTCACCCCTGAGGAGAAGAAGCTTCACAACTTAGACCGCGTCGCCAGAAATGCCATACTGACCACCCTGAGTGATTCTTACCTCGGAAGAGTTCAGGACTCGCAAGTCCGCAAAAGAACTACGGGATGCTCTGAAGCACTATCGAAGTCGGGGGACTCGGAAGATCAAAGCGAATAAACTTGCGCTAGAACTTCAGAAGCTGGGAGAGACTGTCTCTCATGCTTGGTGACACCATTGAAGATCTCAACGTCGATTTACGGATCTGATGAACTCTATCAACGGGCTGGGAAAGACATTCTCCAACCGAGAGATGAATCTCAAGATTTTGAGGGCACCGCGTACGGCCAATGGACTCCCTTTGCTACTTTATTGCGTCATTCTGATTTAGATATTGTTACTCCTGACCATATCTTTTCAGAACTTAAAGCTGAGGAGTTCGAGTTCGGCATACCTCAAAGGAAGCAGCGAGCTGAAGCTGACACCCAAGTCGACCATGCCTTCAAAGCATCAGTCAGCACAGCAGCTCCGGCGTCTAGCAAGGCTGAACCTTCACTCAGTGACGTACAAGAAGGAAATCTAGCCAAGAAGTACGCGCTGCTTGCCGTGAAGTATCAGAAGGAAAAGGAGAGGCGCAGAAAGCTCTCAAGAGTCGTCAGACACTCTAAAGGTAAGAATGAATATACACCTAAGCGCACTCCTGACTCGCATACTTCTGAATGCAGGAAACAAGAAGACTCAGCTCAGTCAAAAGACAGTGAGAGCAAAGAAGAAAGAGTCACAACCTGCTACAACTGCAAGAAGCCAGGACACTATCGCATGATGGCGTCCCCGAGCTCGATCGGCTGAAAGAGCAGCACGCAAAGCAAGAAGGGAGAAGTTCATCAAGAAGAGACAAGCATACATTCTCGGTGAACTCTCAGACGACTCAGATGAAGTCGATTCCTTCATGGATTCATCAGACGATGAAGCAACCTTTCATGGCCATAGAGCTTGAAGTCGAAGAAGACGCCGAAAAGTGTCTCATGGCGGGAGAAGAGGATGAGGTAAACTCTCATACACCATTTAATTCCTCTTCACACCGCACACACGACACTATTTCGAAGTGCGGATGAGAATCGGACTTCGCGATTGCATACGAAGAACTACTCTACGAGCGGATTCGGATGAGTCAATAGTAAGACTCTTCAGGAGTTGGATACCCTGAAAGTGGAGAATTATAAACTTTCTCAGAAGAGTCAGGTTGCTACTGAGTCAGAAGGACTTGTGTTGAGATTCAGGGAGGAGATAAACTCTCTGATGGCCAAGTCTCAGCATCAAGAAAATCAGATCTCAGTTTTGACCAAAGACTTGACTCGTAAAGATACCGGACCGAGTCTACTAAAGCAAGAGTTGTCAGGACTTCAGACCGAGCACGAACTGCTGAAGAAGAGTGATGATGTCTGGAGGAACCTGATGACAGAGCGGTACATGGGCGCTGAAAAGAAGCTGGAAGCGATGCTAGCAAGCAACAAGCCAAAGCATTGCAAGGAGGGACTTGGATTCAGCCATGGAGCCTCCTCATCTGCCCCCGTACGCTCAGAAAACCGGCTAGCTGATAGGTTTGTTCAAGGGGAGACCATCAATGCAGACATACCGAACCCCCTAGCCAAGAACAAACGAAGATGAAGGCACCTCATCCTAGCTATCAGCACTCGATAAGAAAATCGGCACCGAGATCACCCCGGTTCGGTCAAGGGGGGGAACCAAAGAAAGCAAAATGGGCTGATCAGGATGGACCTCCGCAGCTGACTCATCCAGCTCAGTATGGGTTCATATTATAATAACCCTATAGTCGGGAGAGGATCCAAAGGTCAGAAGAAGAAGAAGAAAGCCGTACAGAAGGCAAAGGTCAGCAGTCCACCCACTCAGAAGATCAGGACTCCTGAATCTGAAAAGCCTCAGAAGTTAGCATCGACCGATCCGGTGGTCAAATATGTTGACAAAAGTGGAAAGAAACCGCTGCGAGACCACCAAGGTCGTAAGACGTATATGGGTTTCCAAAACTAACATCTAAGGACCCAAAATCAAAAATAAAGGGTACCTAAATATAATTCTATTTTGTAGGTGCACAAGTCAGCTAGCAGGCCTCAGTAGAGTCAGTAACTCTGCCACACGATTCAGAACATCTTATCTGGTCTGCTGAACTCGCTCAGTACGACACCCTCCTGAAAAAGACTGTTCGTGTTTAAGTTGAGAAATCGGTTTTCAGGTGTATTCACCCCCCCCTCTACACCTGAACGTGCTCTCGGGACCAACAAAATGAATCTGTGTTTATTAATTAATTTTGCTCTGGGCTGAGCATAGATAATTAATTAATTTGAGGCCCTACTTTATTTCTTGTATTAGATCCCTGATCTGGCTCAATTAGTTGCCTAGTTATTTATTGTCTCTCAGAAATCATTATTAATAGATTAATGTATTTTACATTATTTAATAATGTTATTTATCTCGAATTAATTGGTAATTGATAAATATTAGTAGCCCAATAGATTAATTAATTATATTATGGGCTAATTGTGTAGAAGCCCATTAGAGATATAATTAAGTTAATGAGCTACAAATATTAATATAATATTGGCTCTTTGTTGGGAGATGATTCAGTCCCTCCACAACTTGTTGGGAGATAACTCAGCAGCCTAGTGCTCTGAATATTTGCTGAAAATTTGAAGATCCCAAAACCCTACTTTGAACTGATGAACCATTCCGTTGTAATCTGTTTTGTTCTGTCTCTGAGGTTTCAGACTCACTAGAAACTCTTCATTTAGTTCAGGCGCTCAGTATATTATCAGCCTCAGTACCAGAAGAAGAAGACTCAATGATACTGGACTCAGCGGAACAAAGATATGCGAAAGGAGTCGGTGGAACCGAACTCGGCGGAGTAGTTCACCGAACTCGCAGTTGATCTTCGTAGAGCCGACTCGAGCAGGAGCATGCTATCGAATATAGATCGACTCAGACAACGGCGGACGGTCTTCCGACGTCGGATTTACTAAGTCAAATCAGCAGAGTCATACGAGGAAGAGAGAAGTCAGCCTCAGATCTACCTTGAAGTCTGTTCTGTCTCACCTACTTTCTTCAGCCTCGACCAATGACGAGCAGCCAGCTGTCCACTTTCTGATTAAAGCTGCAAGTCAACAACTTTCCAAAAATGGAGGGAAAATACTCTGCCACCATCTTTGAAAGAGCCGTTAGCTACCCAAAAGAGAGAGACACAAGGATCGCCGTCTCCAACGGATCTATCCTTGTCTCTGCTCTATAAATAGAGGGATACAATTCAAATTGAAGCTCACCTAGAAATCGAAGAACACACGAGCATTCACGAGCAACTCAAAACGACTTAAGCTTTCCGCAAGAACTTCACAGAGTAATCTTCGGCGAAAGGCGACATACTTGCTCATAGGGAACCAAGCTGAACCAGATCATATAGCCTCTAGTATCCAAGCGACTGAATACGAACCCAAGTCCATACTTAACTGTTCGTCGCTCTAGAAGCCACTTTCTCGTTCCCTATCCCTCTAACCTAAGCTCAGCAGATCTTATCCATAGCTTAGACGAAGGAGTTCATATCTGAACTGATCCTTATTGTAAAGGACTCCTTCATAGTTGGAGAGTTTGTCAAACGCTTTAGTTTGATCCTTTGTAAACTGAGACTTGCTCAGTATAAATCTCAAGACCAGTGTTTGTCCAGTGTACAAACCGACTGAGACTATCTCAGTATAATACATAATGTCTTGATCTTTCGGGACAGTGGACGTAGGATTGTTGGATCCGAACCACTTTAAAATTGCATGTGTTCTGTCTTCTCTTTACTGTTGCATTGATTACTGTTCATACTGAAAGTATTTCTAAAATCATTCAACTGAGTTTCAGCAAAGCTTAATCGATCGCACTAACATACTGAAACTGTTTTATTAAAAACGTTTTCTAAACTCAACTGAATTTAGGCCTACACATTTCCGCACTATACTGAACTTCAGCTGAACGGTACTGAATTCTGACTCAAGTCAGCTAGCAGGCCTCAGTGAAGTCAGCCACTCTGCCACACGATCCAAAACAGCTTATTTGGTCTACTGAACTTGTTCAGTACGGCACTCTCCTGAAAAAGATTGTTCGTGTTTAAAGTTGAGAAATTATTTTCAGGTGTATTCACCCCCCCCCCCTCTACACCTGAACGTTTAATCTCGGGACCAACACTCTTGAAGCCTATATATATTAGTATTCTGTTCATAATCAGAATACACATTACACTTACACACGGTTTTATACACGTTTGAGAGTGAGAGACGGTAATCTTAATTTTCTTCAGTTCTCTGACCACCCAGAGGGAGAAAAAGGCTCGCACACGCATCGAAGATCCGAAACACGAGCAACAATCGTAGCCGCAACAACATACGAATGATGAAGGTACAATTTCCTCCCCTAATATTTCCTTCAGCTACTTCAGGAGCAAAAGTTAAATAGTATATAAAAATACTACATTTGAGGTATTTTCCAAAAAAACGTGATAGTAATGTTACTCTCACAATATGGTCATTCTTCAGGAATGTAATTGTACTACTTCTAGAGCAACAATTTAATTTTATTCAAGATAAATGCAATCAATAAATTGCAAATTTTGAAATCTATCACATCTCACATCTATTCTTGAAAAGAAATTAAGCTACAATAGAATATTAGAAATGCAGTTGTCAAGCATAGAGGAGCTCTTGCTGCCACTCCATATCATTATGTAATACTTTAAATTATAACATATCTTTAAATATACATTGTTCTTTAGGAACATGCAATATTCTGCAGGAATATTAATTATGCTACTTCAGAAACAACAATCAAAGTATGGTTGTTGTGATATATAATTTTAAAATGACAAGTTTTAGTTGTTCCAAGAACATGTAGAGTTAATTGTGCTACTTCAAGAGCAACAATTAGAGTTATGAGTAAACGACATTTGCTAAAATCAAGAGCTTGAATCATTCTTCAAGAACATGTAATATTCTTGAGGAATACAAATTGTGCTACTTTAGGAGCAACAATTTTAGTCTATATTAAATTGCTTTAGGCGAAATATTAATATTTTCAAGAAACCCAATCGTATCGTATTCTTTGGGGATATCAATCGTGCTACTTCAGGAGCAAACAATAACAATTAAAGAACCAAGATTCGTCCATCAACAAGGCATATTATATGAATTGTTCATCAAAAGTACGTAATGTTCTTCGGAGAACATTAATTGTGTGCTACTTCAGGAGCAATAAATTAAGATTGTATGTATATATATAGATATAAATATTATACGAGTGTGCAGGAAGAAAAGAAAAAAACTTTAGTACATAGTGAATACATAGATAATATTAATCTCTTCAAGAGTGTGTAATATTCTACATGAATATTAAATTGTGCTACTTCTGGAGCAACAATTAAATCGTTTCAATAAATAAATTTGAATTGCTCGTTAAGAGCATGTGATATTCTTCAGGAATATGGATTGTGCTACTTCAGGAACAACAATTGTGATTTAACATAAAGTAAATAAACAAATAAATAAATAAGTAAAAGCGTATATATATATATATATGTAGAAATTTATTGTAAATGTTCTTCAAGAGCATGTAATATTCTTCAAGAATATTGGTTGTGCTACGTCTGGAGCCACAAATCAAGTTGAAAATATGTTTTGGAATTGCTCTTCAAGAGCATATAATATTCTTTACGAATATTAATTGTGCTACTTCGGGAGCAACAATTTAAGTGTATCTAGTGATAACAATTATATAGCGAAGACAATAATATTTATTGTTATTCCTCGGCATTAACAAATCAATAAGCGAAGACAATAATATTTATTGTTATCCTTCGGCGTTAACAAATCAATAAGCACCATATAAAGTATTATGTAATGTTTTTTAAAAAAAAACTTTTAAAACATGCAAGATCAAATTATAATTGTTTGAAGGTTTTCAAATCATGCACAAAATCTTTTTTCAAGTGAATCATTGAAATCCTTGTATAAATAATGTCGTTGCTTTAGAAATTGGAAGAATCAAATTGGAAGAATCGAAATATTACCTTCGGTATAATAGTACCGCCGCTTCCACGATTTACATATTGGAACGATCGAAATCTTACTTTCGGTATAAGCAAATCGTGATGATAACGTTATAAATTAAATAGAACGAGAAATAATAGAGAGAATGAGAAATAAATGTGTATTATTATGAGGGTGGAGAACTCTATTTATAAAGTACAAAGATGAATTCTAGGCTTTTAGGGTTTACATCACCATCATATATAAATATATGATAAATATATATATATATATATATATATATATATATATATATTTACAACAGAATTAAGATTCTACTGGATGTCTTGTATTATGTAGAAATAGACAAGCTTTTGATTATGTTGTCAATTCCAGTTATTTATGTGGAAATCAACGAACTTTTAATTTGTAATTTCATCCTTGTCCGTTGTATCATGTTATTAGTGCATGATTTCATATGACATAAGTAAACCTAGGCTTGAAAGGAATACTAATTGATGAGCTGCATGAAAGAAATTTGCCTAAAGAAAACAAGGCAAAAAGATTCAACTGATATTTACAAAAAATTCATTTGAGAATTTCCCTAAAAGCAATATGAATCACCATCCAGACTGAAAAATCTACCAAGACTAAGTCCCTTTTCTTGTTCCCTTCAACAGAGGAAGCTTTAAACAATTGATTTGCTTAACAAGCATGACTAGTAGTATAAAGAATACGGAGAAGTATTTGCTAGCCTGGCCCGTCGGGGATGCCTCATTTCTTTGCCTTTGCAAACCTAAGGCATCGGTACTTCTCGCCACTGACAGTTATTTCAAGGGCTCCGTCTTGATTGTCTTGGTTTGAGGCGGTTCCCATCAGCACGCTCTTCTCCTTCTCGAGGTTTTCCCTTTCCATCTTTAACCTGGCTTCTTGCCTAGCAATCTCTGCCTGAACACCAGCAATGTCAATTTAAGAGAAAAAGATGCAGATGTAGATTGTTCAAATTGAACTCAAATATGGCTAAAAAAGACTTCTGAAAGTTGGTCTAATAGTTATGTATATATAAATATTATTATTATTATATCGACCTAACAGGATTGAACACTAGATCAACTCTAGATCAAACACTTACGCAGAAGTGGAATACCAACTACACTACATTTGTTAGTAAACATAATGTATAATAAACATTAAACACTAAACAGAAGGTTTTGATATGAAATATTACTACTGCGAAAAAGTTTAGTAGAAAAAACTTGAGTGGCAACGAGAGAATGAAAAACCATACGTCTCTCGTGTAGGAAGATGCATTTAGAAGCTAAACAAATCTAAGGACAAACAGTAGAGGGATTAGAACAGTTCATAAAGTAAGCATATTGATATGCTTCAAATGAGAACTACATAAGCACCTAAAAAGTCAGAATGAAGTAAAGGCAGACCACAACCACGTAGATTCTCCCTTTGCCATTTCAAAAAGAGCTATATAATATTCCAATTCACAAAAGATTGATTTACATACCTGGTCTCAAGCTGCTACGGTTATAATCCACTAATTCGGACTAATTCTTTATGGACATTCATAATTTTCATTCAACAAACAAATTTTACAAATGAAACAACCTATTCTTAGGACGGAGGATCTATGATGCTGAAGAAGTTGTTTAGACAAATAACTATTATTACCAGCGTAAATCTCAGCATTAGATGTCAAATAGATTTCTTAATTTCAATAACCAAACCAGTCTAAAAGATGCAAACTGACATCTTCCAACAGGGGAATAGCTGAATATGTAGTTTATAATCAGATAATAAGGCTTTATGCAGAGTCCGGAAAGGACAGCAAAAGTAAATAAGAGAATGATGCCTTGTAAGAAAGAATCAAGATAAAATGGAAAAACTACTAGCAATTAGAAGTCTAGAATCTCTAACTTGCTATAAAACGCTCGTCCAATCTATGTTGTTCAAGATATCAACAACCAGCTATTTCCATTTCTTAAGGAAAGAACTAACTAGCATTAGAAGTCTTGAATCTCTAGCATCCTATAGAATGCTTCTTCAATCAACGCAGTTCAAGATATCAACAACTAGATATTCCCATTTCAAAATGAAAGAACTAATAGCAATTAGAAGTCTAGATGCGTAACATGCTATGTAATGGTCGCCCATCCAATGCAGTTCAAGATATATTCCCACTTCCAAATGGCAGAACTAAGAGCAATTAGAAGTCTACAATCTCTAACGAGCGATAAAAATTGTTCGTTCATTCATTGCAGTTCGTGATATGAACAACTAGCTATTCCTATTTTGTAATGAAAGAACTACTAGCAATAAGAATTCTAGAATCACTTGAATGCTATATAAAATGCTTTTTCCATTCATGCAGATTTCAAGATATCAACAATTAGCTATTCTCATTTCTTAATGAAAGAACTACTACCAATTTCATAAGTTTAGAATCGCTAACATGCTATATAAGATATTATTGCGATTCACCGCATTTGAAGATTTCAACAACTAGCTAATCCCATTTCACAACAACACATGAATGAAGTACCTCACGTCGTGAGAGTTCTGCCTTCCAGGCAGCTTCGCGCTCAGCAACCTCTCGCTCACGTTCCTCAATGTAGCTTTGCATCTCCCTCTCCTTCATGATCCTATCTTGTATGTCGGCATCAAGAGCCTCCTTCAGCTCCTGCACAAACTTATCTACAACTGTTTTTATCCTCAAAGACATCAAGTTTAACCTTTCCCCAGGCCACCCTATGAACCACTCTTCAGTCTTCTTTCAAACACCTGCAGCACAAGATGTCTTATTCATTTACCAGAAATAATTTGTTCTGAAAATGCATCCTATATTTATCCTCCTGCTGCGACTAAATATAGGCCTTCTAACAACCATAAATGGAGAAACAGTCTAAACAAAGCCTAATTGCCAAGAACGTAAATACAAGAATTGCAGATACGAACGAGCCGATTAATAAGGCAAATCCAGAAATCGAAATAATATTTTCCCCTTTTCAATTACATAAAAACGAAGGCTCGAGCAGGCAAACAATCTCATACATACATAACGCAAAGTGAAGCATAATCAGATCAGATGGGCGGAAAACATCATTTTAAGAAAGTAAGAATAGCGAGAGCTCACTAGAAAATAAAGACCTTTGAATAGAAAAAAGACTATCTAGTATCAGTTTTCGATTGCAGCAGCCGATACAAAGAGCGAGACTGGGCTATGCGAGCGTGTCTCCGTCTATGCGTACGCGAGAGAGAGAGAGAGAGAGAGAGAGGGAAAAGGAGAAACTCAAGTCCAGAAGGCAAGAGGGCCACAAAAATATGCTCTTGTTCTTTGCTTGCACCGTTTATTATTTCTTATTTAATTTTTCTTGATTTCTCCTCTACTTATCTTAGGGAGTTTCGTGTTGTATACTTGTATTGTATATATTGTTTGGTTATTATATTTCACATCTTATTTTTTCAATATAATTTACAATAATACAAGAAAGTTGGTGAAATAAAATATGAGTTCTAATTTAACGAAATGCTTTTAAAATAATATTAATTCTCAAATATCGAGTAGTTACTGACTTTATCCAATTCGTATGATTCTATACTCAAATCCCATTCCAAGCTGTCTCTATGTCTTTCTTCTACTTTGTTCATTTGGGATATCAAGTGCATGTACATATAAATTTGAGCTATACTCCTTAGGCATCTCCAATGCATTTTCATATATTAAGGAAACTGTATTTCAATTTTTGTGCAGAAACAGTGTTTCGTCTCCAACATTATTTCTCTATATTTTCCCGTAAGAAAAAATATTCCATATTATTCTCTTTTTATACTCTTATAAATCAAATTAAAATACAATTATATAATATCTTTAATTATAACTTAATGATGTAATATTTTTAATTGTAATTTAATTATATAATTAAATTAAATATAATAATATATTTAATGGAAAATTAAAATTAATTGCAAAGAAGATAATTTAAATTACTTAAATAAAAATCATAGGTTACATCATAATATCTAATTTCCAGAAAATGAATACTCATTCTATTCAATCAGTGCATTCCGAAGCATGAAATGAGCATCTGTGTCTTTAATTTCGTTAGACCGAGAAATAAAGTTTCTAAATCGGTCGAGTTGAAGTTCTTCAAATTCAAAATCTGTGGCTATCACGTCTCTTGCAACTTCAATTGGTGCATCAAGGTCTCGTTTGTCTTCAATTATCATATTATGCATTATTATGCATGAAGTCATAATATCTCTCAAATAACTTGCGTCCCAAAAACGTGCTGGATTTGCCACAATAGCGAAACGACTTTGGAGGACTCCGAAGGCACGTTCAACATCATTTCTACACGCTTCTTGTTTCGTCGCGAAATACTTTTTTTGGGACCAACCGGTGCACGTATAGTTTGCACAACAGTTGCTCATTTAGGGTATATACCATCAGCTAAGTAATAACACATATTAAATTCCTTTCCATTTATAACAAAATGCGAAGGAAGAGCAAATCCGAGAGCAAGGTTGTTGAAAAGATGGGAAGTTTCCAATACATTAATATCATTGTTTGCACCTGGCATCCCGAAGTGTGCATGTCATATCTAGAGATCGTAATTAGCCACAACTTCGAGAATAATTGTTGGATGCTCACTTCGACCTGCATATCTACCTGCCCATGATGTCGGACAACTCTTCCACTTCCAATGCATGCAATCTAAACTCCCTAACATCCCCGGGAATCCTCGTTGCTTACCAATATAAAGAAGTCTTGCAACGTCAGCATCAGTGGGGCTTCTTAGATACTGTGGTGCAAAGATTTCACGAATTGCTCAACAAAACCTCTTCACACACTCAATTACAGTAGACTCACCAATTTTGATATACTCATCAGTTGCATCTGCATGAAGTGCATATGCCAATATAGGAAATACAACAGTAATTTTTTGTAAAGTAGACAAACCTTGCTTACCAATTGCATCTCTTCTTCGCCGCAAACTAAGGATCATGGTTTTTGACGGCCTCAACTATTCTTACGAATAAATGGAGGGACATCCGAAAGCGTCGACACAACTGCTCATCACTGTAGGTTGGATTTTCATCAAAAGAATCTTGATAGAGATTTGCAGCACCTCCTTCTCGATCACGAAAGATTGTCCTATGCCCAGGAACTGAGCCGCCAGGAGCCCTTGAATTTTGCCCAATCAAGTTAGGCAATAAAAACTTATAATTTTGAAATTTTGTGAAAGAATTTGATCTTCATCTTCATCTGAAGAAGACGAAATATTGTGATGGAACATTGTGATGAAGAAATAATGTGATGAAAGATTAGTTCAAGAGCTTTAATATATAGTGGTTTCAATAACTAAAAACACAATCCATGTGCTTTTAATCTAGTTCATCTATTTCAATTCAAAAAGTAAAAAAAGATCTTGGTCTTTGGTTTCAAAAAGCACAATCCATGTGCATTAAATCTTGTCCCTCTATTTCAATTCAAAAAACGAAAAGAATGTCCACCATCTTGAAGGATACGCGAGAACTTAACGCGTGCATAGTCACAATACAAAATACGAAGCCAAGTGGGGCTAATGAGCAAGATATTGTAAGTCATATTTTATTTATTTTCATTTGTTTCCTTGTTTTTTGTCTTTGATTTCTCAAATAAATTTCATCTCTTTGCAGATGCGGATGACAAAAGAGTACATGATAACACAAAAGATTATGTGAAAGCTGAAACTATGGGTAAACCTCCTTCAAGCCCTGTTTCGGAGTCCTAGTCTCCTTCAACCCCTTCGTTCATTGTGAACTTAGATAGTGAAGAGGGATTCGGTAGTGGTGGTTCTTCATCCCACCAACCGGAAGGTGTGAAGAAAGCAAAACTGAAAAAAAAAAAGAATAACGATGATGCGGCTAATACTCTTTTGTTTATTGAAAAACAAAATGAAAAAATGCGAGGGACACTCATTAAGAGAATCGAGCTTAAGAGCTTAATCAGAGACGATAACATACTCATGATCGATTTGAAAACGATTGATGATCCGCATAAACGTGAATTGCTTCGCGTTGAGCAAGCTAAAATTTACGAGAAGCGGAGAATGACACCCCCACCAAAAGATGACGATCCAAATTTGTTTCGAAATTTATTCTCGGGCACTGGAGGTTTCGGAGATGATATTCCTGATTATTAAATAATTACTAGATGTAATTTAAGTAATTTCAATTTCTGTTCAACTCATGTATTATCTTTTTATTAATATTAAGTAATTTCATTTTATGTATTATCCTTTTATTATTATCAAGTAATATATATTTGATCTATTTAATAATCTCTCTCAAATTAATTAAAAAATGAATAATTGAAAATAAATATATCACATATACATATACGTATATAATCTCACTCTCATTCTCATTCACCCTCTCACCCCTCTCTCTCTCCCTCTTTCTGCGCCGTTTCTACTTTCTATCCATCTCTCTCTGGAGGGGATCACCTGTCCCATTTTTTGGTGGACCACTTGGTGGCCCACCAATCACGCACTGACACGCGTGCATTAGTGGACCACCAATTTATTATAAGTCGACACATGTCATCACCTTATTAGTGGGACATGCAGTGGCCCACCAAATGAGTTAGAGGATCCCCACTTATCTCTCTCTCAACCTTGTTCTGTCTCTCAACTTGAAGCTCGGGTTCTTCAATTCCGGCGTAGATCGTCGGATCTCCTAAGCATCACCTCTCTCTCTCACCCCTCTCTCTCTCTCTTCTCTCTTTCTATCGGTTTCATCTCTCTTTCTATCGGTTCTGTCTCTCAACAAAAATTGAAGATACACATATTTAGAAGCTTTATTTCTGCCACAAATTTTGAATTTGAAGAACTTCAACCCGACCGATTTAGAAGTTTTATTTCTCGGTCTAACGAAATTAAAGACACGGATGCTCATTTCATGGAATGCATTGATTGAACATTTATGAAATGAACTATGATTTTTATTTAAGTAATTTAAATTATCTTTTTTGCAATTAATTTTAATTTTCCATTAAATCTATTATTATATTTAATTTAATTATAAAATTAAATTGCAATTAAAAATATTATATCATTATGTTATAATTAAAGATATTATATAATTATATTTTAATTTGATTTATAAGAGTATAAAAAGATAATATTATGTAATAATTTTTTTACGGAAAAATATAGGAAAATAGCGTTGGAGACGAAACATTGTTTCCGCACAAAAATTGGGACGTTACCTTAATATATGGGAATGCATGCAGACGGTTCCCTTAATATATGGGAATGCAGACGGTTCCCTTAATATATGGGAATGCATTGGAGATCATAGAATTACATACATAATAAGCACCCTTATCGAGCATGCGAGAACAACAAACATATAAATCCATAACCCTAAATCTGTCCTTATAAAATCTAATGAAAATTGTGAGCAAGAATCACTTACTAATCTAACTCATGCACAATCCCTAATGTTATAAACACACAATCTTAGGTGAGGTCGACCTCACCCAAGTTTGCCGGTGCTGCATATACACTCTTTTCTCTCTCTCTCTCTCACACACACACACACATATATATAGATAGAGAGAGAGATGCAGATTTAGAGCAAGGTAGAGCGCAGTTCGTCAAATCTTTGAGCAATGAGAGGATGATTACTGCTCTCATAGACCTCAACTAGTGACTGAACTGTTCTGAATAAGACATCTTTTTTCTGGTCCACAGACACAACTGAATTACTTGTATCCCCCACAGATGTGCACAGCCCTTCAATCCAAACCTCAAGGAATGATGCTTTCTGTACAAAACAGAGAAATGAAACTATTACATTCTGAGCAGCAGATAGGATGATGCATTTTGACATAACGAAAAATGAGTCACGTTGCTCGTCTTACTTTGACGAGTAAGTCTTGTATATCTCGTTGCTCGCATCTTGAAGCAAGTCCCAGCAGATGCAGCATAGTTGAAGTCAACTGTGAGGAAAAAAACATGTGACAACAGTAAACCAAAAGAACCTGGTGATAACTGATTAGGCTTGATCCAAAGGAACTTCAATAATTACATAAAAGTTAACAATGGATCAAATTCCTAAAACCATATAAAACATTTATAATTGATGCATTAAGTTTCGAGTGAAGTTTGAAACCCTTGACTAAATATTTAGCAAGTGTTCCCAAAGAATTAAGCCAAATATTTACGTGCTCTGAAAAGCATACGCGTTGCGGAGAACCAAATACAGATGTGGTTCCTTTTAATTGGGAAAGGAGATCAGTTGTATTTAGTGATGTTTACAATGTTCATATTTAAGGGAATTCTTCAAGCTGACCTGTTTTTCCAGGGCAATCCAGTATTTGAAGTTGGAAGGTTCTGAAATCTGATCTGATTTAAAGCTCTCGACGACGTGCTCCCCACTTTTCACAACATCATAATATGATTTTCCATAATCTGCAGAATGAATACACAATAAGGAAAGAGATGAAAACAAACCAAGCAAAACAAGGATCAAAGTTCCACATTCAAAATAAACTGCATCTCATGATACAAGACACAATTTACTAGCTATATGCTCTATTCTCATGTTGAACTTGAAAGAAGGAAAGAGTTACTAACTCGGTTAGCAATTGGTTAGTCAGAGCATTCTCTAATCTTCCTAAGCAGCATCAGCTTTGTTTTTTTAGTTCTTGTTAAAAGTTACTAAATCGGCGGCCATACAAGAATGATATTTTAATATGATTCCTAATTTATTTTTAAGAATTAGTTCGTCCTGTTAAAAGCAACAATGTTACTGCAAACACATTGCATTACTAAGACCTAACCACGTATATGATAGCTTATCTAGGCTAGATGAGCTCCCCGACAAATCTTTAGTGAAAATTCTTCTAGTGGTTTCAGCCCTCTTGGCAACAACAGCCTCACTTTCTACTAGTGAGCGCAAGGATTAAATCATATTTACAATTGTCACATTTTCTATAACTAGTTGAGGTTCTATAATCACTATGAAGTAACCTTAGCTTGGAAAAAACCCGTTTTTCCTTCTGTAGGACAAAATATTAGGTCTACCACTAATCATATGCTCAATATCTTAGAGTTATGCCATACACCTCATATCGACCACATTTAACCAAAAGAGTTAGATATCCTATGGTTAAATTAAGAAGAACTCATAATTATTCGTGTTCTTAGGTCCTAAATCCTAATCACAGAAAAAACAATGTATCAAGGAA
The DNA here is from genome assembly GCA_028984105.1 of Lavandula angustifolia. NCBI lineage: Eukaryota > Viridiplantae > Streptophyta > Magnoliopsida > Lamiales > Lamiaceae > Lavandula > Lavandula angustifolia. Next base: position 8,982,822 of record CM054816.1, read on the forward strand.
CCAAAGGCAATAAAAGAAAATATTGGTGAAGGAGAGTCATTCACCTTTTATAGTTTCTGGGACAGCCAAGGCAGCAGCAGCTTGTATCCTTATCTTAAAATTTGATGAATCCCGAAGTAACAACAAAAGGATACTTAATACAGAAGATACCCTGTGAAAACATGAATACATCTTACTTGATTAATAATTTTTACAATAAACAATGCAGGAAATAGAAATTGAATCAAGAAAGGCTGCATAACTTAGATGGCAAAGCTAAACATCTAAACTAAGCAAGGTGGCACAGAAATGACTTTCCAGTCACAATTCACTTCCAAGTATAAAGAACACTGATTCAAAGCAACAATGAAGTTACATTACGGATCTTCATATATAAGACATTGAGATTCAAATTCAGATAATTGAACACAATTGAAGATGAATTACAGTAACATGTAGCCTACTCAATATATGACATCATGGGAATTTTCTTTCCCACCCCACCATTCTTGCACAGTATATAAATGAAGTCTTCACAATACTTCCAATAAAGCAACTATAAAAATAGATCACGGTTGGAATACTCACCATTCCATGTCTTGATGTTAGAGACAGGATTTATCAACGAAGATCAAAGAAGAGCAAGGAGAAAAGAGGAGCGGTGGATCCGTAGTGTGCATGGTGGAGTCGGACGTGTGCATGGTGGAATCGGACGTGGACGTGAAAGGCATGCATGGGTTCGGAAATTATTTTATATTTCAATGTTTTATTAGAATAAAGCCCATGATTAGGGCTCGGCCGAATAAGGCCTAGTAGTTGTTATTCTATTTATATGAGAGTTTAGGAAGTAATAAGGTACCTAGGGTTTGATATTCTAGAGAGGGCGCATACTTTGCGTTTCGGCCGAAGGACATAATCTTCGTGTGGACTCGTTTACGAGTTGGATTTGGTTTCAATATTTAATTTCCAGTTTTTATTCCTTTAAACACATTGATCGCTCCCTTTACTCTAACAAATTGGTCCGACCTGCCGGATGACAAATACGAGACAACAACAGATGGAATCTCGGATTGAGGAGTTGGAGAGGGGATTGCGAGCCATGGATACACGGTTGACGGGAGAGATGTCGACTATGAAGAACTCAATGGCTTCCATTCAGGATTTGCTTAAGGAATTGGTTGCCGAAAAAAATAAGACTTCGGACGGTGCCGATAGCGAGGCACCTCCAAACCCTAATCCCGACGATCAAGGGTCGGCAGAGAGGCCGAACAACGATCGGCCTGAGACCACGACGACTACGACAGAGCCAGTGGCTGGCGCTCCACAAGTCACGCTACCCTCGTTTGATGGATCTGGAGCCGAGGGATGCTTGACAAGAGTGGAGCAATACTTTCGGTTACACCATACGCCCGAGACGAGCCGGCTTGATGTGGCGCTTGTAGCGATGGAGGGTGATGCATTACCTTGGTTTCAGTGGGTTCGAGCGACTAGCCCGGACATGGGTTGGTCCGGGTTTAAACTAGAAATGATCAGGATGTTTGGTACGAATCCGCTAGCTAATCCGTTTGAAACTCTAGTTCAAACACATCAGACTCGCTCGGTAGGAGAATACGTGACCCGAATTTATCGCGCGAATGGTGCATGTACCGGGTTTGGACGAGAAATACTGTCTCGGATTGTTTCTAAACGGTTTGCGCAATGAGATTCGCTTGAAGATCCGATCTAGAGATGCACGTACCCTATCCGATACGATTCACTTAGCAAAGGAGATAGAACAGGAGGTTCACATTCTGGGCGGCTTTAGGAGTGAGACGACGGGCGGAATACATCGTTCCAACTTTACGCCATCGACCAAGAGTGGATCAAACTCGTCGTTCAATCCTTCACAACCGACTTACTCACGAGGATCGCAGCGGAATAGCGGGATCCAGGAAAAACAGAGAGATTCATCACAATCTTTGGGGTCAACGGCACGGACTGGGGGTGCCGGCAGAAATAGACCGATCAAGCAGATATCTCAACGGGAATATGCTGCGAAACGGGCCGCCAGAAAGTGTTTCAGATGCGATGAGAAGTGGTCTCCTACACATCGATGTACGGATAAAAACTTGCAAGTAATCATGCTTCCCGACCCAGAAGATGACGGGGGAGAAGAAAGTGGCTGGGAATACGCGTTGGAGACGACTCTAGAGGAACAGGGCTCGGAGGAGGATCAGGGTCAGCCGGAAGCTAATACCATGGTACTGACTAGATTGGCTGCACAAGGTTTCGATGGGCCGCAAACCATGAAGATGACAGGTACTCTCGCAGGACAGCAGATATGTGTGATGGTTGATAGTGGGGCGAGCCACTGTTTTATTTCATCGCGTATAGCATCGACGCTTCGGATACGAACTACTTCTACGGACCGTTCGGCCGTGAGATTGGGGGACGGCCGCCGGGCTTCTTTTGGGTGTGTGTGCGGATGTCAGCTTGTGGTTGCAAGGTAGGGAGTTTGTGTTGGCGTGCTTTGTGTTTGAACTTGGAGGAGTTGACATGGTGTTAGGGGTTTCGTGGTTACGAACGTTGGGTGATGTTCGGGCCAATTGGGAGCATATGACTATGAGATTCACACATAACGGAGAAATAGTGGTGTTACGGGGTAATTCAGCTCTCGTGAGAAGGGAAGCTACAATGCAGCAGTTAGCTAAGATTGGCCGGGAATGATGAAAGATGTGACAAAGTTTGTTTCCGAATGTTTAGTATGTCAACGGCATAAATACGAGACTCGTTCTCCGGCCGGTCTTCTACAAGCGTTACCTATTCCTAATCGGGTATGGGAGGACATAAGCATGGATTTTATTAACGGATTACCACGGTCGGGCGAGTACGATTGCATCATGGTTGTGGTCGATAGATTGTCTAAATACGCGTATTTTTGCGGACTTAAACATCCGTACACGGCAAGATCGGTAGCGAAGTTTTTGTGAAGGAGGTCGTGAGGTTGCATGGTTTCCCCACGTCCATAGTTTGTGACCGTGATCCCGTGTTTTGCAGCGAATTTTGGAGAGCCATGTTTAAGGCCGTGGGGTCGAAGTTGCGCATGAGTTCGGCTTACCATCCGGAGACCGATGGTCAAACAGAAGTGGTTAATCGGTGTGTGGAAACATTTTTGCGGTGTTTTGCGTCGGAGCGGCCCAAGCAATGGAGTAGGTGGTTGGCTTGGGCCGAGTATTCGTATAACACGAATTTTCATTCGACCACGGGTGTTTCTCCGTTTGAGATTGTGTATGGACGGCCGAGCCCCAGACGATTATGGGGTTTTTGCCGTCGGAGGTGCGGATAAAGGCGGTCGCCGATGACTTGCAAGCTCGTGATGGGGCTTTACGTCACTTGAAGGAGCATATCGCTCGTGCTCAGGATTATATGGTGCGTGGGGCGAATAAGCACCGTCGCGAGGTAAATTTTGAAGTAGGGCAAAAAGTTTTCTTGAAGTTTAGGCCTTATCGACAAAATTCGCTTTTCAAGCGCAAAAATGCGAAGCTATCGGCACGGTTTTATGGGCCTTTTGAGGTGGAGGAGCGTATAGGGGCGGTCGCGTATAGACTTCGGCTGTCGGAGGGATGTCAATTACATCCGGTGTTCCATGTCTCCCTACTTAAAGCGGTGGTTGGACAACACGCCGTGGAGGATAAATTGCCGGAGGAGTTATGGACTGTGGATCCGGAGTATTATCCGGAGTGGGTACTACGAGATAGATGGGTGTGGCGTGGTGATGATCGGGTTCGCGAAGTTCTTGTTCAATGGCACGGCAAGACCGAAGATGATGCCACATGGATTGATATCTCGGATTTATCGAGTCAGTTTCCGAGATTCAGCCTTGAGGACAAGGTTGTTTGGAAGGGGGAAGGAGTTGTTAGAGACAGGATTTATCAACGAAGATCAAAGAAGAGCAAGGAGAAAAGAGGAGCGGTGGATCCGTAGTGTGCATGGTGGAATCGGACGTGGACGTGAAAGGCATGCATGGGTTCGGAAATTATTTTATATTTCAATGTTTTATTAGAATAAAGCCCATGATTAGGGCTCGGCCGAATAAGGCCTAGTAGTTGTTATTCTATTTATATGAGAGTTTAGGAAGTAATAAGGTACCTAGGGTTTGATATTCTAGAGAGGGCGCATACTTTGCGTTTCGGCCGAAGGACATAATCTTCGTGTGGACTCGTTTACGAGTTGGATTTGGTTTCAATATTTAATTTCCAGTTTTTATTCCTTTAAACACATTGATCGCTCCCTTTACTCTAACACTTGAAGCTTCAAAGACTTGTTAAGGAATAAATTGCTCAATGCATGACATACATTCCACTGAACCTGTTAGCAATATGTGCAGTTTCAAGAACATCGGATTAAAACAATATCCTTAGGATAATAAAATCAGAATATAAATAATAAATTTCATTAAACCTTAACGTTTCCAGTTGTCACGCAAGAAAGAAATGTCTGCACCATATGTTCAAGCCAATCAGAATCCCCTAAGGAAGTTAAGGATGGTTGTGACCTTCCTTTCATAAGATCCTTGGATCCTTGTGTGTCTGGGTATTCAGATTTAGAATGCATAGAACCCAGTGGATCACCATGGACAGGTAACTGTTTTGTAAATTGAATAGATCTCGCAAGATTTCCTAGACCTCTAACAGCATTTGCTTTGACCTGTACCACATATTGAAGAAAACAGGATTACGAAATAGAGCAAGACGTGGACCATGAACATCTGACTGGCCCAATTTATGCTTTGAGGTATTAAAGGCCCACCAAGATCGGAACTAACAAGCAAAACTATAACTAGAACAGTAATAACATAAAAATGAATTATTGAGTTTTAGATTTTTTTTTAAAAAAAAAGAGGAAAAATAATGCAAATTGCCACAATAAGCTTTTCAAAGATATTCGAGAAACAAATCCTAATAACCATACTGCTTATTATAGATGTTTAATGAACAAAGACATCAATTTTGAGGTTTCAAGGGCACTTATTGAGGAAAAACTTCTGAACCCAAGGTTGTTGACATAGGTTTTCGAGCAATATGATCTAGGAGATAAAACTAGGAGGAGAGAAGGACAAATTCCGAGACCTGGTGTGCAACTATTCACTGGAAAAAATGCGAAAATCCATTGTTTTGGACCCTTTGGTACACGTTAAGGCAATAGCACAAGTAACCCACTATAATCAGTTCCATGAGGCTTGCCAAGCCGATAGAGAAAATAGTATTTTAATCGACCCAACTTTGTTAAAGCCATAGTCAATCAAAGAAAGAAAACTACGATTGACATAACAAAATGTTGACTTTTGCTGCCTACCTTATCATTATCTCTAGCCAGCCGCAACACACTGTCAACTAGAAGTGATGTAAATTCTGAATACTTCATAAATTCTGTCACAATCATTAAGTTAGATAGGAGAAAAAGTAATCAACCATTGGAGAGAAACAAATATGAGATTTCAACTATGGCCCACCAATTGAACCTCTTCCAGCATGAGGTTCATCCAAGCAATGACTAAGAGAATCACATATATTTGCTAATGCCCAAGAAGCTGTAATACGGACCTGAAGTTTTCCATGAAATGCATTCATATAGACTAGGAAAAGTGAAGAGGAAACATATGGAAAAGAACTCTCAAGTTAAAAGGCACAACTCCTCATTCAAATATGATATTTAATTTCACTCGAAGAGATTAGACAACAAAGATAATTTAGCAACAATATTCAAGAACTAAAGACACCTAGGAGAAGTGGGGATTCAAATGGCAAATAGTCAAACAAAAGTTCCTTCAAATATTTCAGAAGTGATTTTGGCATTTATATGATGTTCTACATTTCTTCATAAAATATCTCCGTGTGAAATTAAACTAAAAGGAGTAAGAACTTTCAGTTCTTCGTAATATGAAACAAAATAATTGAAGCTTGAGGAACCTATTTCATTTATTAGTTGGAGATAATCCAAAAAGGCGTGAGGTTGTCAATGGACAAGCTGAATTTGCCTAAAAATTAATCAAGGTAATAAAGAAGTATGTGTGCCCATATGTCTAAGTTTTGAAGACTAAAATCAGCCCTGAAGAACGGATAGAGCCCAGGGCTTGAGAGTAGATATGTTTCTGTTTCATAGATATTCATAAGGGCTTGAGAGAGTAGAAATGGAGAGAGCCACCAACAATGTGATAGTGCAAAATGGATGCAAGAAGCAGACAGCTAAAAATAGATGGACTGTCAAGCAAGAAAAATCTGAGGGTAAATCCCTAATTTTTAGGTCTTTATTTATGGAAAAAGCATATTTAGGTTTCTGTTTTATGACGTGGAATGAAACTACTTTTATATTGGTTGAAATTGAGTTCCCGCAGTTTCTTTTATGTCAATATTTGGGCCTTATGTACTTGGTTTTTGTTAAAATTAGGTTCTTGTGCTATATAAAACAGCACACAAATTTAAGGAACTAATTTTAATACAAATTAAAAGTATAAGGATCAAACCCAAAAAAGTTAGATGACTCGATTCCAAACAAAACTGGAGTGCAGGGACTCAATAAAAATACAGTCAAGATGGAAGAAAATGTATTTATCTAGACTAAGATGAACCTCAATTCCAACGGTGCTGTCTTAATTTTACTTTTTCTATATTCTAAGAATGAATAAAGCATATTAGATCTCTTTACTATCATTGAACTTACAGAAACCAGCGAATCACGTGCATTGCGCTCAGCAGCATGGATAAACTTTTCCAGGACTTCCGTGCTGCTAACAACAACAAAAGATTGAGTACTTTATGGGTTACCACTTACCAATGCATAAAACTGTAAGATATTTCAACTTATTTTTACCTAAGATATATTTGCGGGAAACATGCAATAACACCAATTGCTCGACAAGCAGCTGACCTAACTGAAGGAACTTCATCATTTATAGCAGCATTTATCTGCAAATAAATCCATGAAGCATAGATTAAAAAGAAGTTTATTCCGTGTCATCCCTCTTTTTTGAGGCATAATGGGGCTGTCCTGACTTACTATTAAGTTTCATACGAAGAGTTGATGAATGTGTGGATTTACTACCAGGGTCAAGCAAAAAACATGTTTTAAAATTTAATGGTTGGAATGCAGATACTTTCTGGCTTAACATTGGAAGTTGAAACTATCAGTTGAAAAAAGCAGAGGATCATATTTAAGATTTAAAGAAATGGAAGATTTTTGTAGATATTCCGTAGAGTAGATATGAGCTTTCAAGTGCAGGCTGAGTGAGTAGCTATTATCTATTTCTTACAAAAGACCCAAATCTATAATTTAGAACAGAACTTACTGAAGAACTAATTATGAATTGCTGTTTGTTCCCTTGAAGGGAAATGAAAACGGAAGAAGTCATTCCAGCAAAACAGGTCACTGATGCAGCCCTTACCTTTCAAAGAAAAGGAAAATGAGATTCACTTGCACATTCTATAGAGTTCATGATGCATTTGATATGCAGCTGAGAACCAATAGTCTTATGCATTCAATAAATTAAGGAGAAAATAAACAATCAACCAAACAAAATGAACCTGGAAGAGTACATTATCCCACAATATTTCTTGAGAATAGAAAATAAAGGACAACAGATAAATACAAAAAGTCCCTCGAAACTATCCAAACAATCAACGAGGTAGTTTTCAACTAAACCAGGGCTTAGTTCCAACATGACCTACCAGTATTTCTTTCTAAATCTTGTCACTATCAATTTACAAGCAGATACTTTATTCAAAGTGTACATGGGAACAAATAATGATTTAGATGTTCAGATGGATAAATAACTTTTTTCGTGGTTTATCATCCGCAAATATTTGAATTATTGGATTGAATATTTATTTTGTATTTGCAATTATTCATTTGCAGATGTAACGAACCAAAAAAAATTCAATCCTCATAAACTAGCGAGATATTAGACGATTTTGAAATCATTGGTTTATATTAAAATTAATATAATAGTTCAATGTGCATTTTTCTAATTGGAAATAAATGTTTAGTAGCTACAATGCTTGATAGCCCTTAATATTATTACTAATTTCATTTTCTAATGAAAAACATGCATCATAAACAAAGACATAAAGAAAATGAAGCTCGTTTCAACTAACCATCGCAGAAGAATGATTAATAATGCGCGGCATGTGCTTGATTGTTGCTTCCAACCACCTCTCACTTGCTAACATACAGGTCTTAGATGCATCATTAGTTGAAACGGGCATCTCTAAACTGTATGATGGTGCTGATGAGATTGCCTTTGTTTTCACGTAGTCAGATGTAAATGGACTGTCAAAAGATTTATCATTTGAAAGATCTTCAGTTCCTTTAAAGCCAGAGATAGCCCGAAGACTTTCATCCAAAACCTGCAGAAAGAGGTTCAGTAATGACAGCAAAATGTATGAGTCACCTCTACAAAGTTGCTTAGCAAATTAGGACTTAACAAAATGTAGGATCAGAAAAAAATGTCAGACAGACCACCTAGCTCTAGTTTTAAAATATTAAGCTAATACTTCATGATATATTAAATTTACTCAGCACAGCTTTGCAAATCCATAAAGAGAAAAAGGTCTAGCAAAATGAGTCATTCAACTAAATATGAGTGAAGGCATAGGTAACTACATGTCTAACTTAGGAGAACTTCCCCTTTATTCAAGTTATGAACCCAAGTCCAAAGCCAATATCCCACATTAAAAAAATCAACAAACGAAATAATGAAATGATGGAAAATCTCTTCTAAATCCAGTAACACAATTTCACTAAGAAAATCTTTAAATTCATCTGTCACAGTCAATTTAGCCAATCATACATGTATTTTTATATACTATTCAAGGTAGAACAACATTTCTCTAGATTGTAAACTGCTAATAGAACAAGGAGAGGATTAGATTGCACAATTTTTGGATATGAGAAAAGCATTCAATGCATTGAGGAAGTTGTCGAATGATGAAAAAGTACGGTAATGATTGAAGATACTAAGACCATTTCTCGATTTATGCATGTCATCCGATTGGAGATACTAAGAGATAAAGCATATCATCAATGTAGAAAGGAAAGTGATCCACCTTTATTGCAGCAGTCATGATTCTCTCCTTGATCGTTACAGCAGTTTGCTCAACATTACCTCTCCACAGTCTTCCAGACTCTTCAGGAGATGAGCTCAATACTCTATAAATAATAGATGAGATTTGTTCCCAGCATAAAGTCATCACATTTGGATAATTAAGCTTTAAGAGCCTGCAGCAGGTAACTTAAGCTATAATTGTAAGAACAAAATCTGAACCAAAGAAGAAACAGTGGATACTTTAGCTGAAATTCTTTAGCTAATACATATCCAAAGAACTAGCAGGTGCATTTTCAGTTACTTTATGTAAACACAGAATGAAGACTAGAAGATAATGAACTAATGAGAGAGAAAAAGGATCCTAATCTACAACTACAAGGAAGAAATAAGCAACCCCAGACAGAGAATGAAGGAGAAGAAGAAAGACTAAACATATACCTAAAAACCACAATCCAGCAAAAACAAAGAAGCAAAATCAGAGGAAAAATGGAAAAGGGGGAAATAACGATATGTAGATTTGGCCTATATGATTTAATCTATAGTTGAACCTAGTTAATCAGGCACTCACAAGCACAAATCATTTAGAGTTACTTATAGGAGATTGAATATTTATGAAACACTACAATTTGTATTGCTCAAGACATAAATCACCAAGTTACCATGCTGACTTACTCAAATACCCAACTAAAACATAAATGCGGTCAGTAGCTCAGACCACGATGAGATAAGGAAAAATGAATCTATTCCTTAAACTAATAAAGAGATTTGGTATCAATATCGTTATTTCAGAACTAAGCAATTCAAGTGGTTTCTTTAATACATTGAGAAAATACTGACTTCATAGATCGTAAATAAGAGATGTCAATAAATAGAAAAATAAGCAAAAAATCATTCATGTCCATAGTGGTTGAGAGTTTTTCGTTTAAATAGCTAAATTTCATTTCCAAACTTGTCACCAGTTTTAGTAGTGTACTTTCTTGAATATCGACACAGGACATGATAGCACAATGATACATGGCATTTGCACTTTAATAGAACTAGATGTTAGTTTACCCAGACGGAGAAAAATGTCACCTGATATGCTTCTAAGCTTATTGATGGGGTTGATAATTGTTCAGAATATCGAAATAAGGTATACAGTACCCCAGACCTCTGACCTTCAAGACATCCTGGTAAATCATATTACGTGCAAATAATCATTTAACCTGATAGTCGCATCAGATTTAATCAAGAAAATATAGGTGCATAAAGAGGACTAATATATAAAGAAGGTATCCAAAGTCGCATAAGGACTAAGTTTTGTTCCTTTTCTTGTTGGCACATTCCTGCTTTAGATAGAGAACACTAGGATTATAAATACATTGTCTGCAGACTGCAGTCATTAAATAATAAATAAGAATATCTTTGTTTCTCTCCTTGATTTAGTTTTGTTGAAAAGGTGGTCCTCACGCAAAAAAGGTTGAAAGAACACAACCCCAGTTATACAACAAACACATCAAGAACACCACAAGGAAAATGCAATTTGCTTCCCTATTTTCAGCACAAAGGACGTGTTCAACATCAATACACGCTACAAACCTGTTGAAATCTCTCCCAGCAGCATATTGTTGACACACATAGAGGCAGGTACAGAAAGCGCTCTAGTTAAACAAATAATTGCCGCAGCCTGCAAAATTGGAACCAAAACTATAATCTACATTTCATTTTCAAGTAAATAGTGAGTATTACAGGATACTAGGTATTTGTATGAGCAAGTGAAGCAATCTAAAGAATCTGAAGCAACTATGCTGAAGAGCAGCATCTTGAAAAGAATCAAAATGGAAGGAAAACTTTCCAAAAGCCTAAATGAGATTTTGATATTTACCAGCAAGCTATTTCGATCATTATGAAACGAAAAACCGTCTTCAATCGTTGACCCGACTGAAGAGATAACCCTTGAGAGCAGCTCGGCAGGCATTCTTGAATATCTATAGGATGAAGAACAGTTAGACCCATTTCAACAGAAAATTGATAATTGATGAATCACCATTAGTTGCTAATCCAAATATTTCTGATGACAAATAGTTGATATTTTTCTTCACTCTCCATTTAGCAATATAGGATCCCCATGACTTATAAGCGAAAAAACAGCACATAGTAAAGCAACTTTTTCCCTTCTAAATAGTGGTTTAATGAGGATAAAATCTAAATATTTAGGCTAGCACCAACAACTTAGGCCTTCTAAGTAATAGTGATTACGAGACATAGAGTTGCTGAACTCCAAATCCAGGAAGAAGAAGAAGAACACAATTGTGATGGAAGTCACAGAACAAATGAAAAGTAGCACCAAAGCCTTCCTTAAATTGCAGAGATCTCCTAACCCTAGTAAGTTATTTGGTTATTGAAAGAATCAACCTAATACGGTTGATTTTGGATTAACATGAGATGGTGGAAAAAGTTAAGATATTTGTGAGAGTTTTGTAGCTTAAACTTACGGTGTAGATGCTATCAAAAGCATCAGGAGTTTAAATGACAATGGCAGCAATCTACTGTTGGTTTCATGTTTGATTAAATACAAAGTACCTGCTCAATAGAAATGATATTTAGTCAATTACACGGCTGCTCAAAGAGTAAAAGAGTATTATAGTTCAAGAAAGGCAAAAAGAAAAAAACCCAAACTTTGTGTGGAGCATTTTATCCAATAATTTCAAAGTTATCAAATTTGTCATGATTTTATCAATTCATAGCAATTTTGGCAAATTGTTTATTTGTTCAAAACTGAGAACTAATCATGCATCAATAATAAATTCAACCTACCTTAATCAACCAAGATTTACTGAACTCGTTTAAGTTTTCGCTAGGCAACAAAAAACTATGGTTGCTTCACTTTAACAGAATCTTAAATTGGCCAAAATTGCCACTAGTTTCTAAAATCATGCCTAAAGCGGTAATAAAACAGTTCCAATAGAATGAACATGAAAAGAAAAAAAAGAAAGCTTTAGACCCAAATACCTGAATGAAGCTGCATCAAGATATGCCCAAGAGAACTAGAGAGCGTGGTAAATGACCCATGTTTTGAGTGCTCTCTAAATTCTGCTACCTGAAGGGAAACAGAAGGAGGCCCATCCAACATTGTGATAATAGTAGAAGCAGCTGCAATCCTTACCTAAGAAAAAATTTGTGGTATCTTAGCACATAAACTGCCAAATAACACAAGGGGAATATATTTTACAATATAGGACAACATTTGAATGAGCACAAGAAGATATATGGCTGCAGGAGATATTTTAGAAAAGATACATAAATAAAAGGATGAAGAGCAGAGAACTGATTCATGCAGTAGCAAGTACAACCAATAAATTAAACCTTCAATGAAGGATCGAAAAGCAAGCAACTCAACAGAGTAGTGTCGTATTGCCTGCAGACAGACAAAGAGTAAATAAATGAAAAAAGCAACAGGAAGATTCATGAACAACCACACATCATAAACAAGAGAAGAAGGAGCACGTGATTTACCTGTGTTGTAGCACATCATTGGATGGCAAAAGCATTGTCCATTGGGCTGTAAACAATTTGGGATCAGCTCGGCAGAGATCCTTTGAGCAAAATCAAGGATTAGAGGACAGAAAGAAATAATATAGATGGATAATACAAACAAATTAACCATAGAATTTATATGACCAACTAAAAGCATAGGTTAAAGAATTAAGATAAAATGAACTAACCTGAACACAAATAATTGCGGCTATTCTTGCCTTAGCTGAATGCCCTTTGCTGTTATCCACCACCGATCCATCATTATCACTGCAATCTGAATCAGATGAAATAAATTCATGTCTAGGAAAAATCAGGCACTCCTCATCTTTATGCTGTTGATTTCCTGCAACCTTTTTTCGCAAGTGTGGAGGCCTATAAGGGCCACTTTTTGATCGATTTGATACTTCAAGAGGCATATTTTGACTTGTGGAACCTACTCCATTCATGTGATTAGTTGCTTGATTCATAACCAAAGGCTTGTTTACAAGGCCATAACGGAAGAAGATTCTTAATGCTGCTATAAAGCCAGCCACCTAAAAAATTTAATACTACGATGAATTCCTTGCAAAAAATCTTTTACCATGTGCAAACAATATAGGAATAGTTTCTTACATGGTCTGCCAGGTATCCTCTAGGCTCTGCTAGAACCAAGTGAAGGCATTGGAGAAGCTCAATATAAAACCTGATCATATGTTAACACCATTTGATTCTCATAAATAAATACTTAACATAAACACTGAATAAAGAGGTAGAAAAAGTTACATGGCAAAAATATTATCCTCCAACAAAAGGCTCTTGGATGCCAAGACATCGATAACTTTTCTCAGGGCCTACAAAATAAGTAAATGAATTAAATCTTATATTGACATTGTTTCCTGCGTTTTCAAGGAGATTACAATGCACACATACCTCAACTATTGACTTCCAAACATCAACCGGCAACAGAGCACCTACTCTGGAGTATACTTCACCAATCATGGCAAACACTATTGTTAAGACTTCACACACCCCTCCACAATAATTGTCACTAAAATCTGAGAAGTGCTTAGAGTCTCCTAGAAAATACTCAACCACTTCATGAACAAAATTAAGCAGTTGCCTGTTTTCTGAGAGTGAAGCAGCTGCCTGATACAAATTGAAAAGTAACCTGAAAAATGAATATTTACAAGTTCATCAGCTATAGATGATGTGTCTTGTAAGTATAGCAAAGATGCAGCATAACCAAAAACATTTCCCAATGCATAGAAATAGCTCAAAACTAAAGGAAGACGATAGAGTAAAATTAAGAGAGGGGAAGGGGGCATGAGAGAGTTAATCTAACAAACTTAAGATGTTTGAGCCAATGCTAAGGCGAAGCAATAGCAGCAAGTGCGTTCCTTCAAGTGCAACTGTTACCAAGTGAACAAGTATTTCTTCGACAATTAAGTTGAATAAATATATATTTCAAGAGTGTATTGGATATATCAATCATGCATGTCAAAGGAAATTTAGGGGAGTAAGGAATATAGATGAAGGAATACACCACCATGGGGGATGAATTGCCTATTTGAGTTGAAAGATAAATCAAGAAATATAATTATAAATAAAAGAAAACAAATGGAATGGCATGACTCCTGGGATGCTTGATTGAAAAAGAGCATATAAATAGCAGGCTTAGTTTAGATACGATGCATATCTAGTTAGGAAAATATACTTAGCTATAAAAAAAACTCTTTTGCATAAGGAGGGTATGCCACAAATAAATTTGTGATCAGCTTAGATCCTGGACAAGATCATCGATCTTTTTCGGCAAAAGATAACCGTTTGTTCTGTTCTTTAATTTCTTCATATCCTTGTTCCCCTTGGAACAATTATTTATTTATTCTGCTCTTAAACTCCATCGTAAGGGAAGAAGTTAAATTACTGCACCTTAGACTTTCTAAACATTGTTTTGTGGGTTTCACTACAGCCACATTTCCAATAAACGTCCTTTCTGTTTTGGCTTTACCAAGGAAAGTCTGCACTATCCTTTCGAAAGAGTCAAGCACAAGAGTCCACGAAGTTGAATTCAATTCCAGCAAAGAGGAATAACTGATTCCATGGATCTGCAACAAATAAGAAAAACTTTCAGATAGACCACATGCCACGAACTCATTTCTTGTGAACCATGCTAGCTAATTATTTCTGTAAAACAAGCTTATATTCTTGCCTCTTTTCTATTTTTGGATAAGAAACTTATACATTGTTTTATTAATTTAAACATACTTTTATCTTTGACCTTTTTCGACGATGAGAGACTATTCGAAAGAATTGACTCAAAACTAACAGTATTGGTGTTAGAACTAGAAATGAAAAAGGAATATATTTTTACAACAGTATCTGTTCTTGTAACTCTAGCTTCGTACCTCATTAAACTAGAGGAGGAAATTAGCATAGGATAAGCATATCTAGCGCATAAAAGAGATCCACCACAAAGAGCAATCTCAAACTAAAGACACTACGAGCCTACGACATGACACTTACTAAATCTGCTATGTGAGCAGAGAGTAACTTTCTAGTGGTGCCTAATTCAATTATGCATCATAACCACCGCAGTACCGGACACAGTATGGGCTTATACACATTCTACTTAGGAAGCAAGGTGGTCAAGAATAGCCTAGCTAATTAACTAGAGTTACTCAGGTGCCTCATCCAAAATTGGATGAACTTGTCATGATGCCTATCCGTTCACACTCCAATAAAATGTTTACCTACAGAGAATTATTCAACTTGGTTCTTGCTGATTCGTAGATTGGACGAAATGCTAACAGTGTCAGTCTTAAGTTGTCCAAGTCGGCTGACATTTGATCATGCCAATCTCATTGTATACTCAGGTAAATATACGTATATACAGTTGTAAACTGAGCTTAAATCCTCAATCGAAAGTTGATGAGTCGTTTTCGTACTTAGTAATTTCAGGCCGAAAAGTGCGTCAATTGACCAACCGGTGCAGTCGCAGTGACGAAAAATGCAGGTTTTAGGTGCTGACGTGGCATGCTGATTGCTGACAAAGATATTATTTGGCGAATTTTGATGAAGAAAAGACACGGAATTGATGATGTGGGCGCGGTTTTGTGAAGAATGAAAGAATCAAGAAGATATTTTGTGGTAGTTAAGGGAAGATATTATTTCCTTAATTATCCAAATCTCTTTCCTTATCAAAGATTTGACCTAACTTGGAGAGGAAGAAAATGAGGAGTATATATAGAGTTGAAGGGGGACGAATTTCACACGCTCAAAAATACCACAAGAACACGCCTTCAACCCCAAACTCACATTCACGCCATTGCTCCCTTCCGATCCGCCGACCGCCGCCGAACCATCACCGCCGCCGACCACCGAAGCCGAAGACAACCACCGAACCACTTCCGACCAAATTCCGTAGATTAGTTGAAGAAGAAAAACATCTTTTCATTTCCGTCTTTTTATGTTCTTAATTTCGTAGTTTGAATTCTAGTTTTAATTCCGTTTCGTAGTTAATCGTTTTCGTAGGATCTTAATATTTACTTTCAAACATCATTTGCTATTTTAATTCAAGTTCTAGTTTAATTTCGTAGGTTTTAATATTCTGTTATTTCGTGTCTTAGTTAATTTAAATTTCGTTCATGCTAGATCTAGGATCATTCGTGTTTATGTTTCTATTCTGTAAACTGTCTCAGTTGCCCAACCGAAGCGTCTGCATGAGTAGCTAAACTTTTTAGGGTCCGGCAGAATGTGAATGCACACGTGAACAATACATGAGGCTTAGGTGCTCATAATTAATCAAAAGGGTTTCGGAATAATTCTGAATTAATTAATCTGGCTAGTAATTTAGGCTTGATCACCCTAGGTTACGCAGTCTGTAGCTAACTTAGTACTTCCATCGTTTCTCGTGGAACAAGGCTAGGTAAGTAGCGAAATTATTCGTAAGAGTAATTGGATTAAACCGATAGGAGACTATTAGATGCCCAACATACGAGTAGGCTCCTATACTTGGGCTCCCTTAGTTCGATAAAGCTGTCTAGCTATTAAATCTATTGATTGCCCAACAACGTAGGTTGTAGCTAGGTTAGGGAAGTAGCCGTTTCGATGCCCAACATGGCGGTTACTGACTAAGTAAGTGGGAGTGAGGATCACGCAGTTTAAGTTACGGTGGTCTATAACTAGTAGATTCTTGAGATTAATTCATATTAAGTGCCGAGGATTGGAATTACATGCGTGTGAATATTCTGCTGGACCTGCCTTTCAATTGCCCAGTTCATTCAGTTTAATTTCCGTTTTCAGTTTTATTCATTTCTTTCATTTTTACAAGTTCTTAGTTTAATAGAAAACCTAAATCTTGCGTGGTTGCTAACCAAAACCCATAAATAAGTAGGAAAATAAAGTGTCTAGTCGTCCGTTCCCTGTGTTCGATACCTGTGAACTATACTGATATAATTCTCTGATTTTTGCAGGATTATTTGGTGCAATACAACGATCACCAAATTGGCGCCGTTGTCGGGGAACGGTGTTAACTAGTTTTCTTTAATTTTTTTACTAATCTTTCTTTTGTGCTTTTTGATGTTGCATGAACAGGTCTTCCAAACCTAATCTGATATTTGATCCTGAGATCGAGCAAAGAGGAATAGGAAGGAGACGAAGCTGCAAAAGCAACAGAATCTGTCCAAGGCAGTAGACGTCTCAACTGCCCAACCAGGAGACAGAACAGACGTCGTTGATCCGATCAGCGACTCAGAACCAGAGACTGTTTTGTTCGATAGAACAAGGCAAAACACTCCAGTAACAAGCTCAGAATCAGAGGAGGAAGAGATGGACGAAGTACACAATCCACAACCATTGAGGATGAATACCGGATCGCTTGACATGGGAGCAGACCTACCCGGTCCAATCCAAATCACTACTACAGAACAAATTGATGTCAACCTGAACATGGTCGCTACCATGCCGAAGTTTTACGGAAGGACGAACGAGAATCCAAATTCTTTTTTGGCATCGTTCAAGCTGGACGCTTTCAAGCTCAAGGCCTTTCCATTCACTCTCCAAGACGGAGCACAAGCGTGGTTCTCAAGTCTTAAGCCGAACACGATCACGACGTGGGCCCAGATGCGTACAGTTTTCTTGAAGAAATATTTCCCGCAATCAAAGACAAATGCATTAAAGAAGCAGATTTCCGGGATCGCTCAAGAAATTGACGAGACCTTCGGCGCATACTGGGAGAGATTTGAACGACTTGTCGATAGTTGTCCGAACCATGGCTACTCGGATGTGGAGCTTCTACAGATTTTCTATCAAGGAATGCCATGGTTGATATCGGTCTGAGAGGGAATTTCCATACAAGCCTCTACGAAGATGCAAGAAATATAATCGAAGGGCTTGCGGAGTCTACCTCGCAATACAAAGGGCCGAGACCAACAAGGAGAGCTGTAAATTGGTCTCATTCCGACTACTTGGATGAGATCGATAGTAAAGTGGAGGCTAAATTCAGCCTATTGCAAGACAAGCTCGACTTGATACTCAAGCAGAACGCTCCTGCCCCAAGCCGATCAAATGTCGATCAAGCATGTGGAGCATGTGGAGAAAAAGGACATACATCACTATAATGTCCGGGAGAAGAAACTAACGCAGCTGAAAATTGGAGCGGATAGCAAGGAGTTCATCCAAACCTTCAATGGAGGCAACCGGAAGAACAATTTCAACCAAGGAATCCGCCTCAACAACAATTTTAGCAGCCATACCAGCAGCAACAGAATTATCAGCAGCCATACCAGGCTTCTAATCAGAATAGCTATTAGCAGGCGTATATGCCTCCGCATCAAAGGCAGTTTCAGCAGCAGAGTGCTCCAGTTGCCCAACCGGAGCGCCAGAATCCTTTGGAAAAACTCTTGGCTGAAATGGTTTCTTCACGGAAGGACACTACTGCATTTCAACAACAAATGCAGAAGGAGATGATCCAAACTCAACGAGAGATGAATCAAACGAAGAAGGATCAGCAAGCTACGATGGATCAATTGGCCAAGCAGATGAGTAAGCTGAATTCTACCATGCAGGAGATGAAGAATTCTCAAGGGCAGCTTCTAGCTCAAACCCAGCAAAATCCAAATGCCCATAACTGCAATCAGATTACGCTGCGTGGAGGAAAAGAACTGTCTGGCCCGATTGTGCAAGCGAGACACCCAGAAAAGCTAGCAGAAAAGAAGAAGTCCGCGAGAACGGCTACCGCACAACCCTACCGTCCGAGTAGAGCAAAGATATCGAAGATGCTTGAACCGGACAGAGAAGAGGAGGTCATCCCGACTAGCCAATCGAAGTCTGAACCGATACTTCCTCCACCATTTCCGAAAGCTTTGGAAAGAAAAAGAACGCCGAACAAGGAAAGCATGGATTACATGAAGTTGTTCGAAAAATTGGAGATAAATATCCCTTTCCTTGAAGCCGTAAAGATTCCCAAGTTCGGGAAATTTGTGAAGGACTTCATTGCTGGAAAAGTTCCCAAGTCCGGGAAAGTTCTATTCGATCACACAGTATCGGCGATTATACAGAAGATGTTTCCTGCTAAATGTGCCGACCTAGGTATGTTCACACTTTCCTGTCTGATGGGTGATGTCATGATTAAACAAGCCATGTGTGATCTAGGAACATCTATAAATGTTATGCCTTTATCTGTATATAATCAATTGGTAGGAGCTGAGTTAATATCCACTAAGGTGATTATTCAATTAGCGGATAGGTCATGCATTGCTCCGATTGGTTTACTTGAAAACATTTTAGTCAGAATCAACAACTTTGTCTATCCGGCTGATTTTTATGTAATTGACACAAATGATAGGCAAGTTGAAGGAACTGCGGGAGTGTTATTGGGTAGGCCCTTTTTAAAGACTGTAAAGGTTATAATTAATGTGGATGAGAGTTCGATAAGTGTAGCATACCATAATGAAACTTATGTTCATAGGATATCTGAAGCACTTAAGAAACCCTACGATCATGAAAATGAGAATGCTTTTTCTACTGACTCCATTGATGCAATTGTCCAAGAATATCTTGAGACGTATGTGGTGCAGGACAAAATGGAAGTTACCTTGACTCAAGGGCTGACCGAGGAAGATGTCAAAGATATGAGGGATGAGGAGATCAGAGAAAGCATCCTAGCTTTGTACGCAGCCCCAAAGCTGGAAACTGTCGGCAATGTGTCTCAGTTGCCCAACCGAGACACTTCTGAGAAACTGTTGTCGTCGATCGTCAAAGCTCCGAAGCTGGAACTTAAGCAGCTCCCTACACATATGAAGTATGCATATCTGGGAGAAGATGAGACGCTACCCGTCATCATCAACAAGGAGCTTGATGACAATCAAGAAGCGGCATTGCTCGAAGTTCTGAAGAAGCATAAGAAGGCTATCGGATGGACTTTAGTCGACATTACCGGTATAAGTCCCGACGTATGCGAGCACTCTATCTTGATGGAGCCTGATAGCAAGCCTTTCCGCGATCAACAAAGAAAGCTCAATCCGAATATGCGGGAGGTCGTATTAAAAGAAGTTCTGAAGCTGCTATCTATGGGTATAATTTACCCCATATCGGACAGCAAATGGGTGAGTCCCGTTCACGTCGTACCAAAGAAGTCCGGATTCCAAGTGGTGGAAAACGAGAAGAACGAATTGGTTCCGGTACGCTTAGTGACGGGATGACGCATGTGCATCGATTACCGGAAGCTAAATTCGGCTACACGCAAAGATCATTTCCCGCTTCCTTTCATCGATCAAATGCTCGAGAGACTTGCGGGGCAAGTCTATTTCAGTTTTCTAGACGGATATAGCGGCTATTTCCAAATCCATGTTCGAGACGAGGATCAAGACAAGACGACGTTCACATGTCCATATGGAACGTTCGCCTACCGCCGAATGTCGTTTGGTTTGTGTAACGTGCCGGGCACCTTTCAAAGGTGCATGATGAGTATATTCTCGGACCTTATCGAGAATTGCATAGAAGTCTTCATGGACGACTTCACCGTTTACGGTGACTCTTACACTGCGTGCTTGAAGAATCTAGACAAGGTCCTAGCCCGGTGCGTAGAAAAGAATTTGGTATTAAACTATGAAAAATTCCATTTCATGGTGACCGAGGGGATTGTGCTCGGTCACATTGTTTCAAGAAGAGGAATCGAAGTCGACAAGGCCAAGGTCGAATCCATAGCCAAGTTGCCGTATCCTACTACGCCGAAAGAAGTTCGCGGTTTTCTAGGGCACGCCGGTTTTTACCGGCGTTTTATCAAGGATTTCGCAAAGATCGCTCAACCATTGACAAGGCTACTACAAAAGGAGATCGACTTCGATTTTGATGATAAGTGTAAGGAGGCCTTTATCCTCCTGAAAGACAAGCTCACAACAGCTCCGGTGATGCAGCAGCCGGATTGGAACAAACCCTTCGAAATTATGTGCGATGCCTCCGATTGAACAATCGGAGCGGTGCTGGGACATAAATTCGAAAAGGAGAGCCACGTGATTTACTATGCATCTAAGACATTGAATCCGGCTCAATGCAACTATTCCACCACGGAGAAGGAGCTGTTGGCAATAGTGTTTGCCTTTGATAAATTCCGTTCTTATTTACTCGGCTCGAATATAATCGTCTATACCGATCACGCCGCCGTCAAGCATCTCTTAGCAAAGAAGGAATCAAAGCCACGACTTATCCGATGGATTCTTCTTCTACAAGAATTCGATTGGGAGGTGAAGGACAAGAAAGATGCTGAAAACCATGTGG
Organism: Lavandula angustifolia; assembly: GCA_028984105.1. Lineage (NCBI taxonomy): Eukaryota > Viridiplantae > Streptophyta > Magnoliopsida > Lamiales > Lamiaceae > Lavandula > Lavandula angustifolia. Next base: position 9,004,150 of record CM054816.1, read on the forward strand.
CGGACCACTTAAGCCGATTAAATCAAGAAGATGATGGAGAGCCAATCAACGAGACCTTTCCAGAAGAACTCTTATATCTTTGTTCATCAAGCTTTTCCGGCACTTGCCCACGGCTTTGTCGGAACAATGTTTTGCAATACAAGTTCAGAAAGTGTCTCAGTTGGTCAACCGAGACACCACCGAGCCAGAACAGTTGCAGACTGTGGGTAAGACTTCTAATTTACCTTGGTTTGCTAATATTGTGAATTACTTGACATCTAAGCAGCTTCCACCCGAGTTTACTCATGCTCAAAATGCTAAGTTGAAAAGCGAGTGCAAGCAATATTTTTGAGACTCTCCAATTCTTTGGAAAATGGGAGTCGATCAAGTGATTCGCAGATGCATACCCGAAGACGAACAAGAAGACGTCTTATTCCACTGCCACTCTTCTGCTTATGGTGGACATTTTGGTCCAAAAAAGAACCGCAAGGAAGGTGTTGGATGCGGGATTCTTTTGGCCACGCCTGCACCTCGACGCCTACAATTACGTAAGTGCTGTGCGCGTTGTCAAATGACCGGAAATATATCCATGAGAGATGAAATGCCCCAAAAGCCTTTAAGATTTTGCGAAATTTTCGATGTATGGGGTATGGATTTCATGGGTCCGTTTCCTCACTCATATGGGAACGTGTATATTTTACTTACCGTCGATTATGTTTCTTAGTGGGTCGAGGCGAAAGCCACCAAGACTAATGATTCTAAAGTGGTTTCAGGATTTCTTCGTACTAACATTTTTTGCAGATTTGGAGTGCCCAAAGCCATAATAAGCGACCAAGGCACACACTTTTGTAACCGCACCATTGAATCATTAATGAAGAAGTATGGAGTAGCTCACCGAATCTCTACCGCTTACCATCCTCAATCGAATGGTCAAACTGAAGTGTCTAATAGAGAAATCAAGGCTATATTGGAGAAGACTGTCAATCCATCAAGGAAGGATTGGAGTACGAAGCTGGATGACGCCTTATGGGCTTATCGGACAGCTTATAAAACTTCTCTCGGAATGTCTCCGTATAGATTGATTTTTGATAAGCTATGTCATCTGCCTGTGCAACTGGAGCACAAAGCTTGGTGAGCTGTAAAGAAAATCAACATGGACCCAGCCGAATGTGTTAAGGAACGAAAATATCAGCTTCAAGAGCTGGAGGAGATTCGGATGGAGTCCTATGACGCGGCAATGCGATACAAGGATCGCATCAGGCGTACGGCATGATAAGGCCATTCGTTTGAAGAAATTTGAGTCGGGACAACTTGTCTTTGTTTGTATCAATCACGCCACGGATCATGCCGGAAAAGCTTAGGTCCAAATGGATTGGTCCGTTCAGAGTGCGCTCCGCTTGGCCAAGCGGAGCTGTGGTCATACAAAAACTCGATTCGGAGGAAGCTTTCACCGTCAATGGCCATCGCCTTAAAATCTACCATGCAGCCGCTATGATGGAAGATGTGGACGAGCAAGGCTTGTCCATTCCCTCGTAGATTTGACTCTTTGAAGAGGAGGTCTAGCCGAAGACTCTAAAGAGAGGCGCTACCGGGAGGCAACCCGCGTTTGCTATTTCCATTTTTATTTTTCGTATTTTTATTTGTTTTTATCGTTTTTATGCTTGGTGTTTTCTTCTTATTTTTCAGATTTTGGCTAAGGAAGAAAAGGGCTAAAGTGTGAGGAAAAAGAAATTGTTGTGGTGAATCTAAAAGAGAAGAAGTTTAGGGGACCAAATTGCAATTCCGGAAGTCATAAATGACCCAATTGATGTGTCCAAAGTTTTTGAAGGGTCAAATTGAAAGAAGGAAGCTTTGTTGGGGCCAATTGAAACTCATAAAGATTGGAGGACTTAATTGCATAAAGATGGGGTTCATTCTATCAATTGTGCAAGGTGGAGGGGTTAAAGTGAAAAGTTTTGTACTTATAAAAAGGGGGGGAGAGTTCTGAAACGAGGGGGGAGGGGATGTAATATTTTTAGGGAGGAAAAAAGAAAAAATAAAGGAAAAGAAGGGAGGGAGGAGTGTTATAAAAGGGGAGAGATCATGAAACCCTACCCACTTGACACTATTCAACCATCTTTCTCTCTCTAAGCCGCCGTTCTCCTCCTTCTCTCTACAAGTTTTTCAAATTCCACCACCACAACCCGATCAGTTGTGCAACCGAGACACTATGCCGCCGAAGAAGAAGACTGGACTCCGAGCCGCTGCCCAATGGTTCGCCGTACCGTTATGAGCCGACTGCCTCGCTTGCCCAAGCGAGGCGTCAAGTAACTTTTCTCCCCAATTTTTGTTTTTCGTTTTTGTTTTCTGTTTTGAGTCAGTGTTTGTGAGTCTTTTGTGTCCTTACACTTGAAAGGGTTCAAGTGTAAGGAGGGGTAGTTTATTTTCTTTTATTTTGTCTTTTGTGTTAGTATGTTCTTACACTTGAAAGGGTTCAAGTGTAAGGAGGGTGTTTTTGTTTTTATTTTGTCATGTCTTCTCTCTTTGTTTTGTCTTTTCTTCTTGCTCGAGGGCGAGCAAGTTTTAAGTGTAAGGAGGGGGTATTTTGTGTCTAAGCATGCCAAAATTTTCGATTTTTGATACGCCGATTTCTATGCTCAAGCATGTCTTATTTGTGCTTTTGTATTTCAATATGCTTGCTTGTAGACGTTGTGAAAATTAGATCTAGGCACATATGTGTATGTAATTTGGGATGACGAAAAATAAACTTTGTTGGATCGAATTTTATAACCACTCACTTATATTAGATTTGAGCCTTAAAGTAGGACACTTCCTTCTTTTGAGAGTGTTTATCCGCAAAATCGCAATAAGCTTGAGTCACTTGTGATAAATGATAAGAGGCACTAGGGATTTTTAGCCAAATGGCCGCGCCAAAATATTTCCGACCCTAAATTATCCCCTAGTGAGCCAAGTTGAGCCTTGACCGATTATTTGATATGAGTTAGTAAAAATTTAGCCAATGCCTTTTTAAACTTTCTCTTGACCCATGTTATTGCATGTCTTATAAACTTTCTTGTGCATGATAGATGTTGTTTAGAGGATTGTTAAATATGTCCTCTGCCTACCAAAGTAAGAGGTGCTGCAAAAAGATTTGTATAGGCCGAAGTTTGAATATATAAGCTGCGAAAGAAAAAACAGATTTTAAGTGGCCTGATTGCCCAATTGAGACAGTCTGTACCAGAATGTGGAAAAAGAAGAAAAAATTTATGCCACGAAAAATACATATGAAATATTCAAAAAAAAAAAAAGAGATGTGGCAAAAAAAAAAAAAAAAAAATGGGTACATTAAATAATTGTAGCATTTGTTCGAAATTGTTAAGTGGTAGGATGTTTTGAATTTTTGTATTGATTGCACAAGTAAGTGAATTTGGCATACATAATATTGAATTGTAATTTTTGATGGAGCTTAGTACCCCTAGGACCCTTACCAACATCAATTTGTCTAAGTCCTAAGCCCCATTACAACCTAATGAGAAAGACCTCTTTGATATTGCTATTGTGACGATCTCTTATCGTGATTGCGTGGATTTATTTTCTTGAGTGGCTTGAACCGGACCTAGATTAGTTGAGTGATGAGCGAACCTTGAGGAGATCCACATTGTTTAGATTTTGACCAAGTTGATACATGTGTGCTTAGCTTCGAAATTTGCATTGTCTACTTGCTTGATGAGATCATATTTGCATGACTTGATTTGTTTGGCTAGTTAATTGGTGTTGAGAATTTCGGATTGATTGGTGCTGCTTCATGTCGTCTTTGTCGTCGTTTTTCATGTTTTTTGTTTTCGAGTCCGTGTGTTTATTACGTGTCTTTGTTTTGTTCGTGTCTTTGTGTCCTTGTTTTGTCGTGTCTTTATTTTCCTTGAGTCTTTTATTTTTGTTTTGAGTCTTGGGGATTGGCCGAAATAACTAAGCACTTATCTTTTCTCTCCTTATACTCGAGGGCGAGTATAAAAGGGGGGGGGGGGTTGTGGGGTGGTTGTGGTGTTTGGGGTTTGGGGGGGGGGGGGGGGGGGGGGGGGGGTTTGAGTGGTGGGGGTGTGGCGTGTGTTGTTGAAAAGGATATTATTTGGCGAATTTTGATGAAGAAAAGGGCGGATGATTGATGGCGCTGGGGGGCGTTTTTGGTGAAGAATGAAAGAATAAGAAGATATTTTGTGGTAGTTAAGGGAAGATATTATTTCCTTAATTATCCAAATCTCTTTCCTTATCAAAGATTTCACCTAACTTGGAAAGGAAGAAAATGAAGAGTATATATAGAGTTGAAGGGGGGGACGAATTTCACACGCCCAAAAAATACCACAAGAACACGCCTTCAACCCGTAACTCACATTCACGCCATTGCTCCCTTCCGATCCGCCCGACCGCCGCCGAACCATCACCGCGCCGACCGCCGAAGCCGAAGACAACCACCGAACCACTTCCGACCAAATTCGTAGATTAGTTGAAGAAGAAAAACATCTTTTCATTTCCGTCTTTTTATGTTCTTAATTTCGTAGTTTGAATTCGAGTTTTAATTCCGTTTCGTAGTTAATCGTTTTCGTAGGATCTTAATATTTACTTTCAAACATCATTTGCTATTTTAATTCAAGTTCTAGTTTAATTTCGTAGGTTTTAATATTCTGTTATTTCGTGCCTTAGTTAATTTAAATTTCGTTCATGCTAGATCTAGGGTTATTCGTGTTTATGTTTCTCGCTTACGTAAACCGGTCTCGGCTTGCCCAACCGAAGCGTCTGCATGAGTAGCTAAACTTTTTAGGGTCCGGCAGAATGTGAATGCACGCGTGAACAATACATGAGGCTTAGGTGCTCATAATTAATCAAAAGTGGTTTCGAATAATTACCAATTAATTAATCGGCTAGTAATTTGGGCTTGATCACCCTAGGTTACGCAGTTTGTAGCTAACTTAGTACTTCCATCGTTTCTCGTGAAACAAGGCTAGGTAAGTAGCGAAATTATTCGTAAGAGTAATTGAATTAAACCGATAGGAGACTATTAGATGCCCAACATACGAGTAGGCTCCTATACTAGGCTCCCTTAGTTCGATAAAGTTGTCTAGCTATTAAATCTATTGATTGCCCAACAACGTAGGTTGTAGCTAGGTTAGGGAAGTAGCCGTTTCGATGCCCAACATGGCGGTTACTGACTAAGTAAGTGGGAGTGAGGATCACGCAGTTTAAGTTACGGTGGTCTATAACTAGTAGATTCTTGAGATTAATTCATATTAAGTGCCGAGGATTGAAATTACGTGCGTGTAAATATTCTGCTGGACATGCCTTTCAATTGCCCAGTTCATTCAGTTTAATTTCCGTTTTCAGTTTTACAAGTTCTTAGTTTAATAGAAAACCTAAATCTTGCGTGGTTGCTAACCAAAACCCATAGATAAGTAGGAAAATAAAGTGTGTAGGCGTCCGTTCCCTGTGTTCGATACCTGTGAACTATACTGATATAATTCTCTGATTTTTGCAGGATTATTTGGAGCGATCACCAAAAGTATAACTCAACAAGTTGAAAAGTATTTCTTGTTTCTCACTCTACTTCTAAAACTGAAGCATGAATCAGAAACGAAAGAAGCGAAGAACCAAAACAAGATAGTAGAGAAAGTACCAATTGAGATAATTTAATGAAGGTGGTTTCAATAACGTCTTCGATTCCTTGTTGAGAATTGCAGATGTAACGAACCAACTCCAGTAACAACATAAAGTCGGATGTGAGCTGCGAGTTTAAACCAATCAAAATTGTCAGTCAGATAAGATCGGATTTACTGATGTTCGAAGTTGAAGGGTACCTCGCGCGGGGGCAAGTGCGTCGCTGCAGCAATGAGAGGATCCGGCTGCGACAAAACGAGTTGATCGAGGAGGCGGACGACGGTGTCGCGTGGAGGAGAAGCCAAGTTCTCGTCCCTCAGCGTCAGAAACGCCGTTCTCCATGACCTCACCACCGATGACGACGACGACATCGAAAACCGATTTCCCGGAAGTGAAACCCGATTCGACTGTTTTTGTTGTTTGAATTCGTTTGAAGCCCAAAAATCACACGATCGAGTTAGCCCAACCCATACTAAAACCTCTCATTCTAATACTAAACGGCCCACTGGAGTAATGTTTTTTATTCTTTCATAAATGATAATAAATCAGAATAATTGCCTCTCATATTTCCATGGGTAGTCGCTATGTTCAGCGCCGACGACACCGGCCTCGCCGGAGGAGGGGCGAACGCGGTGGAGAGCGTAGGGTTTGGCTTCCCCGACGTGTCTTAGTTCCAGTGCAGGGCTTTGACTGTGATGTGCTGAGAGAATGTTTTAGGTTTGCACACTTCTCGTCATACTCCTTAAAACCTTGATTACCCAATATGTTGAAAAAAAAAATTCGATTTTGGTCATACAACTTAGTTTGTATTCAGTTTTGGTATTATAATGTGGATACTTTTGCTTTGGTCATATAACATTAAAAAACACCCATTTTTAATTGTGAGATTGAGTATGATCCTATGGAGATACTGGGAAAGCTACCCTTTCTTGTTAGATCTCTGCTTGTTTGAGAAATCCTACGTTGGAGAAGAGATGAATTGTGATGCATCAAGTTTCCCTCTCCTCAAGAATCTTGTTTTAAAAGGTTTGCCTAAGCTCAAGGAGTGGAGAGTGGAGGAAGGAGCCCTGCATGTTCTTGGTGAAATTGAAATCAATCACTCTCTATTTCTGGAAGTAGTTCCAGATGGATTTAGATTCATTCTTAATCTGCAGAAAGTGATGATAGTAGGAATGGCAGAGCTGGGAAATCGGGTTTCTCGCGGTTGTGAGGACTACGACAAAGTGTGCCATGTACCCTCAGTCATCATCAACTAGTCTACCAGCACAAAGGCAGACATTGTCTATCATTTTCAAGAATACTGTATGTACATATTTCCTAATTCAACTTGTGTTTCCTTACAACACTATTTGTGTGGCTTTTATGATTCTAATCCATTTGTAGGAAGTCGAAACCATTGTCATTATATCCCCAGTTGCAAAATAACAATCAAAGCAGCCTATTTACATGGTACAAACGAACTAAGTATGCTATCTTTAAGGAGTTTTCATAGCCTCAGAGTGAACAGATTTCGCATCTTTCAGCCACCCGCCTAGCTCAACTGGGACAAGGGGCATAAGAGAGAGCAAAATATCAGCAATCAACGGGCGGTAGCTTGGTTCTGGTTGAACACATAGCAATGCCACAGCAGCAACCTGAAATCATTGAGTTTAGAATGAGTTCTTGTAAAATTGAATGATCATTAAACTGCATGTTGAATTGTGACACTCTTAAGTTGCTATGTAATCTTGAACTTAAAACCAACCTGATATAAATGATTCATATCCATAGAGTTTCTAATCACAGGATCCACAATGCTGGGAAGTTTGGCTCTATCTGTCAGCTGAGGCATGGCCTGCATTGCACCAGAAAGAGCAAAAAAAAATTTGAAAACTTTACTGACGAAAGCCTTGGCATGAATTCCACCATTAGAACGAAGGCTAACAATGGAACTGATAAGGCCTACCCATGAAACTGTAGACTGGGTGTGAGGTGGTGATGGTCTCTCCATGGGCTTTCTTCCCAGCAGAAGCTCCAGTAGCACGACTCCGAAGGCATAAACATCGCTCTTATCTGTTAACTTACCTGTTTGGACATTAGGCCAAAAAGTATACATAAGGATATGACTTACTCTAAAATGATGAGAGAAATGAAAGCTATGAGTTGTCTACTGACCATCTAATAGGTATTCTGGAGCTACATAACCGAGGGTTCCTGATAGCTTGATTTGGCTTCTCTTCTGAGTTCCATCCAATATAGCAAGCCCGAAATCTGAAAGCTGATTTGAGCAATTCAAAACAGAACAGAACACAAAAAGATACAAGTATCTCAGTGAACTTCCCATGCAGATTAAACTGAACAGAAAGAACATAAGTTGCTTAACTTTACCTTGGCGTTGAAGTTGGGATCAAGAAGGATATTAGACGATTTCAGATCTCGATGAATTACCGAAGGATGACAGTGCTGGTGCAGATACTCTAATCCTCTGTTAAGCAAGTAGGTTTATACAAATATAGTAAAAATTCAGCAAATGAGTAATGAGATATAACATATATACAATTATACAATGTATGCACACACACCTTGCTACATCAAGGGCGATCTTAATCCGTAGATGCCATGTTAATGCTGAACCCCTTGAAGGTCCTACAGAGATGAATAAACACTGCATCAGGTATGGTTTTATACCTTTCTCAACTTGAACAAAATTCATTCCATTTTTTTTTAATTTGTACCGTGTAATTGAGCTGCAAGAGATCCATTATGCATCAGTTCGTACACAAGAAGCCTCGTTTCAGCATGAATGCAGTAGCCCAAAAGAGTAATTATGTTTGGATGCTCAATTTTACTCAATAACTCTACCTCAGTCTGCAATTGCATCAATTTCAACTTTCATATTCACACACACAAGCATAGAGGGATGGGGCGAACTAGAGAGAGACCTGAAATTCAGTTATAGCATCTACATTGGAAAGTTTCTTCACAGCAACAGAAATGTTTCCTTCTTCAAGCTTGGCTTTGTACACGCATCCGAATCCACCGACACCTAGAATGTTACTGTCTTTGAAATTATCGGTGGCTAGTTCTATGGTTTTATACTCCATCATACTCACAGATCTCTTTCTACTACTCATCTTATCCGAATAAGAACTGCATACATAAATTTGTAGGAGCATAAATATAATGTGTATAACTGACATTAAATCCGTTAATGAATTGAAAAAAGAGGGATTACCTGACCTATAGTTATTTTGTCGGTGAGATTTGCGGTAGCGAACATAAAAGAAAGCAAAGGAGATAATAACTCCAATTCCAACAGCAGCGGAAGCAGAAATAACTGCTATAAACAGTTTATTGTTTGAAGCCATGCTTCCTTCCTTATCCACTTTGAATACATAAACCAATTAGCTGCAGCTTTTAGATAGAGAGAGAGCGAGGGAGGGAGGTTGCGTTTATAATGGATGAATGAACCATGCTAACTTCAACAAGGAATGAGTTGGAGTTGGTTCAACGGTAGCTTAATACTACTAGCTAATAATGCAATATTTTATAAAATAGCCACATATACACAATATAAATTGATTTTGCCCACACCGGTGCAATTGATTGAATGGTAACAATTCTTTTTTTTTTTTTTTTAAATTAATTCAAACCGTCATCAAGGTATCTAGGGGTGTAAGTGGTTCCGCTTCAACCGCGAAAGCACGGACTCAACCAACCAAACCGAAAAATGGGTTCGGTTCGGTTTCGCGGTTTGGTTCGGTTTATTTTTTTAGAAACCGTTTACATTCGGTTCGGTTTCCAAGAATTTTTGAACGGTTCGAACCGAACCGAACCAATATCATATTTTTTAATTTTTTTATTTAATATTTGTCCTTCTTATATGAGAATATTATTGAATTTAGATATTAAATTTAAGTTAAGATCAATTCTAATCTATATAAATGAAGAGAAAGGAGTAACAACTCTATACTTATGAGTTCGGAATGAGTGACATCCTACAAACTATTATTCTTGCATTATTTAGGATTTAAAAAATAAATAAAAAAAATAAAAAGGTGAACCGAGGAACCGAACCGAACCAAACCATTTATAAGCGGTTCGATTCGGTTCGGTTCCGACATTGAAAAACTCATCGAACCAAACCGAACCGAACCATTTATATGTGTTCGGTTCGGTTCCTAAAATACATAAAAAACCGAACCGAACCGAACCGTTACACCCCTAAAGATATCTCCAGTGGCAACTTCTTACAGTAGGAAAAACTGATTTTTACACTATTGAAGCTGATTGTAAAAGTTATAAATTAGATAGTTCATGGTTGCAACCGAAAGCTTTAGAATTCCGTTTTGATTTTGATTGAACTGTCCGTTCCAACAGTTTTTCTAATATTCAGTTATAATTATTATAATTGAGCGTGACCTTAAGAAAAAGTAAAAATCGGTCACTCCAGAAAATGAACCCGAAACCAAATTATCTAAAAGATGCATTGATGCAAGTCAATTTATGGGTTTTCATTGTCGAAAAAATAATCTATATAATGAGTTCATAAAAGAGAATATTTGTAACGTATATACACAATTGACTAATGGAGTGGGCAACCTAACAAATCAACACAAGCTTATGTTCCACCAACGCATGCAACTACTTCACTTTCTTATTAATAATTCAATGTTGGTTTCTTGGTCTAAGATTTTGGAATTAAAAAAAGAAAAGAAAAAGAAAGTTGGGCCGGACTGGAGAGAAGGCAGAGAATGTAGAAGCCCACACATTGGATCGATTGACCGAGAGAGAGGCCACCGATTGGATTGTAAGCCCAAACCCGTTTAATCATCTAAAGACCTTATCAATTTGGTGGTTTCCAATCCGATTAATTAGGTAATTTAAACCTCTCCATTATTGTATACGTTTTGACCTCTAAATTATACTACTAAGAATTTACACTCAACAAAACTATCTAATTTCTTTTGCTTTACTTCTAAATTATTTAATTTGTTTTAGGGAATAAAATTCCAACAAAAATTATAGTTAAACGCACAAAGTTAGAGGTAAATTCATTAAAAATACATCAAAATAATAGATTACCTCTCTCTCTCTCTCTCTCTCTCTTTTTTTTTTTGCTATATCTATCATTTCTTCCCTTTTGCAACATTTGTTCCTCATTCGCTGCAATATTTCTAGGGTTTGGATTTCTCCTCACACAATCAAGAATAAAATTATCCCTAACTTTGAAGAGATTTTTATCGAAAATGTATCCCCAATAACAAATCAGATAGTTTGGAAGCAAATCTTACAGTTTTATAGTTTAAAGAGAAAGTGCAGGAAATGTAGGAGATTTAACGTTTTTAACCTTATTATTTGGTCTTGCTTGCTATGATTTCTTCTTAAATAATTGATATATCGATTATTTGATTTTTAGTTAATTTTTGTTACTTAAATTGGCAACAAATTAACGAGGTTCGTGATAACTGGAATATTTAGCAGTTACTCCGATTTATCCGGGATTTGCATGTTATTCGATAAACACCGATTAAATTATTCATAAGATAAATAATCATAATCCACAATCAGAAAAAGGATGTGAATCCGTAGGAGAAAGAAAGTGGAATATTTAAATGCAAATTTAGTAAAACATTTAATGAGCACGACACAAACTCTATGTTTGTTTGGTACTCGGTAGGGAATTTTTCTATCCTAAAACGAGTCTACAACTTAAATTGTAGATTCGATGGTTAAAAATCATGACACATCACATATTTATAAAAAAAAAATTAATAAAAAACACAATTTCTATCCTAGACCACAAGGTCTTGTAGACCGGTCCAGAATAGAAAAATTCCTCGGTAGGTGGGGCGACTGGTTCGTATATAGTTAAACAAGGCGGCCGCTCGGACGGATTCGATTTCTTCCTCAACTCCAACTCCAACTACGCCGTGATGGTTGTTGGCGCGATCAAGGCAGCCGTCGCTGACGGCGTGGTGACCTTCATGTGGATTTTCTGCGCCTCGTCGCTCGGTGCGCTAACCTACGTCGTCTCCTCAACTCTCGGTGTGGCGCCCGGCCTGCCCTCCCTTTTCATCACCACTTTTCTCATTTTCGTCCTTCTGTTCATCTTCGGCTTCATCGGCGATCTCCTCGGCGGCGCCTCCTTCAATCCGACAGGTACGGCCGCTTTTATTGCCGCCGGACTCGGTGGCGATGACTCTCTCGTATCCGCCGCCATACGCTTCCCCGCCCAGGTTTAAACCTAATTCGTTTCTCACTCTCCTCCTTTGACTGATTAACTAGTTTTGGTGGTGAACTATACGCTTTATTAATGAATCATGGTAGCTACCGCGATTTCCACTTCACAGTTGACTTGTATTTTTTTCTAATTCGTTTTGTCTCGAGATTTTTTGTGCTGATCTTTCCATCTAATTAATACTGGGGAAAAAAAGTCTAATCGAGCAATTTGGATTGCCGATCTTGCTGAGTACGGAAATCGGAGATCTATCGAAATCTGACTGTTTTTAGGAATGGACAGGCAGCTGGTGCAGTTGGTGGTGTGATGGCGATTATGGAAGTAATACCGGTGCAGTACAAACACATGCTTGGGGGTCCTTCCTTGAAAGTGGATGTGCAGACAGGAGCAATTGCTGAAGGGGTTTTGACTTTCGCAATCACCTTTGCTGTCCTCTTCATTGTCATCAAGGGGCCTAACAGCAACGTTGTAAAGAACTGGTTGCTCTCGATGTCCACTGTGTCCCTTATAGTTGCAGGTTCCAGTTATACAGGACCTTCCATGAATCCTGCTAATGTAAGCCATTCATCTCTTTTTTTTTTGTTTTTTCCATTTTGTGTGTGCTTTTAAGCATTTGCAAGCTTTATCTGATTGTGCCCTTCATAATTCATGTTCAGTCAGTATTATGTTTGATACGAACTATAAGGATATACCATGTGTTAGTATTTTCTTAGAGTGTGTTTTAAGGTGGAAACAGGACGCCTGCAATCTGCAGATTACTAATTTTTACTTGAAAGGTTCCTATAACAGATAGGTGGGAGTGGGAGTGTACTCCATTAGATCCATGGGCTGCAGTATTGTGCTATGTAGTAATTTTGTCTCTACAAAATTTACTACCTTGGAGATCTTTCATCTTTGTAATGGCATGTATTTCCTAAAAATATGGAGGTTTTTTGTTCCTGTTATCATTCATTAAGTTGCTTAGCGTTTTCTAGTTTTCTTTCATATTGTTTCTTCTGCTTAACAATTTTCTTTCTCCCGGTCCACTTTATTTTCTGTCTGGCAACCTTTCATACTTTGATTTGTAATTTATAGTTTCTTTCGGTTAGTCTTCGGTTCCAAAAGATTTTATTGGAGTTACATTCTGTTTTCCCTTTTGGTATGCCTTCAATAGCTGTCCAAAAAAAGTCGCATTTTAAATATATTTTAGTAGTTGCTTTTTTTTTCTTTTTTTTTTCCTTTCCAGATTTTGATTTTTTCAGGTGTAACCGCATTGCCAAGAAAATACAAAGTGACAATATAGAATCATATTGTTATTTGGGGATTAAACCTCATCTTCTGAGGAAAAGCAATGTTGTCATATGCCTTTCCTATATTTGTTAGGATATCTTTTTCAGTGCTCCACCATGTGAAACTTCTTTATGCTTCTTCTGTCCGGCTAAGCTAGCTTCTAGGCTCTAGCTAGTGGTTACCTGCCTAGTTGTGGCCTGTAGGTCAGTTTGATGTTCCCCTCCGTGTGGGGTTAAGTCCCTCGTATAATTGACATTAACAAATGATATATTTTAACCATCACCAGCTTTACTAGAATCTCCTTCATTGCATAAAGCATAGACAACAAAATTCATTAGATAACATTTCTGATCTGAGCGAGCCAAGGCATACTAGAGAGGAAGTTAGCTTGACCACAAACTATAATTACTTTCTCCGCATCAAAGTGGTCCTGCATATACTGTAATATGCTGTCAAGACTGTTCTTTCTTGAGTTATCTCTTTGTTGTTTCGTTCTTTTTCTTGGTGGGATGGGGGAGCGAGGTCAGCCACACTAATGTGATACTCATTTTTGGTTGGTATGAGTTCTAGTATTTTAAACTTGTTGCTACAAGATGCTGTGCTGTAGACTCAATAGCCCACTCTGACCCTTCACCTTCTAAAACCATATTAAAAATAGAAAGAAGGTACTCAGAGAACATACTTATCTTTTCATTTATAGTTTTGGTGGCATGGTTTTGTAAAGCATCTACGTATAGTATTTGGTGTGCTGGTAAATGTGAGTTGCGTGTTCCTCAATATTGTAAAAGATACTTACATCATGACCTTATCTGAAATATGTCATGCATCTGTTTCACAGCTCTTTACACTTATGGATTTCTGAGTTTCTGCTCAATATCTAACCAAGTGAAGCTACTAGGACTTGCACTGCAAATACAATAAGAATGGCTTTGTGCATTTTCTGCTCATATCTAATAACACTATGAAGCTACTATAACTTGCAACACGATAAGAAAATTCTGATTTGATTACAGAATATAATAGATATAGTGGCCTAAAAGTATTCCAAGTGTATTTGGCAGGTTGTAATATGAATCTTAGGATTATAGTAGTATTTTATTGATCCTGTGGGCTATGGCACGGCACCACAAGTCGTAGAATGTTGTCTAACAAACAACAGAAGTAGTTGCAACCAGTTTCCACAGACTTTCATATATTATCTAATCTGCTGCTCTATTTATAATGCATTTCTTGTCTGAGCCTGTGCATGAAGTATTCGTTCTGTCCTATAATCGGTGTTTTTTGTTTGAAGCTGTAGGAAGTATAATTTACGTGTTAGAATATATACGTGTGCAGGCATTTGGGTGGGCTTATGTAAATAATCAGCACAACACATGGGAGCACCTCTATGTGTACTGGATCAGTCCTTTCGTCGGAGCAATACTGGCCGCGTGGTTTTTCCGTTTCCTATTCCCTCCGCCCACAAAGGAGAAGAAAGCTTGAAAGACATGCTAGTATTGGACCAACTGTGGATATCAAATCAGTATGCAGGGAAGGAGTATTTTCACCTTTTACTATGTCTATTTGATTCATGGAAATAGATTTCTATTCTTCCAAATGTTGCATTTAGTTGATATCTGACTCTGGTATGTTTAGTTCAGTTCGTATGTATTCAAATAAACATTCAAATAGTCGTTGCAAGCTGTCGATTATATAGTTTCAATGGTTGTGATTCGGTTTTAAATGTTAAATATATCTTCTCTGATTCAACAAAAAGAGAGAATTATTCTAAGTTCTAACTTGCATATAAGCTATATAGTGAATAAAAGGGCCAACCAGTAAATATAATATAATTTCAAACAGATTTATACTCTTTTAACTTTTTCACATTCCAATAAAAAATAATCTTTTTCTTAACTAGCCAATTGGGATTAAAAGTAATAATGTCTTCTAAAATATCCTCATTTTTTAACTTTTTAGCTGTTTTTTGCATGCACAAAAAGGTTATGAAATTCGTAGATTAGAAGTTCGATCACGAATCCACAATTTTATGTAAGAAGTCTGGGTCACAAAGTTACGATCCTGGATTAGATGTGTCCAAGTCGGTTTCGAATACAATGAAAACTTGATTTCTCTTGAGCCATATATACACAAGCTCGTTCATATATGGCCAAATCATATAAAAAACTAATCCCTACGTCCTGCTATTTGTGGCCACATTCTTTTCGGTACGGAAATTAAGAGAATAGATGATAAAATATTAGATAGAAAGAGGTAAATAATAAAGTATGAGAGAGAAGATGAGTAAGATAATGAGAGAGAAGATGAGTAAGATAACGAGAGAGTCGGTGAGAGGAGATGATAAAGTAAGAGATGATATAATTATTTGTCAAATTCGAAAAGTGACCACTTTTAATAAGACATCTCAATCGGAAAAAAATGGTCACTTGTAGCAGAATGAATGGAGTAATTATTTAGCCTCCAAATTGCAGCTTCCACATCTGAACCCACCACTATTTGCATTTTATATCCCAATTTGCTAAAAATATATATTGCCACTATATTTTATGGCCAATCTTACTCTGCTAAATACTACATATATTAACTTAGGAGAATTTACTGCAAAAGACGACGTCTATAACTAATTTGTTACTAAAATGCTAGATGTTCTTTTTTTTTAAAAAAAATAGACGAAGTTTGTTGGGTTTGTCTGTACGCTGAAAGTTGAAACAATACATGCAAATTGCAATAATCTTCCTGGATCGCTGATCCATTCCGATTGATCACGATGAAGGTGATAGACAAGTTCCGAGGCGAGAAGGCCGTTTCGTTCTCGTTCGAGTTCTTCCCGCCGAAGACGGAGGACGGCGTCGACAACCTCTTCGACCGGATGGAGCGCATGGCGGCGCACAACCCCACCTTCTGCGACATCACGTGGGGTGCCGGCGGCGCCACCGCCGACCTCACTCTGGAGATCGCGAACCGCATGCAGAACATGGTGTGCGTGGAGACGATGATGCACCTCACCTGCACCAACATGCCCCTCGACAAGATCGACGGCGCCCTCGCCTCCATCAAATCCAACGGCATCCAGAACGTCCTCGCCCTCCGCGGCGACCCGCCACACGGCCAGGAAAAGTTCGTCCAGGTCCAAGACGGTTACGCCTGCGCCCTCGACCTCGTTAGTACTACTGCTCATTTTCTAATTAAATCCCCAATTTGATTCCCCCCCCGGCTCTCTCTCTCTCTCTCTCTCACTCGTTATCTCTCTTAATTAGGTCAAGCATATACGTGCCAAGTATGGGGATTATTTTGGGGTTTGTGTTGCTGGTTATCCAGGTTTGCATTTGGTGGTTCAATTTTAGTGCAAACATCATTACTAATCTTCTTGTGACATCAGATAATTTGAATAGTAAAGAAGTTCAATTATTGCTTAATTAGTAATGGATGATTGCTTGTTGTGATTGATATTTCTTGGTTAGATGATACTTTTCTTAAATAATTTAAGTTTATAATTGTGCATGAGATCCACACGCTCCTACACCCTGAACTCGATTTTAGCAACATCTAGAATACCCTAAAATGTCGAAAACTAAAACGGTAAAAAAGGGCAATAACATTATTATATTGACAAAGTAACGTGATGGAAGAACTGAGAACATGTGAATGATACGCACGGTTAAAAAGACGGTAGAGTTTTAGGTACAATAGTTGAACATGTGTTGTTTTTCCAGTAAAACACATAGATAGTAGTAGTTTGGCGTAGTTTCAAGTGAACATGAGGTACTTCTTTTTACCTGTTTCCCTTCTTTTCTATGACTAATGTTTTACTTGTTTCGTTGCAATACCAATTACAGCACTATATGTGTTTTTGTTTTCAACAAAACTGTTTCTTGGATGTGTAGAGGGGCATCCTGATGTTATTCAGGATGGAGTTATTACAGAGGAGGCTTATCAGAATGAACTTGCTTATCTCAAGAAGAAGGTATACATAATTCTTTCTGCTCTTTCATACCTAGCTTGTTAAATTTCTTATGTTACTTTATCTTACAGGTTGATGCTGGAGGTGATGTTATTGTTACCCAACTCTTCTATGACACTGACATCTTCCTCAAGTTCGTGAATGATTGTCGCCAGATCGGAATAGTTTGTCCTATTGTGCCTGGTATCATGCCCATTAACAGTTACAAAGGCTTCCTAAGAATGACTGGCTTCTGCAAAACTAAGGTTGTAATTTTACTTTTGTCACATCTTGATGATTAAGCTGCTGCATGCCTTAGCAAATCTTGAGTTTTTACTGCATATTTATACCCTCTTTGGAATGAAGAAAGATGTATATTAAGGTTATGGTGTGGATCAATTCATATCAAAGATTGTATTGGATTTAGTATATTGTCTAATTACATAGCATTTGATTGTTTCTTAGCAGAAATTAATCTATGGCTGCATTCGAACTAATCTTGAGTTCTACTACATATTTACCTTCTTTGGAATGAAAGAAGTTGTATATTAAGCTCTGAAAATATGCTTATGGTGTGGATTAATTCATATCAAAGATTGTATTGGGTTTAGCATAGTTTCTAAATCACATAGCATTTGATTGTTTGTTACCAGAAATTAATAATGTTTCTGATGGTGTAGATTCCTCCTGAGATAATGGCTGCATTGGAGCCAATCAAGGACAATGAAGAAGCTGTCAAGGCCTACGGCATTCATCTTGGAACAGAGATGTGCAGGAAGATTTTGGCTAGTGGGATTAAAACTCTTCATCTTTACACACTAAACATGGAGAAATCTGCAGTTGCAATATTGATGGTGGGATTTCTTACTTTCTTCTTTCTTATCACATCCTATTTGTTGATCACTAGTCCTAATTATTAATCACCTCTGATAAATTTGAACTGGCAGAATCTTGGTGTGATCGAGGAGACAAAAGTTACGCGGTCCTTGCCTTGGAGACGCCCACCAAATGTGTTCCGTTCAAAAGAAAGCATCCGTCCTATATTCTGGTAATCTTTTCAAGTTGTTTTTCACTCTTTCCTCCTTAACTGTTTGCTATGACACGGTGATTTGCACGGTAGGGCTAATCGTCCTAAAAGCTACATCTCTCGGACAATTGGTTGGGATTTTCAAGACGGCCAATGGAGAGATTTCCAGAAGCTTTCTTATGGAGCACTCACTGATTATCAGGCATGCACCATAAACTG
Source organism: Lavandula angustifolia (assembly GCA_028984105.1). NCBI lineage: Eukaryota > Viridiplantae > Streptophyta > Magnoliopsida > Lamiales > Lamiaceae > Lavandula > Lavandula angustifolia. The sequence goes on from CM054816.1 coordinate 9,022,429, forward strand.
TTTCTTGTTCTTTCAACATCTGATAGGCTAAATAACTAACACTTTATACTATAATAGAACTCTTAACAAGATTATCGTACTTGCCTTAACGTCCTATCATGATATTATCTGTTTCTGAACAATTCTACTGTTATGTTAACTGATGGGCCTTCTAACTTCCTCACAGTTCTTGCGACCACGCGCTCGTGACAAGAGGATTCAAGAAGAATGGGCTATTCCTTTGAGAAATGTTGAGGATATATATGAGGCATTGTTTTTTTTCCTCTTCAATCTTGCTTACTTAGAAGCTTGCTAGTGATTGATATTCATTCTAATGTGCCAGAAATTTGCAAAGTTTTGTCTTGGGAAGATTAGAAGTAGTCCATGGTCAGAACTCGATGGGCTTCAGCCGGAGACTAGAATCATCTACGAGCAGCTCGTTAACGTTAACCAGAGAGGCTTCTGCACCATCAACAGCCAACCAGCTGTTAATGGAGCAAAGTCTGAAACCTCATACATTGGTAATGTGAAGTTTTTCTTTGGTGAATGTGATTTTAAGCATTCTTTGAATTAAGAGAGAGAGTGAGAGAGAGGGAGAGAGGCTATTTATTTAAGCTATTTTTGAGCAGGATGGGGAGAAGCAGGTGGATATGTGTATCAGAAGGCATACTTAGAGTTTTTCTGTTCTCCGGTCACCCTACATGCTCTAATCAACAAATGCAAAGGCTTCCCCTACCTTAGCTACATGGCTGTTAATAAAGAAGGGAATTGGATATCAAATGTGAAGGATACAGATGTGATTACAGTGACATGGGGAGTTTTCCCGGCGAAGGAGATTATGCAGACGACCGTTGTGGATCCAGCAAGCTTTAAGGTGTGGAAGGAGGAGGCGTTTGAGTTGTGGTCAAGAGGGTGGGCTGATCTCTACTCAGAAACCGATCCGTCTAGAGTGTTACTCGAAGAGGTCAGACTCCATATTTGCTAATCTTGGTTCCTTCTCCAACTACAAATTGAGTTCTTTAGTAACATGTTTGGTTGTATTGGCAGGTGAAGTGCAGTTACTACTTGGTCAGCTTGGTCGATAATGACTATGTCCACAGTGGCTTGTTCACCGTCTTCAAAGATACTTGAGATGACGGGAACTTGCAGCCGCTACTCATTAGTGTTGTTTATTCGAATGATTTATAGTATTTGCTGATTTAGTTGAGAATTTGGTGTTTTTTGATCAACATCTAGGAGGAAAGGTTGATGAAATCTGTAAGAAAGAGATTGTGTGTTTGAAGATAAGATACAGACTAAAGGGATGATGAACAAGATTGAATTGTCTTCTTTAACAGTTTTTTGTCATAACAAGAATTGGCAAATTCACAAACACACACTTTTTGCAGAATTAAACAAAATTGATTGGATACAGCAGAAGCTGCTGCTGTAATATTCTATACAGTGTAAAGGAATCTGTACAAGATTGAGACTATCTGTATTTTAAACAATGCACAATATTACTATACTCTCAATTCTTGAGTTTCTCCTCCATCAGAAACCAGCTGAGCCCATCCCTAATAGCAAACGCTCTGCATAAACGACACACGAACACGTATTCAGACACTCTCTCACAGATGGAAAGATTGATTAAAAGAATGTATACAAAATAGCAGCTCTACTACCTGCAGGCAAGATTAATAGATTCTCTGTCCAAGAGACCGACTAGAGCCCCGTCCTCCAATATAACCGGCAGTTGGCTTAAACTGTGTCTATTCATCAGAGAAAGAGCAGTAACAAGATTCATATTTGGAGTTGCTGTCCACGAAACCAGACATCTTCTACCATAAGAGTAACACAGTTCAGAAACTCTTGGAACCTATAATTCAAGAATTCAAATAAAAAAGTCATAATTTGCACTAAGATAACCAGCAATTTTCAAGAACTGAAAAAAACAGCAATGATTTGCAGCAAGAAGAAGCCACCTTAAGTTTCTGGTTCCTTGCAACTGAGAATTCAATGAACTGCTGAATGTCAGCAAGTGTAAGCTGACCAATGAGCCAATTCTTGTCATCCACTATATAAGCACAAGACTGCTTCTCTTCCAGCATGTGTGAAACTACATCTGTTAGAGAAGAGGTCATCAATGTTGTAACGTATCTTGTTCTCATGGCTTGTGAGACGAGGATTTCGTCTGCTAAATCCTCCGTGTCATCTTCAGAATCACTGTTCAGACAGAGCGAACTCTCGAGCTCACAGATACTACTTCCATTTGCCTCCTTGGCACTACCAGAAGTAGAGTTTTCATCTTTCAATTCCTTGGATTTGTCAGTTTCTTTTCTCCTAGTCTTGTCTGATGTAATCCATGCAGAGAACCCTACAGCTCCGAGAAGTGGCAGAACGATTCGATAATCCTGTGTTAACTCAAAAAGAAGCAAAACTGCAGTAAGGGGCACCTGGCATACACCAGCTAGAGTAGCAGCCATCCCAACCTGTTGTTAGAAATTCATTAGAACAGCATTTGATTCGAAACAAAACTAAACCATACAAAATCTTGTTTGTTACGTAGAATTACCAGAGCATAAGCTTGAGGGGAAGCAACTTCCAAGACTGAGAGATGAAGCATTGGATTGGATACAGAAACCAAATAGCCCACGATTTTCCCGTACGCCATTCCTGTAGCTGCACCAATGAAAAGAGATGGGGCGTAGTACCCCCTACTAATCCAGAAGCTCTGCATAAGGAAGTTGTCACTATTTTGACAGCAACCAGCTGAACCAGAAGACCAGCAGAAAGGCCGTATGCAAAAGGTTGAGATTCTAATAGAGTATCGACGTTTTGAAATCCCCAATAAAGGATCTCAGGATATGCTAAGGCTATAAATCCAACTGTGAAACCACCAAGTATGGGAAACACTGTTCTTGGTATCCCAACATCTCTTTCAATAGTGTTGAAGAAGGCCAGCATAAAAGATGTAGACTTGGATAATCCAACCGAAACAAAGCCACATAACGCGCCCAATAGAAGATAGAGTGGCAGTTCTGAACTGACAAGAACAGAGATTAAAGATTAGAAAACAGTCCCTCATTTAACAGTTCAGCTCAAGCTTTTGTCAAATTTGTTTCTTAAGAAAAGAAAAGAAAAAAGAATCAAACTATAAGGATGACTCAAGAAGCAAGTGGTGAAGTTTCTATGTCTTTTAGCGCTGCATTAAGGTGTTAAATGTAAATCAGACAACCACATGGCTCCACAAGAATGACAGCAGATGAGCAGAGGAAGATGAACACTTACCACTTGGAGAGCGAAAATCGTAGAGTGGAACAGAAAAGGTTGGTTCAGAGCCTAAACCAATTTCTGATATGACAGAAGCTATAACAGCACTGAGAATGACCATCGAAGTTGTATTTGTCAACGATAATGATGACTCCGAAGGTGAAGGCCACAAGACTGATTCCACGGCGAAAAAACAACCAGCAACAGCAGCATTGAATCCTAATAGCAAGAAAAGCCACAGTTCAGATATGCATCACCATCTATTGAACAGTAAAGTAAAGTCTTAGAAAGCCAAAAAAAGCTACTCCCTCTGTTTCACTCCATTAGTCCACTTTTCCTTTTTGGGTCGTTCCACTCCATTAGTCCACTTTCCCTTTTTAACTTAAAATAATACTCTAATATATTCAAGTGGACCCCACTACTTTATCTATTTTACACACAACAAACAACTTTCTTAATCTCCGTGCCGAAAAGAAAGTGGACTAATGAAGTGGAACGGTTAATCATAAAAGATATTTTTCACTAAGAAAATGTTGAATTAGTCTTAGATTAATCAAACAAATTTGAATAATATGATTGATTAATCAAATTGGAGAAAGGAAAATAAGTGATAATAAATCTAGAATAGAACAAACCAGAGGAGATTCCAGCAGCTGACCCTGCAGCTCTGAGAGAGAGCTTTCTTTGACCTCCTCTATCCAAGAAAGTACCCACTCCTTTGGCTACGGAGACACCAATCTCGACACTTGGGCCTTCCGGTCCTAACGAGTTCCCTGTTCCCAAGGTGACACAAGCAGCCACAGTTTTCAGGATTGGTTTTAGTGCTGATTTGATGTTAGACATGGCAGTTACATCAGCAGAATCCTCTAGAGCAGATCGGAACATGTTCAACAAGCTAACTATAAGACCTCCGAAAGCAGGAACTAAGACTACTCGTGCCCATCTGGTTTCAATGGGTTCCTCTCTTAACCATGTGGCACCTCGGCTTGGGATTTCACCCCAGCTGAAGTCGCGTATTTCATGTACCTACTAAGCAAGAGCTTTTACTCATCAGAACCACAAAACAAGACGAAAAAGCAGCTCAAGAAGAAAGCCTCCATACCCAATTACCCATGCCTAAGAGAGAAATCTATTTAACACAATAACATACGTAAACTGAGGGGTGTTGCTTTCTTCATCATTGAAATGATACTATAAGTACGAATTTCCAAAAGGGCCAACAATATATTAGGTTAATAATAATAAAGGAAAGTGAGAGTATCCATCAGCACAACTAGCTTCAGCTTAAAATAATAACTGCTAAATTGTAACAGTAAGACACGGGCTTTTGCCTTAAGAAATCGAATCTAAGTCACAGGGGCAAGCATCTCTATATGATTCAGTTTGCATTAATCCAAATTATGTACATGCAATTCTTACATAAAAATGCATAACAAATACAATATCCCGTCGATTAAGTACTGGTATCGTCCCATGGATCTTTCTTTGAGGGAATAAGCAAGAAATTTGGACTAAATATATCATATATCTTGGCCGAGCAAATACCGAATGTACTTATTGCAAGAATCTAGATTATCATTTCAAATTAGCAAGCAGATTTCTGAATAAATATTTCTACTGTGTTTTCTTTTTTGCTCCGATAATTCTCACAATTCCAAAAATTTCAGGCAGTCTTTGGTTACTGGCATGCATATTCCTGTGAGCCATATAGTTCCACAATCTTTCCAAGGATAAAAGTTAATATTAAATAAATTTTTACCAAGTAAAGCAGAGCAGGTGAAGCATTGGAAAATGAATTAGTTACCGCGTAATTGAAAAGAACGACAGCGATACCAGTGAAGAGGCCAACAAAGCATGCTGATAAAATGGCAGAATTCCCAAACTGCAGAAATTCCGGATGATCAGGATCAGGAAGGTTGCTAGCTTGTTTGAGCTCCGGAATGAGGGGTTGAGGCTGATCGTCCTCGCGAACCTCTGCTTTGCCGCCATTGTTATAACCTCGAAATTTATCGAGTCCAACAGATCTGCGGCGGTGTAAATGAAATGAATTTGCACGATGAATAATCATAGTTTTGGTGGTGAAAGTTGGGGAGCGATTGCTGAGAAGGGACGGCAATGTTGATGCAGATGATAGATGAAAATCATAGCGACTTGCACAAGTATATTTTGTGGTTGATACAGTGAGCTTGCTCTGCATTGGTGAACAATTTGAGATGCCTTTACTCTATCACGTCAGACTCTCAAGAGGCCCCGCGGCGGCGACGGCAGAGGGGAGTGGCGTGAGGAGTTGTACAAGGAGATATGGCGGAAGAACTCATCCTATTTTATACCTTATCCGTAGTAAAATAGTCATATGTGCACCAAAGTTTTTGCGTTATCTAAATATCATGTATATAATATTTTCTAAATTTAATTATAAAATTTTATTAAGGATGCAATAGTTTTTATGTCAGAAGATTTTATAATATATTCATCGAATTTTATAATTTTATTTCAATCTATATCGTTTTAATTTCATGAAAATAATTAATAATTAGTTCAAAATTGTATAACTACGAAGGAATATTTTGACGCTCGATTCACTTTGATATGTTATTTTGACTGAGTACATTTTTAGTCAGTTAATTTGACAAATTATTTGTTTTTATTCCATTTTATAAAATTGACCAAATTTAGTCTGTTGGGTTAATAAAAATATTTAAAAATTATATTTTTAATATTATAACATATTTGTAATCTTAATTTTAATCATTTATATAAAAATGTCCAATTTTAATAAAAAAAATTAAAATTAAAAAACGAGGTTGGGTATTTTTCTTAATATTGCTTAGCTTTGTCAAATTATTTAAGAAAATCCAGCACGAAGATAGACTCGGAATATTAAGAAAATTTTATAAATAATACTCTAACCGTCTTATTGATATTGTCTTGTTTTTCTTTTCCGATTGTCACAATAATATTGTCGTATTCTCTTTAATGACAAAAAACACTCTATATTTAAAAAAGAAGTGGGCCCTCATTGCCTACTACTCACCCTACATTCTTATACACTCTCTTTTCAAAAGTTTTTCCATCACACCATTCCATTCGCTACGAATTCAGAAAATTATGATTTTTTTATTTTTGAAAACATTAGATTATTTCTTTAAATACAAAATGAAAAAAATCCGGAAAAAAAAAATTAATTGTCTCAATTATGTCTTCATAAAGTTTAGATGAATTCTCAGTCCTTCCCATTAACCATTCATCGGAAATTGTGTTAATTTCTTAATACAATTAAAACACATAAAATATACAATTAAATTAATTTTCTTAATCTCTCGTGCAAAAAAAAAAGGGACGATATTAACGGGACGGTGGCCCGGTGGGAGTAAATTTTAAGAAAAATAATCAATCCCAAATTTGATTTTTTTTAAACATAATGAATTGAAATTGAACATTTATAATATAAAAAAGAAAATTGATATTATGGATATGTTTTAATATTTAAAAAATATAATTTTTTTACTAAACTAGCGGATCAAAATTGGACAAATTTGGTCAATTTTATAAAACGAACTAAAAAACGGATAATTTATCAAATTAACGGATTAAAATTGGACTCATCCAAATTAATCGACTAAAATGAATCAGGCGCCAAAATAACGGACCAAAAATAATTTTTTTCGAACTATGGAATAACAAGTCAAAGTACATGCTAATCGCCTAGCAATGTGATTTTTTATTTTTTTATTTTTTTAACAAAAAGCTGCGGGAGCTGCTATAAAATAATTTATATCAATTAATTAATATCTCTATTAAAATAATACTCCATGGATCAATAATTTACGGGTTTTTTCTTAATGTAAACCTAGCTTACCGTACAATTCTTTTAAATTACCAATTTCCGAGTTTGCCCTTAACAAAATATCGACAAAATAAAGGAAAAAAACGAGACGTAGCTAGTCACCGCCACCGCCACCGCCACCGCCTGTACACCGTGTTGTCGTTCCGAACTCAATCATCCCATGCAATTGCACCCACCCAGACTCCAAGATCACTAAGAACTCGCCGTCGTCGATATGGACGCCGTGGTGGTCGATGTTGGAACTAAGTTGCTCAAATCCGGTTTTGCTGTTCCCTTTACCAGCCTCCGTCTACGGTAATTTTGTTTCCGGCGAATTTTTGTTTCTCTGCTATTCGGTAGTGAAGTAGAATCGGTGCTCCTTATCCTAGTGCTGAAAGCTATCTTCGTTTGTCATGATTTTCGGGATTATTGAACAATTCTTGCTGTTTAAGAAGTCGTGGAACACCGTAAGAATCGGGAATTGAGTTCGATTTACTCGGGTGTCTTGTCTAACGACGATAATTAAGTAGCAATAACGTACGTAACTTTTCTTTTGGATGTAGTATGAGTTTTCTTTTCATATTACCAACTTGTGTTCGGTTCACTGGATGTATCCAAGAAGAATTGTGTTCAGGTTGGCTTAACTCGTTTACCCCCTTTTTACTTGAAAGTACAATTGGCAAGCTATCTCAGAAAAAGAGGAGTGCTTCAATAAGAACACTGGAAGAACGGTCGGCTTTTATTCTCATCGGCCTAACATGTTTTAATGATGACATTCTTGGGTATCCTCTTGTTGCCTTGTTTATAAGGAAAGTATAGCTAGTACTTGGGTAAAGAGTTACAAATCTAACTCGTATATGAATATCCCGTGCAATTCTCAAGCACATGGATGTATCACTGCTATGAAGTTGCCTGGAATGATAACATATTAACTAGGTACTTCCTGCTAATTAATGTAGGCTTTTCAAGATAATGCTGATATGAAGAACGTTTAAAGTTATGAGTGTGACATCCTTGCTTTTACTATGTATGGTGGATTTAAAAGCCTCAGGTTCTCGTCTGTCACTGTCCAGTTCATCATAAATGATCTATAATAATTTTTTCTTTTGGCTCTGCGACTTTGCCACGTGGTATTAAAACTTTGTATTTGTTTTCTTATATGGTTTGGGTAAGAGTAAATAGAAGAACGGAATCATTCCTTACTTCAACAATTATGTAAAGGTTGAGCGTGCTATTAACATTTACATGCATAAGAATATTATGTTTCTTTCTTTTAGACTTGCTATTCATGTGAGATATAATTAATTTGTATCAGTGCAAACAGCTGTTCAGTTCATGTTATTCAAGGTAAGAGTGCACTGCTAATTCCTTTTGGCGATTTTTCATTTACTTAAACGAGCCTTCAACCATGCCAGGTTGTCCTGCTTGACATTGATTAGAAGGGCATTTGAGGAGAAGCATCACCTCCTTTAGTTTGGTTCTCGTTCAATTGGTACTGGATTCCATCTTCTTTGGAAATATTATGCCTTTGTGATGCCTTAAGACATCAAGTTCATTATTGAGACAAGAAAAACAGTAGATTAATGCTTGGGAAGCAATTTATCTATGGAGGGTTTAAGGAGTTATAATGATATTGTTTGTGTTAAACTTAGAGAATCTACCTTTAATGGAATAGTAATTTCTACATGTATGTTCTTTTAGAAGATATTTCGGGGTGCTTTTCATCACTCACACATCAGCTTCCATAAGTATCATCAAATAAATGAGCTTCTTTACCATCTTTGCCTCTCTCCTATAAATGAGTACTGGCCTTGTTTAGTTTCCCGACATTTCATTTTTTTCTCCTGCAAATTCCCTAACTTTATTCATCAATCATTTGACCGTCACGGTTGCCCTAAGACTCAAGTCGGAGCATGGATCCTGCTGTGGTTGATGCTGGTTCTAAACTTATCAAATTTAATCATACCAGTTGTAGGTTCCATCTTCAGTTCTTGATTATTTATTAAAGTTTATTAAAGGAAATAAATAAGGTCCCCCACTATGGGCCTAGGAAAATTAATGCTTCATGTTTCATGAGTTATACTATTCAATATGTTTTAATTGTGCTTTTTCACTACTGCTATTGAAACTTGTGTTCCTCCTATGTGGATAAAAATATACTTTTTGCAAGTCATTCTTTTATCTTTTAGTTGTGACGAGGTTATTATCAATGACTGATATTTCTTAGTGATGTGTCTCAACATATTGGCTGTTATTATAGTTATTCCATTTTCTATCTTCTCTGTTAAATGCCACTTTAGTACTTGTCTATACTCTACCATGAAAATTTCTTTCATTTACATCCTTCTCCTCTGTTCTTTATTTACAACGTTCTATCTTTATTTTAGGTTATTCCAACACAAATGAAACGTGTATCTGAAGATGAGTCCTCTGTTGAGACTTCCTTGCCTGAAAATGTGGTTATTGATCCAGTTGACCGAGATTGAGAATGCTATGGGCTATTTGTTATATACTGGTCTGGGTTGGGAGATTGGCAATGAAGGGCAAATATTGTTTACAGATCCACTAGCAATATGAAGTTTTAATTGTTTAGCCTCTTCTGATTTTAAACAATGTCGTATACTGTGAAACAGGCAGCTAGGGAGCAATTGGTGCATCCGAGCAAGCAGTATTATCACTTTATGCCGTAGGCTGTATCTCGGGATGCACTGTTGATATTGGCCATGGAAAAATGGGTGTATGTCGTTCAACCTGTTGTTTCTGAGCATCGTATGTATAACTGTTTTTTTTTTTTTTTCTTCTTTTGTCTCTTATTCTGTTTATGTTATGAGCAACATAAATCCCTTTCAACAGGTATAGTTTGTTGAGCATATTTCAACTTATAGGGAGACCCCACCCCACCCCGTTCGCTTTTGACTTTGCTAATGCTTCTTCACTTTAGCATCATGTCTAGAAGATGAACTCTATGCCTAATCTTTCGGTATCATGAATCCATGTAGAACAATGATTCGTTAATTGTATGACTCAATATACTTGCAAAGCAAAACTCATTTTACTAAAAGTTTTAGGTGGCCGAAAACTCGAGGTAGCCCACCAGAATACGGTAGAATCCATGGGAAAGACTTATATGTCGTACGGCCTATTTCGGGTGATCAATTTGGTAGATAAAGGTATACTGTTGGTGAGGCCGTATTCTAGGTTTAGATGATGCTCGTTCGTTGTATCTCTGAGAATCACCGCCAGCTGCTCGAAAATACTGTGCTATGCCGTGGAACTGCTTCCACGACTGGTAAGATGTGATGATTTAGCGATGACGGAATACATGCCGGATAAGTCATGTTCCCTCAAAACCAGCACGTCATAAAAGGCGATTACGCTATCGTTCATCGGAAAGGCTTTTAGCTAGCGGAGGTCGTCTAAATCATACGGTACGCAGTCTTGAAAGAAAGTAGGAATATCATCTAACCAGAAAGCTGAATTTCAGGCTCAACAGTAGAGACAAAGTTCTCAACGTGCTTGGGTTATTAAATTCAACTATTGTAGTTTAAAATTGGGTAAATTTTGAAATAATTGTACAAAGACCAAATACATAGGTCTGTTACGAAAGTTCTTTTCTTGCACCCTTTGAATATTACTCCTTTGATCCCATATTAAGTGTTTCATTTCTTTTCATCACAGTTATTTAAGAGAGTTGTTAATTGTGAGTAAAATTGTCTCTCAAATAAAGTATGTGTAACAATTTGTCAAAATAGAAAAGACGACACGTTTTATAGGACTCTTAAAAAGAAAATTTTATACACTTTCTACGAGATTTCTCTTTAACAGTCTATAGTCATGGTCGTGTCTTTTTTTATAGTGCATATGTCTAGTCATGTTGCTACTTGCATTAGGTTGTCTTGACGAAGACTTTCCAATTATTCAAATAATTACAATCCACAACACCCCAACAATAAAATCAAATAAATATAAAGACTATCAAATAAATTAAAGTTTGAAAATTATCTAAACTATAAAAAGGTTAAACAACTAAAATCTGAAATCGATGTAGTAGATAAACAAATAGATAGAATCTAGAAAGTGGAGGATTATGCACGACTGTTATCATATATATGCATTGACAATAGACAGGGAAGAGATGAAATAGACAAGTTTGAATTGTAAATGTGTAATGTTAAGACAGCAATATTGTAAATTTTCCGAATATTCAAAAAGTCCGAATTAATTAATAAATATCCGCTGATGAAATTTGCAATCGCTACCAAAGTTACGGTGGCTATATAACCACCATGCTATATAGCGGTCATAATTTGAATTGCAATCAGCTTTCTCTAATTATATACTATAAAAAAAGAATATAACTGATTAGGTCTTAAAGTAATAATTAAATTAAATGGTGGTTGAAAACTTTTAACAGAAAAAAACATTAATATATAAATTATAATAAAGCATAATGGGAACAGATGCAATTTGATAGTATAAATTTAATTAAAAAACATGCCCCATGGATCATTAATTAAGTCAAGTCCCACGTGTCCTAATCATCCTCCAAATTCCAAATACATGATCAATCCATATATTTTATGCCAGCATTTAAAAACATTTTTCTTCCATTATTTTCCAATCCTCCATTTCCCATTATCATTTTCCTCTTAACCATTTTTAGAGAGTGAAAATCAATTCAAGTCTATTATCTTGTGATCTACGAATCAATTTTTTTTTTAATTCAATGTTAATCTATATATTATTATTATTATTGATTTTAAGTTTTTATATATTCGGAGGCATGCATCCTTTACGAGGTGGATGTTAGTTGTCCAATTAATTTTATAATCCGGCACGATTATTCCATCTTAGCTTGAAAGGGCTGGAGCCAATATCAAAGTATGATTCCATCCGTTCCATAATTATTGTCCACTTTATTTGCATGGTATTTAAGGAAAGTTATTAGTTGTGTGTAAAGTTATATAAAATTGTAGGATGCATAAAAAAGTTATATATAATAATTTATTAAAAAAGAAAAATGGACAATAATTTATGACAACCTAAAATGATATAATGGATAATAATTATGGGACGAAGGGAGTAATAAATAATCACGAGTGCTAATTTTATATAAACATTATTATACATTTTAGTCGATATAAAGACAACATATTATTCTCGTATAACTATCACTTTGTTAAATAAATTAAATATGTGGTAGCCCGTATAGTTAGTGGGCGTTTGGAATAACTTTTTGTAAGCTGGTTCAGCTTTAAGCTGGTGTGGGGATGTTTGGGATTCCCAGCTTAAAGCAGAGATTCTCTAAAATTGGGTCAAAAATAGAGAATCAGTTGAAGCTGCTCCACCCCAACTTCTAGCTTTCAGCTTATAGCTTATACTTTTTTCGGCCAAACTACCCCTAATAATTTTATCTAATTCCAAAACTATCCCTAACCTTAATACTTTGTGAGAATACATTTTTATCACATCCGCCGCGTCTCTTCTCTTTTCTCTCTCAATTCTTCATAAAATTTATGGAGGAATTTTTATGTATTTTGTTTGTATGATGAATTTATACAAATAAATAATATTTAACATATAATTGTATAGTATATTTATTATGATACAATTTTATAATATATATAATATTTAGATTAATTTAGTATTTTATAGTATTATATTAAAATTGTAAACAAAAAATAAATATTGAATAACAATTATTTCTGAATTTTATTATTTATTATAAATAGTAATTAGTAATATTAAGGACAAAACAAACATTTATTTTAAAAAATAACAATAAGCTACTTCTATAAGCAGTATTCCCAAACATTATTTTCCCCACTTTCAGCAGCTTTCAACATTTATTTCCAAACACTAACTGATTTTCAAATAAGTTGTTTTCAGCAGCTTTAAGCAGCTTTTAACACTTATTAATAAACTTCAGCTACTCCAAACACCCTCTTAGCAGCTTCTTGTAATTCCGAGTCCAATTTCTTTATTAAAGATGTGAAATCGGGCTAATGTGTACAAGAACCAGGCAGTCAAGACATTTCATGAATTAAAATATTTTGATTTTAAACATTTGTTCGTTTTTAGTCCTCTAATATAACTACATCTGTCTTTGGTCATTTAATGCGAGCAGTCAATTAATTTTTTTTGTCCCCTAATAGAAAGTGTATTTCTTTTTTAGCCGCTTGAACGTATGTCTAATACTGTCTTATCGATAATAATGTCAAATTACTAATAAACAAAAATTATAGGACCATAAACGGGTGGAATCACATTACAAGACAAAAAAGGACAGATACCACATTACCTAATCAAAATCGGATTTCCCTCTATTGTGAATATAAGAAAAATCGATCAAAGCAACAACCAAAATAACATTAAAATAAAACAAATTAAACGACTTGTAGTTTAACATAATAACAAAACTGCTGCTAAATTACGTTTGTGGAAGTCTACGTCAACTCGTGATTTCACAACCCCTTGCCTTTATAATAGTCGTTTGACTGCTTTTTTAGTTAGAATTGAAGAAGTAAATAATTGATCAAGGATGGCCGGAGGTGGCGCCGGAGATACGAGCTTGGAGTATACGCCGACGTGGGTGCTGGCGCTTGTCTGCACAGTCATCGTCGCCATCTCCTTGGCTGCCGAGAGAGTTCTTCACTACACCGGCAAGGTAATAATTAATTATATTCATATTCTTGAATGAGATAATAATTGATCACATGATGATGATTCATACAGTTCTTGGTGAAGAAGAAGCAATGGCCCTTGTTCGAAGCTTTGCTTAAGATTAAGGAAGGTAAGTGACTATCTCATGAGAGAGAGAGATTTGGATTTTGATGAGAGAGAAATTAAAACGGTTGAATTGATGGTGATGCAGAGTTGATGTTGCTGGGATTTATCTCTCTGATGCTGACCGTCTTCCAAAGCAGAATAAGCACAATATGCATAGCTAAGCATTTGACTGATGATTGGCTGCCCTGCAAGAAGGAGGAAGAAGAAGACGATGGGGGCGGTCCGAAGTCCACCGCCCACTTTCTGGGCTTTTTCGGCGGCGCCGGCCGCCGCCTTCTTGCAGAAGCAGCTCAAGCTGAAGGCCACTGTGAAAAAGAGGTGGGTTGACTTTCTCGAAAATTATTCATGACTTTCATTCTTTAGAAATAACAAACTCTCTCCATCCCAATATTAATGTCTTGAATGCCATGTTGGTCCATCTCATTATTCATGTCTCATTCACTATTTATTTTTCCAAACTTTGTTAATTCTCGTGCCAAAAAGTAGTACTAATTTTGGTCTTTTTTGGTTGGTAGGGGAAGGCTCCATTGTTATCTACAACGGCTTTACATGATCTCCACATATTCATATTTGTGCTAGCTTTGGTGCACGTTGTTTTCTCTGCTCTTACAATTCTGTTTGGAAGCTTAAAGGTAACTACAACTCTTGCTGCACTTTTAGCGAGTTCGGTAAAAAGGGGACGAAGTGGATAATTTTTGGGAGGATATACATTTTTTATTCAAAAATTACGTATGATTTCAACAATTTGAAATGTGGTGAACTGAGTGTTATTGTGTTTAATGCGGGATATAGATACGCCAATGGAAGCAGTGGGAAGAGGCTATCCAGAAGAAGGAACCTGACCCGGAAGAAGGTACAACCCACTTCAACAACTAACTCCGGCATCCGAGTAATGTATGCTTGTAATTTATGTATGTAGGAGAGCATCCAAGAGTTACTCATATACACCAGCATGATTTCATAAGGGGGAGGTTTCTTGGCATTGGGAAAAACTTAGCCATCTTGAGTTGGGTGGTAAGTCCAAAAATGCGAAACTTTTTTCATTCACACAAATCTGATGCTGTTTTCTTGATTCTTTGCAGCATTCCTTTTTCAAGCAATTTTATGCATCTGTGGATGAATTAGATTACACCACTCTCCGACGTGGCTTCATCAATGTAAGCTAAACCTACTTACTATCTTTTTTAACAACAGAAGCTTCTAGATCATGTTAGATACTTGGTCCTCGTTCAGAATCACTATAGGGACAATCCCAAGTTCAACTTCTACAAGTACATGGTCCGTGCCCTCGAAACCGATTTCAAGAAAGTCGTCGGGATAAGGTCTGTTATACAATCTCATGTTCTCTTTTAACAAACTTTCACACACTATGGTCCCGTTTGGGGAAGCTTATGTTAAAAAATAAACGCACATTCAGAACAACTTATCGAAATACTTATAAACCTTCGATAAGTTCTTTTTGGCTTATTTCATACACTAAAAGTAAAGCAAATGCAATAAACACCTATTTTAAGTTGTTTTCCCCGGACGGACCTAAAGATTTATGTGCTTTCTTGTCACTTGCAGTTGGTATTTGTGGGTTTTTGTGGTACTTTTCTTGGTGCTAAATGTTCATGGTAAGAACATCACATCACATCACTACCTTTCTTAATTTCTCCAAACATGGATCTTTTCCGGCAACTTATAAGCACATATGACATCAATCCTGCAGGTTGGCATGCCTATTTCTGGCTTGCATTCATGCCTTTGATTGTGAGCAACCCCAATTCTCATTCTCTTTCATAACTGCCTTCTCTCTCATAAAATGCTTTAAGATCTTATGATTTACTTACTACCTTGTTAGCTTCTGCTTATTGTGGGCACGAAGCTTGAGCACATCATCACCCAACTAGCAAGAGAAGTGGCTCAGAGGCATGTGGCTCTACCTGGGGAGCTTGTGGTCAAGCCTTCTGATCACCACTTCTGGTTCAACAAACCGCGCCTCGTCCTCGTCTTGATCCACATTATTCTCTTCCAGAATTCCTTTGAGATTGCAGTTTTCTTCTGGGTCTTGGTGGGTGAATCACTTTCATCTCTTTAATTCCAAACATTGCTCAAAAAAACCATCAATTCCACCATTTGAACAACAATACTACGGTGTTACGTAAATGCAGGTCATGTTCTCCTTCGACTCGTGCATAATGGGGCAAGTCGGGTATATAATCCCCCGACTCATAATAGGGTACGAATGCGTTCCCCTACGTCATTGACACGAGATGTAACACGAAAATGTAAACATTTGATTTTTATGCATGCAGGGTTTTAGTGCAGTTTCTTTGCAGTTATAGTACCCTTCCACTATATGCCATTGTTGCTCAGGTATATAAAGAATTAAAACATCAATTCTTTCCTCAATAGGCATAAGTTTTTTAAAATCTTCTAACCATTTTCTTGATTTTTCTACTAAAGATGGGAAGCTCATTCAACAAGGCTATATTTGAAGATCACATACAAGACAAGATTACCGGATGGAGGGCGAAGGCTAAGCTGAATAAGGGCGTGAGGAAAAATGCAGGCAGCGTTGGCTCGAGCCAAGTGGGAAATAAAGAGACTCCCTCTCCGGTTCCAGCCGTGCAACCTGTTCAGGATTCTGCAATAGATCAAGGCAGAGGCATGGAAATCGAAACCATTAGTATGCCATCAAATGGTCATAATTGAGCACTCCTTTTTGTAAACAGAGTATTATCATACCTTATGCAATTCTTGATTATATATACCAAATGAATCTTGAACTACTAAAAAAAATGTCGACACCCCACGTAATCACCATAGTCGCCATGATTGTTAATATATCACTTTGCTTGATATTTAAAGACTTAAGGATCTTCATAAATTTATAAACGTAAGCTAACACAATTTATTACACCTAAATCTGTACAATAAAACATATTGGTCAGTTTTTAAATTATAGTATTTTGTAATACTCCCTCCGGTAAGAGCTTGATATTTAAAGACTTAAGGATCTTCTAGCACCAAGTCGCCCATAACCGGTAAGAAAACTCCTTGTCCGGGACTCCTTTTTAAGTATCGAAGAACACGATAGATAGCGTCGAGATGACTACGTCGTGGGCTGCTCACAAATTGGCTTAACACATTCACCGCATAAGAAATGTATGGACGCCTATATTGTAACCTCCCTAGAAGATGCCTATATTGTCCGACATCGACCTTCTTTCCGTCTTCATTCTTGTCAAAACGGGCATTCTGTTCCATCAGAAAAGAACAAGGCTTTGAACCTTGCATTCCACTTTCTTGGAGTATGTCTAATGCATACTTTCGTTGGCAAAGCACGAAACCAGTAGGAGAACGAGCTACCTCAATACCCAAGAAATATTTGTGCGTTCCCAGATCCTTAATGCTAAACTGCTCATGTAAATATTCCTTTGTGCGCTTGATTTGCTCAAGATCCGTTCCAGCGAGAATAACATCATCCACATAAATCAAAGCAACTAGAAAAATAGAACCTTGCTCGTATGTGAAAAGGGAGTAATCGACCTTACTTTGACGAAAACCTATCCGTTGAAGTGCTGCGGTGAACTTTTGATACAAGTTGCGAGAAGCTTGACGGAGCCCATAAAGCGATTTATTTAGCTTACAAACTCTAGTCTCCCCCTTTCGAGCAAACCCTTGTGGAATCTTCATATAAATGTCTTCCGATAAACACCATGAAGAAAAGCATTGTTAACATCAAGTTGATGAACATGCCAATGATGCTTCGCCGCAACGGCTAAGATGGTACAAACCGTGATCAATTTGGCTACGGGAGCAAATGTGTCATGGAAATCAAGCCCTTCAATTTGGGTAAAACCCTTGGCAACCAAGCGAGCCTTGTAACGTTCTATCTCACCAGTGGATTTATATTTGATTTTGTATACACATTTGGAATCCACCGCATGTTGTCCTGGCGGAAGCGAAACAAATTCCCAAGTGTCATTGTCCTCCAAGGCTTTGATTTCTTTACGCATAGCCTCACGCCATTCCGGATGCATAATGGTCTGCTGAAAATACTTAAGCTCACCGTGAGTAGTGATGGTCGCAAGAAAAGCACGGTGAGGATTAGAAAAACGGTGATAAGAAATGTGATTGGAGATGGGATGTACCGTCGAGGACTCGGAGCTGCGGTGTGAGTGTGAATGGTCTAAAGATGTAGGAATATCGACCTCATAATCTTGGAAGTGTGTCGGAGCTCGACGAATACGTGTACTGTGTCGAGGAACACAAGAAGAAGTCTCATTATTCACTAGAAGAATAACACCGGTGGGTTGATCATGAGATGAGGAAGATGGACTTGGAAGATGCGGCTCGGTTTCGATGGCAGATTCATCGCGTGATGCAGGTGATGAATCAGAGGTTGTAACCAAATTAGGCCCACTTGGCGATTCACTGGGTAACCCACTTGACGACAAATCAAAATTGGTATGTACATGAGGATTAGTGGACTCACCGTGTGATCCACCTTCAAAATTACATGAGTCATCAATAAAAGAATCCAACCCATTCGTTGTTGTCCACGTATTGGATTTGGCAGCAACTCCCACTTTGAACGGAAAAAAGCCCTCAAAGAAACGAACATCGCGCGAAGTATATATTTTTCCGGTGTCCATATCATAAACCCGGTACCCCTTTTGAGAGCTTGGATATCCAATAAAAACACATGGGTGAAATCCTGGCGCGAACTTGTCAACTCTCTTATGAGTATCATGCACATAAGCGAGGCAACCAAAAACTCGTAAGAAGTCATAAGATGGTTGTGTACCATAAATTATTTCATATGGGATTTGTAATTGAGAAGTTTAGAGGGTAATTGGTTAATCAAATAAGTGGCTGTCATTACACACTCCCCCCAAAATTTAATAGGTAACCCACTATGAAATCTTAAGGCTCGTGCAACCTCAAGAAGATACCTATGCTTACGCTCAACAATCCCATTTTGCTGCGGCGTGTCAATGCAAGATGTCTCAAAGACAATACCATTTACCGCATAAAATTCCATAATCTCACTACTTTGAAACTCCTTTACATTGTCAGTTCGAATCTTCTTAACAACCTCACTAAATTATGTCTTGATTAAGTTGCAAAAGGCAATCAAGAACTTACCAACATCAGACTTTGATTTTAATAAATATACCCATACGCCTCGACTATAATCGTCAACTATAGTAAAAAAATAACGCGCACCAGAAGATGATTCAATTTTGTTACGACCCCAAATATCACAATGTATCAAATCAAAGCATGCAATAGTTTTAATTGAACTATGAGAAAAGGAGTTTCGAGTCTGTTTAGCCCGCAGGCAAGAATCACAAATAAAATTATCTAAAGTACCATGAATAGAACTGATACGCTTAATCATATCGATAGGAAGATGACCAAGCCGCTGATGCCAAGTCTTGGAATCTTTCTATACAGCTAGAGAAGTTCCCCGCACTTGAATAGGTTCCATGCAATAAAGACCATCGCACTCT
Organism: Lavandula angustifolia; assembly: GCA_028984105.1. Lineage (NCBI taxonomy): Eukaryota > Viridiplantae > Streptophyta > Magnoliopsida > Lamiales > Lamiaceae > Lavandula > Lavandula angustifolia. The sequence goes on from CM054816.1 coordinate 9,041,779, forward strand.
TTACACGCTCCAATCAGAGTCCTCGAGGCCAAGTCCTGTAACACACAGAAATCCGGAAAGAAGGTGAATGCACACTGGATATCCTTTGTTAAACGACTCACATATAACAAATTGCAATGAAACTTAGGAATGTGTAAAACATCCTTGAGAGTAATATCGTTAGCTAAAAAGGAGTTCCCTATTCCTTCCATGGGGACGCCTTCACCATTAGAAATTCTCACAACTCCGTTACCATTAGGTGAATGTAAATCCTGCAACAATTCAATATCACTAGCAATATGTTTCGTTGCCCCAGAGTTTACGACCCAAGGGCGAGTAGAATTATTCTTACCCTCCATATGAGTCGATAATGCAAGATTGGCATGAGAAGAACCTTCATTATTTTCAGTTCCAGCTGGCGTAGACTCTCCTTGGCTGGATGAGCTAAAAACTCCAATAACTTTGCATATTGCTCACTTGTCAGCCCTGCCATAGGACTAGAGGAATTGTTAACATTTGCAGCTTTGGCTGGAGGCCGTAGACTATGTGGAACACCCCCACCACATCGGCCTCGCCCTCACCCTCCGTCTCGACCCCCTCGTTTATCTCCATCACTGGATAACCAATGAGTTTATAGCATCGTTCCTTTGTGTGCCTTATACGCTGACAATAAGAACATTGCAAATGAACTTCAACGACTGAATCACGAGAGGAAAGCGACAATTGAGACGCGGCAGTCTTATTTGCTTGAAAGGCCGACATATCTGCTTGTGAACGGTGATTATGCATGATTTGACGATGACTTTCCTCTTCCAAAACCATGTGATAGCCCGCTCCAACCGTTGGCATAGGATCGGAACTTAAAACCCGAGACTTGATGATCGAATAAATGTCATCTAATCCAACAAAAAATTCATACAGTCGTTGTCGCTGCAACAACGCTTGAATCTTCTCATCATTTCCACATTTACAACAATCACATGAAGGTATAGCATCAAGTATCTAATTCATCCCAAGAAGCACGCAATTTATTATAATAAGAATCAATGGTACCTCCTTCTTGTCTAGTCACCATAATTTGTCGTCAGAGGTCGAAAGCTCGAGGTGCATTGGCCTTGCCATAGCGTTCCCGTAAATCACTCTAAATGAGCCGACTTGATCCTCTTTACACTAACTCGAATGTCTTTCGTTATCGAGCTAACTAGCCATACTCGCACCATGGCATCACAATGAGCCCAATGCTCGTACATCTTGTCAGTTTTTGCAGGCTCTTTGATTGAACCGTCCACGAAGCCAAGTTTATTCTTGGTTCGTAAAGCATTCTCCATTTGGTCAACCCAATCAACAAATCTACCATCATGTAAGGAATCGGTAACAAATATCTGGCCTGGGTTATCAGACACGTGCAAATAGTAAGCGGACATGCTGTCAATAACATTGTGTTTCGCCGCAACAATGTTAACAAACAAGAAAAGGTTCTACGGTTATAGATCGAAAGATGAAAATTGTTAGGCTAGAAGAAGCAAACACAAGAGTGTGATCGATCTCGCTCTGATACCATGATAGAGACAACGACACAAATTATAGATGTGGAAGTGAGTATTATTGAGAGCCAAGGAGAATATAAATGCAACAACAACACAAACCCAAACTCTTAAGAAAAGGAAAAAAAATATCTACGTATATAACAACAACAATTAGTTGAGATATATTAAGAAAGTTGAACCCAATCTCTTGCCTAATATAGCTCCATAATCCCATAGATGTCGCCTAACAAGATTTGAGCAAGTCTTCGTTCAAGGAAGTATTCATGCCTCCGAAAATGATGGTCCCATACACCGATTCCAAACTCGATGTGTTGATTGAGCGAGGCTTGACGGAGGTGAGGCAGAAAAGGTTGGAGACTGAAGGTTATGTTTCTCCGATTGTCGGCACAGATGCCTCCGACTGTGCCTGCTTCGGCTCCGATTGAAAGTAGTACCAATAAAATAATATTTATTTAATTGTGTTATTAGTAACATACTAAGCATGTGGGTCACCACTTTCTACCTCAAAAATCCTGTGCCGAAGAGAAATCAGATGTTTCATATGGGACGGAGGGAGTACTCAATATAATTATATTTGCGAGCATAATAATTTTTTTCCCGTGCTAGATGGGTGCTACTCGAGTTTCGAAAAATAAATTATAAGTTCGTTTAATTTAATTATTAAAAATCAAGAATTTGTCGCAAGAAAAATCGAAATTTTTGTAACGCAACAGAAACTCGTCGCCGCCATCCTCTCGCCGCGCATGTTTAGTGTTAATGGCTGCCCTATTCTCTCTCTCTCTCTCTCCGTTACCTTTTCGGTTGGGCCGCTTATACGCATCGCACCGTAAGCCCACAAAGAAGAGTCGAGCCCAACTATTAGACAGAGAAAGTAGTTCAGACTTCAGAGCTGGAAGAAAGCAGAGGCCAAGCTTTCTACATTGAGATGTAAATATTAGAGAGAAAATAGAGGCTAAGTGTCAAGAATTTAAACAAAGAAGAAGTACAAAAAATATTCTCTTATATATTCTCTGTCCTCCTACAAAGAAATCCAACGCCTATATATACATACATACTAAGAAACCTTAAAAAAAGGAAAATATCAATTACAAATAAATAGTAAGATAAATCAGGGATATCGGAATCATGACTAAATCACATCAAATATATCGGGAGATATCCTTCCAAATTAACCATAATATATTTTTCATATATATTCCGATATCTTCCCAAATTAACCATAATATCTTTTTTCAGATATATTCCGATATCCTCACAAATTAACCATAATATCTTTTCCATTTATGTCACAATACCCCCCCCCCCCCCTCAAGTGGGAGCGTGGAGGTCACAAACGCCCAATTTGCTTAACAGTGCTTCAAATTGTTGTTTCACTAAGGCTTTGGTGAATATGTCCGCCAACTGGGTGGTTGTAGGAACGTAAGAAGGACTGACCAAACCTTCGGAAACCGCATCACGAACAAAGTGGCAATTGACCTCAATATGTTTGGTGCGTTCATGAAAAACAGGGTTTTGTGCAATGTCTAATGCCGACTGACTATCACAGTAAAGTGGCATACTTGAAGAATGCGACACCCCCAATTCAAACAACAATTGTTTTAACCATTTTAATTCACACACTACAGCAGCCATTGCCCTATACTCAGCTTCAGCCGATGAGCGAGAAACAGTGTGTTGTTTCTTTGTCTTCCACGACACAGTATACCCACCAAGAGTGACAAACCATCCTGTCAAAGAACGCCGAGTGAGAGGACAACTAGCCCAATCTGAATCACACCATTCGGCGAGTGTAAGAGAGGATGCACGACCAAGAAAAATACCTTACCCGGGACTACGTTTGAGATACGGCACCACTCGCAATGCAGAAGTCCAATGGTCCTCTCGTGGTTGCTGCATAAACTGGGACAATGCATGAACATGAAGAGGTTGACAACGGAAATGATATTGAGCTACCTAGTGATACAATCGCCTTGCATGATGACGTGTCAATTATGCATGATGAAGTAATAATATCGTCAATGCATGATGACGGAAATTTGGCAGAAGGGGAAGTACTTGAACATAGATCTAGTGACAATGTGGTGGAGGAATATTTGGGACGTGGCAAACGTAGAAAGATTCCCAACACAAGATATCAAGACTATGTTACAAATATGATCAAGAAAAAAAGTCCATCTCCGCCCATATCCGTTCCAACACCGACCTCAGGTACTCCTTACCCTCTTGATCAATTCATGACTTATAATCATTTTTCTTCTTGTCATCGAACCTTTGTAGCAGCTCTCACTTCGGGGCATGAACCCAAGAATTTCAAAGAAGCTCTATAGGATCTGGGTTGGCGTGAAGCGATGGATAAAGAAATTCGTGCCCTTGAGGATAACGAGACATGGGAATTGACTGATCTTCCTCCAGGAAAGAAGGCGTTAGGAATCCAGTGGATTTATAAAATTAAATACAAATCCGACAGAAGTGTGGAGAGACTCAAAGCTTGACTGGTTGTGTTTGGGAACCGACAATTAGAGGGTATCGACTACAATGAAACTTTTGCTCCTGTAGCAAAAATGGTGACTGTCCGGGCTTTCCTTACAATTGCTGCGACTTACAATTGGGAAGTACACCAAATGGACGTACAAAATGCTTTCCTTCATGGGGATTTGGATGAAGATGTATACATGAAGATGCCGCTGGGTTTTCATACTACTAATTCTTCTTAAGTGTGTCGACTCAAGAAATCGTTGTACGATTTCCATTGTACTCATTGTAATCGTGTAGGACACGAGGAATCCTCGTGTTTCCAGCTTCATGGGTTTCCCGAGTGGTGGGGCGATCGCCCGAAAGGTGGTCGCGGATCTGGACGTAGTGCAGCTGGATGTACGGGCCGTGGTGGAGGCCGTAGTGGACGCGGACGGTCTGGTGGTGTACGAGCGAATAATACAGTTGCAGGGATAACAGCTAGTGGAGGAACTGCTACGGTTAGTGCGGTGAATGCAACAACAGGACTTGTTGGGATTAATGCCACACAACTCGAACAACTTTTAGAGTTGTTAAATACGCCGAAGAATCAAGTTCATGAGCGCCTACATGGTAAGAAGGATACAAATAGTTGGATAAATTGATACGGGAGCTACTAATCATGTGGTATGTGATTCAACTATTTTATTTAATGCTCGTCGAGTTCCTTCTTGCCCCGTGGAGTTGCCCGATGGTATAGTTGTTGAAGCACAAAGTGAAAGGGATGTGGCGTTGCATGGAGGGTTACTACTTAAGAACGTGTTATGCGTTCCTAGCCTATCTTGCAATTTAATCTCTGTCACACAATTAATTGATGACATAAGTTGTGTTTTGCAGTTTGCTAAGTATTTATGTGTTATACAGGACCTGCTGACGAAGAAGGTGATTGGAGCGGGTGAAAGGCGAGATGGACTTTTTTTCCTTCCGAAGTATTCCGCAAGTGGCTCTGATACCATGTCAAGAATTTAAACAAAGAAGAAGCAGAGAAAATATTCTTTTATATATTCTCTGTCCTCCTACAAAGAAATCCAACGCCTATATATATGCATACATACTAAGAAACCTTAAAAAAAGGAAAATATCAATTACAAATAAATAGTAAGATAAATCAGGGATATCGAAATCATGACTAAATCATATCAAATATATCGGGAGATATCCTTCCAAATTAACCATAATATATTTTCCATATATATTTCGATATCTTCCCAAATTAACCATAATATCTTTTTCAGATATATTGCAATATCCTCTCAAATTAACCATAATATATTTTCCATATATGTCACAATACTAAGCTTTCTACATTGAGACGTAAATATTTTTGTATATTGTTAGGCAATCTACCTAACAATATAGAAGGATAAACCCTCTAATATCCATGGAATGAATTATGGTTTTCTGGAGTTTAAGCTGTCTCCAACACCTCCCTCCTCCTTTGCATTTTTTTCAAGAATTGTAAGTTGGCCTTTTCCCTTGCGATTGATTGAATGTTGACTCGTTTAACTTTATGATTCAAGTACTTTTCCTTTTCTGTTTATGAGAAGGGTACCATTTCTTGTGGGGATGAGATGAAGCTGGAAGAGTTCCAATTCTGAAAGGATGGAAATTGAATCTGATGAGATAGGGCGTGGAGCTGATGTTGAAGCTCCTAGTTCTCAAAAGTGTGAGGGAGGTTGCCATGGAGATCTGAGCATTACTGATGGAATTAAACGTAACTTGGCTGCTGTCATTTCTGAATATGTGAGTGAGGTTGCCACGATTGGGAGGTTGCCGAAAATGACCCTCAGACTCTAAAATAGAATGTTGTGCATTTCTTTGGATACAATCTGGTTCTTGAGCATGGAGCAAGAAATGCGCAGAAAATAAAATATGGATTGATGCATTCTCTCAATGCATTAAACATATCATTACTTGGAAAGAATTATATGATACAACTTTGAAATGTGCTCTAATGTCATTAATATCCTTAGATTAGAGACCTTGTTATTTAATGATTGATCTTTCTGCTGCATGAGGGAAATCTCAGTAGTTCTCAAGTGATAAATTTGACTTAGAAGAATCAGCCGACTTCCGTTAACCCATTTGAAGAATCAGAATGCAATTAAATTGAAATCTTCACAGGTTGAATGAAAGGGCCAGTATGGAGTTTCAACAGAGATATGCTTTTAGATCTATGACTTATCACTCTTCTCTGCAAGGGAAGTCGGACAAATTATGCAATAAATCTTCTGTTGAGATCCGTCTACAGCTATCTGCTTTCAAGACTTTCCTTGATCTTGCTGGAAACCGCCTTAGTGGGAAGACATTATCCAGAGCATTTGATTCAGTTTGCTTCCCACTTGTACAATTCGTCATGACGTTTGGTCATGGCTGGCTTTTAGGAACATCAGCAACTGCAATCCAAGGATTGCTTGTTGAGAGGGGCCGTGGTACAACGTTAAACAAACGTTTTCTTTATTTTTCACGTTTAGGGATTACAGAACTTGTTCACATTCTATTGCAGGTATGTTTCTTTTAGTAGTGCAATATTTTTAAGAACACATGATATTTCTTGCTGGCCACTTTGTAGTTATTATGGCTTTCGATTTTTTTTTTTTTTGGGGTGTTTTTTCATGTTCTTTTGTTATTAGCAAGTGCTTACATTCTGTGTTCTAACTTGATTTGTGGCATCAGATTGCTCGATGTAACAATGTGGATGTGGATGTTAACTCGGCCTTGAGAACTGCTTCTCATAATGGCAAAATCGACATGATGGAGTGTCTAGTCGAGGAAGGTAACGCCACGTCTTTTCTTGATCCCCTTACAAGAGCTGCAGAGAGAGAATTCACTCCCGCGGACGTTTTTTCGAAGGGGGTTTTGCTGAGTGGCGGATCTCTGTTCTGCACTCAAATCCGCTATAAAAGCAGTCGAGTCGACGTAGCTTCTCTTCTCCTTCCTCACATCCCTCGCCGCGCCCTTGCCTCAGGACCAAAATCTTCAAGGCTGCTGTCGAACGAAGCAACGGGTCTGTTGACAGCGTAGCATTCGTCCTGCACCACGACTTGCTAGGCGACTCCATTCTCACATATGCAGTAGCTAACACCGTTTCTGGATCCGATGATGAGAGAGTTGCTCCTCGGGTTAGGCTTTTCTTCGAGAGCATTGGTCGGAAGAAGTGTTCTTGGATGGAATGCAACAAGGGGAAACGCATTTCTCGAACGTTGTCCAGATTTTGAGATGGGGTCGGTGTAACGCCCCAATTTTCAAAACATTACAAGGGGACGTCACCTCGTGCATATAAACTTATCTTAACATTTAAATATATTTTTTTTAAATGGACTTTATAAAAACAATAAATTTTTAGTGCAATATCATAAAAACCAGAAGTCTTAATATAAAATATGTGCAACTATTAGTTTATGGAAATAAAACGAAAGAAATGCATAGTTATCCAAATTATAAACTATAAAGAATTTAACATGAGAGATTACACATGCTAGTCCGAAGGCTTAATCCGAAAGTTTTACTGCGTAAATTGACCGAAGGTTTAACCTGAAGGCTTTACTGCGTGAATCGCCTGAAGGCTACCCGAAGGTTTTACTGCGTGAATTGCCCGTAGGCGTAACCAGGAGGCTCTGCCTGTACTGAATAACACATGAGAAAAATTGTATAGTGTATAATAAGGATAAAAGAAAAACTACACATTAACCTTTTGAGTGAATAAAAGATGTATATCAGTGATTAAGCTTATGCGCGTCCGTCCTATAATTAAAATTTGATTTAATGATTTGAGAAATGATGTTATGTATGCATTAAGCACGCAACCAACTTCGTTGAGGTCCTAAACTAATTCCATAGGCATGTATTCATGACAATATAAATCAAGACTGAAGGAATTCTCGAAAGCACTTAACAAGAAAAAGAAACAAAGCTCAAAGTTCAAATTGCCCACCTAGTGGTCTGTATATACTTATTTAATTTTTCTTTATAACGTGGAAAGTTTTATTTTAATCAACGCACCGAGTTTGCTTACATCCTCTGCAAACATGAACTTAGATTTCCTTAAACTATTTATTATCAAAGATTATTAAGATTGGTTCTAAAGTATCTCCGTCAACTATAATCCACTCACTTTTTTAAATCTAAAATAAATTATATATAAACCTCAAAAAGAAAAAGCCACTCGATAATAGCAGTTCAAGAAAAGATATAAATTAACGAGTTCTAATAATGTTCTCAAACACTTCATGCATCCAAGTATTCTCACCAAATGTACCAGATTAATGATTAATTCTAAAATTAATTCTAGACTAATCCTTATAACAGAGGGTTTTTCAAGATAATATGAAACGTTTTCTAGAATTCAAGTTTTTCTATGTTCAAGCTTCCCTATTCCCTGTTCAAGCACTCTTGTAAGACCGGCTATAATTAACCACATCAAAATTCTACATTATAAACTAAATGTTAGCATTCTTAAGGCCACACCAATAAATTAAACAACCCATTTTTTTACTATACACAGTCCATAGGAGTAACAAGTCGGAGAGTCAGTACGAAAGCAATATTAATTAACTACATTAATACATAAACAAAAACATTGAAAAATCATGTTTTAAAAAAAAAAACACATGGTGATAGTTGTTTTCACCAAATAAATCCTGCAAGAATTGCTAGAACTCAGATTAGTATAGCAACAAGTATCGAACACAGGGAACGGAGAATTTTGAACTTAAAATTCCTATTAATCTAAGGGTTTTTGGTTAGCAACTACGCAATTTTTGGATTCACTAAACTAGGCACAAAAATTAAATCACGAAAATTAAATATTCGAAATTAACAAGCAAGAAAAACAGGTTCAGCAAAATATTCCACACGCACGAACAATCGATCTTCGACACTAAAGATAAATTAATCCTCTTAAATCAATTAGTTGCAGGACACCGTAATTAAACTGACATATCCCCTATTCCCATTTAATTATTTGGTAATCGCCATGATGAGCATTGAAACGACTACTTCCCTAAATTAAATGCAACCTACGTTGGTGGACAACTAATAGATTTAACACCTAATCAGCTTTTAGAACTAACGGAACCCAATTCAGGAGTCTACTCGTATGGTGAGCATCTAATAGTTTCCTACCGAATTAATCCTATTATTCTAAGAATAATTGTGCTACTTATTTAGCCTAATCCCACGAGAAACGATGGAAGTACTAAATTAGCTATGAATTAAATTAACATAGGGTGATCAAGCCTAAATTAATTAATCCAATTATTAACCTAGATTAATCTGGAACCTAAGTAATTATTAAGCCTAAGTCTTACGAATTAAGTTGTGCGCGTTTCACATCTTACCGAACCCTAAAAGGAAATTAGCTACGCATTTCGATCCATCTAAGCAAAGCCCTAAACATGCTGGAAATTATAATTAACTTGTACAAAAGAAAATACGAAAAATTAAACTACCTAATAAAAAGCAAAAATCATAAAATTAGAACACGAAATTCACGTCTAAACTACTTCGGAAAATCATAATCCATAAACCCTAATTATCAGAATCAATCCAAGCAACATAATCCCAAATCAAGTGTCGAAAAATAAATAACATGAGTTTGTTTTTCAAGAGCTGCACCTAGTGATCGAACGGAAATTAAAGACGGCTGGAAATAATCGGAAATCTCCTCGGCAATCAGAACTGGAACAATGAACAAGTAACTCGGCTTCGGCTTTCGAAAAAACTGGACGGCGGCGAATGGCTTCGGCTTTCAGAAACTGGATGGCGACGGTGGCTACGGCTTCTCACGGTGATCGGCGGCAAGATATGTGTGCTGGAGTCTCCACTAGGTTTTCGGCGATGATGATGGATGAAGTATATGATTTGAATGTTTGTTTCGCGACGTGCATGCATCACAAATATATAGCTAGGGTTTTCCTTCACAATCCATGTAGAATTAGGAATCTTCTCTATCAAGTATGGAAAGATTGGATAATATTTTTCCATCTTTTAAACCTTCCTTATCCATTCCTTCATTCTACGTAAAATCGCTCCAAATTAACCCTTTTATTCCTTAATTTTTAGCATGCTGACAAATCATCAAATCATCGCCACATAAGCCCGGGAATCTGCAAAACAGCACAAAAATGCAATCCAATCGCCAAAAATGGCGTCAAAATAACGGAATTTAAATAGTACGAATTTAGACTCATCAACACATTTACGTTCTAAATCAGAATTCGGGTACCTATCTAAAGGATATGGAAAAGGCGATAGAATGAATTTTTGTAGAAGACAATTAGATAAGAAGACGATTTGCCAGATGCAGAGTTGCAGTTTGCACTGGGAATAGTAAAAAAAAACTCTCTTCATTCCGCTCCAAGTGACCTGTTTCTTTTTGGCACGGGAATTAAGAAAGTGTATGATAAAGTATGAGAGATGAGTAGATGATAAGTAAGAGATAAAAGATTAGTTAGATTGTAAGAGAGTAAATGATAAAGTAGAAAATATAAATAATAAAGTAAGGGAGATAAATGATTAAAGTAGGAGTGAGAAATGATAAAGTATGAGAGAATTTTAATTTTTTTTAAAAGTTATTCATTTTTGGAAACATATCACTTGAGACGGAACGTTCGAAATAAAAAATAAGTCACTTCGAGCGGAACGAAGAGAGTAATACTTGAGAGAAAATGTGGATGGTGATGATAGTGAGTAAATGGTACTTTTATATATATGGTTCACATTAGTAAATGCTAATGCAATATGTGATTAATATTGATGCATATGGTTCACATTAGCAATACATTACTTATTGCTTATTTGCGGGTAATTACCTTATTAGTGCTATTGCACAACAAATCAAAAATATTGTAAAGAATGTATTCAAACAGAATATAGTCCAAAGATTAATATTATAAAGTAGGAATAAAATTCGAAAACAAAGTATATCCATATTTTGTTGCATTATATTCTATAAATTGTTGCAGTAACAAATAAGAAATTATGCATATGCATTTTATAATGCATATTAATTGAATTGCGCGTTACAAAGTTATGGATCAAATAACATTTTAAAATGTATTATACATTCAGTAATAACTTTAATATTATGCATCAATAATTATAGATGCATATGAATAAGAATAATAAAAAATATAAATTTCTCTTCAAATAATTACTAGAAGAATGAAAACAGTAAAAATGATTATGTGCATATTAAAAAACAATCAATACAAAAATTAAATAAACACATTTAATCACCTCTACAACATAAAAAAAAAATCATGAATAAAATTATTAAAATAGATTATGAATAATAAATATACTAAGAATTTATAATTAATACTAAGAAATATAACAAAAATAATTAAACAACTAAATAGGAAAAACAGTTATAATGATTGCATAATTTAAACATTAATTAAGTTACCATAAAATATGACTTGACCCATAAATAACTCATTATTTATTGAATCCAATAAACAAAATTACACTCATAACCTTTTAGTAGTTACTGGAATTAAATAATTACAATAAATATCTAGAAAATGATATTTATTGATTAAATAAAATGGAAGGATGAGAATGGTTCTTAATTCTTAAGAACTTCATTAGTTCTTATTTGATCCATTTCATATATATATATATATATATATATATATATATAAAATCTAAACAATAAGTTTAGAATAGTAACAATATTTAAGAGATTTGCTCAAACGGAAAGATGCATACATAATAAGGTAAACCCATAATTCTACATTTTATATCTATAATTTATTTCAATTCTAATTAAGTTAAACTTAGATTAACAGTTATTTTAAAATAAATTCATAGCCTAAAAGTGCTAAGTTGACCGTACATGAAATCATATTTTTATCTTATACAATGGATGGGCCAATTTCAAATATTATGATGATATATTTAAGTATGACTAATTAACCAGTTTTCAACATTTAAGCATATAGTCATTCATATCATGTATGTCATAACGAAATAATATATATTTATGCTTCACGTTCAACTAGACTCTAATACGCGACTTATAGACTTACATACGTGATATCATGCATGAGATGTACATGCATTTTTTTTTTAAAGTAAATTTCGGGTTGTTACAGTCGGAGGCCGATTTGTTTGCACGAACTGCCAGGTCCGTGGTGGTGGCGATAGCGTATCTGGCGTTGTATAGGGAGTGTGTGGAGTCGAGGGGAGAGTTGTTATCACAGAGGAAGCGGGGCGAGCTCGTGTATGCTGCTAGACGGCTCGGAGGCACGGTGATGGACTGACCGGGCCGAGAGAAGGAGCTTGAGCCTTCCTCCATTTTTGCTCAATCCTGCAAATGTGTAGTGTAGATGTAGAAAGACAACCTCCAGTTCTTGAATCTTATAACGTAAGAGTGAAACTGTTTCTAAGTGATTGGCTATTTTAATACTCCCAACTCATGAGTTAATCATGATGTGGGTTAAATTCATCTAGATTTCTGTTTCACTTTTCTACCTTATTTAAACACATTAAATTTTATCCCATTAAATTGTAAAAATAATTGATTTTGGCCCTTTTATATAAAATTAGTCTTTTTTGTCTAATTTTTAATCCATTAAGCACATCTGCACTGATTTTTGCAAAAATAATATAAAATAAAATAACAAGCACAGTACATGAGTTTAACCGGCTAAAATTGAACAACATGACTTATTTTGAACCAAAATCGGATATAATATTTACAAATTCAATAAAGGCAAAAACTTTGGTGCAACCGGTTGCAGGTGCAACTAGCTGCATAAAGCTAAATACCTTAGTAACGTAATAGCTAAAATTAATGCTTATGTAGTGCAGTTAGTTTGTTGTTGGGCTCTCACCCGAGAGACTTGGGTTCGAGACCCAACAACAAACTTTTCGTTTTTTTTTTAATTTTGACATTAAACATTGAATTTTATTTTCAAATTATGTTATGATACAAAAAAATATAATAAATTTATTCTTTTATTTTCAAAAAAATAATATATGACTAAAAAATATTAATATATATATTAGAATTTATTCTTGTTAATAAAAATACTATATTTTTTATTTATTTTTTCAATTAGGGGAATATGAAAAAATATAATAAATTTATTCTTTTATTTTCAAAAAAATAATATATGACTCAAAAAATATTAATATATATATTAGGATTTATTCTTGTCAAAAGAAATATAATATTTTTATTTTTTTTTCAATTACATGATAGGGAATATATGGAGATAATAAATGTATCACTTTATATGAAAAATGTATCAATAATTCTAAAATATATCATTTGTTCTAAATAAAAGTATCACTTCTTATTAACCAATGTATCACTTGTCATGAATCAAAGTATCACTTCCTATAAATAAAAATATCACTTACTATTAACCAATGTATCACTTTTCATGAATCAAAGTATCACTTTCTATAAATAAAAATATCACTTATTATGAATAAATGTATTGTTGGTTTTAGTAAAAGTATCAATTCTTCTTAATAGAAGTATCACTATGCATGAAAAAAAGTATCAATTATACTGAATAGATCATTTGTTCTGAATAAAAGTATCACTTGCTATTAATCAATGTATCACTTGTTATGAATCAAAGTATCACTTATTATGAATAAAAGTATCGTTGGTTTTAGTAAATTTATTGAATATATCACTTGTTATTAATCAATGTATCACTTGTTATGAATCAAAGTATCACTTGCTATGAATAAAAGTATCGGTTATTATGAATAAAAATATCATTGTTTTTAGTAAAAGTATCACTTTGTTATTAATCAATGTATCACAAAAATAATGGACTTGATTAGTGTGACGAATGGAGTTAAAAAAAAACATTGTAAAAAAAAAGCTTGATTTGAAAAAATTTCAATTGGTTGGAATAAAAATATTATTTATTATAAACAAATGTAATGTATCAATTAAAATGGGGGGGGGGTTTAAAAATAATTGAATATATCACTTGTTATTAATAAATGTATCACTTATTATGAATCAAAGTATCACTTGCTATGAATAAAAGTATCGGTTATTATGAATAAAAATATCATTATTTTTAGTAAAAGTATCACTTTGTTATTAATCAATGTATCACAAAAATAATGGGACTTGATTAGTGTGCGGAGGGAGTTAAAAAAAAACATTGTCAAAAAAAAAGCTTGATCTGAAAAAATATCAATTGGTTGGAATAAAAATATTACTTATTATAAACAAATGTAATGTATCAATTAAAATGGGGAAAAAAATATTGAATACATAACTTGTTATTAATCAATGTATCATTTGTTAGGAATCAAAGTATCACTTGATATCGGTTATTATGATAAAAATATCATTGTTTTTAGTAAAAGTATCACTTTGTTATTAATCAATGTATCACAAAAATAATGGGACTTGATTAGTGTGACTATGGAGTTAAAAAAAAACATTGTCAAAAAAAAAAGTTTGATCTGAAAAAATATAGGGTTTAAGCCTAGAAGCTTAACAAGCTGCGCTATCACAACATTACTAATATATTCCAGACTGCACTTATTTAACTGGAGGCGTCCGATTGCACCTACAACTACATGTACATGAGTCCAACTCATTCATAAAAATTATACACGATTTAAAAAATCGTAACGTTGCAATCTTGATAGAACCTATTTGAATCATTATTGTCCATTTATTAATTTGACACGAGATCTATCTCGCTCTGTTTGAGCTTAATTCATCCTAGTTGTACTCGCATTGATCCAAATCTGCTTCAAGAGAGAGATTGTAAACTATAAATATATTCGAGTAATTAATCATTTTGGTGTCTAAACTTTCAAAATTTTTGAGTTTTGGTGTCCTTACTTCAAAAGTTGTATATTTGGTGCCTAAACTTAAGAAACACTAGCAATTTTGGTGTCTTTTATTATTTTAATAATTAAATAATATTATATTGATTTAAAGAAAGGTAAAATTATAAGATTATGTAAACTTTTTAAAAAAATATTTTTTTATAATAATAATGATTTTAAACTATTAAAATAATAGGTTATGATAATTTAATACTTTATGTTAATTTTATTTAATAGTTAATTATTTATGTTTTATTTTCAATGTTTAAAATAACGTAATAATTTTTTTTAATTTTTTAATTTTTGTAAATAATTTTTTTTAATGTTGCACAAACATTACAATGTTAAAATGAGGTCTAAAAGTTATAGCTATATATATAATTATTAAACTATTTTGATAATAATATTATTATAAGAATGTGTGTTTAATTTGTTAAAAATAAATGTTAAATTGTGAGACACCAAAACAGAAATAATTTGTGAAGTATGGACACCAAAATTACAATTTTTAAAGAATGGGCACCAAAAATTAAAAAAAGTGTAAGTATAGGCACCAAAATCGCAACTTTCTCTTCTTTTATCAGGTTTTGCGTTGAGTTGGTCAAAATTGGGATAATAATCATATGGTGCAGATGTTCTCGCTTCGGGAATGTAAGCCTTCAGATTTTCACTGACAAAAATATCCTCTAATTTGTTCATTTAGGTGTAGAGAAAGTTGCGATTTTGGTGCCTGTACTTCCACTTTTTTTGATTTTTGGTGCCCATTCTTTAAAAATTGTAATTTTGGTGCTCATACTTCATAAATTATTTCAGTTTTGGTGTCTCACAATTTAACATTTATTTTTAACAAATTAAACACACATTCTTATAATAATATTATTATCAAAATAGTTTAATAATTATATATATAGCTATAACTTTTAGACCTCATTTTAACATTGTAATATTTGTGCAACATTAAAAAAAATTATTTACAAAAACTAAAAAAATTAAAATAAATTATTACGTTTTTTTTAAACATTGAAAATAAAATATAAATAATTAACTATTAAATAAAATTAACATAACGTATTAAATTATCATAACTTATTATTTTAATAGTTTAAAATCATTATTATTATAAAAAAATATTTTTTAAAATTTTTTACATAATCTTATAATTTTATCTTTCTTTAAATTAATATAATATTATTTAATTATTAAAATAATAAAAGACACCAAAATTGCTAATGTTTTTTAAGTTTAAGCACCAAATATACAACTTTTGAAGTAAGGACACCAAAATTCAAAAAATTTGAAAGTTAGACACCAAAATGATTAATTACTCAATATATTCAAACAAAATCAAGTAAATCTCAATAACTAAAAAAAACAAAGAAACCGTATATATTGTATGTTCTATGAGATTCAAACTCGTAACTTCTCGATTCGGGTCCACCTAAGAATACGCGTGGGTGACTTCTCGGACGCCGGACGGCATGAGAGCGAGGAGCATGAGTAATGCGAGGATGAGGATCGGTAAGAGGAGGAGGAAGAAGGGCGGCGGCGGCAACGGCGGCAGCACCACCGGCAGTACAAGCAGCGACACCGTGAGGCAGACCAGCAGAAACAACGACTCCAATGTGAAGTAACGAGACCGGCCCATATAATCAATGCTGCCATTCTTCCCACTTCTTGATCTTCTTACATCCTTAATGCCGTTCAAGTACTGATCTTGAAGATTGATCAACTCTTTCGACAATGCGGTTCTTGATTTAGGTTTCTCCGAATGAATCATGGATGTGAAAATTGGATCTTTTTGAGAAGTTTTTACAATTCCCTTCTGAAATCTTTTCGAATGCAAACAATTGAATCTCGGATGAATCAGAAGAAGATCAGCTCCAAATTCGTCTTGGTTTTCAAGATTGCATTTTTAAAGCTCAAATCCGTTCTTGAAGTGGGATTTGGCCTTTTTGGTGCCGTTGAGCAAAAGGTTTTTTTTAATAGAAACAAGAATCAGAATTGAAGAAACTTTGTTTGAGAAGGTACTACTTTTATCCCTTGTTTTGGTGAAATTGCTTTAGGGAAGAATGGAGTGATTTGGATGGATAATGGGGTTTTATTTGTAGTTAAGAAAGAGATACATTGTTTGGGTTCATATTATATAAATTTGCGTGATTCAAGAAACTAATTTTGTTTGTGTATGAGAGAGAGAGAGGAGAGAGAGAAACCATGGGCAACGAAAGGGCCGGGATTGGGGTGGATTCAGTGAATGGGGAGAGTCAAGTGGGGGATGTTGAATGACAAGCAAGTACTCCCTCCATCCGAATTTAAATGTCCCTTATACTATTTTTTGGTGTCCCAATTTAAATATCCATTTTTTCTTTTTGGCAAATTTTAAAACACAAATTTTTTTTAGGACTCGTACCTTTTTAAATCTCTACTCACATCCACCAACTCTCCTTAATCCCAATACAAAAAGGCAAGGGGACATTTAAATTGGGACGGAGGGAGTATTTGATAGATGATTCACTCTCATCTAATGAATTTAAATTCCAAATGTTTTCTGCCGAGGTTCTTCACCCCTAGACCTTTCAAACTTTCTCTCTCCTCTCTCTCATCTCTTTCTCTCTGCAAAAAAGAAAAGGACAATGCTTTCATATTGTATTTGCATATATAAATTTTAACAACTCAACGTGACAGAATTATCTTATCTTATCGCATCTCAACATTCTTGATTTTAACTTTCACTATTAACTTTTGCACGTAATTTCCAATTTCTGAATTTAAGATATAAGTCAAAAGTTAGTAAGACAGAAATTATAGAATTTGCACCAATTTAAGTCCTTTACAGAACTTGCATGCCATAATTGTGTGCTAACCGACTAATTGTTGCTGACACGAAATTATCATGAATCTGTGATGTGAAATGGACATATTATTATCATTCTTGAATTTATTTTGCTCCTTAAAGAAAAATAGTGTCCAATTGTGGAAATGTTGCACTTCTTAAAGAAATGACGGCCCAATCACGAATAATTATGACTTTCATATGCCTGTCTGAATTCAAAAATATAAATTAGGGAAGTGAAATATGTAATTTCGAATAGAAAGATGTAATATCAATAATTTTTGGAGCGGGGTGTAAATTTTTTATTTTATAAGAAATACACTAAAAATTTGAGTTGGTACAAAATTTAGAGGGGCGAGGACACCCATTTTATATGCCCCTTACATCCGCCAATGTGAGGCTAGTGTAATAATTTTGAATTTAATAATAAATGATATAGAAATTTTCTGATTATGGTACACAATATTTATAAATTAATATTTTAATATATGAATGCTACACTCATATTGGGAAATTAAGAAAAAGAAAAGGTTAAGATTATGGGCAGGTCATGTGAAATTGTAGCTGGAGATGCATGTGGATGCATGGAACATGAAGAAGCAAAAAAGCATGCATGCATGGTGGTGGACCGAATTAAATTGCTACCAGTATCATGTGACGTCACGTGATGATCTTTTTCTCTCTCTTCATATTCATTCAATGCATCTCGCTCTCCTGCTATTTTTCAAAATTACAATCCTCGTTCCACCGACCATCTCGATTGGTTTTATTTTAACTCACGTTTTAAAGGAGAAATTGCGGGAAAAGGAGGTGTGTGGGTGGGTAAGATGTCGAAATGTCAAAATTGGCACGAAATAAACTAATTTTATGGGATGATTAGTTTATCAGTACTTAAGAATGGATTCAGCTCAGATTTTAAAGGCCCAAAAAAGACTTGGTTTAATTGAGTCGGTTCTATAGAATTGAGTCCCAATGGACTTCATTCATACTATTTTAGTATGACCACTAATTTACATATTAAAAAATAAAAAATAAAAATAATGTTAAATGTCTTTCATCAAATTCGAAATCAAGACGTTTAAAGAAAGTAGGCGAATTTCATTATATCAACACTCTTTCTTGTATATGGAACTTCAAAAATATATACTCCCAATCGTCTTAATGAGCGTGCCACATTTTTTTTAAGGATAGTAGGTCCTATAAAAGAAGTGTGATTACTTATATGTAAAAGTTAACATTTTGAAATAAGATAAGATGATAGGAAAGAGTATAATTTAGTACCTCTCTATGTAGACTAGACTAGACTAGTCAGGGCCGACTTTTATATAAAAGCAAAGCATTGACTTTAGCCCCATTTTCCGAGTGGAGATCTCTAGCCATTAAGTGTATCAATATATGCCCCAGGGGGGGGGGGGGGGGGGGGGGGGGGGGGGGGGGGGGGGGGGGGGGGGGGGGGGGGGGGGGGGGGGGGGGGGGGCCAATAAGGTGGGAACATGTGTCGATTTATGATAATTTGATAGTCATCAACGACGCGCGTGTGCGCGTAATTAGTGGGTCACTCAATGGGACACCAAAAATTGGGATAGAGGATCCTTAGGCCCATTTTACCAAGGTGCCGAAATTTTATTTTATATATATATATATATAGGAAGTGGTTCCCGTTTGAACAACTCTTATCGTGTAAACGTGTGAACACTGCACTTTAAAGATAAACATATTGTACTTTAAAGATACACATATTGTACTTTCAAGATAAATATACTGCACTTTACGTACTGCACTTAAAGACAAATGTATTGCACTTTAAAATACATTTGTCTTTAAAGTGTAATGTTCACACGATAACAGGATGTTCACATTTGAATCTCTCTCTCTCTCTCTCTCTCTATATATATATATATAGTTAAATCTCGTTAAAGTAATAATCTCGCTAAGATAATAATTTATTCCGGTCCCGATATGGGTCAATGTACTAAAATGATGTTCGATAAGGTAATAACCTCGTTAAATGAATATTTTTTCTTGATCTTAAGATTATTAATTTATCGAGGTTTAACGGTATATATATTTCTTACTCTTTGATTGCAAATTATAGATGGGTCTTGTATATTTATTTTATTTAGACTCTTGCATTTTACAATTAGGCCTCATCAGTTAGAATTGAATTAGTATGTTGAACTCAATGCATAAATTCTATTGATATTATAATACTAGCACTTATATTTTATTAATTAAAATTTATTAGGAAGATATTCTCGCACAAATCAAATACCATGTTCTCTGTCGTTGGGAAGATAAAAGAAGAGACAGCTTACCGTTGGAGAAGAACCAAACTCAGAAAGAGGAGTTTTTCTAAGTTAAAGGTTTTTAAACACTATATTTAAAAATAACTATGTCTCAAAATCGATTGAATGGATTAGCTATTATAACAATCGAAAATGATTTATTAGCTAAACTTGAATATAAAATTTTAGTAAGTAATTTTGGGTTAACTGAAAAAAAGAGAAGCGAGAAGCAAGTTTTTGGTTTAATATTGATTTTTATCTTAAATGAAGGCCTCATATTCATCTCTCGCTTTAGGCCCCCAAATACTTTGAGTCGGCCCTATAACTAGTTTGGTGCAGTAACGATCGCGGTGACTCGTAGGGATGACAATTGTGCGGGTCGGAGCCGGGTATCATGGGACCCGGACCCACCCCGTGTTTTAAAAAATAGACCCGGACTCGGACCCAAACCCGTCCCGTGGGCCCGCCGGGTCCAGAATTTAGGACCCGGCCCCGGACCCGTGCGGTGCAGGTAGACCACTAGACCAACAACTTATTTGTTAAATTTAGATAATCATAAAATATATATAATTTTAAAGTGTTATTTTATTAATTTTAATTTTAAACATAAATAAAATGTAGTAACTTCAATCAAATATAATGATTGTAGTAAGTATGACTGATATTTCATGTGAAAAATAAAAATAAAACACAAAAACAAAATCATCTTTCAAATATATTTTGTAGCTTTTATTCATCATATTTCTTTAATTTTTTCAAATATACTTTCATATGTTATGGTTCTTATTAAAGTATGAATTTCTTATGTATATGTTATGATTCTTATGAACTTATGAATGAAGTTCATGAATAATAAGAGTGTAGTTTTTCATTTGTTATAAAAAAAAATTTAATTGTAAATTTGTAATTTTTCATTAGTCATAAAGAATTTTAAATTATGAATTTATAATTTTGTATTAGTTCATTAGTTCATGAATACTTATTTTTAATATAGAGAATGTTAATCTCATTTTCGAAATACATTTTCATGATTAGAAATTTGAATATAATATATTGAAATCTAGAAAGTTAATATTTATTGCATTTTCGTTAGATATATTTTCACTTGTTATAAAACGTTTTCAATTGTAATTGTTCATTAATCGTAATTATATTTATACATATAATCCATTTCAATTAAAGAATAGAAAATTAGAAATAAAAAATAGTTTTAAATTTAAATTTTGAAAATAAAAATATTAATTTCATTTTCGAATACATGTCCGTAATTACAATTTGAATATAGTATATTGAAATCTAGAAAATTAATATAAATATTTTATAAGCTAATTTTTTGTGAGAAGTATTAATTTTTTTATTTTAGTATGTCATATTCTTATACTCCCTCCGTCCCATAATTCTTGTCCGGTATACCAAATCGGGACGTCCCAAAATTCTTGTCCACTTTCCTTATTTGGCAAAAAGTGAAACAATTAATCTAACTTAATCATACTTAAAAATAAATAACTATCCCTTAATTAAATTAACATATTAAATTATTACACCCCTCAATTACTCAATCACATTTTACTCTCACTACTCTTATGAAACCCTACTTTCATTCTAAACCAAAATTCGCCGCCACCCAACCAAATATTGAAACCATTTTCTTCCTCAGGAAGAACTTGTTCTTCGAAAACTCTCTTTGCTTCTATGAAATCGGAGCCATGGGTCGGTCTCACGGCCGATGACTTCTACCACAAACCCCCACTAGCTGACGGGAATTGGGTGTCGGTGAAGAATCGAAGCAATTGGGAGAACGGTGAGGCCACGACCATACCGTGGTCGAATCCGACGCCCTCCGTCCTTAATAAGCCCAAGTCGCCTTCTTCACCGACTGATCCGCCGAGTTCTGGCGGCAAGACGTTGGCCATCGACGATGCCACAGTCGCTGTGATGAAATCGGAAGAATATTTCTCCTGCAACCTTCCCCCTTCGCTGTCCTGCAGTATTTTTGGAATATATTATTCAGAGTTGGTATCTTCATTAAGTTATTTTAGCATCAATGTTCCAGAAAATTTTAATTCAAATGTTTGGCAGTGACAACGAGAAAAAGCACCAAAAAATATCAAGTCATTGTTTTGGATAGTTAGTGAAGAGAGATAAAAGAAAGTAGAGAGGCAAGAGAGAGAAAAGATTAACAAAAATTACAAATTGAGGACCCACCACAACTACACAATTAACAATCCTCCTAAAAAACCGCGCCGAAACCAAAATGGACAAGAATTATGGGACGGAGGGAGTATATAATTACACATGTAGAATATTAACAAGTGTGAATATTAACTCAAACGGTATATTTGCATGTAAAGAAATTATTGATGCATATTTGAATCTCACAATTAACATTTTTACACTACTAAATTCTAATTTGTGGCGGGGTGGGTCCTACATGACCCAACGGGTCTATACGGGGCAGGGCGGGGGCTGCTGCGGAAGCTGGACCCGAGTCGAACCCGTGCAGGCGGGTCCGAAATCGCCCCGCACTCATACCCGCCCCATTGCGTGCGGGTCCGTGTCGAGTCCAATGGGTCTCGAGTCCTTTTGTCTTCCCTAGTGACTCGTGAAGGATTGGGTTGGACTAGATATTCCACAACTCAATCCATTATTGGTCGATCCAATCCATAAAATTGATGTGGGCCAATGGGCTGGACCGAGCCAAGTTAGCCCATATTGTAGGCTGGCCATTTTATATCACGTGTCTTAAAATCTTATTTCGAAAAGTAACTAAATTTAAATTAGTTACACTTCGATTTTAAACATTAATAAACATACAAATTAAACATATGATTAGTGGGATCTAAAATTTAATACTCCTACGACCTACTGAAAATTATAAAAGCATGTACTCTCTCCATCCCACAGAAGTTGTTTACTTTCTTTTGGCACGGTTTTTAAGGAAAGTTGTTTGTTGTGTATAGAATTGCATAAAGTTGTGAGTCCCTCAAATAAAATGTGTGCAATAATTTGTTAAAAAGGAAAAGTGGACAACTACAATGGGACGGAGAGAGTAGTATTCTTTAGGAATACAAATTGTATTACTTCAAGAGCTACAAATTTAGTCTATATTGAACTACTTCAGGTGCAAGGTTAATATTTTCAAGGAACCCACAATTGTTCTTCAAGAACATATAGTATTCTTTGAGGATATCAATTGTGTTACTTCGGGAGCAACAATAATAACAATTCAAGAACTAAGATTCGTCCATCAATAAGACATTGTATGAATTGTTCATCAAAAGTATGTAATATTCTTCAGGAATATTAATTGTGTGTTACTTCAGGAGCAACAAATTAAGATGGAGTTTTTTTCTAAATTACCCAAAATCCTTAAAACAAAAGTCAAATTTACCCAAACCTTATATACCCAAGTTTACTTAAATATCCCAACTTTTCAGACTTATCAGCTTGCAAACAATGATTAGTTCGTTATTTTGCATCGTCATGTGCGTAAATGATTGAAATCTGCAAATTGAAGCATAAAATTAAATCCCGCTCGGTCCTACTCATTACCGAGCGAGACTTCATCAGCTTTATGCATAGAAAAATTAACCTATCATGATATTTTCAGTACCAATACTTGTGATATTAGCGTCCAAAATCGAACACGTTGCATCCTCTTTCATTTCATCTTCAATTGCAAAATCATTCTATAGAATTTTGTTTTCATACTCTAGAAAAGAAAATGGAAAGTTGATATAATATTATTGTTCATTTTAACGAGCAATTTAACAATTAGTCCGAGTATGTTGGTGGTGAAGTAAGAATTGTCTACATTCCAAGGAACAATGTTTGTCTCCCGATTTTACGACAGTTCATTCAATACAATCTTAATCCTTTTTCATTTTCGTCAAATCATAAATTTATTATACCTACGTTTCTCGTCATGGAATTCTGTTGAGTTCCATTCTCGCCACCGATATGGATCTAGTTCGTCTTTGTAGTACACAAATCGAGCCGACTTTATTTCTTGTGCACTCCAATATTCAATCTTATCATACACCCAATTTTGTTGAACAGTTCGGTTCCAAGTTCAATTTTTAAGAGTAAGCGCGTGGTAGCCATCGGACTGAGAATGTTCACGAACAAGATACCCAAGTTGCGTCCGACAATGATGGAGAAAATAATTTGGATAGTTCATCCCACGAAAAATATGATGAGGTGCATTATCCATTAAGTGAATGTACGTTTGCTGACTTTGCGGCATGGATCCGACGAGAGGTGGTGTGAATCAACTGATGTTTGTGCTCATACCGGACAACCATGATCCCTTAAATGATGAAATAATATATGGTGGAGGCGAAGAAGTAAGTGATGCTTTACTTCCACTTGTTCCTCTCAATACATCTGATGAGTCTAATTCGTACTATACAAATTCTGTTTGTTTTGGCGCCCACCTGACCAGTTGGATCGTATTTTCTGTGTTGTCTTGCAGATTTTAGTGCTGATATGGCGATGACAAGATGCTGAGGTGGCAGACACGAATTTGGCGTTAAAAGGGGCTGAATTTGGACGAAAATTCGTAGAAGGGAGTCGAAGAATAAGGAAAGAAGAGATATGGAAAGAATTATATATTGTATTATCTAATAAATATCTTTCCATACTTGGATAAAATGCCTACTTCTACAAGGAAAATGAGAGCTCTATAAAAGAGAGAAGACCGGACGAGATTCATATTCTTCTTTTCTACATTCATTCACGCCGCCACAGAGAGAGAGAGAGATCAGATCGCCTTCTTCCATAGTAGTTCTCATTCAGAGATTATTTCTTCGTTTTTAGTTTAGTTCTGGAAAAACAAACACTTTCCTGTCTTCGCTTTCGTTGTTTGTATTTGGATGTTTTCGATTTTGTATCGTTCGGATGTTTAGGATTCTCCGTATTGGTATTTTCTAATCTTTCAATTTGAATTTCGTTCGTAATCGTGTTCTGAATCAGTCCGTAATCTGTTGCTATTTTCGTGTATTTATTTCTCAATTTTCAGCATGTTTCTTGTTCTGTCCAGTTTTACTGTCCCCCTGCCCAGTCGGGCCATTATGCGTAGCTAATTCCTTTAGGGCCGGCGAAATGTGAAACACACACTTCCATGAATTCGTGAGACTTAGGTTTTAATAATTAATCACTTAGGTTCCAAATTAATCTAGGTTAATTAAATGGATTAGTTAATTTAGACTTGATCGCCCTAGATTAGTTTAATTCATAGCTAATTTAGTACTTTAATCGTTTCTCGTGGAATTAGGCTAAATAAGTAGCACAACTATTCTTAGAACAATATGATTAATTTGGTAGGAGATTATTAGATGTCCACCATACGAGTAGGCTCATAAATTGGGTTCCCTTAGTTCTTAAAGCTGATTAGGTGTTAAATCTATTGATTGCCAACCAACGTAGGTTGCATATAAATTAGAGAAGTAATCATTTCAATGCCCACCATGGCGATTACCGAATAATTCAGGGGGAATATGGGATGTGTCAGTTTAATTACGGCGTCCTACAACTAATTGATTTTAAGGGATTAATTTATCTTTAGTGTCGCTGATCGATTGTGTGTGTGTGAATCATCTTGCTAGACCCGTTTTCTTTGCTTGATTTAATTGGATATATATTTTTTGCTATTTACTTTCTTGCATTAGTTTAGAAAATCTCAAAATTTCCATGGTCGTTAACCAACCCTTAGATTAATAGGAATTTAATGTTTTAAATCTCCGTTCCATGTGTTCGATATCTGTTTGCTATACTGATTTAAGTTCTAGCATTTTGCAGGATTTATTTTGTGAAAACAACGATCACCAACATCCGACTCACCTATGATTCGAGATTTGGACCACGTTGTGGACTATCTACTCCGTGAAGGGGCGACATTTTGGGAAAATGATGATTTGTCTGTTGTTGTTGCACTTCGGCACATGGAACAACATCTCGATTTCAGAGTATAAATGCAGACAGAGTCGGCTCGTTCTGAGATTGGTCGGATTGCATATAAATGCAGACGGAGTCAGGAGTTCCCATTTTTTCTACGGGCATCGTTCCGTAGTGATGTGTTGTGGATTGTGAACAAGTTACATGCCGAACAAGCGAACACACATGTAATCGAGATTTATCGTAGACTGGTCCAAAGGTGCGTACGAAGGCGGTTGCAGCTTAATGCGCCCTAAAAAATCCGTCATAAAACCGAAATATATTATGACATCTATTCAGGCATAATTCGACTTTCAAGCAAACTACACTGTAACTTTACGAATGCGCAATATTGTTGTGGAGATGATTTTTGGTGGACACTCAGATTCGTTCAAGATGCTTCCTAGTTACCTCTACGTACTGAAAACAACGAATCCAAGTACAATGATTGATCTCGAAGTTGATTTAGAAGGTTGTTTCCAACAATTATTCGTTGCTTTTAATGTTTCTCGTAGCCCATAGGTATTTAACCTCCAAAATCTGATTGTGGTCGACGTGACTCACTTGAAAGGAAGGAATAAGAGAGTTTTATTTGTGGATGATAGATGACAACGATCAAATATTTCCACTAGTCTTTGGTGTGGGTCCCATTGAGAACGATTACTCTTGAACGTGGTTAATGTCTCGATTGTGATAAGCATTTACGATGCCAAACCATTTAATAATCATCTCAGACCAACACCGGAGCATAGCTAACGCGGTAGATACTGTTTATCTGGAAGCAGCTCATGGCATTTGTTAGTACCATCTTTAGAATAAGATTACACAACATGGTAAAACGCTTATTAAGATGTATCACGAGGTTGCCTATGCATATACACATATGATTTTGATTGTGCGATGGAAGGGATTCGTCAAGCATAACCTCAGGCATATGAGAAGTTGATGGATGTCGGACAAAAAAAAATTTAAATCAAATAACTTAATAATATTGTACCTTGGTGATCGCTTAATAAACATGAAAAATCTGAGATTAATTCAGTATAGTAACATGATATCGAACATAGGAAACAGAAGACTAGACATGATATTTTCCTACTTATCTTGGATTTTGGTTAGCAACCAACGCAAGTTTTGGGATTTTACTAAACTAGAAATTGTAAAAACTGAACTGAATTTAGAAGTGTATTTACTGGACAATTAAGAGACAGGTCCAACAGAATATTCAGACACACATAACTACAATCATAGACACTTAATATCAATTAATCTCAAGAATCTACTAGTTATAGATTGCCGTAATTAAACTAACACAAACCTCACTCCCACTCACTTAATCGGTAGTCGTCATGTTGGGCATCAAAATGACTACTTTCCTAATCTAGTTACAACCTACGTTGTTGGACAATCAATAGATTTAATAACTAGACAACTTTATCGATCTAAGGGAGCCTAGTATAGGAACTTACTCGTATGTTGGGCATCTAATAGTCTCCTACCGATTTAATTCAATTACTCTTATGAATAACATTGCTACTTACCTAGCACTTTATTCCATGAGAAACGATGGAAGTACCAAGTTATTTACTGATCGGGCAACCTAGGGTGATCAAACCTAAATTACTAGTCGATTGATTAAATCGAAATTAACCCGAAACCTTTGATTAATTATAAGCACATAAGCCTCATGTACTTGTTTCGTGTGTGTTTCACGGCCCGCCGGACCACTTACGAACTTAGCTACTCATGCGGACGTGCGGTTGTGCAAGCAAGACAGTTCGTAGAACATAAACGAAAACATGTGTTACTCTAAAACTAACATTCACAAAATTAAAGAACTAGATAAGAGATACGAAATAAGAACTTAAAAACGAAGTACGAACTAAATTAAAGATGTAAAACAGAAACGTAAACGATAGTATCGATCAAGCTCCTTCGATCTCTCCTAACAACAAAAATTAAAGCAAACAAAATTGAACTGTTCGAACATTAAAACTGAAATTAAAGATGTTCTTCTTCTTCTCTAACTACGAACTACATCAAGCGAGCGGAAATGGAACTTGGAATCTTCGGTGGAAACTAGGGTTACGGCGCGGAATGAATGAATGAACGGAACTTGAGACGGGAATGAGCGTGGATCAAAAACGTGGTCCAAGGCGTGAGGAACTGATTTATAGCGCCTATTCTCCCTTTTATAAGGCTCCTCTATCTTGATCTTCAAGCTAGGTCAAATCTTTAGGATAAGGAAAGAGATTTGGAAACAAATCTTTCCTTATCTATCTTCTACTTGATCAAGAAATCTTCCCTCTTCGAAATTCACGTCCACATAAGCAATTTCCGCACCTTTTTCATCATAAAAACACGTGTCACCTTGCATCCTAGTCATACACCAAGTCGGCATATAAAAACCTACAATTTCTCCCCTGCAAGTGCTATGATTGGTCAATTAAGATGACTTTTCGGCAGAAATAACTAGGTACAAAAACGACTCATCAAACGTGATAAACTGTAATAACAGAAAATCTATCGAGCCAATTGGTGTCAACAGACTGTGTGGGTTCAGTCCGTACAGGATTGGCGGACGATGCACCCACCTCGACGTGGCATGATGACGCACACTCCTGATCAGGATCATAGTACTGACGCCAATTGTCACCATCAAAAGGAAGTGGGTGCACCGTATGACCAGCTCTGATGAGGCGGACAATCTCCGTAAACAGGGTCATAATAGTCAAACAAGCTCCAGACCTGCTTCGGGGCATAACAGTCATGCTCTTATATGCTATGTCGACCCTACATTGGTGGAATGACTGACTGCTCCTCATCATTTTTCATGTTCATACCCTCAGGCTCCGCATCAGCTCTACCCTCCATCATAATCTCGGGGAGGTACACCGAGTCAACTCTGTCCTCCATTATAATATCGGGCCGGTACATCGAGTCGGCCCTATCCTCAGCCCGGGGAGAGTTATTATCCATCTCCTCACGAACTGACGCTCACAATGGTGCCCCATCGACACTGATTCACTCCTCATAAGGCCATGTGGTGTACGATTCAAACGGCTACATCCCGCGTGAGAGGACGTAGTAGCCAACCCTCGGCTCCAAGCTCCGGTGTTCTTCCTGTTGGAATATCATATCCCGCGTGAATTAATTCCTGCCGCAAGCTCCGGTGTTCTTCCTGTTGGAATTTTGTATACTGGAAGCAACATTTTTGCCTGTATACAATGTGTTTTTTCTTTCCACTAGTTTTATTCTCATATCTGATTAATTATATTCGCGCATGTTGGCCCTTTATCTTGTATAAAAGTTAGATTGTTTAGTGTGTTGTAGATCATAGAAGACTGCACAATTGATTGAGCTAACAAGATATAAACATTTATAACATCTGAGACAACTTAAGGATAAATTGTCTGTTTAAGCTGCAGTTTAGATGAGAACTGGCTTGTCTTGACTGCTTGTCTATACTGATACACTGAGGGTGGTGTATTGATGGATCATGGTGAGATGTGTTCTCCTAGCTGACCTTAGTGGAGAACCAAAGATCTAAGTGGTTTAATTTGGTCTTAAGCTTGATAAGATTTCAGCTGAGTGCATTCAGCTATCTATCACTCTGACTTACTATGGTGAATGCCATCGCGACTGGACCTACGTGTCTTGGGTGATAGTGATTATTTGTAGCTCAGGCTGATTATCTGCATCTTGCATCCGTATCCCTGTTAAATGGGTTGATAATATCCCCTAAGGAACTCGTAATGATTAGCATACTAAACCTGGCCGATTGATTAAGTTCATGTGTGTTAATAAGGTCGAGTGGTACTACTCAAGATATAATAAGATGTTAATTAATTTAAGCTGTCAGTGAGCGTAATTAATTAACGGATATTTGTTTCTTAAATACGGGGATCAATTAAGTCTGAAATACAAGCTCATGCTCAAGTTGTGATAAACGGGTAAGTCAGCACGAATTCTCTAGTGGAATGAATCTGTGTTTATTAATTAATTTTGTTCTGGGCTAAGCATAGATAATTAATTAATTTGAGGCCCAGCTTTATTTCTTGTATTAGATTCATAGTCTGGCCCAAATAGATGCCCAATATTTATTCAGCTCTCTCGCGAATTATTATTAATAGATTAATGTATTTATATATTATTTAATAATAGGAAAATTATTTATTTGGAATCAATTGGCTGAGCAATTAATTGATAAATAGGTGGCTCAGTTGTTATTAAATATATTATAAGCTGATATTAATTTATTGAAAGCCTATTAAGATTATTACTAATGGACTATAATTATAATATATTATTTTATATATTATATTATAAAAAGAAAAAAAACACGTTCAGTTATGAATTCACGCCATTATTCTTCAGAAAAACGTGTGTGAGAATGTGTGAGTGCAGAAGTTATTTACTCTTATATCTATGTCCACACGGAGGAGAGGAAGGGTCGGGACAAACTCCAGAATCTCCAAACACGAGCAGAATCTGAGGCTTTCCAAAGAACGTATGTATGATTCGTCCTCCGATCTTCCACTTCCCTCACAACTGTCCGGACGTCTTCCATGGTCAAGAACTGCTTATGACCCGACTCCCTCGGTTCTTGCTCCATTCAGACCCGCTTATCACCTTCAATGAAACGACATTGCATTTGTCTAGTTCTTCTATAACTAGAAGAACGTTGTGTCTGCTGTCCAAATAGATATAGCTCACGCTCCCCATGCTCCCCTAAGATCGTAGGCTGTAACGGATTCTCAGCTGGAATGTATGTCACATGAAATGGATCAGCTCCATTTACACTAGGCCAATACAGGGTTCAGTCTCAATAACTAATGGTATGAGACCGAAATGGATTCCATGCTGCAATTACATGAAAAAAAATATTATTAAATAATATTAAATTAAATATTATATATTACCTATATAATATCTATTATACTTAATAAAAATTATAAATAAAATTAAATTAAATATTTACCTGACGTCGCCAAAAATTGTTAAGCCTACGTGATTGGCTCCATCGAAGAATCAATTCTTCAAACGAGGAAAGGAAGTTGTAGCCAACCTTTCTGCAAATATCTCTCCCAAATCTGGAATAGCATCATAAGACCAAATCTACAATTATTGGAAAGCAAAATTGATTAGTATACGAAATGTTTTGGAAATTAAAATAAATAAATAAATAAATCATAATACACACCTAAACTGCCCAGACGGGTCCATAGATATGATATTTTTTGGAGATTTGTTCCTGCGTCCTCGGAACAAAACCACAATAGTACTTAAGAGCACCATAAGTGTAGGAGCTCCACGGGAATTGGTAAAAATCCAGTAGGTCACCCATTAATACCCAGATTCACATGTCCACCACTCTCGTGTCTCTGTAGCCGTGAGCAAAGAAAAATAAGGCTAGAACATTAGCCACCTTCAAATAACCCAACTAGTCCAACTCTAAATCTCCAGTCTCGAGCTTTGTCAGTAATTCTCTACCCGTTA
Source organism: Lavandula angustifolia (assembly GCA_028984105.1). Taxonomy (NCBI): domain Eukaryota; kingdom Viridiplantae; phylum Streptophyta; class Magnoliopsida; order Lamiales; family Lamiaceae; genus Lavandula; species Lavandula angustifolia. The sequence goes on from CM054816.1 coordinate 9,073,188, forward strand.
TTGGTGTACAACCATTTAACATGGTGAACAAAGTTGACCTACGGGGATCATGTTGAGCATACATATCAAAATTGTTGGGTCCGAACATAAAACCCGTAACAAGGGCATAATCGAAATACGAAAATCAGATCGTCGTCCCGGACATGGAAAACCAAATAGATCATCATCACCTCCGTCTCGTTGAATCTCATGACACATCAACATGTGAAGAGATCTAGCTTCATTTCTACCCACCCTCTAATTCAGAAAATCACCAAAACAGTCCATCCTAAACTGTTCCAATAACCCATCACCTTCGATAGCTTCTAAGATTTTTTTCATAGTCTCAAAAATCTTAGGCCTATATTCAATGTCGACCCTTAGATTCGCATTGAGGATACCAATTCTTTTAAAAAAGGTTGCACCAAAAATTTAAAAGGGTTTTAAAAAAACTCAAATATCGCTCGGCCAAAAGGGAATCTCGCTCGGCGAGCGGGATTTCATTCTGCACAGTTTTTTAACCGAGACTGTCCGGAAAATACAATTAACGACGGAAATGAGGAAATTATGCCGGAAAACAAAAATTTACACCGAAAAATTAAACAACCAAAATCACATGCAATATTCTACAAGAAAAATTCAAGACGGACAGTCGTAATTTCACCGAAAAATTAAACGTAGATCATAGTATATGCTCCAAAATTCGCCTAATTCATGCTCTAAATTCAAATAATTCATTCTCCAGCACGTTAAAAAAAATCATGCTCCAAATTCGACCAATTCATGCTCCAAAATTCGAACAATATCATGCTATCATATTATTCATGCCAAATTAACGAATGAAATATGAATGGGACTATAACATTCGAGCGTGATTAATCTGGTTGCCCATTCTCATTTTGGGTGTCGAATTATGCTTCAAACTTGTGTTCCGCGCGGTCTTGAGCGGGATTTTGGCGAAGGAGCGATGAAATTGAGGTGAGAAAGAAGAGAAAGAGACAAATTTTGATAATAAATTCCAGATCTAATCAAATCCCGATCGGTCCCGCTTGTGTGATCTCGCTTCGAGCGGGATTTGAGTGGAACGGCTGACACCGTCGAGCGGGATTTGACTGGAAAGCCGACACCGTCGAGCGGGATTCCAACGAGACTTCACGTGCGGGACTTGATGGTGGTCGTTGAGCCGCACCAAATAATCCTGCAAATTATGAGGATTAATTCAGTATAGAAACAGGGTATCGAACACAGGGGACGAAGGATTAGACATGATATTCTCCTACTTATCTTGGGTTTGGTTAGCAACCACACAAGTTTTGGGATTTTACTAAACTAAAATGATTAAGAATTGAACTGAATTAAAAAGTGTATTAACTGGGCAATCCAACAGAATATTCACACACATAATTTCAATCATCGACACTTAATATCAATTAATCTTAAGAATCTACTAGTTATATATTGTCGTAATTAAACTGACGCAACCCTCACTCCCACTTACTTAATTGGTAACCGTCATGTTGGGCATCAAAAGGACTACTTCCCTAATCTAGTTACAACCTACATTGTTGGACAATCAATAAATTTAATAACTAGATAGCTTTATCGAACTAAGGGAGCCTAGTATAGGAGCGTACTCGTATGCTGGACATCTAATAGTCTCTCATCGGTTTAATTCAATTACTCTTATAAATAACCTTGCTACTTACATAACCTTATAATATAAGAAACGATGGAAGTACTAAGTTAGCTACAGACTGGGCAACCTAGGGTGATCAAGCCTAAATTAAATAAGAACTTACCTGAAACCCTTTGATTAATTATATGCACCTAAGCCTCATGTACTGTTTCGTGTTTGTTTCACATCCCGCTAGACTGTGAAAAACTTAGCTACTCATGCAAACGTACTGATTGTGCAAGCAAGCCAGTTTGCAGAACAGAAACGAAAACATGTGTAACCCTAAAACTAACATACTCGAAAATTAAAGAACTGAAAAAGAGATACGAAATAAGAACATAAAAACGAAGTACGAACTGAATTAAAGATGCAAAACGGAACACGTAAAAGAGAGTACCGATCAAGCTCCTTCGATCTCTCATAAACAAAGAAAATTAAAGCAAACAGAATTTAGAGTTGTTCTTCAAACTTTGAAATTTAAAACTGAAATTAAAAACTTCGAACGGCATAAAAACTGAAGTTCGACTTGGAATCTCCGGTGGAACTAGCGTTACAGCGCCTCTTATCTCCTTTTATAAGGCTGCTCTATCTTGATCTTCAAGCTAGGTCAAATCTTTAAGATAAGGAAATAGATTTGGATAGATTTGAAAAACAAATATTTCCTTATCTATCTTCTACTTGATCAAGAAATCTTTCCTCTTCCAATTTTTGTCCAAATAAGTATTTTTTTGGGCCTTTTTCATGATAAAACATGTGTCACCTTTCATCCTAGTCACACGCCACGTCAGCATATAAATCTGTATTTTTTCCCTACAAGTGCTGTGATTAGCCAATTAAGACAATTTTTTACATAAATAACTAGGTACAAAAACGGCTCATCTCTTGACGAAATGTGTTTTCTACCGTTGCCGAGCGGGACTGAACGAGACACAAACAAGATTTATTAGTATATATACAAGTGTGTTATTTTTGTTTGTTTCTTTTCATAATTCGTCTCGATTTCAGGAAAACACCTGAAAATTATTGGTGTCAGTCAACTTTTTCAAAAAGTGAGGGTAATGTAAGTAAAATTGGGTATTTGTATAGAAAATATAAGGTTTGGGTAAATTTGACTTTTGAAATAGGAAAATGGATATAAGAGAATATTAGCACAATTTAGACTTAACACTAAGTAAATAAACAAACAAATAAATAAATAAGTAAAAGCATATATACGTAGAAAAATTAATTGTATGCTCTTCAAGAGCATAATATTCTTTAGGAGTTGATTGTGCTACTTCTGGAGCAACAAGTTAGGTTGAAAATATATTTTTCAATTGCTCTTCAAGAGCATGTAATATTTAAAGTCGATGAATTGTTGTACAAAAGCATATAATAATCTCTCATGGATTATTAATTGTGTTACTTCGGGAGCAACAATTGATATAGATTTGAATTGCTCTTCAAGAGCTTGTAAGTATACTCCGTCTCACTCCAATTATCCAATTTCTTTGTAGCACAGAGATTAAGAAAGTGGTTGTTTGTGAGTAAATGAGTGATAAAGTAGTGAAGTCCATTAAATTTATAGAGTATTACTTTACTAAAAAAGGAATGTGGACAAGTAGAGTAGGACAACCCGAAAAAGAATACTGGACAATTGAGTGGGACGGAGGGAGTATCATTCAGAAATAATACTTGTGCTACTTCGGAAGCAACAAATTAAGTATATATATATATATATATATATATATATATATATATATATACACGTACGTTCGTAAATGTCAATTCAAGCATCATTTCTCACATATTGCAAGACCATAATATAAGAATATTTAATTAATTCTGAACATATATCATGAACATGTAACAATTTCTAATCATTAAAACTCACGCAATATGTTGTTTATAATTCTTTGAAACTGTGCATGATCACACAATATGGTTATTGATTTCCAAATAATGAACGAATCAATTTTATGATGATTGCTTTACCAATCTTCGAAAACCATTCAAAATATGCATGAAAAGAAAATCATGTAATGAACACAAATAGATGTCGAGGAAAAAATTATACCTTCGGCAGATGGATGTTTTTTATATTGGGAGAAGAGCTTTTTCGTGCTGATAATGTGTTATAAACTAAGGACAATATAGAGAATAATAGAGAGAGTATGAATGATATGTGTATTATTATGAGTACAAAAAACCTCTATTTATAGAGTTACACTATGAGATCATGAGCTTTTAGGATTTACAACATCTTAGAAATAGTCGAAAAACCCCATCAATTATTGAAAATTAATCACATCCTTAATTCTTTTTGAGTTTTTTTTTATATCTATATTTTTTGATTTATTGTTAGATAAATTGTGGTTTTAGATTTTTGGGATTCTTTATATTATTTTGGTAGATTTGGCGCATTTGGGGTCAACGATAATTTTTTTTTAAAAAAATCAAAACATAAATATGATGATATTCGAAAATCGGAGAGTTTGGTGAATTTTGTACAAACATTCAATAATTGTATATTCTGCATATTTTTTGGAAATGCAAAAGTTGCAAATGTGAAAGGGAAATGGATCCACAAATACGATGGGCGTCCGGTTTTCAAATGGATATTTTGATATTTTAGCCCAATGTTAAAATAGCCCTATATATATATATATATATATATATATATATATATATATTAGATGGATACATTAAAATTTAAATTGAGTTTATCACATAAAATTGAAATACATTTCTTGAGGTTTCATTAAATAACTTTGTTGTGAATTAAATTGGACATGTACTAAACCATGAGTTCCTTCAGGTCGAGATTTTTCTTTGATAACTTAAAGGATTATATAAAATTTTATAAGTATTATATAACTTTTTAGCTTTTAAATAGTTCTAATGAGTCTGACATTTATGGTTTATATGCATTTGTGGTTTATTCTAAAGGTTTTGGATCCCACTAAAGTTTTTGTATAACTTATCATAATAAATTGAGTTTATCCAAAGTCTACCTTTCAATAAATATTTTATATTCCCCTCACTAATAAATGTATTTTACACTAAAGTCTTGAACTTACTATTTATTTTTTTCAATTATTATGGGGTGACGAGTAGGAAGTTGGCTATGATGTTTCGTTTCTTAATAACGATGAAAGTGATGTATATAATTATTGGCGTTTATTTGTTGACGTATAATAGTTCAAGACAATTAGACAAATATCTAGGGATATAATTATTGGCGTTTATTTGTTGACGTATAATTATTGGCGTTTATTTGTTGGATCTTATGGCTGAAATAAGATTTCAGTTGTTGAGTGGAAAACTCGTAAACAGTAAAATATCTAGGGATAAATACACTAAACCCCCTCAACTATCGAAGTTTTTCATTTTGCCCCCTAAATTATTAAAAGTTGTATTTTGCCTCCTTAATTGTTGAATTCGTTGCACTTTGCCCCCTCAATTATTAAATTCGTTGTAGAGAACAACATTCCGGCCACAAACAAATTTAAGAATATTCACATGAAAACACCATAAACTATATTTCAAGAATTTATAGTATATATCACGGCTAGGGTTTTCTCTCTCCCTCTTCTATGACTCTCCTCTCGTTCTTTTCTCGAGTATATGTAGCTAAGAAATTAAAGTAATACAACATCTAGTGTGATCATCGCCATGGTCGTTACGGGCTAAGGGTCCTATTTTGCTTCCTCCTTTACCACCAAATTCAAAGTGTGCATGTAAAATATTGGTTGTAACAAGTCGTCAAATTTCGTGAATTTCACCCTTAGAGATTTTCCCCTTAAATACTTGAATTTGTATGTATGGCCGGAATTTTGGCCGGAATGTTGCTCTCCGCAACGTATTCAATAGTTAAGGGGGCAAAATGCAACTTTTTATAGTTCAGGGGGCAAAATGAAAAACTTGAATAGTTGAGGGGGTTTATTGTATTTATCCCAAATATCTAAGATGAATGAACATGGTAAAATTATAACGATTCAATCGATGATTTTTTATGGTAGAAATTTTACTATCCGATTTCAAAATCGGACGTATGGAAAGTGCCGTTTTAATTCAAGTATTAAGGTCAACTAGTGATGATTTAATCAAATATTTATTTAAATCGTTTTACTTACATCACTACCAAACCCCCCTATATTCTTTTAACATATGTTATCTCTCAATCTTACGTGTGGTTTATTTATTTTTTAATTAACCAGTCCAATTACCGAATTACGTCCGTCCGTACACAATATAATTCAAACAAATTTTATTGAGCCATCAAGTGAAACAATTTTCCTTAACAAAACAGAAGTTAGTTAATGCTTCAAACAATAGAATGAGAGTAGAATTAAGAAAAAGAGACTAACTCGACTTAAAATATGTTTGGTTACGTAGTCACATACATGTATTTCACAAATAAAATATAAAATAGTTATTTTTATAATAACATTAATAATATAATCAAGATTACTAAAAAATTATTATTTTTACTTTGTTGATTCATCGTATCGGTACTACGGACGATATGTATTTTAGTTGATATTTTTTACTTTTATGTAAGGTAGTGTTTGAAAGAACTTTTATAAACAGCTTTTAGTTGCTCATGCTTAAAGTTGCTTAAAATTGTTGTTAATCAAAAGTTATTAGTGTTTGGGACAGTAGAAAAAAAGCAGCTTAATTTTAGAAAAAACAGTTTTGCAAACATTGTTATAAAGTTTGTTTTCGGTTTTTTGACTTCGCTTTTAAAAAGCACCATCCCGACCTAGCATGACCACAGCTTATTCTGACTTATTTTAAGCACGAAAAAAGCAGAATCACTTATTCCAAACATTAAAAATTATGTTTTTACGGTCAAAAAGCCCAAAAACAGTTTATTTAAGCTGTTCCAAACACTACTAAATGATTGATCTAGTATTTAATCATTGTTATGGTTGATTTAATAATAATATTTTATTATAATCGGTACTAATTCTGAAACTTTCATATTCTACACACTGAAAAACCTGCGGCCAATAGGAATATGACCGGTACCTTAGCTTTTCGAAAACATGTAAAGTTACCATATTTAGTTAATCCTTGACGCACAAAAATTGAAAATGAATACATGTCAAAGTTTGAAAAGTGATAAAACTTTGAAGAAATTCGGACTATATTGTGAATATAATTATGACATATTCTTTTTGGTCCCGTTTGGTTTGCACGGAATCTGGATCTGGAAAGTAATCTTATTCCCAATTGTTAAATGTTCGTGTTTGGTTGGACTAAGAAAGTAATCTTATTTCACAAATTTAAATTCCTATGTTTGGTTTGGTTTTGATAATATCAAGGAAAGTAAAAAGAATCCAAAAAATTAGGAAAGTAGATAGATATTTTAGGATTATCTTTCCCACTCATAACTTAGGTAATCTTTTTCTATATGCGGGATTTTAATTATCGATCCATCGCGAGTACATCATAAACCACATCATTTCTTTTTTCTTCTAATTCACAAATACGTGATATGCTCTTTCCCCTTTTCATTATCCCTCCGAGCCAATTTCCCCGTTCGTTCTCCGTGCAGCAATGAATTCGTCTTCGCATGTGCAGATGAAGAAGAAGATTTGAGTCGGCCATTTTTTCTCCAATTAGACGGCTTTTCTCTTTTTCCTTCTCGGTTCCAATTCTCTCCCCATGCTTTATTTTATTTGAGTTGTTTCATTTGCCTTCAATCTCCGATCGGGAAAAAGTCCAAGCACAATTCGGTTGTCGGCAAATCAAAAGTTTTTTTTTGTATCTGCTCCTATGTTTCATCCCTATTTTAATTGTCTTGATGATGCAGGAAAATAATGAGAATTTGGGAATTGGGTGTTTATTTTGTTTTGTTTCAAAAGAGATTTGTTTGAATTTTTTGGCAAGTTGTACAACTGGTGATCTGACTGTATTTTTTATTTAATAGAAAAACGTAATTTATTGTTCAAGTAGGTAGATTTTAAATAATTTTGGAAAAAAAAAATAGAATCCTGAGCTTGTATTTACCAAACACGTTGTAAGGAATTTGTTTTTCTCATAATCATATTCCACAGAATCAAATTCCTCGCAATCTTAGTTTCTTGAATAATTTTTCTCAGAATCAAATTCCACATAATCAAATTCCTTGACAAATGAGTATTTTTAGTAACATCAGTAAGAGATAAAATTTCCAAACAAAAAAATTCAAGATTCATGTATTGCATTAAAAGATAAACCAATCAAGAAATCACGTTTGCCCGTTTCATGACTGGAACATTGCACGCACTTTCGAGCATCAAAATTGTTTTTTTTTTAATATTTTATAATTTGTAGAGCTGTCGCATAGTAAAATTCATCAAAAACCAACAAACAGCGATGGGTGATGCATAAAAGCTTTTCGTTTCTTTGGTTGCATTATTGTCTGTGATCAATCCGTATTGAAGTGTGTGTATGAGTGTGTGTTTAAATAAAAAAAATCCTCTTTTTTTCCCCTCTTTTTTTTCGTCTGTAGATCTCAAGCTGGTCCCATCACCACCGCAAGTGAAATAAATAAGTTCGCGTTTTTCGCATCTGGGTTTTCTCCTTTTACGTGAGTTCTCGATTTTTAGTTATTGCTCTATTACTCTATTTGTTTGATTTTCTTGCTCTTTTAACGGATTGCACACGTATGAGTACGTAAATACGTGTTGGAATGCTAAATCAAACCACTGATTGGAGTTTATCTACGGAGATTTTGATTTGATTTAGTTTATTGGGGGAGATTGCTTTTCAGGTAAGCCTATATGGATGAATTTCAGATGGGTTTCGTTATTCGTTCCGGATTTGGGGTTTTTAAACATTTGAATTTTGTTGATATTTGGGAATCTTACAGTCCTTAAGTTGATATTGGGGGTGCTTACAAGGTACTGTGTTGAGCTGAAGGTGTTTGTTAATTTTTTTTATTTTTTATTTTTTATTTTTTGGCAATTTTAGTTGATGGATGTTCATGGAAGCCTAAGATTATAGTTTCAGAGTCACTTTTGCTATGGATATTAAGCTTTGTTTGGGGTATGAATATTTTATTCAATTGAGGATGGGGATGTTGGGCTGACTGCGTTGTATGTAAACTTTGCTTTTGGTTCTCTAAGAAAATTATTTGTTTATCCTGATAGGTAAATAAATGAGCAGAATAGATATTGAACCGGAGGAAGAGAGCAATGACTTTCCATCACGAGTGGCTGCAGATGGCGGTCAAGAGCCAAGCAATCTGCATAAACAAGACGGGCGGGAGGGAAATTCTAGGATGGACAGGAACAAGAGGGAGGTGCCATGGAAGGTACATAATAGAATTCACTTGTGTATTTGATTGAGCTTAATTATTATACGTCGAAGAAGATGCTAGAAGTGATATTGGATTGTATTACTATTACATCTAAAGCATTGTTTCAAGTTGATCACATTTTTTTGGGGGTCAAATACTCTTAAAATTATGCATTTTCTTGTTTGAAAAAGAAAAAAAAGTTCTGATTATTCTCTATAGTTATCGTGTGAAGTGAGCTAACTTCCAGTGCCATTGACTTCTATCTTGGTTTGAAACAAAGACGGTGATGTTATGCAAGCAGCTGCTAAGTTAATAGTGGGATTGTCTAGTTTCTTGGAGTTGTTATCAACCGGGCTTATGTTCAGTGGTCCTTTTTATGTAACTTGTCTCAGCTGAGTGTCAGCATTAATGAATAACATCTACTTATTTTTTTTCCTTTGAATGTGTTCAAATTGTAAGTTTTAATAGTCTTACTTGCTGATAGTGCTTCTAATATTATTCATAGAGTGGATTGACACAAGTAATTATGTTGTGTCCATTACGATGAGTAACTAAAAAGAAGCAAGAATACTGGATGACTGTAGTAACAAACCCCAACGTTTTGATGCCGACGGTTTTCTATGTTGCAGTGTTTTCCAGTCTCTCTTGTTCTAGCATATCAGAGCTTTGGTGTGGTATATGGAGATCTGAGCACTTCACCACTTTATGTTTACAGAAGTATATTTGCTGGGATGTCACAGCATAATCAGAATTCCGATACAATAGTTGGGGCATTTTCATTAATCTTTTGGACCCTAACTCTAATTCCTTTGCTCAAATATGTCATTGTTATTTTGAGCGCTGATGATAACGGCGAAGGTAATGCTGAAGCGGAAATATTTAGAACTTTAGTTACACTTGTTTATCAGTCTTGACCTATAAATCGCCTCAGGTGGGACATTTGCTCTGTATTCCCTACTTTGTAGACATGGAAAGTTCAGTCTTCTTCCTAATCAACAAGCGGCTGATGAGGAGCTTTTGGCATACAAATATGGCCCCTTGGGACAGTCTTCATCAGCTTTAGCGTTGAAGAGATCTCTAGACAAGCGCAAAAATCTACGTACTGCTTTGTTGCTTGTTGTCTTATTGGGGGCTGGCATGGTAATAGGTGACGGTGTAGTTACTCCTGCAATGTCAGGTATGGTGGAGTCAAAGATATATTGACGTTAGCTCCAATCTTAATTGGTAATGAATATTGAAATGGTGGTAAAACCATGTTTGATGATTTTACCTTTTCCTTTTCCATTTGCATCAAACGTCTGGTTACTTTTTGCTTTATATAACAGATAATGGGTTAACTTCACTCGAGGTACAATTCGGGTCCATTTTGTGAGAGCTCTATGGAGGTTTTTTAGCTTAAACGACTACTAGTATTTATTACTATGAAGCATGTCATGATAAATTTAAAAGGTGGTTGTCGGTGTAAATGAACACCAGACATTGCCATTGTTAAAAAATTGGTGGCTATTATGTTAAAAGGTTTGACATTTATTTCCAGCATGCGTTAAGCAAGTCCAATATTTTCAAGTTTGCACGACTCTCGAACTGCAAGTTCTCTAGATATTGTCATGTATCATCAAGTCGCCTTATGGTTATTTCTCTGACCTTTGGTATCTTAATCATTTGCTCTTTTTCTAGTATCCTTTGCTTTTTCATAGGAACTATATTTCAACTGAAATTATTAACTATCATGAATCTTGTTTCTATTTTCAGTAGTATCAGCAGTATCAGGGCTTGAAGCTGGTTCCATAAGGTTACCCGAGGGTATGTCATACTTACGTTGTACTGTTGAGTCTGGAATTTTTCTGAATTACATAACTGGATTATTAGTATTCCTATTTCCGTCGTTAATATTCTGGCCCTGACTATTGTACAATCTGCTATCTGTAGGTGTTGTGCGATTAATCTGTTGCGTCATATTGGTTGGACTATTTGCTTTGCAGCATAGTGGCACCCACAAGGTTGGATTCTTGTTTGCCCCAATAGTTGTCCTTTGGTTAATATCAATTTTTGCTATTGGACTGTATAATATTATACGGTGGAACCCAAAAATCGTGTTTGCTCTTTCTCCGCATTATGCTATAAAATTCTTTGGACAAACTGGCAAAGAGGGATGGCTTTCACTTGGAGGGGTTCTTCTGGCCATAACAGGTAATAGACTACTTTTTGGCCCTTCAGTTATGTTGCTGAAATGATCACATGTGAAATCTCTCTCTCATCACCCGCCTTCTTAGTAAGGATGATGAATGGATTTATTTATTTGATGGGTATCTTTTATATGCAACAGGTACCGAAGCAATGTTTGCAGATCTTGGTCATTTCTCTGCAATCTCAATTAGGGTAAACCCACTTTTTTTAGTTGCACCCGGCATTATACTGATAATTCTTTCTCTTTCTAAGAATTGGAGGGTCATTTTGAAGTTGATTGTACAAATATCCCTTCTGCAATTAATGATATGAAATTTGCATCGAAAGTGTATAATGTTGTTTAATTGTAGTTCTTTGTAAACTCTTCTTTATCGATTTCAGGTGAATTTCTTCTGATTTGGGTATATTTGTATCTGCAGATGGCTTTTATATTGCTTGTGTACCCTTGCTTGGTAGTCCAATATATGGGCCAGGCTGCTTTTCTCTCAAAGAATATAAGTTCCATTCAAAATAGCTTCTACGACTCGATTCCTGGTTAGTTTGCTTAAAACTATTTCAATATTTTATTAGTGTTTTGGTTGCTGTTGTGTTTAAAGTATTGGTTTGCGCTGCAGATGGTTTACTTTGGCCCGTCCTTGTTATTGCCACTCTTGCTGCTATCGTTGCTAGTCAGGCTATAATCTCAGCAACATTCTCCATTATTAAGCAATGCAATGCACTCTGTTGTTTCCCACGTGTGAAGGTCGTTCACACGTCGAAACAAATCGCGGGGCAAATTTATATACCGGAAATTAACTGGATCCTCATGATTCTTACTCTTTCTGTGGCCATTGGCTTCCGGGATACAACTAATATCGGGAATGCTTACGGTAAGTCCCTTGTTTTACATCATGATCTCAGCTTGGTAGATTAGATTGTTCGTATCGGTGTGGCTGCTTATATACTTGATTGCTGTTTACCAGGTCTAGCTGTGATGTCGGTGATGTTCATCACGACTTTTCTGATGGCACTCGTCATGGTCTTCGTGTGGCAACGGAGTATAATCCTTGCTGCTGCATTTCTTCTCTTCTTTTGGATCATTGAAGGTGCATACATGTTTGCAGCATTTGTGAAAGTTCCTCAAGGTGGGTGGGTCTCCCTTGTCCTCTCACTCTTCTTCATGCTCATCATGTTTGTCTGGCACTACGGAACTCGAAAGAAGTACAACTTTGATCTACACAACAAGGTACCCCTGAAATGGATCCTCGGCCTCGGCCCTAGCCTTGGCATCGTTCGTGTGCCGGGAATAGGCCTCGTGTACTCGGAGCTCGCAACGGGAGTGCCTTCAATCTTCTCTCACTTTGTCACGAATCTCCCGGCTTTCCACAACGTTTTGGTGTTCGTCTGTGTAAAATCTGTTCATGTGCCTTACGTGGCTCCCGAGGAGCGGTTCCTCATCGGTCGGATTTGCCCTAGACCGTACCGGATGTACCGGTGCATCGTCCGATACGGGTACAAGGACTTGCAGGGCGACGATGGCAACTTCGAGAACCTTCTTATTCAAAGCATAGCGGAGTTTATCCAAATGGAAGCTGTGGAGCCTCAGTTCGCGACTCCCGACTCCGTCTCGTACGACGGGAGGATGGCGGTTATAAGCTCGTTGAGTTCTGGCTCGCCGAGTTTGATCATGTCGAATGAAGACGAAAACGATGGCGGTGATTCTATTCAAAGCAGCATATCGCTAACTCTGCAGAGCTTGAGATCAACTTATGACGAGGAAAACTCGCAGATCAGGAGGAGGCGTGTCCGGTTCCAACTACCGCAGAGTTCTCCGGGTGTGGACCCGGCCGTCCGGGAAGAGCTCACGGACTTGATCGAGGCGAAGGAGGCTGGAGTTGCGTACATAATGGGACACTCATATGTGAAGGCGAGGCGGTCGTCGTCGTTTTTGAAGAAGCTAGTGGTGGATTTTGGGTACTCGTTTCTAAGGAAGAACTGCAGGGGTCCTTCTGTGGCGCTGCACATTCCTCACATCAGTCTGATTGAAGTAGGCATGATATATCATGTCTGATAACTTGGTGTTGTTGCTGTGTATATATGTTAGGAATCCTGCTTTATTTTTTCTTCCCGGATGGGTTTAAGTGAGTCGACTCACTCGAGTCGAGCCGAACGTAATCAGACTCGATCTTTTTGTTAATTTGGGAATACTATTGGGAATGTTCCTCAATTTATGAACGTAGGGCTGTAAATGAATCGAGTTGACTCGTAGACTACTCGTAAAACTCAGATTAAGTAAAAACTCACAACTCAACATCAATATTATCAATAATATTGGAACTACATTCATCAATCTACATTTCGAGTGAAAATTATCCCTCTCAATACCACAATTACTAATGTATCAAATCCAATATCCAAATCATCATTATTTATAGTTACAATGAAATGTATAAAACAGATCAAAGAGCAACCTTCTCTAAGGCAACCTTACCTTAGGCCAAGAGGTTAAAACTTTTCAGTACTAAACCTCGACACCTTCTCTCGACCAGTGTTAGGCTTACTGTAATACTGCAGCAAGAGGGAAGAACACACAACGCTTACGGACGAAGCCGCCATGCAAGCGCTGGCAAGCCAAGGCGGGAGGCGTACGCCGGTTAAGGGGTAGAGTATCCCTGCTGCAACCGGCACGCCAAGTATGTTGTACCCCAGTGCCCAAATGTAGTTGAGACGGATTCTTGACATCGTCTTCCTCGAAAGATCTATGGCAGTCACCACATCCTCTAAGTTGCTCTTCATCAGAACAATGTCAGCAGCTTCTATGGCTACATCTGTACCTGCCCCAATCGCCATGCCAACATCAGCTGCTACTAGAGCCGGAGAGTCGTTGATACCATCTCCTACCATTGCCACACTTGCACCTTGCAACTATACAATTTGAACATTCAACATCATTTCATAATGCACAGACTCTAGGTAGCACAAAAACGGATACGTAATACAAATACGGCCATAATAGTGATACAAGAAAATGACAATTTCAAAACAAAATCAAGATTCCGATACATCAAAGATGCGTTTTTTTTCCTTTCTTATAATTTAACATCCAGAGAATTACATAAACAGATCAAAATCAAATAAACATGAATCAGGATCCAGGCACCGTTCAATTCTTTTTCTCTTGCGTGGGTTTAAAAATGAATCGTCTTTTTCAAAAAAAAAAAGTAAATATAAAATGTTTTAAAAACTTCTGCTGCCGTATCTTTACTGTTTCCATTCTGGAAACGTATATGAAGCAGATACTTCGGAAAAATCTGCTGTATCTTGCTACATAGCAAAGATTTCAAAATGAAAAGAGTTGAACTCATTTACCTGAAACTCCTTGATCTTATCAGCTTTTCCGAGTGGATCTGTCTCAGCAAACACCTTCTTGATGCCTACTTGACTGCCTATTGCCTTAGCTGTAGCCCAGTTATCACCAGTCACCATTACACTCGAGATATTCATGGAGTGGAGATAAGATATGATGAGAGCAGCTTCAGGCTTCACTGGATCAGTTACAGAAAAAGCTCCAGCTATTACTCCTTCAACAGCAACAAGCACACAAGTACGAGCAAGATGTTCGTTTTCTAAAACGTATGTATCCACTTCGCGGCCAACTGGAACGTTAAACATCTGCATGAGCCTTCTGTTACCTACTAGGATTTCCCTATCTCCAATTTTCCCACTCACCCCGGCCCCGAGGTGCGCCTTGAAATGCTTCACTTCAGCACATTGATCATTCTCGGATCCATGCTTTTGACGTAACATTCTGGCGTGGTCCACAACAGCTTTTGCTATTGGATGTTCACTGTTTACCTAACAACATTTGGAATAATCAAAAAAATTCTTTGATGGAAAATCTTGCAACAATCAGTGATCACACTAACAACTCTCAATTAATAGATCCGAAATCTTTATGGTAATGAAAATTTCATAATACCATCCTTGGGGTAATTTTAGCATTGGGCCACTTGCTTACAGTCGATACAAATTCTCTATCCACTTCAAATTTAGCAAACACCAAGATGAGGTAAGGTAGCATTAAGACTGACCTCTGAAGCAATAGTCAAGTCACAAAACTCTTCCTCGGGAACTTCAGAGAAAAGCTCGAAACTAACTACAGCTGGTTTTCCAACTGTCAACGTGCCTGTTTTGTCAAAGACAACAGTCTTGACCTGCGTGATCAAAATACAATCTTATGAGAAACAATATACTAGCGGCACCATCTACTTAACATTAGTAGGCCAAAAGTGAACTTAATCGACTTTAACCAGAAAAAAAGGTGAACTTAATTGAGGCGATGGAGTGTGCCTATGGCTGAAACTCCATTCTGTCATAAAGACAACAACATGAACATGCTGGCTGAATCATATTAATTAGGCTTGGCTTCGTGGAGATGCAAATTTTTATTCAAGCGTAATCTACTTTTTGAAACACCATCAGAAATCTGAAATAGAACGTACCTTATGTGCATTTTGAAGAGCATTTCCTCCTTTTATTAGAACTCCAAGGGAAGCACCCTTGCCTGTGGCAACCATCACTGCAGTAGGAGTTGCAAGTCCCAGGGCACAAGGGCAAGCTATCACCAAGACTGATATAGCAAACTCTAATGCAAACTCAAAGGTATCCATAGAAGTGGGTATCCAATTACTAGGGTATAATCCAGCTTCCCCTAGAATGAACCATCCCAGCCATGTAATAAATGCAGCTACAACAACCTGTAAAGAGAAAGACAATATATCATCGTGTAGTGACAAACTAAAATGAAACTCTCGTAGTGACTTTAATAGCTACCATGCTTGCACAAATATATTGATTCCCAATGAAATACATTGATTCAAAATTTAGTAAATTTTATTCATAATTGATGGTGTGATGGCATAGATGAATTAGCTACTAATCAAAACTAACATAAATATAGAAATATTATGTGTGCGGTTTTGTATGTTGTTTCTCATCTTTAGATATGCACATCCATATGACGTGTTTTTAAGAAATGTCTAGAGCTAGTTCAAATGCAAAAAAAAAAAAAAAAAAAAAAAAAAAAATATTTATTAGAGCAGCAAAGGCAATAAAGTGAAGAAGAATAAAGGAAAGTACTCACAGTTGGAACAAAGAACTTAGCAATCTGGTCAGCCAATTTTTGAACAGGTGCTTTGGCAAGTTGAGCAGCTTCAACCAGCTCAACAATTTGTGAAAGTGTTGTTTCTGAACCAACATGAGTGGCCTTAATACGTATATACCCGTTCTCATTAACTGTTCCACCAATCACCTGTTGATGGAAGTTTTATGTTGTAAGATAGTCTAAGAAAGTTGTGGACATGATTTATATTACCTTATCACCAGGTCCTTTAGAAACTGGGAGGGCTTCGCCTGTGATCATGCTTTCATTAACATGACATTGACCTTCAATAACAAGTCCATCAACAGGAATCTTTGCACCAGGAACAATCTTTAGTATGTCATTCTTTTCTATAAGTTGTGTATCAATTTCAGTTTCAGTAATGGCATTTCCTGCAGCATCTAGAGTTAAGAGGCAAGCCGTTTCAGGGGCTAGTTCTATCAACTTCGCTAAAGCGTCAGATGTCTTCCCTTTTGCCAAAACCTCAAGGTACTTTCCCAAAAGAATGAAAGATATCAACATGGAACTAGTCTCAAAGAAATCTTGCCCCTCAAATGAGTCTGAACTTAATGCTTTCACCATTACATATATAGAATAAAAGTAAGCAGCGTTGGTACCCAAGGCAACAAGAACATCCATATTTGCAGATTTTCGTTTCAGGGCATTGTATGATCCAGCATAAAACCTGACAAGGTAATTAAGCACAAATTTGATTATTCAAAATTCTGAATACCAACATAGTAACTGGGCAGCTGAAGGATCAAGGATGTTATTTAAGCAAAGAGAAAGCAGATACCTTTTGCCAATGATAAACTGCACAGGTGTACAAAGGATCCATCTTAAAAGCATCCCAAAATTGAGCATATTAACAACCTTGTACTCAAGCCAATCTCCATAAGGAGGAAGCATTGGGAGCACCATAGAGGAAACAAATATAGGAACTGAAAATAGGCAACTCCATAAGAATTTATTCCGGTACATCAGGATTTCATGCTGCCTTTCTGTTTCTCCACCTCTTGGAGGAGTGTACAAAGTTGCTTGAAAAGCATTGGATCCATCACCAGCTTCCTGAATGCACAATATGAGCGATCTTGGACCAATAATGTCTGGCTCATAACTAATGATTACAGTCTGCTGTTCCATGTCAACCTCAACATGATTTACACCTTCCAAGGTCTCGAGTGAGCTCTGAATAATGGTAAAATCATCTGGAGAAGTGATTCCTTCCAGTTTCAAGTATACTTTACTCAAATCATTGCCAGAGCTAACAAGATCAGCCGCAAAGCCAGCATCTTCTTCTATTGCTTCAATGATCCGGTTAGTGTTTGTGATATTAGGGTCAAAATGAATTTTAGCTTCTCCAAGAGCTAAGCCAACCACTGATTTTTTTATTCCATCAACCATTAGCAGAGCACGCTCTACTGACTCCGAACAGCTCGTGCATGCCATTCCTTTTATCCTTATCCTGCACATTGCAATATCTTGCTCGGGAAAATCTGCAACTTCAAAACCTGTGTCTTCAACTGCTTCTTTTATCCTTTTCGCCTGAAAGAGAAAAGTTGGTAAAACTAATGAGATTGAGAAACTTTACGTGAATGATTCCCACAAAGAAGTCAAACCTTTCACAAATTGCAACTACCTAGTGTGACAAAGTGAACACATAGAATGCTGTTTCACGAGGAAAAGAAATACAATTGTAATTTCAAATGGTAATTTCATTTTCCAGTAAATATAAGGCCATCGGGAGAGCTGATGTGGCATGCTTGCTACTTTACATGTTTGCAGCAATAACATCTGTTTCTTCAAAGTTTCTCCACAAAATAGCAGCTCTCTTCAATGTACTGTAACTGACCAATATTCAATCCCAATTATTCTAGATTTTCAACAGAAAGCACCACCCTTGCCAATCATCAGTGATCGGTTATCACTTATTCACTTCATCTTCATACTCATCGGTAGTTAAAATGTCACGCAGATTTAAAAGAATACAAGGTTAAAAAAGTATTAACTACCATACAGAAAAATGCATCAAGGGGGATAACAGAGAATCGCAACAAGAAACGAATTATGCACATCAACAATCCATAATCTTTCCAATTCATATACATCAAAGAAGAGATATCCATCATAGCAGTATAGCACAAAAGAAAGAACTGAAGTTGACTTACAGGGATGATTTCAGGCACATACTTCACCACAGCCCGACCTTGAAGCACAGACACCATTATGCTCTGCACGCCGTCGAGCCTTTGAAGTGCAGATTCAATCGAAGCCACACAAGATGCGCATGTTATCCCCACAACTTTGAACACTAACGTCCTCGTTTTCTCGCTGCAAATTTGATTGTCCTTCGAGATAGTAACGACGACATCGTCTCGTTGTTGTAAAAGCGGAGAATTCAGATCATTATTCCCGCTCAAATCCATATTTCTTCTGCTCTTACTGCAACGAACTTATCTATTAATCTGCAAAACCCAATTCAAAAACCACGGAATATTTTCAGTTAAATCAAACGAACGGAAGACCACGAATATATTGCTATTACACAATCGAACGGTGAAAAACGACAAATCTATATAAGAATTGGATTTTGGAGGGGCGGCGACGCCGAGAGAGGCGGTGCTGCGGTCAATTACCAGAAGTAGAGCGCCGCTCCAGCAGGAAAACTGGTGGCAAATTTCAATTTAAATGTTTTAGGTGGTGTTTGGCTTCGCTCCACTTTGGTCAGGTTTTACTTTTTCTGTTATCGTCACGAGATTCTCCATTTTATATTCTTATCTAAAGAATATGTATTAGAATTTAGGAAATGACTATGCAATGATCTCTTCATTATATGAAAAAAAAACTATGACAAATGATGTATATAATTAATTAATAATTAAAATCAATTTGTATGACAAAACTATGGGATCATATAATTAATTTGAATTGGTAAAGATATGAGACCAATTTTCTTACTTAGAAATTGGACAAGTGATAAGGAATTGCCCAAAAATAAAATATTTGATGAGTGTAATGCGACGAAAGGAGTAAATAACTATATTCATCCCAATATTAATGTCCCTTTAAATTAAGAAAGTTATAGTATAAATGAATAAAATGTGGTGCAGATTTGGCCCATTTTTTGTGACCACTCAGTGACTCACCAATCGCGCGGTGTCACGTTTGCATTGGTGGACCATGTGTTTACCAGTAAAATGAGACACCAATGAACGCGTGGCACCGCGTGATTGGTGGGTCACTGAATAGTCCACCAAAAATGGGACAAATGATCCGGATTGTGCAGATATATATAGTGGTGGTGCCTAATTAATTATATTAATTGTGGTTGATATATTTATTTTCTTTTATGAAAAGAGACATTAATAATGAGATTGGAATAAAATGATATATGAAATTAATATTAGGATGGAGGAATATTCGCTATCCAAATAAATAAATGTAAAATTAAAGTTGGAATATTCCTCTTAATAAAAGAAAGAGTATGGAATTTGTGCTTGTGAGAGCACATGATGATGTGAATGTGTCTAAATTGTGCATTTCGACAACAATTACAAATTTATGTCGTCATAAAAGAAAATATATTTACATTATTGAATTATGTTTGTAAATAATACCATCAACCGAAATCATATTAGTGTAGTAGGAGTATCGTTAATAACAAAGTGAATTGTTGACGAAAGATTGTAAATTTAAAAAGAGTTTTGTGATAAAAGCAAGAATAACGCCACATTTATTCTCTTGGGGCAAAATAAATAAATGACGAAAGTTCGGGGCGTAAATGAGATTTATGCGAAACATTAGCCTCTGCCCCTTTACTAACCAGCATGATTTGAAATTTCAACTGCCGTTCCACAATTATCGTCGTTAAATCTCGATTCCCGCCGTCTTTTCGCTGCCGTGGTGGCGGAAGCCCTCGAATTGCTGCCCGGAGGCGGAGCCACAGGATCATCAGCGGTTAACAGTCTGGTTTCGCCATTGCCGACCTACGCAATTCTATTGGATTATATTATCTTCTTACCTAAATCCTAAGCTTTTCTCTGCTTCTCCGCCGTCTTCGACGATGTAAGTTCGACCACTTTACTGTTTCTTTTTAATTATTATGTTCTATTTGTTTCATTTGTTTAATAGAAAATGTTTCAATTTGAGTAATTTGAGTCGCGCAGCTAAGCATAAGACATCTTTTTCGGAACTGAATTAGTCGTTGCACCAATTAGGGTTTTGGCGTGTAAATTAAAATTGACTTACTCGTCAGGGGAAATTCATAAAATGGTTAAAATTGGGGATGGAGATGCTATTTACGGAAAATGTACTTGATCTTAATTAGTGTGCGTGCCTGAAATCCATGGAGAGTCGCGAAGATTTCCGGTCAATTCTGCCGTATTTGCCGTTAATTATTCGATCCTCCGCCATCTTTTGGCCGCCGGCTGTGTTGGAAGCCCTTCAATCCCTCTCGAAGGGACCGAGTCACAGCAATGTCAACTCCGGTCAACTCTTTGCACTGGCCATTGCGGACCTCCGCAATTCCCTCTGGGAGTATCCTCTCCACCCATCGGCCTCTCTCGGCTTCTCCGTCTTCTTCGACGACGTGAGTTGAACATTTACTGCTTCATATGTTTTCAGTTTATATCACTTTTTAAATATGAGAAAGTTTGTATTTTGGTTGAGATGAGCAAACCCGTGCGAGTTTGGAGTATTTCATGGATGTTGTAGGTTCACTTTGTTGTGAGATTTTTATAATTTTGCTATTAGTTATTAAATTGGAAAAAATTGTGAGTTGAATGTGACATGAATCCAGTTTTTTCATTTCTAGCTCTTTAGGCTTCGTTATTTGTACTTATCTGGGATTGAATTGAAATTTACCCCTTGGATTTACTGGTCCAACGATGAGGCTATGTAGTAATTAAGCTGACTATTTGTTCTATCTTTAATGAATTAGCAGCGAAACATTTCTTATCATCGATGCATTCTGTTACTGTATATTTGCTGGAAAAAAATAATTCAGAATGAAGTGTTTCTGAAATCTTTATTTGGTTCTTTAGTTGATGGAGAAGGACGAGGCTGGCAGGTGGTTTGAAGAAGTGGTTCCACGACTTGCTGGTCTACTTTTAAGGTTGCCAGAGTTGTTGGAGACCCACTATCAGAATACTGGTGCCTATTGTGGAACAGGAACTGGTCTTAGATTGTTGCGATCACAACATCCAGGCATTGTACTGCTTAGTCAGGTGATGATCTGAGTGTGTGTGTGTGTGTGGATAGATAGGAGAGAGAGAAAGAGAGAGAGAATTATGCCGTTTCTTTTGTAATCCAGAATTCTTTACCAACTTCATGAACGAACTAATTAATCATTACTATGCGAACTGAAAATTAACCATGCTATTTTTGAACTTGAATTATTCCTGTTGTAGACAAGTTGTCTGAGGCTGCACTAAAAACTGAATGATCTTTACTAACCATATTAGCATATTTGATTGTTGAGTATAAGTAGAGTTGTTTTATGAATGAGTATCGTAATCCAGTAGTCCGCTACAATATATTGCAGCAGATAAATAAAAATGTTCAATCAAAGGAAGGAGAGAGATAGTACTGGCATATTTTGTAGATAACCATGTTTTCCTTCTTGCATTAGAGATTCTTCTTCTAAAGTAGTGAAATTACCTCATTTCATTGACTTATGCAATATGGCTTCTTTAATCCAGGATTTCTGACTTTATGTTTACTTTCAGGAATTGATAGCTGCTCTTCTGGTTTGTGCTCTTTTTTGCTTGTTTCCAACCAATGATAGAGGCCCTGAACATCTTCCACGTATCAACTTTAATCGCTTATTTGAGTATGTTTTCACCTGGAATTTATATATCTATTCTTGTTTGTATTTTTATCTTTTGAATAGGTTTTTTTATGTGGTTCAGTGGTTGTAAATGTGGTAAAGATCAAACACCTAGAGTCCACCTCAAATCAACTCTATAACTGTCGGCATATGTTAGTATTGATTAGTTAGCTATTCCTTGCTTCTGAATCTCTTTGACATTGGTTAAACCGTTCATAAAATTGCTGATGCCATTATGCTATAGAGTTGAACTTGTGTTGTGTACCCATATTCATCATTGGAGGCTTAGATCATATTTGTACTTTATAATATTTCCTAGAGAATGTTGACACAAACTGTATGCTCTAATATTGTATCATTAGCGGAGTAGAAAGTGAAAGAGGTCGTGAATCAGAAACTGGTTACTTTTTCCACTTTCCTCAAATTAAATTCTGGCAGGTGGGCCCATGGTCCTTTACTTTTTCCAAATGACTTTCGTAATATGAGACAGTGTTATGCAGGAGCGAAGATGATTTTTTTCTTCTCGCCGGTGAATTAAAAGCGCTCGAGGCGTACGCCCTGCTACGCCTCGAGGCGCGCCTCGGAGCGAGCGCCGGAAAAAAGCTCTGAGGCGTACGCCTTGCTGAATTCGCTTCGCCAGCCCGCCTCAGTCCGGCGAGGCGCGCCTCGAGGCGTACGCCTCGAATCGACGGCTGAGGCGTTCGACACATAGATTGGGCTTATTTTCTTCGACCCATTCTTCAATTTCAACCAAATTGGCCCAAATTCATACAACCCATATGTTTAATTTTCAAATTTTATCAAACCCTAATCGACTAAAAACCCAATTTTTCCCAAATCAAAACAATTTACCTTTGTGTTGATTAATTGTGAAAATTGTCGCCGCTGTCTTGAAACGGCCGCCGCCGCTGCCGCCGCGACTTAAAGCCGCCGCTGACCTGAAACGGCCGCCGCCGCCACCGCCTTCAATCCTCTGCCGCTGCCGCTGCCGCTGCTGGGTCATTGTTCTTTTTTCGCTCTTAGTCTTTCGCTTTCTGCTAATGGTTGTGAACCCGACATGGTTTGCGTGATTTCATATGGGTTTTCTTTTATATGATGATTTGTCAGCTGCTCAAATTGATTATGAGTATTGGTTATGAGTATTGGACTTCTTTTATATGATGATTTGTGAACCAGCTATATGATTATGATTATTGGACTTCTTTTTAGTAATTAATTTGCAATGTGAAATTGATTATGAGTATTGGACTTCTTTTATATGATGATTTGTCAGCTGCTCAAATTTTCTACCCGTGCATGCAATGTGCTGATATATTTTTTCTTAAGGTGAGTCCTATTTAATTGCTGATAATATGGATGCTTTTGGTGCATGATAATTTTGGAAGAAACTTGATTTTATGTGTTTATGTGTTGTGTCGTATTATGTGTTTATTAGGGGAAAAAATAGAATTTACGCCTCGATTTTACGCCTCGGTCCGCCTCGAGGCTTACGCCTTGTGACTCGTAAGGAAAACGCCTCGGAACCCATTTACGCTTTTTTGAACTTTGTTCTCAGGCTTGTGGGCTTGGGCAGAAATGATTTTGGTGTTTTGAATTATAAACTGACTGTAAAGTCCAAGCTGTTGCCTAACTATTTCTGTTGAGATTGTTAGCGGAAAAGCACGGAAAAAGAAGACCAGATAGCTTTTAAATCTCGAGTTATAGAACATGGTTCTACTGGTCAATGACACCCAAATTAAACATAATTATAAGTGCTGTTTTATGCATGTATAGTATAAGATTTTCATTGTTGAAGCCTTTGAATTGTTTTATCTATCTAGAAATGCCCTTTACTGATGAGAAAAAATACACAAGTGGGAAGAAAATTACTGACAAAAGGAATTATGTATCTTGCTCTCGCTCGAGTCCTAATTCTCCTCATTGTTAGCAAACTATTTAGGTTTTCCCCGATTTTAAGGCTTGAACACTGATCCATTTTCTTTTTCCTTTTACAGGTGTCTATATGAGAGCAACTATGCCAACCAGGAGCATAAAATAAAGTGTCTTGTTCACTATTTTGTTAAAATAAGCTCGGATATGGCTTTGGGGAATGTGTCTTTTGAGCGAAAAGTTCTCCCTTTCAAGAACAGCCTAGCTCGCATTACTTACCCAGAGCCTGATTTCTGGAGCAAATCAACCGTTTCTCTCTGCCAGGTAAAGGTAATAACTAGCAACAGCCTGGTATAAAACCGAACACTCTACTTTCTGGGAATAGCTTCTGAATGTGAAGCAGTCTGATGCCTCATTTTCTGCTTTTATCTTGCAATGTGAACTTCATATACACATCAATTGTAGGTACAGAGTTCCAGTTTAATTGAAGATCAGTCGGTTGAAGCTCTTAGAGTAGATTTCGCAAATAAATACATCGGTGGTGGTGCTCTCGGTCGTGGCTGTGTACAAGAAGAAATCTGCTTCATGATCTATCCAGAATTGATTGTCAGCATGCTTTTCATGCCTAAAATGGCAGAAAACGAGGCCATTGAGATTGTTGGTGCACAAAGATTCTCAAACTACCATGGCTACGCCAAGACATTCCGTTTCTCCGGTGGCCATGAAGACAGGAAGAGCGTTGATGCAATGGGAAGGCGTAAGGAAAGGATAATCGCTATAGACGCCCTCAGCAACCCTGGGTGGAGACAGTACAGACTCGACGGCATCCTCCGTGAAACTAACAAAGCATTCTGCGGCTTTCTGTATCAACGGAAACACCAACTATACAAGAAGCTGTTTGAAGGAAATAGATTGCTTGATGTATTGAAACATTCATCAGCTTCTTCTGAAAGCAGTGATCCGGTAACACAGAACATTGATCTAACGGACGAAGATGGGATTGGCGTGGCGACGGGGAATTGGGGTTGTGGGGCTTTCGGGGGAGACCCCGAGATCAAAGCTGTTGTTCAATGGATGGCGGCTTCTCAAGCGCTGAGGCCGTTTGTCGTGTACTGCACGTTCCGTCTAGAGGCGTTGGAGAAGCTCGAACTGGTAGTTGAGTGGATTCTTGAACAGGGTTGGAGCGTTGGGGAGCTGTGGAATATTTTGGTGGAGTATTCGTGTCAGAGACTGAATGGAGAAGCCAGAGTTGGCTTCTTAAAATGGCTTCTTCCATCTTTATACGAGGATGATCCAATGGCTGTGGATGGGTGAAATTCCTCTTAACTTTCAATAGCTGTATAGAATGGTAGGTGATGAGGATTTTGAGTCTTGTTCGAGTGCTGTGTTTGATTTTTTTTTTTTATTTATTTTTCTGGTGAGTTTAAGGCTTGATTTATTGGTAATTATGAAATATAGAAGAAAAAGTAAAAAAGAAGAAACTCCTACCAAGCGTAGCTGAAAAAAAAAAATCGTTTTTGTATTCTTTTTTTTTTTTTTTGTTCATTTATTATAGCCTCTTTTGTTTTTTTCTTCTGAAATTTTAAAAATCGTTTGTTTTTTGTTTTCCAAAGCAAGGCTCATGATATTATCGAAATAAAAAGAGTTTATGAACTATATACTCAAGATTGAATTCAGAATTACGAAAAAAAGAGTCGATCTATAGTATTTTAAAGGAAAAATATAATTATTTTTAAAAATTACATATAAAAATTGAATTTCAATACGATTTTAAAAAGACGGTCATCACCAGGTGCTTCCTTGTAAGGATAACAAAAAATAGATGATAAAATATAAATAAAGAAGAAAAAAAAACTAACACATACATGGTGTGAATAAAATTAAAAACTTTCTAAATTGAATCTTTATGTATTGTTTGCAAATTAGAACATATAAGCAAAGTTTATTTAATACGCACTTTAATAGTGGGTACAGTTATCCTCATTAAAAAAAACTTTCTCAACTAAGAATTGGAATCCAGCAGTAGACGGGTCAATTTTTTGAAAATGCTTAAAACGAGAATAATAATAATAATAATAATAATAATAAGGTTATAAACTAAATAGAATGAGAGAATAATAGAGAGAATGAGAAAATTGATGTGTATTATTATGAGGGTGAAAACCTCTATTTATAGAGTACAAGATAGGATCATAGACTTTTAGGGTTTACACGGTCATCACAATATATGGTAAGTATATATATAAAATATATTTACAACACTCCCCCTTGATTGACCATCCCTAAAAGAAATTGTTGCCTCGTTAAAACCTTGCCAAAAAAACTCATTGGGATAAAAACTGGACGAAGGAAAAAGAGTACAGCTGCTCCACCTCAATATAGTCATTCTTGATCCTTGAGTCGGCGCATATCGATCTTGTGTAACAACTTCTTGAATGTTGGTAATGCCTTTGTAAAAAGAATCTGCTAGATTGTCACTTGAGCGAATTTGTTGGATGTTGATGCCGCCACTCTTTTGGAGATCATGTGTTGCATTGGCTCTTTTATGAATCAATCTCAATGACTCATTCTCTCGTGTGTTGCATTGGATGCCTCGTTAAAAACCTTAACTAAGAAAACCCTTTGAGAAAAACTTAGAAAGGAAAAAAGAGTACAACCATTTGACCTTTTAGGGTCATTTGACCTTTAGGAGTCAATCTAATCTTCAGGATTATTTACAATTTGTTACTCCCCCTCAAGATAACATCTTTAAGGTTATCTTTAAGGTTTACACTAATGTGTGCAACACAAGTTTAATTATCAGCATAGATAATGGCATGAAATATGTCAATATATCATTACTCTCATTAATAGACCAATATCATATTTGTCTCGAAAATAACAAAGGATAGTCAATGCCATTTCAAATTCTCCAATTGCATATAATTAAGGAACTTCTGATCCTCATCTTTGTTATCTTCTATAAGTTTAAATGAGTCTCATCCACTTTAAGTGATTGAATCAACCATTAGATAGACATGTGGATGAAATACAATAAATCTCTTTAAAGACCTTTTAGGTAGGTCGACTAGCGTAACTCCATCAGGGAGATGTTCGATCTACAGGTCGAGACAATTATTAGTTCAACCCAAGTATTTTGATTCGAACTCCGTCTTTAGACATGAGTTGATTTCATCAAGTACTTTTGTACATAATGATTCACATATACTCTTCAGGAGGAATTTGGAGTGATGTGTTCTAATTTTGTATTCCATGGACTTCTTATCTCTTAGCACCAATAAATCTCTCACGCTTCTGACGCTAATGAGAATCAATTGATTTATATTTTCTATGAGGAACTTCAGTTTGTTCATGGTGCATATACAACAGGTATAAGAGATTTTAGTCACTCATTTTGCACTAAATAACTTGATGAACTTCTGATTCATAGTGTGTGAATCTAAATAATTAATCCAACGAGATATTTGCGGCATTCAATCTTTATATTTCATCTCTCCCCCTAATGCCGACGACGATATAAGTTGGATTATCAATGAATAAAATAATTCATAATTACTTATTCTATGTAAGTCATTTTGACGGAGTATACATATAAGTATTATGTTTTTCAGGAGTTGCAATCAAACTCAAGTCATCATTTATGTACCCTTATGTCAAGGAATTCACATCATTATGATTATATCATATACGGCTGTACTATTTTAGCCCTTACAATGACTTTTGCAGTCTAATTGACAACATCTTTTTGACTTACATGCTTTGAGCAAGTTAAATCCTTCAGGGATCTTCATATATATATGTCACTATCTAGTGAATCATATTGAGAGATATTTACTACATCCATAAGGCGCATAACAAGCATTTTGTGACATAAGTAGATTAATCAAATTCTAAATACAATGGCGTCTATTATGAGAGAGTACATAATTAATTCCCGATCTTTGAGAAAAATATTGTTTTACGAGTATTGCCCTATATCTCGTAATTTTTCATTTCTATTTGTAATAAAGACACATTTGTATCATTCGGGGATATACTTTCCAGATTTTGGAACTACAGGTCCAAATATTTCCGGCTTTCTAGGGAATATTAATTCATCTTGTATGACTTCGTTCATCTTTGGCCAATTATTTCTATCTTGACAATCTCTTATAGATCGTCGTTGATGATCCTCTTTTATCATCTCAAAAATCATATTAAAATGCGAAAATACCATCGTGCGTCCACGACGATATTTGGTCTCTCCAATATTTTGAGATCTCATTAATTTCAGACGCTTGTAGTTCTTCATGAACTTCATTTGATTGATTAATCATTTTCGTCATTGTTTGGTTCATATGTTATGCCCCTTTTCTTAGACACAAAATTTCTTTTAGAACCAATTGGTCGACCATATTTTTGACGAATTTTAAATGCATTTGCTGTCATTTATGCTTGTCCTTCAGGGACATGAATTCTTGTTGGGGGGTTTTTGCAGCAAATATATGACATTGTCACTTCTTTTATATACACAAATTAAAATCATCAAGAAGTTGGTTTGCAATCTTTTGCAAGTGAGTCTTTTGACTTCTTGTTCACATTGATTACTTTTGGAATTCAAATGTGACTAGTTTGTTCTTGTGCTTTTTGTTGGATGTAGATTTCACATTGATTACTTCAGGAATCCAAATGTGATATATGTTCCACCTAATGTTGGGAATGTTATTTTGTCATAATAACAATCTTCTTGTGAGACTCATTTTTATACGTACAAAACCATTGATTATGCACATGAGCAACTAAGTGTTGAATCTCAATTCCAAAGTAATACTCCCTCCGACCCATTAGTAGTGTCCCATTCCTTTTCGGCACGGTTATTAAGAAAATGGTGTTTTGTGGTGTGTATTGTTTGACTTTTGAGTGGTTGATTCTTGTCCACATATTTCTTACCTTGTTTAGAAATGAGACACTTCTAATGGGACAACCAAAAAAGGGAAATGGGACACTACTAATGGGACGGAGGGAGTATAATATAAGTCCTCTTCAGGAGGAACTTATAGTTTAATAAACTCACTAGCTTTATCAAGATAATTCTTCTTGAGGGAATTGAGTTCTTTATTATTTGAATTATTAGTTCTAGCAATCGCTTCATTTCATCTAGAAGTCAAGCATTCATGAAAATCAATATAAAAATTCTTCAGGATCTCTATTTGCGCTTAAATAAATTTTCAATTATGTTGCGCATGATAGTTGCTCGTGAATGTCCAAACATCTTATATCAAAACATAAAGACCTTTGAACTTCCGGTTCATGACATGGTTTGTCTCACTTGTTTTTATAAATGTGTAATACATTTAAAATGGTAGTGTGATAACTTTCTTTTTGTTAACTTCTGGCTAAATACAAAATAATTTATACAAAAATATGTATCACTACCTTCTTATATTATTTCAATATGGTATCCATTGCAGCGGATATCCTTAAAACTTAGTAAGTGTCTTCTAGACTTACTAGAGTAAAGAGCATGTTCAATAGTTAATTTAGTATCATTTGATAGAATGATACAAGCTCTTCGGGAGCCTTTAATGATGTTCGATGCACTAGATTTTAAAATCTTGCAGTGTAAAATGCAACTACTCATATCGAGCTTTAGGGAGGACAAACAATTAATATCTTGACGCAATCCTGTTGGGATGCTTCGTTTCATTCTATTATTATCTCCCTATGCCTCTTATTGGCATATGAGCATCGATATCAAGATTTCGTTAATGTCAACAATACATAAATACTATTTTTCATTCAGTAATAAATATATATTACTCAAGATACGAGTTGCTCTTTAAGAGCATTTAATATTCTTTTAGAATATAAATGATGCTACTTCAGGAGCAAAAGTTAAATAGTATATAAAAATATTATATCTGAGGCATTTCACAAACACGTGATAGTAATGTTACTATCACAATATGATCATTCTTCAGGAATGTAATTGTCATAGTTACAGAGCAACAATTTAGTTTCACGATAAGTGAAATCAATGAAATTGCAAATTTTGAGATCTACCGGATCTCACATCTATTCTTGAAAAAAAAAATTAAGACACAATAGGAAGTTGGAAATGCAGTTGTCAAGCATAGAGGAGCTCTTGCTACCACTCCATATATATTGTTCTTTAGGAACATGTAATATTTTTCAAGATTATTAATTGTGCTACTTCAGGAGCAACAATTAAAGTATGGTTGTGATATATGATTTCAAAATGATAAGTTTTAGTTGTTCCAAAAGCATGTAAAGTTAATTGTGCTACTTCAAGAGCAACAATTAGAGTTATGAACATATAACATTTGTCAAAATCAAGAGCTTGAATTGTTCTTCAAGAACATATAGTATTATTCAGGAATACAAATTGTGCTACTTCAGGAACAATAATTTTAGTCTATATTAAACTTATTCAGTTGAAAGACTAATATTTTGAGAAACCCAATGTCTCTTTAGGAACATATAGTGTTCTTTGGGGATATCAATTGTGCTACTTCGGGAGTAAAAATAATAATAATAATTCAAGAACCAAGATTCGCCCATCAATAACACATATTGTATGAATTGCTCATCAAAATATACGTAATATTCTTCAGGAATATTAATTGTGTGCTACTTCAGGAGCACCAAATTAAGATTATATATATAGTATGCAAGAGAAAAAAACTTAAGTATATAGTAAATACATAAATAATATTAATAACTCTTTAAGAGTCTATAATATTCTTCAAGAATATTAAGTTTTGCTACTTCTGGAGCAACAATTAAATCATTTCAATAAATAAATTCAATTGCTCTTTAAGAGCTTATGATATTCTTCAGGAATATGGATTGTACTACTTCAGGAGCAACAATCTAAATTCAACATAAATAAATAAAAGCGTATGTAAAATAAATGCTTTTCAAGAACATGTAATATTTTTCGGGAATATTGATTGTGTTGCTGCGGGAGCAACAATTTAAGTAGTATATAAATATAACATACCTTCTTTTATAGATTATGGATCTACGGGATCTCGTATCATTTCTTGAAAAGAAATCAAGTCATTAGACATGTTCTTCAAGAACATGTGATATTCTTCTCGGAATATTCATGTATTGTGCCACTTCTGGGCAACAACTATAACAATATATGAGATCGAATAAATCTCTTAATTAAAACGGACCATAATAAATATCATGTTGTATCCGAATTGAAGAGATAGATTACATTGTATCATTAAATAAATATATTTTTTTTACATTGTATCAAAGGCCAATCTCTCAAAGTTGTTTTTTTTTCTTTTAACTATATATGTTGTTAACGGCAATTGGCATAACCGATCTTATTTTAAAATATATAACCAATGCCGATCAACATTACATGAAATAATCAAACGATATTCACATAATTAACAATCAAGAAGATTGGAAATTAAAGGACGCGTATACCTTTCGTTAGGAGAGCTTCATGCTTCTTCTGGAATAAGAGCTTCTCGTGCTGATAACGTGTTATAAACTAAATAGAATGAGAGAATAATAGAGAGAATGAGAAAATTGATGTGTATTATTATGAGGGTGAAAACCTCTATTTATAGAGTACAAGATGGGCTCATGGGCTTTTAGGGTTTACACGGTCATCACAATATATGGTAAGTATATATATAAAATATATTTACAACAAATAAGAAGAAGAAGAAACTTGTGGTATTTGTTAGAGAGCCCATTATTTGTCCCACATCGACTTACAAGGCCTTGTAAGGGGAAGGGATATCCAAGTTTATATAGAAGAAACAGGATCTTCACCAAGTCGATGTGGGACAAATAATGGGCTCTCTAACACGCCTCCTCACGTGTAGGCCGGTATGAACATCGAACTACTACACGTGGAAACAAATGGCCCATAAGGACCGGTCCAACATAGGAACCAAACAAACCAACATCGCTTGGGCCTGCTCTGACACCATGATAAATTGGGCCACATTCCCCTTAAAAGGCCTTGTAAGGGGAATGGATATCCAAGTTTATATAGAAGAGACAGGATCTTCACTAAGTCGATGTGGGACAAATAATGGGCTCTCTAACAGTATTATTCTCTTTTACCCAATTTCATATAACAAAACTCAAATTTACTCAATCATTATATTTACTATACAAAATACCCAATTTTACCTACACTACCCCTAACTTTATGAAAAAGTCAAAAAGTTGAGCGGGACTTGACAGGTAGAGCGGGATTTCCCGAGCAGGATGGAGCGGGACGTGAGCGGGATTTGAGCTAGGCGTGAGTGGGATTTGACGTGGGCATGAGCGGGATTTGAGCTAGGCGTGAGCGGGATTTGACCTGGCGTGAGCGGGATTTGAGTGTGTGAGCGGGATTTGAGCTGGGCGTGAGCGGGATTTGACTTGGCGTGAGCGGGATTTGAACTGGGCGTGAGCGGGATTTGAGCGCGTGAGCGGGACGTGAGCGAGATTCCGTGTTCTGCTTCAGATATCCAATTTTAATTATTTACGCAGTCTGACAAGTCTGAAAAGTAAGAGTTGTAAAGTAAAATTGAGTATTTTGTGTAGTAAATATAAAGATTGGGTAAATTTGAGTTTTGTAATATCGATATTTAAGAAATCACCCCAAGAAACTTCACCTACTCACATTATCCATTTCCCGTGGCCGTGGGCAAGGGGTTTTGGGGTTTTAGCTGAAAATCATTTCACCATTCTATGCTAACACCTCAAAGTCAAGTGGAAAGTATAATCAATTGTTGGATAGTCAGAGAAATTCTTAATCAGTAAGTAGTCGCGCTTGTCATGCCCCTTATGATTAAGGCTCAAATTCTTTGATGGGCTCTTCTGATTGTCATTTATTTTATAGTTTCAGTTCATTGGTATGTCTTGTTGTTTCTGTTCACTTCTGAAACCTTTTTTCTTTCAATCTCAACTCTGCTTCTATGGCTGAATTTCAGCTATTGTGTAGTGGGCGCCGGGTGTTTCTTTTTCATGTCTTTTTTTGGGAAATTTGATGGCCCGTGTAATGTTTTCTGTAGTTCATCTATGCTTATTTTGTTCGAATTTTACATTTTTACCCGTGGCTTAGATAAAGATTAATTTTGACACTGTAAAAATATATTGAAGCTCGTGTTTTTGTTGGAAGGATCGCTTCTTTGCTGTTGTATTAAACCTTCTTCTTTTTTTTCCCTCAATTGCAGATTGTTGTCTTGTGTAATAACTGTATTCTCCGGCAAAAACACATTAAAACTAGTAATAAAACATAGTATATTTTTTTGAAGGATAACTTTTTTAAAGCTGTATTCATCTTTGTTTTTCTCGTTCAGTTGCAGTTGTTGTTTGGTTTATTTACTGGAGATAGACAAATCCTACAATGGCTCTAAAGGCAACGGAGCCAATTCACCACACTTGGCGGCTGCAAGTTCCATTTTCTCCTGCTTATCATAGCCGTTTGATAAGGTTCCCTTCTTTTCCTAAGACTTCTCGGTCATTGCGAAACAGTCGTTGCTGCATTGTTGATTCCTCCAATAAGAGAAGTGTAGGCCATCTCTCTCAAATAAAATCCATTAGACCACCTCTCATGGTACTTGATCTCTCTAGTTTGATCTTGAAACTCATAAATAGTATTTAAGATTTAACATTTTTATGCATGTATGTGGCTTATATAGTCTTGAAATGTGACACAGAGTATTAGTTCTAGAGGCGGTCAAATAAATGTTTCCAAAGTAGAGGAGTTACTAAGGATGGGTGATGGGGATGGAGACAACGACGAAGAAGAAGAATCCAGTAGGAGCAAGGGGAAGGATGAAGATGATGATTCATTCGCTATGGATGAAGACGAGAGAAAGGAGTGGAGGCGGAAGATTAGAGAAGTGGTGAGTAGAATTCCTGAAGATGTTGAAGAGACTGACATGCTAGAGAAGAGGAAGAAGATGCAAAAGCTTCTAGCAGAATACCCTCTCATTGTTGAGGAGGAAGATCCCGATTGGCCTGAGGATGCCGATGGCTGGGGCTTCAGCTTAGGTCAGTTCTTCAACAAGATCAGCATAAAGAATGTCAAGAAGGATGATGATGAGAATTACGACAGTGAAAACGAAGTAGTTTGGAAGGATGATGATTATATTCGTCCAATCAAAGACATAACAACTGCAGAGTGGGAAGAGGCTATTTATAAGGATATCAGCCCTTTAGTCGTTCTTGTTCATAACCGTTACAAAAGGTACTTTGCAGATAAAGTTATTTACTACCTTGAGTTGGTATTGGCCTTGTTTCTTTTAACTCTTTCAACCATTAGTGAGTGCTTCGATGTGATTGAGATTATCCATTGACAACTTAAACATAAGATGAGCCTTTTAATTGTCTCTATATAAGATTTGGCTTGTCTTTCTGAAATTCAGACCAAAGGAGAATCAAAAGATTCAGGAGGAAATAGAGAAAGCTGTCCATATCATATGGAATTGCAGTCTACCATCACCAAGAGTAAGTGAATCATCACTCCGTACTCCAAATAAAACAAGATTCTCACGTAGTATATGTAGGATAACATTCATTTCTCTCTATATATATTCGATACACTGCTAATGGTCATTGGAAAACAGTGTGTCGCTATAGATGCTAATACGGAGTTTGATCTGGTCTCTGCCCTACAAGTATCTGTCTTCCCGGAGGTCATCTTCACTAAAGCAGGGAAAATTTTATACCGCGAGAAAGGTATAGTTCCATATTCTATTCGAGATACTTATACCATGATCTAACCTCTAGTTTCTATTGTTTGATTTTCAGCAATTAGAACAGCTGATGAGTTGTCGAAGATAATGGCTTTCTTTTACTTTGGAGCAGCCAAGCCCCCATGTCTAAGCGGGACTAACAGCGTGGAAGAAGCGATTCCTACTGTCCAAATCAAAACTCAACATCTCTAGAACATGTACCATTATCTGCAAATATTTATTCATATATATGGTTGAGAAATATGCTGATTGTGGAGGGCTTTTTGAGATTGTTATTTGATCCCGTAATTCTGTTACACTTACAGCTATAACTTGGTAGCTTGTACATAAATCTGCACAGTTTTTTTTTTCTACACTAGTATTTAAACGTCTTGGCTTGCCAGTGCTGATTGAATTGTACTTTCGAATTTCATGATAGTTGAAATTCTCAGTCATTTGCAATCTTCTTTTGTCAAAGTGGCAAAATTTTCGTTATTACATGTTGAGCAACAGATCATTACAGATATCCCCTTACTGCGAAAGTCGATTATTCGTTGTACTTTCCGCAGCAGCAGAAAGCCTTGTGGTAATGGAAACGGAAAGCGAACAGCTGGAACGTGTTGGAGCCATCAAATTCACAGTCGGCAACGCCTAAGGTACGTTTCTCCGACTTCCCTTCGTAGACTGTTAGGCATTTTCCTGTACTATGAGAAACCCAGAATCTGAACTCACGGTGGTTCAGCTTCTTGGGTGGATTGACTGATTTCCAGTCTGCATCCGACAAATTGCGCAGTTTCTTCAATGCACGAAGCTTCACCGCACCGTGCTTGTCCACTGTTAGATAGCTCTCATCTGAGCATTTATCCATGTAGTTCCTGAATCTGCTCTTCCATGAATTGAGTTCATGTAAGCTTAGTGCTGCATGATTTATCTGTGGATGCTGTGTTGTATATTTAAATGTATGTCCATTTTGAGTCGAGAGACAGATAAAAAGAACACCATGTGTCTAGATGAAAACGCATAAACTACCTTGTGATCGCTTTTTATTAAAAAAAAATACCCGTTTTCTTAAAGAAAGTTTCATGAAGACTCTTCCGTCAAATTTAACTGTGCGTGAATCTCAAACATTATCAACTACTTCACTCCGTTATTTTGTTAATAAATTACGTTTTTACCCATTTTTTGCATTACTATAATTTTCTGGCATTTTAAGGTATTTGAGGCATTATATATCAGCAAAAAAATAAAAAATCTTGTTCAATCATGCTCCTAGCGTTTGAGATGCACGCACAGTTAAATTTGACGGGAGGGGTTCTTGCGAATACTTTAAAAACACTGTATTTTTTTGGGAATAAAACAAACATGAGGTAGTTTTACGCATTTTCATTTTAACACAAGGTACTTTTTTTGGCTTTTTTTTCCCTTTTCATGCCTTTGTACGAACATGCGGACAAACTTACATGCAACATGATGATATAACACATGATTCATGAAACTAAGCTAAGTCTTGATCTGCATTACCTATGATAGCCAGAAGCTGAACCAGAAGTAGATTCCCAGCCAAAGTAGGTATTGTTCTTATTCGACTCACCACCTTTAGGCACGGAGTAAACGCCTCTATCTTCATACCTCACGTAGTCAGATTGCAACGCCCCAGCAATGAGGGAGTCGTCAAATGCAGTCATGTGTGGATATGCATCACTAGGAGGACACTTATCTGTCTCACATTTCTTACATTGGCTGCAAAGAAGATCACTCTTCATACGTAGAGTACCACCCGCGGCTGCTTGAGCAATCGCTAGGAGAATTACTAGAGAAACAGAGTAAATCCTCATGGCTGGTTTTTTTGTTATCTGTTTCTTGTTCTAATGCTCTGTTTTATACATGCTGAACTGTGATTCTTGTTTTCATCAACTTATGCTTTAGTTTTCGTCGCCATTAGACGAAGGTTATTATTCGGGAATCGGCTTGATAGGTACCTTGTTCCAAGATCAACAGCTAAGGTGGATGATTGGCATTGGAAGTAACTAAATTTATGAAGTGATGCAACTTGTTCTATTGCATTCGGCTCAAAGAAATCTTTGTTGTCGAATTATAGACTTGGTTTTATGCACCTCATTGTTTGTCTTTGTCCTGCAGTTACAGTTGATTTTCTGAAACAGGATTAGCCTCTTTGAACTATCAATGCATCCAAGAGATCAATTTTGACTTTATCCCGATCTTTTTTTATATTTTCGCGGCTTCAGATGGGCCTTTTTAAATGGCAGATTCTGCTCCTTATTTATATGTGCATTTTAGGAGAAGGAATTTGCAGCTTTTATCTAAATCTTGAAATTAAACCATTATATCCACTGTAGCGCCAAAACATCTTTAGCAATACAATTATCAAAATTTCTACCATGTCTCATAAATAAATATATAAGTGAATAAATATCACAAGAATCACCACTTTATTTAAGTTAAATGAACTTACAACTTGCTTTTTTTGCCAGAACATAAGCTTTAGTTCTTCCTATATTTTTCAATTTTCACTCGTTTCTTAATAATTACATGCACACCAAAAATAAGAAGAAGAAAAAAATGGGTTTTATGATTGCGGATAACAATTACGTATTTTCCTTGTAAAATATTCAAAATGCAAAGCCTTAATCACGCGCCGGTTATGCATGACAGCATCCGGTGGCTCCTAAACTTCACAAGTTGCTTGGGCTTAGGCGGAGCACTGCCACCGACCACCACCGACTTGGACCGCCGGTGGTGGGCTCCGAAGCTGTCGGACATGTCATCCGGAATTCTGCTGAAATATTCGTGATCACGATCATCCCTTACGTAGAAGTCGGCGATGTTGTAAGGCTGAGCGGCGCCAGAAGAGAGAAACTCGTATTTCCGGCGAGTCTGCATCTTCTTCAACGACTTGTACACCATTGGAATCAAACCTTCCATTTTCTTCTTCTTCTTCAATTATTCTTCCTTTGAAGAATTATTATGAAGAATGGTTAGTTTATATGGGGTTGGTGGAAGTATAATGCAATTCTTTTCAGCATTTTGTATGGTTTTATAGTATAATGTAATATATAAGAGTTGGAAGCCACACGTAATCTTTTGCTTGACTTGGATAAAACTTTAGAGTGGCTTTTTTTAATTTGATCGTTTAAAGAAAAAGAAATATATGTGCATATATTTTTTATTTTTTATTTATTTCTTCAACTATATAACATAAATGTATGATTGCTTGTTGTATATATTTCTATTCTCATATTAATTTCAAATCTTAATTAACTATTTCATTGAATGATTGAGTTTGAGGCATTATTTCAAAGTTCTAACGAATAGAATTATCCTAATGAGACGACACGTCAGCAATTAGTGTTTATCTTAGCAAAACATTTTAAGTACTAATCAATATCAATTAACAATAATTAGAGTGCTATTTATTAAAATATACATGTTTCTTAAACAAACGAGGCAAAAGCAAAGAAAAACTTGTGCACAAATTTGTAAATAGTATTATTATATATTCCCTCAGTTTCATTATAAGTGACTCAAAATTTTCGGCAATTATGATTATGAATTATTTGATGTATATTATTTGTTTTTTTAGTTAAATTATGTCCACATAATTTTTATCTTTTTAATAATAAGCCATTTATAATGAAATATTTTAATGGGGAACGAGCCAATTATAATGAAACTAAAGTAGATATTATCCGTTTCTCTCTCTTGATTTGGTCAAACTAAGGTTAGTAGTTTCCTTCCAAGCATTTTCCATGTCAAACAACATTAATTTTTTGCGCATCTGATCCGTTTTTTAAATGCAAGTCTTCTCTATCTTTGTCAAGAAAGAACTTTCCCCACTCTCTCTAATATTTATTAGTATTTATTTTCCTTTTTCTAATGTATGCAAATGAGATCGAAAGCTGATTGAACTATAAATTTATCACTTTTATAAGAGTGAAAATACCAATTAATCTATATGGTGTTGTCATGTCTTTCAATTGATTATCATGTTAACGAAACACTCATAATTAATATAGGTAGTGTTTTATTAGAGAATGGATCATATGCGAAGCATCCTTAAAATAAGAAATAAGAAGAAATTTGCACTATTGATTTCATTTTTTTTTATGGTTTAGATTGAATATGCTCTAGAATATTCCTTTTGCATATTTCTTATATGTTTTATGCATAAGGGCAAAAATGTAAAAACTACAAGATGTGTGCATAAAAAAAAATAAAGAATATGCAACATATAAAGAATATGCATGATTCTCACCTTCCTACATAACTATACCTTCCCACCGGATCCATACCCGTTTTATCATCCCTAATAGTCCTGAATCTTTTGCTTTTCTAGTTTACCAAGTCCACCTCATTATTAATATTAAAATTAATAATAAAAATACTAAAAAGTCCCACAAAATGAAAATGACCCAACCAACAAAATCGATTGCTTCCCTATCCAAGAAAAAAGACCCAAAATTTTAAATTCTCTAAAATTCTTAAAACCACCATCCATCTAACCCATATCCCATTCATATAATTTTATCATATTATATATACAAAAACCATCAGAAAAGAAACCAATTGAAAACATGTTACAATCTACCACTATTATCATCCTCATAAAGAATTAATAGAGTGTAGGTTTATTTCATGTAGAGTGGCAAAATGGGCAGATAGGTTAGGCGGGTTTATCGGGTCAACTCAATTTTTGATTCCGCCTGATATTTTATTGGACCATGATTTTTAAAGCTAATCCGACCTCAGGACTAACCCACTAATTTTTTAATATTTTTTAATTATATATTTATTGTATAAAAATAAAATTAACATGTATAATTTAAACTAAATACGCTAACGTTGAATAAGTATAAATTATAAAGTAATTAAATAAATTAAATAGATCATATTATAGATTTATGTATAAATAAATATCAAAATTCAAAGGCGTATACAAATAAATATCACAAAAATTCAAACTAAAACAATAAACAACTTAAAATCGCAAAGTTTCAACATATATTAATTGCATTTTGAATCTTTCTTTGATAAATTTTTCTCTCCCATCTTTTTTCCATATATATTTATATATTAATATTAATATTAATATTTATTTAACAATTATGTATTTTTTTCGGGCGAACTTTTTAGCCTAAAAATTCCGGACTCTTTTAGCCCAAAGTCCATAAAGCCCGTGATTTTTTTGGATTGGCTTTTTAGGCCCAACACACCTTCGGACTTTTAATTTTAGAGTCAAACCCAACCCTTTTTTATGTCCTCGGGCCAACCCACCGGATCGGTCCCATTTTATCTGCTCTAATTGCCTGGATTTTATCTTACTTTAGTGTTTGATCTAGTGGCAAAGATTGAATTTCTGTTAGTTATGTTGAAAGGTGATGAATTCTTGAATTTAATATTATAAATCAAAATTAAATTTTGCGGGCTATTGCATCAAACCAAAATTTATCGAGACCAGACACATAAAATTCGAACCAATAGTAAAATATAGAGGCATGGATTTGACCAATTCGAGTGGTGCAAATCGATATGAATATATTGTGGATTTAATTCTATGTGCTTAGGCAAGTTGGAAGAATAATTCTTTTGTAGTTGTTTGTAGAATTTATAATTATACTACCTAAGATGGAAACTGATTAATTTAGATCCGTTTGATAGCTATGTTTGAGCTGTTGCTTGACATTATCTAGAACATGTGAACACTATTTTCTTCTTCGTCATCATCTTCATCTTCTATTGCTCGCTACCCACACCCGTTCTTCATAAGTCGTAATATGAATAACTTGATTTATAGAATCGAAGATAAAGGAATAAAGTATAAATAGATCCCTCGTCTATTTTGAGTTCGAATATAAATATAAATCGATAATTCATAGACGTTTTCTTGAATTGTTTGAGATACATCAATTATATTCCAAACATGATTATCAAAATCAAACTAGCAACTACAGTTGGATACAATTTGAGATAGGTGCAAGGTAGAAACAAGAACACGAACAAGATAATTTGCATCTCAAAGAAGAGGCAACTAATCCAATTAATTCAACCTCAATTCCCTTATTCAACAAGCACATGACTCAAATATCAGCAAAAATTGCTGATAAATGTAGGATTTAAAGTTCTAAGAAATGGAAGTAAGTTAGACAATGATACATAAGAAGAAGATGATACACTAAATGCAGTTCTATCTCTGCTGCTCTTTGAACTGACTCCGTGGCTTCATTCAGCACCGCGGTCTTAAGATTCTTTTCGGGTTAACACAACAACCTCATGGGATATTAAGTCCAATCTGAATCACAAGAACCGGCTAAATCGCCCCCATTCGTGCATATAGACTCAGCACATTGATTCAGTCTCTCTCCCAATGATACATCATTTTCCCTCCAATTATCATTCTCTTTGTGTTTATCTTCTCTCTCTCCAGCAACCTCTTCATCTGATAGGCATGGCAAGTAATCAAACTCATCATTTTCTTCAATCCTTACTCCGACTCCATCCCTCCACGATATCCTCATCCCAGATAGTCTCAAGTTCTCCAATGTGTAACTGGGCTCCCAAAAACAACTACTATCAACAGTTTCTTGAAGTTGAGAAGATGAATCCGGCTCTGCATCTAGAGTTTGTGCTATCGAATCAAGTTCAAACGGGACAAGATTTCTCTTCTCTCCCTCCACATTCAACCTTCTAAGACACTCATATGAGCTCAAATCCAAGATGGGTGTCTCAACAATATTCCCACTACTTAAACAACCTAACGAGAATGCTGAACTATTCTCACTAACACTGTGCTTCATATTTCTCCCCTCTCCCAAACTTACACTATTATAGTTAGATATAGATTTGGGGGAATCAGATAACAAAGAATCACCCATTTTCTTATATAAAATTCCCATCTTGAATTCAAGATTTTCTTGAAGAGAAACCATAAAAATCCCATCTTTAATCACATTTGCTTCATCATCTACTATAGGACTACCTATAAAGTCACTATTATCATACAATAAATCAAGAGTGGGAGAAGCATTACCACAATTCATTTCATACTCTTCTAGCTTGTTATCCAATTCCACATCACTCCCCTGATCCTCACGCCCCTCGTTGCAAGGAGATAACAGCCACCGCACCGAAGCCTCAGCAGGCAAGGGGATCAAACAATCCTGGAGCTCTTCAACTACATTCTTGTCATTCTCTTCATCATCATTAAAGAGATTAATCTTTTCACAACCTCCTCTCAAACTCCCTCTCCGCCTGCACTTCCTTTTATCAGTCACCCCCGATAGGAGGTGGCCGGCGCCGTAACAAACTGGAGTTGCAGCTGATTTCGAAACCACGTTTTTGGATTGGATTTCAGGTGACATTGAGGCCTCTACCGGAGGCGTTTTCGCAGAAGTAGCACTGCCACCATTAGCTGCT
Organism: Lavandula angustifolia; assembly: GCA_028984105.1. NCBI lineage: Eukaryota > Viridiplantae > Streptophyta > Magnoliopsida > Lamiales > Lamiaceae > Lavandula > Lavandula angustifolia. Next base: position 9,115,272 of record CM054816.1, read on the forward strand.
GTCGAATCCGAATTCGGATTCTGAGCGGCATTTCGTCGAACACCTAAGCTCCCAGACGGAGTGAAGCTCCTAATGGGCGGTTCATCCGAATTCGAATTCTTAGTGGCATTTCGTCGAACACCTAAGCTCCCATTCGGAGTGAAGCTCCTAATGGGCGGTCCGACCGATTTCAATTTTCTTCCTTCCAATCCTTCAGATCCCTTCTTCGTAATCTTCAGCTGATTCCCTCTATCGGAAGAAATCTTCGATCTTTGAGCAGTTTTACACACGGGATTCGTCTTAGGTTTACCATTCTCCTTCCTATCGAGACATAACTGCGGTTTCTTCTTAAGTTTTTCCGAAATTGGTTTCTTGGGCAGCTCATTTTCTTTGGATCTGAACGGCTTCACATAGACATTGGCTGCTACTTTAGGCAAAGATTTGGGCTTTCTGTCCAAACGATTCCTCGAAGAAGAGCAAGGCAACGAAGCATCAGATGATGAGTTTGAAGAACGCGAGAATCTCAAACTACCATTTGGAGATTCAACAGAAGCAGCAGCAGCTGAAGAAGAAGAAGAAGAAGAAAAAATTGAGGGCTTTGTAGAGTTGGATTTGTGAAAATGGAGAGTGTTGAGATTCTGCAGCGGGCTTCTCTTCTCGTTCTTCTTGGTCTTCAACAATTTTTTCTGGGCTTCCATGTTCAGACATAGCCGAGTTTCTGGTCTCTCTACATTTGATTCAAAACTATGCATTACTTTTTGTCTTTTGCTTAGTGACCGTTGGGCTTCACTACAGTACAAAACTTTAGACTAATAATTATTAGTCAATAATTTTGACTGATTAAACTGAATTATTTTTAGTACTAGCTTCATGATTTGGATCCTTACATCTGAATTTAATTAGGTAACAAGGTTTTAGAGTCTCGGATCTAGTCTAAAAATTAACGTTGCTGTTAGATTTCTCATAGGAAAAGAAATAAATACTAGACAATTGAAGTTGAATGTAATTGTCATATGATTCATATATCCATTAATACTCATAAATTTGAATTTTTTCTTTTAATTCTAACTTCCACTCCAACTTCAAATATTATTGGGGGAACAAATGGAATACTTTGTTATTGAGTGTCGGGTGCGGATCAAGGATTAGAAAATTATGAGAGGGACAAAATTTAGAATTCCAGAAGAGAAGATATGTGAAGTGGAGAACTTTGGAAGACAAGATCAATTTTGCCCAAAAATTATAAACTTTCGCTCCTAGTAATAGCCTTTAACTTTTTAGTTTTTTGTAACTGTGATGGCTTAGCTTTTAATTTAAACTATTTTTTGTTATACTTGCTTTACAACATTTTGAGGTCTTACTATTTATTTTGATTGAACCAAACTTGATACTCGACCTAAATCATGACGAATGGTCGATAATTGCTTCTTAATCTAATCACATCTTGTTCTATATGTAAATCACAATATTATTTCAACTTGGAACTAATAAAGGACCTAACCTAAGTCCTAGTCAAACAGCCGTTCTATTTCAAGTTTTTGTCTGCAATTAAATAAATAGATTTCATAGTCTATCTGTAGATTCAATAAGAGAATTTATTAAAAAAATAATAGAAGATTAAAAAAAAAGATAATATGCAATATATAAGTCTTTGTCGTTTTGGATCGGTGATGATTCGAATTTCAAACTAAAGATAATATGTAATATATAAGTCTTTGTAGTAACTAATTTCCAAAGACGAAGAATTTCATTATTATGCGGCTTTTGGACATAGTAAAATATCTTGGAGCAAGAAAAAACGTGTAATACAGCTCATTAAAGTATCTATAAATGGTTACGGTAAACAACATAATTAAGTAATAGAATAACCATACGAGGCCGGCAGGGGAGATGGAATTTTTGGTAAGTCTATAAATCACAAATATTATGCCAAATCTATTAATTAGGTATGCAGTTCATTGTGCTTTTCAATTCCAAGACCTTAATTTCAATCAAACAACAAGTTTACGTGGCAATTAGTAACGTTTACATTTGTCGTATATTACAAATCTCGTCATATACAAAATATCATATTCGTATCTTGATCTGAATTTTTTGGAACCTTAAGAACGTAAAATGATGAGAAGTATTATAGGCCAATCAATTGCCTCTACGCAATTACAATAGTTTCAACTATAAATACGTTTGATAATTTTGTGCAAAAATTAAAATATTTGTGTTCCACATTTCAATAAAAATGGCACTTTTAAGTGCTGCAAAATTGGCTCTCATATTCGGACTCATGGGTAAGAATATTATTCTTCTCATTCTTATTTACTTTAATTTTTTATAATGAGAAATATATGTAGCTACTACTTACTTAGGGTGAGCTCGAGCTCTAATCAAAATTTCCTTATGAGCACTAGTCTGCATATATACTACGTAAGAGGTAAACTTTATTAGACTAGTTCGATCGGCTCGTATAGAAGTACTACGATTTAATCGTGTCTATACAAAATTAATAATGTCTTTATACAGTAGCATGCAAACCAAAGCAACTGATGGTATACAAATTTATGCTACCCCGTTTCTGAGTTTATTCACTCCACCAATTTAATCTTGTTAATTAATTTATGTGATTAAGCTTAATGTAATAAAATTAATTAAAATATCTCTTCATGCAGGCAATGTCGTATCTTTTCTCGTATTTCTGGCGCCACTGTAAGATCCACAATAACTTCATCTCCACATCTATATATATTTATGTATATATGCATGCAGTGAATCTTGATTATATGATGTTGTGCTTGTGCAGGCCAACTTTCTACAGAATAATCCGGAAGAGATCGTCGGAAGGCTACCAATCAATTCCTTATTCCGTCTCCTTCTTCAGCGCTTCGTTGCTGCTTTACTACGCTTACCTCAAGACCAATGCTTACATGATTGTCTGCATCAATGGCGTCGGTTGCGCCATTGAAGCCGCTTACCTCTTCATCTACCTAATTTACGCGCCAAAGAAGCTTAAGGCACTCTCTCTCTCTCTCTCTCAACAAACTTTGTTATGCCGAACCCCTTTTTGACCTAGGTCGTGATCGAATTTTACAAGTTTGAATCTCTTTTTGTCGTGATTGAAAACGACGGCGATGATTTTGTCTCAGATTTCGGCGACCAAATGGATTCTCGTATTCAATTTTGGAGGTTTGGGTGCGATCATGTTAGTTTCTCTACTAGCTGTTAATGGCTCCAAGAGGATTGAATTAGTAGGTTGGGTTTGTGCGATTGTCAACATAGCTGTCTTTGCAGCACCTTTAACCGTCGTGGTAAATTTCTTCTTCATCGTTTTTCTTTCCGAAAATACTCGAAAATCGATTCAAAACTTTTCAGTCACGAGATCATCACGAAAAATAAGTTGTTTATGATTATTTATTTTGTTGATTTTATAGAGGCGAGTGATCAGAACAAAAAGTGTGGAGTTCATGCCGTTCACACTGTCGTTCTTCCTCTTCCTCTGCGCTGCGAGCTGGTTTTTGCATGGATTTTTCATCAAGGACTACTTCATTGCCGTAAGTGTGAATTGAATTGCATTTTACAGATTTAATTACTTCTCTCTGTGATTTTGATTTTTGATCTAATAATACTATTCCAGTTGCCAAATATTTTGGGGCTTTTACTAGCCGTGACTCAAATGATCTTGTTCTTCATATACAAGAATGAGAAGAAAAGTGTAGATCCAAGCTTTGAGATGGAAGAGTATGCCTCAAATCCCCAGAAAGATGTGGAAATCAATATGAATTTTGATGATGGCATCTGCGTTCAAGAAATAGTGTTGAAATGAATCGAATTTTGCAATTTTTGAGGTGGATTTGGATGCAGTTAGGGTTTATTCATGTTTGTATTCTAGTTCATGTAGATTATGCTTTGTATTTTGGAATTTCTGCAGAAAATATTTTTTTTATCGAGTAATTTATTCATGCGGATTCAGTTAATTTTGAATTTTTGATTGTCACCTTCAACATGACGTCAAATTTAAAGGCAGAGAGAGAAATGCCAAAAAACAAGAAAAGAGGAAGAAATTGTTTCAATGTTTTAATCATTTTTCCTCTCAATCCCCGCCCAAAAATTTCCCAACCCCACATATTTATTTTTCGATTTGAATTTAAATAACTTTCCAAACAAGAAAATTAGCTTTAGCTACATTAATGGCGGAAGCGAAATCCGAGGCGCTGACAATCGCCGCCCCCGCCGCCGTCGCGGACGGCGGTGGGTTCGGATTAGGTCGGCCGAAGCTCCGACTTACGTCGGAGTACGATAGCGACAGCTCGGTTTTCCTGCACAAGACGTCGTGCAAATTACTCGACAACTTGGCGAAATTGAAGCTATCGTTCTACAACAACAGCAAGGGGGAAGTTTCGGAGCCCCAAATTTCGTTCAGTTCGAAGTTCTTCTCACTGCAATACGACGTCGAAGAGAGGGATGCTCTGCTCAAGACCTCGTTCGAAATCGTGCCTGGAGTTCAAATCAGAACTGCGCATCAAGTCAAGGTTATTGTTCTTAATTCTTATCTTGATTTTCAGATTCAATTTGTTGATAATTTTTCTTGATTCAGTAGTTTATGTTAGTTGTAGTGATGGGATTTGATGGTGGAGGAATTTTGAGATTTTCCCCTTTCTTCTTATTTTCTAATTTTGCCCTATATACAGTTTGGAATTTTCTTTGGATGATGCTGAATTTGAGAGGAAAATTTTGATTATGCTCAGATTTTGAGTTCGTAGTTTCAGCAATTACTCAAATTCAATAGAGATTCATTGTCATAAAAGTGTAAGAGTTTGATGATTCTGAGTACATATGGTGCTGCTTATTGAGCCATCACTTATACTTTACTTGTTTTAGCCGAACTCGCGTTTTGTCTTGCTGTAAGCTTTGTGATCTCGAGTAAATTGCGGATGTTTGTTTACTCGTATTGATTTGTTCGTTTTTCCAGATTTTTCTCTGAATTGTTGTTTTGTGCCTCTTTGATGAAACGCGTTTATAGTTATTAATGTTTTCTTCGAAGAACAAGTTATGTAAACTATTCAGCTAGTTTATGAGGTTGTATTATCTAGTGTGATTTGCTTAAACTGTTTCGATTACTTATAGGGTCGACAAGGGGAGGTTGCAGTGGTTGCAGATCTTGCTACTCCAGCCTACAGACTTGAATTACTATCGGCTGTTCCTTCTGTTGGCATGGTAAGAATTGTTTGGTTTTTTTAATTCTTAAGCATTTTCGATGTTTCGGACTTTGTCAGTTGGTTGAAACTTCATTTTTTTTTTAACTTCTAGTAGTATGATTTATCTTCATGCTTGCCGATGGAGGAGTTATGACTTATAAGTTTCTTGAGCTCTTCCTAATAACTACTTAAATATGAGGGAAGAGAGTTCTGATTTTATTAATTAATATGATCGATTGTTTCTTACGACAGCCAAAAACAACTTTCAAATTCCCTCTTGGTGAAGTTTCATTAGAGGAGAAAGAGGTGGTGGAAGACGAAGAAGATGAACAGAAAAGAAGTTTATCAGTGAGCGGTATCCTGAAAAGCAATGTTCTTAATGGAGTGTGCACTGCTCGATATGAGGAAGACAATCTGGATCTAAGATATGCGTTCAAGGTAGTTCATTTTAACATTCTTTAGGGGAATGCTTTATTTACGTACTCTTTAAGGTAGTTCACTTTAGCATCATTACCATGGTTTCTTTAAGTTCAATACAAATCGGGTTCGTCTAATTATTTGCGTACTCTTTATTTTCAAACTTTTGATTTCTGCCTAATGACTATCGCTAATTTTTATTCTTAATCTGGACTATAATCATTCTCCATCTGAGTCAATGCTTGTATTTCTTTCTCACATAGTCATGATCTTGTTGTAATAGTTTACACCTAGTTTCTTGATTAATTTATTTGTTGAAATTCTGTTTGTAGGATGAGCAACTGACTTTTATCCCAAGCATTTCGCTCCCTTCAAATGCACTGTCGTGTGAATTTAAGCGGAGATTCACTCCTTCGGACAAGTTGAGGTACTCTCTCTCTCTCTCTCTCTCTCTCACCCCATTTTCCATCTTGTTTTCTCTACCTGTCTTGCAAAACGTATTAAACCTAAATCGCTACATTCTATAGTATTTATAGTTTGCAATGAAATCTTCCCAGTTCATGATCTCATCATGAACCGTAGATTACTCTAAATTTATCTCAAAGATTGTATGCACACAATCCCTTCATGATATTGGTAGCACATTAGTCCACTCACCTTTTTACTTTGAAAGAGATTATGTTATCAATGCAGATGTTAAGTCTATCATGAGAACCAACAAGTGAACTGCCAAATTGACCATTTGCTATACATGATTGACTGCCTGACCTTCCTACAATATGTGAAAACTAGTCTAATTACTTACCATTCATGAACAAAATAATTAACCGTATAACTCAACTCATTCTAAAATCTAATTTGAACGAAGTTCTTGGGGCTTTTCAGATCAAATATTATCAAGATCAAGTTGCAGCACCAGAAAAGGCATTCAAAAACGACGTTAAATGCTGATAGCATTTATATTATTTTATTTTTTAGCTATGTTCATAATCATGGACAATAGAACACTTGCTGAGGATCTAATAATTGATGTGTGTTTTGTTTTGGTTGTTAGCTTTTCATAAACCTTGACTAATCTGAGAATTATAGGAGATATGCTATTTATCACAACATGCTATGACCATGATTTGTTTTGTTTTATTTGTGGTCAGCTACTTGTACAACTTCGATTCGGACAACTGGAGTGCTGTGTACAAACACACAATTGGGAAGGATTACAAGTTCAAAGCCGGCTATGATTCTGAAGTCCGGCTTGGCTGGGCATCTCTCTGGGTTAGTTTCATTATTCTTACCTCACCTCTCTAACACTTTCGGTTGGGACGGTAAGAAGAGTTTGTCGTACATGTTTAGTAACAATGGCAAATGGTGGTTCAGGTTGGTGAGGAAGATGGGAAAGCCAAGACAGCCCCCGTGAAGATGAAAGTGCAGTTCATGCTCCAAGTTCCTCAAGATGACATCAAATCATCAACTTTGATGTTTCGTGTGAAGAAAAGGTGGGACATATGATGATTCAAGGAAACTAATACTACTATCTTTGCAAGACTTGTTTTGCAATTTTATAATTTTTGTCTGTAAGAGCAACATATTGTTATAATTCACCTCTTCAAAAGTTCTATTATTTGGTACGACCTGACAACTAAATTTCCATTTTGAATAATGTAGTATGTTATTTTGGTCATGTACTGTAGTATCTTCTACTTTTCATCTTGTAATTAGAAAAATTGTCCTATTTTTGTCCACAACAGAAAATACACATTTTGTATTGTTTGACAGATTTCGGTTACCGTCACTTGTACCTGTACTTGTGTGTCTAATATTATGTTATCGCTAATCCTTTTGAGTTATTTGTAGCATAATAAATCATCGATAAATTAGGTGACAAAAGATGGTTCCTAGCACACCCCCAACCAAAAAAAAAAGAATGATTTATCAAATTATATGATAAAAAACAGAGAATATCACTATACGCGAACAAGATTAAAAGTAGATGATATTCGATGAATAATATTGCATTATATAAAGCCAAGATTTACAAGGTCAAATCTTTTTATATATTCAAATTCAAAAAGATATGTTAACAATATATTCAACTCTAACAATAAAATAGTTGTATTATTCTCTTATACCCATTTTCCTATAACAAAATTCAAATTCACCCAAACCTTATCTTTACTACACAAAATACCCAATTTTACTTACACTATCCTAACTTTATGAAAAAATTGACTGACACCAATCATTTTCAGGTGTTTTCCGGAATTCGAGACGAATTCAGTCAAGAAACAATCAAAAATAACACACGAGTGTATATATAGTAACTTATCCCGCTCGTAAATAATAAATCCAGCTCGAGTCCTGCTCAGTCCCGCTCGACAACGGTATGAAACATAAACTCCGCTCGCGCTCAAATCCCGCTAGTCACTTCCCGCTCGTGTCCCGCTTGGCAACGGTAAAACGTGCTCAAATCCCGCTCGCGAGTCTCGTTCGAATCCCGTTTGACGCTGTCCGAAGTTAAACTCAAATCCGCTCGGCGTTGTCCATTTGCAGTCAAATCCCGCTCGGCGAGAGGAAATCGGGATTTGAACAGATCTGGAATTTAATATCCAGATCTGTCACTTTCTCTCATCTTTCTCTCTAATTCGCCTGTCGCCGAAATCCCGCTCAAGATCGCTCGAAACGCAAGTTTGTAGTAGATTTCGACACCAAAACACGAGAATGATCAACCAGGTTAGTCCCGCTCGAATGCTATTGTGCCGCTCAAATTTTATCCGTTAATTTGGAGCAAATATTATGATTTTTTGAGCATGGTTTTGTTTGAATTTTCTGAGCATGAATTAGTCGAATTTGGAGCATTAATATTGTTTAATTTTTTGACTTGAATTTTTGTTATAGAATATAGTATGTGATTTCGTTGTTTAATTTTTGGGCATAAATATTTCGTTGCTATGGTTCTTGCATATAATTTGTGAATTGATTTTCTGGGCTCAAACCCCGCTCGCCGAGCGGGATTCCTTTTCGACCGAGCGGGATTTTCTTTCGGCCGAGCATCGGGATTTAATTTTTGGGCCACTGATTTTCTCAACTCAAATCTTGCTTGCCGAGTGTGATTCGTTTCGACCGAGCGGGATTTCCTTTTAGCTAAGCAGTATTTGAGTAAATTTTTTTATTTTTTCATTTTTTAAATTTAACGTTTAAATTGTTTCGATGCAACCCTTATTTAAAAGAATTGGTATTCTCGATGCGAATCCGATGATCAACATAGAATATAACCCGAAGATTTTTGTTACGATAAAAAAAGTTTTAAGAGCTATCGGGGATGATGGGTTAGTGGATGAGTTTATGAATTGCATTTTTGGTGAGTTCATGGATTGGAGGGTGGGTAGGAATGCGGCCAAAGCTTTTCACACGTTGATGTGTCATGAGATTCAAGCGGATGGAGATGATTCAGTTATATGGTTTTCCATATCCGGAACGACTTCAATTTTCTTGTTTCGATTATGTCATTGTCACAGGTTTAATGTTTGGATCCTACAATTTTGATTCGCATGCTCAGCATGATCCCCGTTCCTCGACTGTTTACACTATGTTAAATGGTTGTACACCAATAATGGACAGAGAATTGCTAACAAAGTTCGAGAGTGGAGATTTGGAGTTGGATGAGTTGGGATTTTTAAAGGTGGCTAATGTTCTAGCCTTATTTTTCTTTGCCCTCGGTTACAGCGACATGAGAGTGGTGGACACATGGATTTGGGTATTAGTGGACGATCTACGGACATTTTACCAATTTCCGTGGGGCTCCTACACTTATGGTGCTTTGAAGCACAATTGTAGTTTTGTTCCGAGAACGCCGAAACAAGTTTCGAAAAAATATCATTTCTATGGACCCGTTTGGGCACTCCAGGTGTGTATTATGATTTTTTTAATTTAATTATTTTAATTGTTGATATATTTCCTATACTAATCAATATTGATTTTCATTCATTGTAGATTTGGTCTTACGATGCTATTCCAGATTTAGGAGTGATACCTGCAGAAAGGTTGTCTGCAGAAAGGTTGTCTACAATTGGATTGCCTCGTTGGAAGAATTGGTTCTTCGGTGGAGGCCAACCGCGTAGGCTTAACAATTTCTGGCATCGGCAGGTAAAAATATTTAATTTAGTGTTGATTTATAATTTTTTATTAAGTTTATTATATGGGGTATATATATATATATATATATATATATATATATATATATATTTTTTTTTTAATTTAATTTTTTTAATAATATTTTATTTAATGTAATTGCAGCATGTTGTCCGAGATGGTCTCACACCATCCGATACGGAAGTACAAACTTTGTATTGACATAGTGTCGCTGGAGACGATCGATTTCATGTGTCCTACATTCCGGCCGAGAATCCGTTACATCCCACGATCATAGGGGACCATAGGGAATGAGAGCTATACCGATTCGAACAGCAGACACAGCGTCCCTCCAGTTGTGAGGGAAGAATACCAGACCTTATGGCAGGAAATAGTTCAAGACATTAAAAACATATTTCGGTCGGTGTTTGGTTAATCTAGGAGTCGAGGCTTAGCTTCTACGTCCTCATACACGGGCGGTAGCTATCAGAAACGTACACCGCACGACCTTGTGAGGAGTGAATCGATATCGATGGGGCACCGTCATGAGCAGGATGTTCATGAGGAGATAAGGGATAACTCTCCTCGGACTGAGGACATAGCCGACTCGGTGTACTTCCCCGAGATTATAGAGATGGGGGATACCTATCCTCGGACTGAGGATAGAGCCTACTGGGTGTACAACCCTGAGATTATGGAGGCGGACGAGTCGGATACTGAAGAGGAGCAGCCAGTCATTCCACCGATGCAGGGCCGACATAGCGTCTACGAGCGTGGCTGTTATGCTGTGGAGTCGGTCTGGAGCATGTTCGACTATTATGACCCTATTTATGGAGATTGTCTTCCTCGTTAAAGCTGGTCATACGGTGCACAACCCATGCACCCACTTCCTTTCGACGGTGGCAATTGTCGTCGGTATTATGCTCCCGATCAGGAACAACCTTCAGCACACCGCGTCGAGGTTTGTGCATCGTCAGCCAATCCGGTACGGATCGAGCCCACCGTGTCTAGTGACCACAATTGACTCGATACATTTTCCATTGATTCAGCTCATCAGGTACCGTATAATTTAAATATTTAATTTAGTTTTTTAATTATAGCTTCCTTTTTTAATTTAGTTTATTTAATTTTAGGCATTGACGATTCCACGTGTTAACCCGATTGGAGCCCCAATGACGAGCGCCCCTATAGTCGTTGAAAATCATCGTCAGCACTAGGTGTCTGGACTATGGTGTTTCACGTATGCTGCGAATTATGTTGTTCCCCAAACACTTTTCGACGAGGTCGAGGATCCTCGTAAGGAGTTGGAGCAGGGGACCGTGGATTTATACATGGGAGCGTTGAGTAGGATGAAGAATCTCGGGGGTATCGATGTGTTGGCTACGCCCCACTATCATCAGACCGTGATAGTCGATTCGACATTCTTTGTAAGTAATAATAATTTTTTTAATTAAATAATTACTGACATTTTTTCCATTTATTTAACAGAACGTGATCTGCCAAAATTGGAAGAAATGTATTCCGGAGTTGGATCCTGACACGAAAAGCCACATGCAGCACATTGTCGGTGCAAACTTGACTGACGATGTGCAAAAGTAGTATTATTCCAAATACGTAAGTATTTTTATTAATTTTGCTTAGTGATTTATTTATATATTACAAATTATTCATATTAAATATTTTTATTATTTCTGAAGTTGTTACTGACGTGTCTCTTCTTCGATGATTGGGTCACTGTTCGGATCGACCTTAGTCATTGGAGGATTGAGTATGATTCTCTTGATGATGAAGGCGATGATTTTACCCGACGATGTAGGATAAGACAGTTGAAACCTCTAGTGAAACTGATAGGTCCTTATCTGCAGTACGACTCCTATTGGGACCATAATGAATTCGGGTATCGGGATCCTTCAGTCGCCCATTGTGCAGATTATGCCCTCAAGAAACAATTGGTTCTGCAGGACTCGTGGAGCTGTGGACCGATGACGTGCATGGTAGTGGAGCGATTCATTGCCACTTATCTTACAGTCGAGTGAGGGCAACCTCGGCAATGTAGCCATTTATCGTAGATTGATGGCTCAGAGGATCTTCGAGATATGCTACACACGGTCGGACCTATGATGATTTCGTGATTTGTATTTGATTGACATATTTTATTTGGATTTATGACTTTTGATTTTGTTTTACGGTATTTCGAGTTTCTGATTTATTGGTACGTATATGTATATTTTTTTTACACTGTCTAGCAAGACTACTTAAAAAAAATTAATTACAAATTAACATAATTACAAAATAACATTAATTTAAAATTCGACATTGCAATAGATTTTGAGAGCAATAACGTAATATTAAAATACGAAATCATAGATTAATTTGACAATTAGAAATGGAAGAGCAAATACGCCATATTTAAATGCTTCCGACTCTGGTGAGTCCGATACATCTGTTCCCGGACACTTCCTTCTAGTATGATTAACCAAACCACATATGCTGCATTTTTTCGGACCGCGTGTTTTCCCACTAGATGTACCTACTTCGACACCTTAGGGTCGTCTACTATTCTTCGGTCTCCATGCCTGCTGTGTAATTAATGGTGGCAACACAACCATTGAGGCCACATCTGACGTCACCCGCCAATTACAGATGGGGGGGGGGTATCGGATACAGTGTTTCGGCTTATATCATCTTCTAATTTTCTGTCTTACATCCGTCTGAGACGAAGTCTAGTAAATTTAGTCAAGCAACCCTATAGACAAAAAACCTATTAATACACTGCATACACAACAACCCTACAGATGAAGAATATGTTATACCTGATAGCAGCACAAGCATGCGAACACGGGATCTCATCGAGTTGCCACTCACGACATTCAGAAGCGCTTCTGCTGATTTGAACTCTCCATTGATACGTTCTGTCGTGAACCTTGAATTTATTTTCGTTCATGGACACAACAGTGAAGCGATGTGAACGATCTTCTGACGAAGCTAATTTTAGCTCTGCAGCAACTGTGAACGCATTATCTCGTGCCATGGCTTTTGCTCCACGTTGGTCATACCACTGTTCCACCATGTGACCTATTGCCTTGATCATAGACCATATCGGCAGACGCCGTGCTGTGAGCAGCCGCGACTTGATGGATTCAACTATGTTTGAGGTTAGCTGACTGTAGCGGCGAACATGAGACTTCGATCTAGCCCACTTTTTCGATCCGACATCCATTAACTTCTCGTATCCCTCAGGATATGCTTGACGAATCCCTTCTATTGCATGATCAAAATCATGCGTTGTATATGCATAAGCAGCATCATGATACATCTTGATCAAGGTCTCACCATATCGTGTAATCTTATTCTGAAGATGATAGTAACAAGTGTCATGGGCTGCTTCCGGATAAACAGCCTCTGCCGCGTTAGCTATGCTTCGATGTTGATTGGAGATGATCATTAAATGGCTTGGCAGCGTAAATGCTTCTCTCAGTCGGGACATGAACAACGTCCAAGAGTAATCGTTCTCAATCGGACCCACACCAAAGGCTAGTGGAAATATTTGGTCGTTGCCATCTATTGTAGCAATCACAAATAACACGCCTTTATTCATTCCTTTCAAGTGAGTCGTGTCGACCACAATCAAATCTCAGAGGTTAAATACCATGGGCCACGAGAAACTATAAAAGCAACGAATAATTGTTGGAAACGACCTTCTTAATCAACTTCGAGATCAGTCATTGTACCTAGATTCGTTGTTATCAGTACGTAGAGGTAATGAGGAAGCATCTTGAACGAATCTGAGTGTCCACCAAAAATCATCGCCACAACATAATTGCGTGCTCGTAGAGCTACAATGTAGCTTGCTTGAAAGTCGAATTCCCCCTGGATAGCTGCCATAATTTCTTTCGGTTTTATGATAGATTTTTGACGGCGCATTCACCGAGCAACATAAGCAGCAAACGCCTTTGCACGCACCCTCCTTGGACCAGTCTGCAAAAAATTTCGATTACATGTGTGTTCGGATGTAAGCAGTTTACAATCCACAACATATCCATGCGAAACGATGCCCGTAGAAAAAATGGGCAATCGTGACTCCGTCTGCATTTGTACTCAACTCGTAGGGTCAGAACGAGCCACCCTGAAATCGGGACATTGTTCCATGTGCCGAAGTGCAACAGTAGTAAACAAATCATCCTTCTCCAAAAATGTCGCCTATTCACGGAGTGGATAGTCCACAACGTGATCCAGATCTCGAACCATAGGTGAGTCGGATGCATCGAGAGGAACAAGTGGAAGTAAACCATCACTTACTTCTTCGTTGCCATCATATTTTATTTTGTTGCTTGGAGGGTCATGGTTGTCCGGCATGAGCATAGATATCAGTTGATTCACACCACCTTCTCGTCGGATTCATGACGCGAAGTCGCCAAACGTACATTCATTTAATGCACCCGACACCACATCGTATTCTTCGTCGGATGAACAATCCAAATTATTTTCTTCATCACTATCGGACACAACATGGGTATCCTCTTCGCGAACAAAGGTTTCCTGTTCGCGAACATTCTCAACTCGATTGCTACCACCCGCTTGCTCTTGAAAATTGAACCTTGAACCGAATTGTTCAACATCGGGTGTACGATAAGATTGATCATTGGAGTGCACAAGAAATAAGGTCGGCTCGATTTGTGTACTACAAAGACGAACTAGGTCTATATCGGTCTCGAGAATGGACCTAAGCGTAATACCATGACGAGAAACGTAGGTGTAATAAATTTCATAATTTGACGAAAGTGAAAAGGGATTAAGATTGTATTGAATGAACTGTCGTAAAATTGGGAGACAAACACTGTTAAATATAGACAACTCTAACTTCACCACCAACATACTCGGACAAATTGTTAAATTGCCTTTTAAAATGAACAGTAATATTATACCAATTTTCTATATTTCTTTTCTGAAGTGTGGAAGCAAAACTCTACAGAATGATTTTGTAATTGAAAATGAAATGAAAGAGGATAGAGTGTGTTCGATTTTGGACTTCAATCACGAGTATTAATAGAGAAAATTTCATGATAGGTCAATTTCAACCATATAATTTGCTGATAAAGTGGAGCGGGACTAGGAATGGACCGACCGGGACTAGGAATGATACGAGCGAGACTTGACTGAGCCGAGCGGGACTCTGTGAGCGGGATTCTGCTCCCCTGCTAAGTAAAAAAAGTCGAGCGGGACTTAGCAGGCCGAGCGGGATTCTGCTCCCCTACGAAGGTCAAAAAGTCGAGCGGCACTTGGCAGGCGAGAGGGATTTCCTGAGCGGGATTCCTAAGCGGGACACGAGCTGGATTCGCTGTTATACTTCAGATACCTGATTCCAATCATTTACGCACGGAACGAAGCAAAATAACGAACTTACAGGCTGACAAGTCTGAAAAAGTTGGAATTTTTAAGTAAAAGTGAATATTTTGTATAATAACAAATATATAAGAATTAGATAAATTTGATTTTTTGTAATATGAATTTGGGCATTTAAGAAATTGTCTCAATAAAATATGTGGTATATTATTTTTAAAATGGTAGAAAATAGGATCGTCCCTTTTCCTTAAAATCATACTCCCTCCGTCCCATTATTTATGTCCCATTGGGACTGAGCACGGTAATTAAGATAGTGGAGATAAATGTGTAAAGTTGTGGTGTAAAAGTATAAAGGGGTGGGTCCACTTACTAGATTGATTATGGTCCACTCATTTATTTCCTTATTTGGTATGAGACATAAATAATAGGACAAACAAAAAAGGCAAGTGGGACATTAATAATGGACTCTCTCACCAATGTAAAAGAGCTTTACAGAGAAAGGCAGCCGAAGCAGCTGTGAGCCAACCAATAGGAAACTAGTACTCTACCCTTCATTACTGCGTTCACTATAATTCTTTTCGGTTACAAGAAAAATCAAATCAAGATTTGTATAGATTAAGGATTATTTTGAAGAAAAAAGTTAAAAAAAAAAAAACCCGAAAAGAGAAGGAATGACAACACCATCGCTGAGACATCATTTTGATTCTGTCAAACTCACTCACTTCTCTACAGCAATTCCCATTACTGCTAGTGCTAGTGGTTTCCGCCATTCCGTTTCTCTCTCATTCCCTCTGCTTGGTCATAGAAGATTTGGCTCTTCATGCTCCTGTTCTCTCCGGAGAAGAAAGGTATTTTTTTTGGTTTGCCCCTTTTTTGGTTCATTTTCCTTAATCTTTGTGTTTGTTTATGCAGTTATAGATATGAATTTTATATATTGTTTTTGGAGTGTTTTGAAATATGGGTCTTTGAGAAATTTTGTTTTGAAGGGAAAAATATTTCAGCTTGGTATAATTTGGAGGATTTTGTGTTATGGGTTTCTTTTTTTATATCATGTGTTTTTGTTCTTTGCCTAGATTTTTTATGTGTTTAAGACTGATAAGCTTCATTTTTAAGAAAAGAAAAAATAGAATAGATATGTTTAGATAACGAAGGCTATTTTAGTGCTGATCTTTTATGTTTCTAGAAAAAGTGATGATCTTTTATGTTCTGGAAAAGTCAAATGGAATATATTAGAAGATTTTAGATCTTTTGTTAACTGAATATATTCTGAGCTGATTTTGGAACCAAGGGCAGTTGCAGGATTTATTGGCAAGTTAGCAAATGTTGATGGGCTCTTATCTTTTATTTGTAGTTAAGTTAGTTGTTAATCTAGTAGCGAGCTAGATATGTACAAAGATAGTCTATAGAATAAAACTGCACATTGAGTAATGAAAGCAAAATGTATCAATCCCTCCATTTAGGATCATTATCGTTATGCGTCTTCTTTCGTGGTTAAATGAGTTACTGGATATTCATGGAGTTCAACATTTGTCTCTTGCAATAAATTTAAGCATCAAAATGAATGATTCAAACAGAATGCAGAAATACAAAAAGTCGGGTACACGTGTCTCTTCCACGTTTCTTTCCTATTTGGAACACTGAAGTCATTCATGCAAAATCGACATGCCTTAGACACGTATTTCACGTTCAGTTGGTTTTCACTAATGATTTACTACCAGGGGCCGGTGTTTTGTATGTGCTGGTATAGTTGCTTTCTGGTGATGATGGAACACAACAAAGCATTGGGGATTTAGGAGATGGAGACAAGAATGAAATTGAGATGTTTGGTTCAGATGAATAATTCTCAACACAGATTCCAACTCAAGCTCAATCTCTTGTTGAAGGGTCTGGAGCTGTTTTGGTGTCTGAGTATAAACTTCGACTGATGTAGACTATCTGCACGTATGTTCAGATCTAATTCGATTTCTTGGTTAAGTTATAGACGCGAACTTTTAATATGTGTTATTCTTTAGTGGCTCATTTTACTCAGACTTGAATTGATTGGTCTACTTAGTTAGTGTTGAAGTATAGATATTTTTTTGATTGACGCACGCGGAAAATGTTGAGTAGTTCTTAGTTGGTGGATTCTTATATACTTTTTCAGGAATTACTGGCGATTCAACAACAAACAACAAGGGCTAGATCAATCGGCTTCTTTGGAACACGAAACATGGGATTTATGCACCAAGAACTCATTGAGATTCTCAGCTATGCATTAGTCATAACTGTATAGTCCTCTTTTCACGTAGTCTTTGTTCATTTTCTGACCCCAAATCTTGAAAATGGAATTTGGATTCTATCCATTGCTAAATTCTTACTATTGGTGTTGCATTGCTTTATTTGCAGAAAAACCATATCTTCACATCAGGAGCTTCAGTTACTAATGCTGCAGTCATTAGAGGAGCTCTTCGAGCTGAGAAACTTGAGCTGCTCACCGTGATATTGCCACAAAGTTTGCAAAAGCAGCCTCCGGAGAGCCAAGAGTTGCTTTCGAAAGTAAGAATTAGGGATCATAGTTAATGTTAAATACGATAGAGTCCGTGATTTTTTTGGTTGATATTTCTTGATTATGTTATGATTCTACCCACCATGTTAAAATCTTGAATATGTAGAAATTATTGCTAGATCTTTTTGTGATTCTTGGTTTTGCAGGTCGAACGTGTGATCGAGAAGCCGTACAATGATCATCTTCCTTTGATAGAGGCTAGCAGGTATTGTGCATGGATGTTGCTACACTTGATCATTATTCTTTGCATTCTTAACTACGTTGTATCGATAAATGCAAATGCAGGCTGTGTAACATGGACATCATCAAGCAAGTGCAGCAGGTGATCTATTTTGCTTTTCATGACAGTAAGTTGCTTATGGAGACATGCCCAGAAGCTAAGAACATGCGAAAGATTGTTACCCTCTTCTATCTAGATTGATTCGTTCTATCTAGATTGATTCGGCGATATGCTCGTGCATTGCTCATGTAGAACTTGAAAATCTTCTTTTGCTAATAGAGTAGAATGCAGAAAGCAGATGCCCTTTTGTTCTTCTTGACTACATAGCAAATGCCTCGAGTATTTATGCCATTCTTGCAATTAAATATTATCAATACTCAGATATCATTCTTATCTGAGGTTTTATTTATATGCTGATGCTTTCTGTATGAGACTCAAAATCTTGAATGAATACACATTTCTGGTAATTTTAACAATTCTGGGAAAGGTTGAGCATCAGAAATTCTGTGAAGTCATGATATGTATGCTGTTTGTGAGAATTTACAAATTGTCACTGATGTGAAGAAAATCAGAAATGCTATTGTACAGAATTAAGATAAGGGACAATGCTCGTCGTCCGAAAACATATAGTGCACAATATGTTGATTTGAAATGCGTAATGCTGGCAGAAAGAAGGCCATGATAATCTTCACTGCTATGATTCAACAATGCTGAGCATAATTCAATTTCAAGCAGGTAATGGTTCCTCCATAACTGCAGTCATGCAAAGAGGTATATTTAATTGGCTGGCCTCAGTATTGTGTGTGTGTGTGTGTGTGTGTGTGAGAGAGAGAGAGAGAGAGAGAGAGAGAGAGAGAGAGAGAGAGAGAGAGAGACGAAGACCTTTTCTGATTTCAGATGAAGAATGTACAGCTGCTTCTGGGATGGATGGAGCCTTGGTTGGCACATCGGGAAGGTCCAGCTTCTCTTCTGGTTCTTCAGTAGATGGTGCTGCAGAAGGAGCTTCAGGCAGATCCTGGAGGGTTAACTACAATACCAGATGATACTTTAGTTCACACCTAATCCGTTTACTATTTAGTTTCATGTTAAGAGGTAAAAAATATTAGTATTTGAATATGGTCCGGTTCCATTGTCAACTCTCATTCAACTACTACTACTACTAGTCTACTACTACTCAGCACAAACGGGATAAAAATGATTTATGTGATAAGTACAGAAGTGGCTTGAAAACGAAAATATATACCTGAGCTTCTAGATTCTCAAATTCTGCCAAAACTTCCTCCTCATCTTCAGCAGTCAGCTTTTCTCCCAAAATGGCACTAATTTCCTATACTCGAAAGAATAATTCAATTTATCGGACAGTAAATAGCTGTGGAACAGACTTTTTTGTAGAAACATGGAAAAATACTGCATTCCTCGTGCCAAGATGTATATTTACAAATCCCAAGCTAGAAAAGGTTCAAATAACAACTAGTTCAATGAACAGAGAGGTAACATTAGAATCTGAACCCTTAGAGATTCTTGGCATGGGATACTCTTTTTGTGTAATTTATATTGATAAATACTCAAAATAAAGCTCAAGTATTATCATAAACTTATAATACTTCATGGCAAGGTCAAACGGTTAAATCTAGATAAATTTAGCTAGAAAAAGGAAAGAAAAAGATTTAGCTTGCTATCTTTTCAAGGAGCACATAATGGCTGATCAAATGATATAGAAGAAAATTACTTCCCATCTAATGCAAATAAACTATATCGAAATATCAGGCGTAAAACCGAAGGAAGAGATAGAGACACTCACATCTTGATAAGCTTTTGCCTCAGCTGTATCATCCATCAACTTTTGAACATCATCAAGGTTTATCTCACTTTGTATTGCTTTAACTGCATTATTTCCGCTCTTCAAACTTTCAAATACTGCCTTTTGCTTGCTTGCCAGTTCAACATCTGCTAACTGAAGCAAAACTTAAACAAAAATTCATCTAAATTCTAATCGGTATTATTAAATCTTCCATCATAATGAAGATGCAACCAGATGAAGAGAACTCGACTGAGGTAAAACTTACTTGCTGCTCTACATTTATAAGCCAGCCATCAACTTGCTTTAATAGGTCTTCTTGAACCTTTTTCTTTTTTAATGCTAACAATGCTCGGTCTTTCTTCTTTTCCCGAAGTAAATCTTTCGCAGCTTGCTTCTCCGCGTCAATGACACCCTCTAGCTGAAAGTATTGATGATATATATAATACATTAGTAGAATGCGAGCATTGATGCAAACACCGAGCACCAGTTAATTATGACAAACGAAATCTTCAGTTAACGGCGACAACGATTAGTCAAGGAGAGGTATAAAGGCAAATAATCATGGATGGGATTAGGGCATCTTTTGTCCGTGTGGATGCATAAATACATTAAGAACTGCTTCCAAATACAAATTAGCAGCCGTATTAACAAAGTGGAAAAGCTAATGAAAAGACCCAAAAAACCTTCAATTAAACAATTCCACACAAATCGAAGATCATGAACACACAGAGAAACACAAAGACCGAAGAAAACACCATCAAAATTGAGAATTCACAAAACCCCAATTGATTAATTAAAAAAGGTTAATAAACAGAGAATGAGGCAGATGGAAAGCACACCTGCTGCTGGTATTGGCCAAGCTTACGCCTTTGAGTTTTGAGCGAAAGAATTGCTCTATCCACTTCCGTGATCTTCGGTTTTTTCACAAAAACATTCCCCATCTTCTCTCAATTCCCTCTCACGAAATTTCAATAAATTGACAGCTAAATATCATGCGGCATATATATCAAATTCACAGGAAAGAAATCACTCTCAGCTCAGATGTCGCGTTGATAGAGAGAGAGAGGATTTGGGCGAAAACGAAGATGGAATAGACGAGGCACTCCTTTTTCTTTAAGGTAATTTATTATTAATTTTATAAGAAAAGCAATTAATTCTGTAAATTTCAATTAGTTTTAGGTTTAGGACAATAATTTCCTTTCAAAACTCATTTAATTTCTGAATACATTATTTTATTTTATGTTTATAAGATGCTACGTATACTATTAATTTAAATTGATTCTAATATGAATTGAACAGTAAATCAACTTGAAATCAACCATTTAATAGAAGTGAAATTGAATACCAGATCAATCATTTAAGTACAAGTTATAATTATAAATTAGGATAAAAGAATCTATAGCTAGGTCTTGTTGGGATGTGATTCAACAGTAGATTTATTAGTTGCTTAGAAGATTTGGCTGATCCCAAAACCCTAATTTGATTGGTGAACCACTTAGTTGTAATAGTAATGCCTTAGTCTGTGAGAGTTTCAGACTCAGTAGACATTCATTCAGCATGGTTCAGGCTCAGAGTTCTGTCTGCTGACCCTTCAGTAGACTATCCACATCAGTACCATAGAGTGAAGACTCGAGTAGTCTTTGGACTCAGCGAGAGCAAAGATATCTTGAAAGATTCGATAGAGAACCTGACTCAGCGAGGAGCGATTCATTGAACTCAGAGTTGACCTTCAGTAGAGTTGGACTCAGCAGGAGTATGCTACTGAACCCAGGTCAGACTCAGCAACGGCCTGACAGTCTCCTTGATTGTCAGATGATCACATGTTAAATCAGTAGAGTCATACGAGGTTATCAGAGAAGTCAGCTTCAATATCTGCCTAGAAGTCTGTTTGTCTCAACTACTTTCTACGCCTCGACCAATGAGGAGTAGCCAGCTGTCAAAGTTCTGGTAAAAGCTGCAAGTCAACCTATTTCCAGAAATGGAGGAAAAGACTCTGCAAGATTCCTTAAAAGAGTCGTTAGCTACCCAAAGAGAGTGACATGTGGATCGTTCGTCTCCAACGGATCTATCCATGGCTCACCTCTATAAATAGAGGGAAAATCAAATCGAAGGAAGCTTACGAGAAACCAAGAACACGAACGAGCGATTACGAACAATACACTTACAGAACTCAAAGATTTCCGCAAGAACTTCAGAGAAACACTTCAAGCGAAAGGCGACATCCTTGCTCAAGGGAACCAAACTGATTAGAATCAATAGCCTCTAGTATCCAAGTGATCGAACACGAACCCATATAGTTTATTCCTCAATGTTCGTAACTCTAGAAACTACCCTCTTGTTCCCTTCCCTCTAACCTAAGCTCCACTGAAAATATCTATAGCTTAGACCCAAAGGAGTTCATTCTTGGACTGTTCTTATTTTTAAGAACTCATTCATTGTTGGAGAGTTTGTCAAACACTTCAGTTTGATCCTTGTAAACTGGGACTTGCTCAGTATAATCCTCAAGGCCAGTGTTTGTCCAGTGCACAAACCGACTGAGACTAACTCAGTATAATAAAATAGCCTCCTGATCTTTTCGGGACAGTGGACATAGGATTGTTTCATATCCAAACCACTTTAAAATCGTCGTGTTCTGTTTTTACTGTTGCATTGATTACTGTTCATAACTGAAAATCGTTTTACAAAATCATTCAGCTGAGTTTCAGCAAAGCTTAACTGAATGCACTAACCTACTGAAACAGTTTTAATAAAAACGTTTTCAAACTCAACTGAATCGGGCTTACACATTTTCGCACTCTACTGAACTCTTATTGAACGGTACTGAATTCTGACATCAGTCAGCTAGCAGGCCTCAGTATAGTCAGTCACTCTGTCCACGCGATCCAGAACAACTTACTTGGTCTACTGAACTTGTTCAGCAAGACACTCTCCTGAATAGGACTGTTCGCATTTTAAGTTGAGAAAATTTTCAGGTGTATTCACGCCCCCTACACCTGAACGTCTATCTCGGGACCAACAATTGGTATCAGAACAGGAGTTCTCTAAGACTCTTGTTATCTGAAACTGGTCTACTTGAACGGATCCTAAAAACGTTTTCACTGCATATCATTCTTCATTCATATCATTATTTAAAATGTCTGATATGTCAGGAAGCAGGATGGTACCCATGTTCTTAGTAGAGAACTACGGGGTATAGCGAGTCAGAATGGAAGCTCATCTGACTTCCCTCCACGACAGCATGACAGAGGTCTTGGAAGACGGACCTATCGTACCCATGATCGATAGTGTCGAAGTCCAGGATCCAACACAAGGAGGAGGAATGGTAACCGGGAAGAAGGTCCCTAACGACAGAAACCTCTTCACCCCAGAAGAGAAGAAACTTCATAACCTTGACCGGATTGCTAGGAATGCCATACTGACCACCCTGAGCGACTCTTATCTCAAAAGAGTTTAGGACTGCAAGTCTGCCAAGGAACTCTGGGATGCTCTGGCGCTACTGAGTCGGTGGACTCAGAAGATCAAAGTTAACAAGTTAGCGCTGGAACTCCAGAAGCTGGAGAGACTGTCTCTCATGCCTGGCGACACGATTGAAGATCTCAACGCCAGATTTACGGATTTGATGAACACTATCAATGGGCTGGGAAAGACGTTCTCCAACCGAGAGATGAATCTCAAAATCTTGAGAGCACTGCCAGACGGACATTGGACTCCCTTTGCTACTTTGCTTAGACATTCTGATCTTGATATTGTTTCTCCTGATCATATATTTTCAGAATTGAAAGCTGAGGAGTTCGAGTTTGGTCTACCACAAAGGAAGCAGCGAGCTGAAGCTGACACTCAGATTGACCATGCCTTTAAAGCATCAGTCAGTACATCAGCTCCAGCATCTGGCAAAGTTGAGCCTTCAACCAGCGATCTACAAGAAGGCAGCCTAGCTAAGAGATATGCACTGCTTGCCATCAAATATCATAAGGAAAAGGAGCGATGCAGAAAACTGTCTAGAGTTGTCAGAGACTCTAAGGGTAAGTCTGAATACTCACCTAAGCGCACTCCTGAACCGCATGCTTCTGATTGCAGGCAACAGGAGGATTCTGCATAGTCGAAAGACAGTGAAAGCAAAGAAGGCAGAGTCACCTCCTGCTATAACTGCAAGAAGCCAGGACATTACCAATATAACTGTCCTGAGCTCAGTACAGCTGAAAGAGCAGCACGAAAAGCTCGAAAGGAGAAGTTAATCAAGAAGCGTCAAGCATACATTGCCGGTGAACTCTCAGACGACTCAGATGAAGTTGATTCCTTCATGGATTCATCAGACGATGAAGTGGCATTTATGGCCCTAGAGCTTGAAGAAGATGCTGAAAAGTGTCTAATGGCAGGAGAAGAGGATGAGGTAAACTCTCACGCACCATTTAACTCTTCTTTACACTGCACACACGCCACTGTTTCAGGTGCAGATGAGAATCTGGACGTCTCGATCGCCTACGAAGAATTACTAGACGAGCAGATTCAGATGAGCCTGCAGCTCAGTAAGACTCTTCAGGAGTTGGATACCCTAAAAGTGGAGAATCAGAGACTTTCTCAGGAGAGTTGGGTTGCTACCTATGTTATCAAAACCGGACCGGACCGGCCGGTTCAACCGGAACCCGGTGACAAATCCGGTCCGATCCAATCGAAAATCGTTTTTCACCTTTGACTCGGTGTCACCCGGCAAAATCGGCCGGTCGGACCGGTAACCGGTAACCGGTCGAACCGGTTGACTCGGTTAAAAAAATAAATTTAATTTTTTAATTCAAATGTATGATTAATTTAATTTTTAATTTTTTAATTCACTATAAACGAAGAATATACAAATTCGGGTCTCCGGAATAAGTTCCTAGACTCAAAATACTCTTTTATGAGGTGCAAATAACAACAAGAGGGTAACAACCTATTTATAGGGAAAAATAATGAGAGATTTCATTATTTTTCCAATGTGGGATAGGAGGCTCTTCACTATTTGAGCCAAAAACTCTAACAAACCAAGAGAAAGATGCTGATGTGGAGATAATTAATCATTAATGAACAAATTGATTTGAATCAATTGGATGGTACCCAATTTCAACATGAAACATATCCAAATACTTATGGATTTGATGAATGAAGAGTGGATTTCAATCTTTTTTTCCAATTTATTTCTAGTTTTATAGGTTAATCTTTTTATTGTTATTTTTATTATGAAATTTGAAGTTTGGACATGAAAAATGCTAGGCTAATTTTTTACTTTAAATTATTTTAATATTTATTATGTTATACCGGTTCGACCGACCGGTTCGACCGGTTGAACCACTAAAATCTACTTGACCGGTTCAATGACCGGTCCGGTTTTGATAACATAGGTTGCTACTGAGTCGGAAAGACTTGTGTTGAGACTCAGGGAGGAGATTAACTCTCTGATGGCCAAGTCTCAGCAACAAGAAGACCTGATCTCAGTACTGATCAAGGACTTAACTCAGAAGGATACTGAACTGAGTCTACTGAAGCAGAAGTTCTCAGGACTTCAGACCGAGCATGAAACACTCAAGAAGAGTGACGATATCTGGAGGAACTTGATGATATAGCGGTATATGGGAGCCGAGAAAAAGCTTGAGGCGATGCTAGCCAACAACAAGCCAAAACATTGCAGGGAGGGACTCGGGTTCAGCCATGGAGCCTCCACATCTGCCCCCACATGCTCAGATAATCGGCTTACTGATAGGTTCGTTCAAGGGGAGACAATCAATGTTGAAATACTGAACCCCCTAGCAAAGAACAAATAGAAGATGAAGGCTCCTCATCCTAACTATCAGAAATCTGACAAGAAGATTAGCTCAAGATCACCCCAGTTCAGTCAAGGGGGAACCAACAAAATCAAATGGGCTGATCAATATGGACCTCCGCAGCTGACACATCCAGCTCACTATAGGTCATATTATTATGATCCTATAGTCAGAAGAGGTTCCAAGAGTCAGAAGAAGAAGAAGAAGAAGAAGAAGAAGAAGAAGAAGAAGAAGAAGAAGAAGAAGAAGAAGAAGAAGAAGAAAGCCGTTCAGAAGGCTAAGGTCAGCAGTCCACCACCTCAGAAGATCAGGACTCCTGAACCAATAAAGTCTTAGAAGTCAACATCAACCAGTCTAGTGGTTAAGTTTGTTGATCAGAGTGGGAAGAAACTGTCTGAGACCACCAGGGTCGTAAGACAGATATGGGTTTCCAAAACTAACATCTAAGGACCCAAAATCAAAAATAAAGGGTACCTGAATATAATTCTGTTTTGCAGGTGCACAAGGACCCATGGTACGTGGACAGTGGATGCTCAAGACACATGACGTACCAGAGGAGCCTACTGAAGAATTATATACTACTGAAGAAGGACCCAGAATCGAGTTCGGAGATAATGCAAAAGGCTATACCAGAGGCTATGGAACACTCAGCATTGGAACCGCCACAGTTCCAAGAGTATCATATGTTGAAGGACTTCAACATAATCTTCTCTCTGTTAGTCAATTTTGTGATAACTCGAATAAAGTGATTTTTTATGTTGGTTTATGTGATGTCATTGACAAATCTACAGGGAAAACTGTGTTATTAGGTTCGTGCAAAAAGAATATATATGTAGCTAACTGGAAATCAGCAGAACCTGAAGCATGCTTGCTGGCGAAGAACGACAACAGAACGGGGTGGCTCTGGCACAGAAGACTCAGCCATCTCAACTTTAAGACGCTCAACAAGCTAGCTAGAAACGCTCTAGTGAGAGGATTGCCGAATGAAGTGTTCAACAAAGACACTCAGTGCGAGACACGTCTGAAGGGAAAGCAAACAAAGAAGCAAAATCCACTAGTTCCATCACCTTCCACGGATGGAATCCTTCAGCTCCTGCACATGGATTTGTTCGGTCCAGTCTCTCCTGTGACGATCAGAGGCAAGAAGTATGCTTTAGTGGTCATTGATGACTACTCGCGCTACACATGGGTCATATTTATTGCCAACAAGTCTGACGTCAAAACAGAGTTGCCTGCGCTTCTGAAAAGGCTCAGTGTCGAGAAGAACACCCAAATCAGAAAGATTCGTTTAGACAGAGGAACTGAGTTCCTGAATTCGATGGTGGAAGAGTTTTGCAAAACTGAAGGCATAGAGCATGAGACGTCTGCTGCACGCACGCCTCAACAAAATGGGATTGCGGAGAGAAAGAAAAGAACACTCAAAGAAGCAGCAAGAACCCTGCTCGCAGACTCAGGACTCCCATCTAAATTCTGGGCAGAAGCAACTGATACTGCGTGTTACACTCAGAACAGATCTTTACTGATGAAGCAACATTAGAAGACACCATATGAACTATGGAACGGCAGGAAGCCTTTCTTATCTTATTTCCATATTTTTGGGTGTTCGTGCTTTATCCACAGTAATGGAAAGGATCAGTTAAAGACTTTTGATAG
The DNA here is from genome assembly GCA_028984105.1 of Lavandula angustifolia. Lineage (NCBI taxonomy): Eukaryota > Viridiplantae > Streptophyta > Magnoliopsida > Lamiales > Lamiaceae > Lavandula > Lavandula angustifolia. The sequence goes on from CM054816.1 coordinate 9,142,336, forward strand.
CAAGTTAGACTAGGGAGTCTTCTTAGGATACTCCCGGGTCAGCAAAGCCTTCAGAGTTTTGAACTACCGGACCCTTTGCATGGAGGAAAGCCCTCATGTTGTTTTTAATGAGTTTGCTACTGAAGACAGGAGCAGAAACTCAAATTCAGAATCTGAGGACATCAGTAAACAACTATAGGATCTGAGCTTAAAGGATAATGTTGAAAAGATCCGGCTGTGTTGGGATGATGATTCAGAAGAGGAAACTGAAGACAATACTACTGAATCTCAGCCAGCTGCAAACGTAGCTGAACAGATTGATTCTACTGAACATAATCAATCCCAGGTAACTCAGGTCGATGAAGAAACCCAAATGGTAACTGAGACCTCTACTGAGAATAACAATTTAGGGAGAACAAATGAAGTTCCTGAGCTGAATGCCCCTAAACCTGGTAACTCAGTAGACCCAACTCTAGTAACTGAATTACTTCAATCTCAGAATAGTACAACTGAAAATGCCTTAGTCTCTGAGAGTTTCAGACTCAGTAGACATTCCTTCAACATGGTTCAGGCTCAGAGTTCTGTCTGCTGACCCTTCAGTAGACTATCCGCCTCAGTACCATGGAGTGAAGACTCAGTAGTGCTGGACTCAGCAGGAGCAGCATACTGAAAGGTGTTCATACTCAGTAGTGCTGGACTCAGAAAAGCAACATACTGAAAGGAGTCAGTAGAACTGGACTCAGCAGGAGCAGTTCACTAAACTCAGAGTCAACCTTCAGTAAAGTTGCACTCAGCAGGAGTATACTATGGAACCCTTGGTCAGACTCAGCAACGGCCTTACAGTCTCCGGAATTGTCAGATAATCTTATATATTAAATCAGTAGAGTCATATGAGGTTATCAGAGAAGTCAGCTTCAGTATCTGCCTAGAAGTCTGTTTGTCTCAACTACTTTCTACGCCTCGACCAATGACGAGCAGCCAGCTGTCAAAGTTCTGGTAAAAGCTGCAAGTCAACCTATTTTCAGAAATGGAGGAAAAGACTTTGCAAGATTCCTTAAAAGAGTCGTTAGCTACCCAAGGAGAGTGACACGTGGATCGTTCGTCTCCAACGGATCTATCCATAGCTCATCTCTATAAATAGAGGGAAAATCAAATCGAAGGAAGCTCATGAGAAACCAAGAACACGAACGAGCGATTACGAGCAATACACTTACAGAACTCAAAGCTTTCCGCAAGAACTTCAGAGAAACACTTCAAGCGAAAGACGACATCCTTGCTCAAGGGAACCAAGCTGATTAGAATCAATAGCCTCTAGTATCCAAGTGATCGAACACGAACCCAAAGAGTTTATTCCTCACTTTTCGTCACTCTAGAAGCCACCCTCTTGTTCCCTTCCCTCTAACCTAAGCTCCACTGAAAATATCTATAACTTAGACTCGAAGGAGTTCATTCTTGAACTATTCTTATTGTTAAGAACTCATTCATTGTTGGAGAGTTTGTCAAACACTTCAGTTTGATCCTTGTAAACTGGGACTTGCTCAGTATAATCCTCAAGGCTAGTGTTTGTCCAGTGCACAAACCGACTGAGACTACTGAACTTGTTCAGCAAGGCACTCTCCTGAATAGGATTGTTCGCGTTTTAAGTTGAGAAAGTTTTTAGGTGTATTAACCCCCCCTCTCTACACCTGAGCGTTTATCTCGGGACCAACAGGTCTCCAATCAACTGTTAACATTCAAATATAATTTAGAATATATATTTTTAGGCAAAATATCTCTTCTCAACTAATTAATAAATAAATAATGTATATAAAATAAATGAAGACATTCCATACATATAAACTACTAAATCAATTATGTATTTTCTAAATACTATATATAAATGATAATTCCGTGTAGTTATTACATTAGTCACTTTCGAAATTTATATTTTATTGGCAAATAAATTAAATATCAATTACATAATATATACTATACATTCCATCTATAATATCATCTACATTCCAATTGGGTACGAATTTTTTGTCCCATAAAACCGTATCATATCTTTGGACGTCCTTAATTTTTACATTTAATAAAGTTGATTAAAAATATGATATTTAGATATATTTATATTGGAGTGGTTCCTGTGTGAATTGCCTTTATTGTGTGAACTGTGAATACTGCACTTTCAAGATAAATGTACTGCTTTTCAAGGCAAATATTCTATACTTTATTTTTCAAATTACAAAAATATCTCTTAATTGCATTATGATCATTTTGAAAGTGCAATACTTAAAGTGTAATATAATCATTTATAAAGTGCAGTACATTGTTCACACGGGAAAAACATGTTCATATTTGAATCTTATATATTTATATCTCAATAAGAATGAAATTATTTTTCTATGAAGAAAAACTGATCACTATTTGATTATACTATAATAAAAGAATGTAATGATAATCAAATGCAAAATGACTATTTAATCAAATGTAAGTGGCCGTCTATGGCCCAAATAGAACTGGACCTGGTCGCCTTCCTCTAAGCCCAAAACAAGATCCAACAACCACATCACGATCTCGATCATTTACCAAAATACTCGATCTCTCCGTTTCAATATTTTTTTAATATTTATATTCCGTTCTTTTTTAACACGTTAATTAAAAAAGTTAGTGAAATTGATTAAAATGTTAAAGTTTACTTATTAAATTTGATTTCGGTTTACTAGTTAGCATCTATATTAGAAACGAGACATCAATAGTGATCAGTTTTTCTTCATAGGGACGATAGAAAAAGATATAAAATAAAATAAAATTGAGAGTATTATAGTTGATCATAAATTAATTTGTTTCGGAACAGAGTAAAAATATAGATGCTTTTGTCATTCTATCAGAAACATGATTTTTTATTGGCAAGTTAGATTTTTATTCCCCAAACAATGAACTTTTGGCTAATTTGATCATTTATTTATTTATTTTAGTTAATTGGTCCCAAAATTATAGAATTTTTAAATGAATTGATCATTCCGTTAAATTTTTTATTAGTCAATCATTAGTTAACGTTTTTTAAAGGGCATTTTTAATATAATTTTTTTGAATACTAAAACATACAAATACTAAAAGATTGATGACTAATTTGAGCAATTTTTTTAATTAAAAAATTTAATTTACAAAAAATCAAAGTACATTTTAGTCATTTTCATTCTTTTAAGTAGGGGTGTAACGGTTCGGTTCGGTTTGGTTTTTAGTAGGAACCAAACCGAACATATGAAAGTGGTTCGGTTCGGTTTAAGGTGTACTTTACTTTTGGAACCGAACCAAACCGAACCGCTTAAAAATGGTTCGGTTTGGTTCGGTTCATCAGTTCTACCTTTTTTAAATCCTAAATAGATTTTTTTGAACCATAATATTTCATACATGCTTAACGTGAATGAAATCCAAGCACGACAACTCCAAAATTTTAACAAAATATAAATATACTAAACATAACTACAAAAGTTAATCTCCAACTAGGCTCCAAAATATTAACAAAATATTTATATATTTAACATAACTACAATAGTTAATCTCCAACTAGGGGAAACAAATTCATTACTCCACAATCCACATAGGCAGTAGCAAAATGAAACAACTTCATGACTCCACGTAAACGGATGAACTAAGAACTCCCAGAAAAAATTCCTACGGATGGCGGACTTGCTGCTCAACTTTTACGTTTTGGTAGGAAAAGTGAAAATAGTATTAAGAATGAATTGAGAAATGAGAAAGAAGATGGAAATGAAAATTGAGAAGACAAAAGAGTGGTGTAGTCAGGACTCAGTTGTGCGCCGTGCCCTACTGCCCTAGTGTAATTGTAGTATTAACATCTCTTTTTTAATTTTTTTAATTACATATTTACATTTGTATCAATTACCTACTATACCCCTAGTAATCACATATTAGTATACTACCTAGTAAGTAAGTAGTAGGTAGTATTTAACAAAAATCTTTATATTTCATTCGGTTCCATTGGTTCGGTTCGGTTTGAGCGGTTTCTAAACATTTGGAACCGTGAACCGAATCGATTGTAAACGGTTTCGAAAAATATAAACCAAACCGAACCACAAAACCGAACCGAACCGCATTTTCGGTTTGGTTCGGTTTGGTTCCGTCGGTTTCGCGGTTCGGACCGGAACCACTTACACCCCTACTTTTAAGGGCCCAATACGCCAATTTTAAATAGGTTGATGACAAATCAAGCTAATTATAATATATTTGTGGATCATAATTGCCAAATTTTATAGATCCGTGACAAAATTTTTAGAAAATATTGTTATGAAAATGAGGAATTAAAATGTAGAATTTCTAAAAATTAAGGAATAAACCAATTGGAATGAAAACATGTTTTGAATGGAAATCTAGTATGGTTTTATTCTTAAGAAGAATTAGTTATGGAGGGATAGTGATGCTGTATGGCTTTAGGTTGTTTTATTTTTCAATTAAGGCAGTATGCATCTAGTGGGTGTTTGCAACTTCTTAACTTATTTAACTTCTAAGCTTAATTTAAGGAAAAACTATTTTTTGATGTTTGCAACCGCTTAAATTTGGAAAAATTCTCTACATTATAGTTGAATAAGTTGAAGTTGGTTAAGTTGATTTTTACCAACTTCTCCAACTTAATGACATATTTGTAATTTTGGATAAACTATTATTTGACATTTTACTTATAAATCACAAAATAAGCTACTACAATATAAATTTTGCAAATACTATTTTTCAACTTTTTCTTTTTTTAAGCAGTTTTTGCAAACCCACCCTAAATTCTCTAATAAACCACTTTTAGAAACTTCTTCTTAATTTAAACACTTAAAAAAATTTAAACTATTGCCTAGTTGTCCCAATTCATTCCTGGCACAAAATGCACATTTCCAGGTCCTTAAAGTTTAAGACAAGCCCAATTAATTTCTGGTCCAAAATACAAAATTCTATCCTTATCTTTGTGGCTTTCGGTTTCCCACATGACATATTTTTTATTATTTCATCATTTGAGTGTCTCTTCTTGTTAAATTCATACCAATACATTTTGATTTTGATCGGATATTTTAAACTTTCAACAAGAGATTTGATTATCTTGAAAACTCGTATATAAAAATATAAAACTCTCTCTCTCATTTAATCATGTAAAAGAAACTGCAGAAACAGATTTATTAGAAATATTGGAGAAAAACATGGAAAAAACATTGCAATCTTCCTACAATATAAATGGCTCGATTTCCTCATCCTCCTCGAAGTAAGCCATGTCCTTTTCATTCAAATACACCCACGCCTCAACCCCATCACCCTCTTTGGTGCTCATGAGCGCCACCGTGTTGCCACGTGGCCGCTGCGGCCTCATGAAAATCCAGACCGGCTTCCCCTCCCCAAAATCAGCTTCGTAGAACTCAAACTCGCTGGAATCGGAGAACACCAAGAAATTCGTATCTGGATTGCGAAACGCTGTGATCAACCCTTGCAAACTGTTCTTGATGATCTCGCGCCCATCTCTGTTTGGAGATAGTAATTCGATGTGATCGGCTATGCTTTTCTCAACAGCGCCGCTCATCAGATCCACCAGTTCCCCGATTAGGTCTTTGCCTTCCGCCGCCGCGTGCGGCGGCGTGAGCGAGGTGAAGCAGAGGTTTCCGCAAGCACGCTTCGGCTGCGGCGGCGTGGTTCTCTCTCTCATGTTGACGAGTTGGAACACGACGAAGTCTCTGTACTTCCCCTGCTTCGCGTAGTCGATTCCGACCAGGACCTTGCCGAGAACGGCGGAGACGATTGAAGCTCCGGAGAGAGTTTCCCCTTTACTAACCTTCGATTTCAGACTCGCCAACGCCGCCTTATCGAACAACAGCCGCTTGACGAGAACTTTAGGCATTTCAACGGCGGCGCCAGATCCAGATCCGCCCCCGCCCAAATTGATTCCAAAATCGTGATCGGTGAGCGGGAGAAGCTTCGGAAGATCGAAGGTAGGAGCAAATCCGACCGATTTACCCGGAGTGCACGTGCTCGACCAGGCGGAAATAAATGTCTCCATCGCCGGTACGTCGAAAATCCTGTGCGAGACGCTGACGGCGATAGCCACGCCGCCGCAGCGGAAGTCAGTGATCTGAATCGAGAGGAGTGGATTAGAAGGAGCTTCATCTGATCGGAAGTAATTCTCCGGATAGAGAGCGGCGAGCTCGTCAGTGTCGGGGTCGGCGACGAGGTCGAGGAGATCGACGCCGAGAGCTTCGGCTTGGATGAGCTCGGCGCCTTGATCGCTGCAATCGACGAAGTGGTCGGTCTTGAGGTATCTTCCGGCGAGAGGGTAGAACTGGACTAGGGTTTCGGATAATGAGTTTTCTAAGTTTTGGGGCTTGGATTGGTAGAAGAGAACGACGGCTAAGTTCATGGGAGAGAGAGAGTTGTCTAGGAAGGAGATGTTGTATTTCTTGAGGTTTTGAGGAGTTGGGGTTTGTGGTTTGATCGATTTGGTGTTGATCTTATTAATCTTCATGTTTGCTGGAGTTGGTAGAGCTCTGTTTTCTTCACCACAATAAACTCGCTTTACTAGCTACTAATCTATGAATCATAACGTTATATGAACATATATATAATGTGAGTGGAATAATACTTTATTCTAAGAATAAAATTAATATTATCTTTGTTCTATTAGAATCTTCTTATTTTTTTAGACATAGAGATTAAGAAGATAGTACTGTTTGACTTTTGACATGTTAAATACTATTATCCACATAGTTTTTGTTTTTTTTTTAGAAATAAGATGCTACTATATCAACACATCAATGAGGAATACAAGATTTAATGCAAGGGAGGGAGTATGAAATACCTCGTTTAGACAAGAAAAAGGAGTTGGACGGTGAGTAAACATGCAAACACTATACTTCTATTTCAAAATCGCAAGTCATAAGGGGTGTTTAGTTAGAGTCAAGCCAGCCAAAACTGACTGGTACATGATAGTTTATTAAAACATCCACGTGAAGTTGTGGTAATCAATGATAGGATCGGGTGGGTGAGCGAGTTTCTTGGGGGCGGGCATTTGGTGTAGACAGAAATAAATTATATTTACGGATAATGACAAAATAGGTCCGACCCTGATGATGGCCGGCTCAAGTATTCGAAATTAGGATTAAGTTGGGTTCGAGAATTAGAGGTTCGAGAAAATCAAGCATAAAAAAGCCCGCAATAAAAGCTCTTGAGCCTATTGGGCTTTGGGACAAAAAGCTTGGAATTTTTGGACTTAAAAAGTCTGTCCACATAATATTACATTTTTTTTTGTTGACGAGGAATCCGCATTCGCTATCTTTGGTGCGCTCGCTCCTGTGCAATAGTCTGCAAACCACACATAAGAGTTAAACCACCCTTAATGTGACAGGGTGACAGGCTCACACATAGCGTGTCCAGTGGGAATTGAACCCATGACCTATCGGTCCCGGACCACCCACCTTCACCGCTATGCCATCCCAATGGGACAATCCACATAATATTACATTATTTGTATGTGTTACGATTTTAAACTCTAAATAACTAGATAATTAACTTGTTATTTATTTTATTTTAATTTGAATTGAATTATTGAATATTTATTTGTACGACTTTAAACTTAGATCAATATTTAGACATAAATTTATAATATGATCCGTTTAATTTATTTTACTACTTTATAGTTTATACTTTTATAGTAACATTAACATATTTAAATTAAGTTTTATATTTATTTTATTTTTAATCAATAAAAATATAATTTTGTATATACTAAAAAAAATCTTAAGTCCGCTCGCCCACTCGAAAACCCAACACTGAGCTGGCTTCATATTTTATCCCTCGGTAAGATATCGGGCGGGCTTGGGCGGACCGAAAAATCAACTTGGCCGGGCCGTCCGCTCATTTGCCACCTCTAGGTGAAATCTACAAAGACGAGAATTCAACAATGAACTACTCCCTCCTTCCCATTAGTAGTGTCTCATTTCCCTTTTTGGGATATTTCATTAGAAGTGTCTCATTTCTAAAAAATATAGAAAATATGTGGATAAGAATCCACCACCCAAAAAGTCAAATAACACGCATCACAAAATATCATTTTCTTAATAAACATGTCGAAAAGAAATGAGACACTACTAATGGGACGAAAGATATATTAAATAAATGAAGGCATAAATCAAAAGTTTGCATGATTTAGGAACTATCCGTACACATCTCCTGGTATCAGCCACTCTTGCTATTAATCTCTCTCATTACAAACTAAACCATAAAATTTGAGTTTGTACACACAATGAACTAGTACAACTGATCGACTCATGCTATTTGTCACGAGCCGCATGTTCGAGTGAGGTTAACGGACATGTTGCGGAGCATTGGGCCAAGTGGGCTGGATTTTACTAGAAGATAGCGTTGAGCTATACTTCTAGGTTTTTCCCTTTAGAGGCTTGTAGAAGATTCTAGAACTTTGTAGAAGTGTACAAAGTATAGATAAGATCTAGATCAATATGAAAAGATCTAGGTGATTGATTTGATTGATAGATGATTGATAGGTGATTGATTAAATGATTGATTTGATTGATCACGGATTGATAGGAGCCCTTAGATAGAATTGGTCTAAGCCGTTTATTATAGGAGAGGGGGCTATAAATACCCAACTCCAATCATTTGAAAATAATCCAAGTTATGAGTAATATAGAAGCATTCTCCAAGAGTTTCTCTCTCTAAAAGTGTGTTTGTTCGAAGGTAGACTGACTAGCAAGCTTTGAGACGACGTCAAGTTGCTAGTGCCGCACGTGAAATTCCGCGCACGTGACAGTTGGTATCAGAGCTCCGGGGGAGTACGGTCCAAGCACACGAGAGAAATGGCGGGTACGAGTGAAGCTGTGAATGTGGAGAACGTGGAGGTCGTGAAACAAGCTAAGGCCAAGAGGGCAAGTTCTCGGGACACGATGGCGGATCTCAAATCTAGGCTCGTGAGGGTCGAGCTAACGGTTTGCGAGGGGCAAGACAAGTTCGATGAGATGGACCAACGCATCAAAGATCTCGACAAAGGAAGGGACGAGCTTCGTGGAGAGATGCAAGGTGCCTTGAACGAGGTCTTGACCAAGCTTATGGATCGCGTCGGGGCGTTGGAGGACACGTACGAGGCTAGGCTCATTTTGTTGGAGACCGACTTGGAGAAAACTCAAGCGGAGTTGAGAGACGTGAGGGACGAACTAGTCCTTTGCAAGAAGGCGATTGCCTAAGGGGAGGGTGTCGCCGGATCAACAAGGGTTGTCAACTCCGGAAGGGTGGACGTTCCAAAACCGAGGGCGTATAAGGGGTGGAGGAACGCAAATGAGCTTGACAACTTGCTTTGGAGCCTTGAGAGGTACTTCAAGGCGTTGGGCATGGAGGAGGACGCCCATCGGGTCGATAGTGCTGCACTCTACTTGGAGGACACCGCCATGGTGTGGTGGAGGCGACGGTGTGGCGACATCGAGCGGGGGACTTATACCATCGAGACGTGGAATGAGTTCAAGAGGGAAATCAAACGGCAATTCTATTTAGAGAATGCCGAGGAGGAGGCAAGAGCCAAGTTGCGACATCTATAACAAAAAGGTACGATTCGTGACTATGTTAAAGAGTTTTGTGATGTACTTTTGGAGATTCCAGATTATCCGGAGAAGGAGGCTTTGTTTGCTTTCAAGGATGAGTTGCAAAATTGGGTCAAGTTGGAGATCCAACGGCGAAGAGCGTCAGACCTAGCTACTGCAATCGCCATAGCCGAGTCGTTGATTGAGTTCAAAAGGTCGCAGGACCCGAGGACACCAAAATATAGAGAGGACAAGGCGAAGAGTGGGGGAGGCCACCGTGGCAATGGGAGTCCTCTAAAGCACCGCAAGACCGAGAAGGGAAGGAACACCGACAGAGACAAAGGTAAAGAGAAACTTGCTCTCAAGTATTTCATTTGCTATGGACCGCACGTCGTGAGAAATTGCGCGATGAATCACAAGTTATCCTCCTTACTCGAGGGAGTGGATGACAAGACAAAAGAATCCGAGGGCAACGAGGAGATGCCAATGAAGGTTGGCTCGCTCCAAATTCTCGGCGCAATCAAGGAGATAGGAGAGGCATCCAAGAGAAAGATACGTCTCTACACCAAGGCCAACATCAATGGGCAAGTTCTGAAGGTACTTGTGGACACCGGAGCATCTAACAACTTCTTGGAGGTCGCAGAGGCGAGGAAGTTGGGTATCAAGTATACCAAGCGGGAGGGGATGCTCAAGGCGGTCAACTCGGCACCTAGTCCACTTGTAGGAGTGGCCTACGACGTCAAGGTAGACCTCGGCACGTAGAGTGGACGTGTCGACTTTTCCATTATGGCCATGGACGATTATCCAATGGTGTTTGGCATGGAGTTTGTGGATAAAGTAAAGGCCATACCAATTCATTATGCCGACATTTTGCTCATCACGGATGGTGGCAAGCCAAGCGTGGTGCCATGAGCAAGGAAAGAAGTACAATTGACAAAGCGTGTCTCGACGATGCACCTATTGGACGAGATCGGGAGGGCCAACAAAGTCCCGACGGGAGGCGGGATGTTCATCACCCGGAGGGGTGGTGCAATGAATCAAGGCTTGAGGAGGGCGGCGAGGACAATCAAAGACGACCAAAGGACCGCGAGGCTCAAGGTTGCTCAAGTGAAGACCAACACGGAGTTAGTGAAGTTAGCAAAGGTGGCGACCGATGCTAGAAGGAGGCAAGCTCGAAGCATACTAGATGGATGCGATGAGGACGTCGCCAAATTGAGTGGGGGAGAATGTCACGAGCCGCATGTTCGAGTGGGGCTAACGGGCATGTTGCGGAGCGTTGGGCCAAGTGTGCCGGATTTTACTAGAAGATAGCGTTGGGCTAGAGTTCGAGGTTTTTTCCCTTTGGAGGCTTGTAGAAGATTCTAGAACTTTTTAGAAATGTACAAAGTGTAGATAAGATCTAGATCAATATAGAAAGATCTAGGTGATTGAATTGATTGATAGGTGATTGATTTGATTGATCACGGATTGATAGGAGCCCTTAGATCGAATTGATCTAAGCCGTTCATTGTAGGAGAGGGGGCTATAAATACCCCAACTCCAATCATTTGTAAATCATCCAAGTTGTGAGTAATATACAAGCATTCTCCAAGAGCTTCTCTCTCTACTTTCTCTGTCTAAAAGTGTGTTTGTTCGAAGGTAGGTTGACTAGCAAGCTTTGAGATGACGTTAAGTTGCTAGTGCCACACGTGAAATTCCGCGCACGTGACATATTGCATAAGAAGCATAATTTACTCATTTAAACTCAGGAAAAAAGCGTAAATTTAAGATTTCCCTTGTAAAAGAACCGATAAAATTATTTTTATTTTCAAAGTGTAGTGATGGAGTGAGATATTTTGTAGCTAAAAGTGTTTCAAATTCGGCAGTCGCTAATATCTTTAAGTTAATCTTTTCGCATATAGGATAACAACTATGATTAATTCTTGTTATGGACAAATGATTATTTAAAATATAAGTTTACATTACTTGTAACTTGTAAGTTTTTAAATGTTCAAATTTATCAAAGAATATGGTTTTAGCTACATCAGTTGTCTCCGTACACAGGGTCAGCCCTGACATTTCGGAGGCCCTAGGCGAAGACCAAAAACGGGGCCCCTTATTAATGCTTTGTGAATCATCTTGCTAGCCAAAGATAGATATACTTTCATTCTTGTGTGCCTACATAACTTTAAAAGTAGAAACCGTAAAGTGTAACAAACTAAAAAAAAATACAAGGATCGAATAATTATTAAAATTATTTAGATCTTCCAGTATTTTGAGAAGCAAAATCATCAATAACATCATCAAGATCAAGTTTTTCCAATACCTCATTTTCAATACATAAAATAGCTAGTCCACTTAACATTTCTTAAGACATAGTAGAACGCAAATATGATTTGATCAATTTTAATTTTGAAAAACTTATTTCTGCTGAAGCTACAGTGACAGGTATAGTCAACAATATTCTATATGCAATAAAAACATTAGGAAAACATTCTGAAGCTTTAACAAACTCAAGAACTTCATGAATTGATTTTACTTCCGAAGGTAAACACATTTGTAAAACTTGCAATTCAGAATATAAATCTTCAGCATAAATATCAAATTTATCATTATGTTTAAGGGCATCTTGAAGCTTGACACAACATTTATGCAATGTATTATCATCCAATGAAGCTAAAGACTTATGATTAAATAAAAAACCAAAAATATCTTCAAAGACTACCAATTGCTCAAATCTAGTCCTTAAAGGTAAAATAGCAATATCTACTATAATAATAAAATAATTAATCCTAAAAGACTCCTCATCATATAATAAACTATCTTCATGACAACTTTCATCAAATTGTTTTTTCCTATGAACCTTACGTTTTGGAGGAAAAATTGGATCAATTTCCATTTTAGATGCAATGCAAGCTCCTTAGCTAATGTCAATGCCGGTTGAAAACCTTCATTCCTATGCTTCTCAAAATAAGAAATCAAACCTTTCAAGATAGTTATTGCAACATCAATTTGCATATCATTAGATTGTAATTTTTTGCTAATCAAATTTACTTTTTTCAAAATGTCATGCCATATAGTCATTCCCAACAAAAAAATCAAAATTCTCTAGTTCATTAGTAGCCAAAGACTCGGCCTCGCTCCTAGTTTTTGCATCATCACTAACTCTTGATAATTCAAATAGAGCATCTCTTATTTCATTAGGTTGAGTTATTATAGCATGAACACTATTAACATGACTTTCCCGTCTTGTTGTTTATAATGACTTTAAAGTTAAATGAGGAACATGATCTTATAAACTTTTCCATCTTTTTGTAGAACCAACAAATAAAGTATACAAGCGTTGCACAACTCCAAAAAATGAGACGACTTTAACACAAGAACTAGCCATATCACATATTGTTAGATTAAGAGAATGACAAGCACAAGGCATGTAGAATGCTCTAGGATTGATTTTAAGAAATCTTTTTTGTACCCCTTGATGTTTCCCTTTCATATTGGAACCATTGTCATAACATTGTCCTCTCACATTATCAATATCAAGCTCAAGTAATTGTAAAGTTGCTTGTATTTCATTAAAAAGAGATAATCCTGATGTATCATCCACACTTAAAAATTCAATAAAGTATTCTTTTACCATTATTTGATTATGAGACATATCAACACACCTGACTATTAAAGTCATTTGTTCATTATGACTTACATCAGAAGTACAATCTAGTATCACTGAATAATATTTAACCTATTTTATCTTTTTAATTATATCATTTTTAACTTTAGAAGCTAATGTTGAAATCAATTCATTTTGAATCTCATGACTGAGGCACTGATAGTGAATTTCCTTATTCTGAATAAGGCGTAAGTGTTCTTGCATTACCAAGTCAAATTCTACAATTAACTCAAGTAAGCCTAAAAAATTACCATTATTATTTTGATAAATCTTCTCATTATCCCCACGAAAAGCCAAGTTATGTGTAGCAAGACATTTCACAAGTGAAATAATTCTAACTAAAACTAGTTTCCAATGTTCTTTCTCTTTCTTAATTTGCACTGGTAAATCTTTATCAATTGTTTAATTATGTTTTAATCTAATATGCAAATCGTTGGGAGATGATTCAGTAGTATATCTGTTAGAAGATTTGAATGATCCCAAACCCTAATTTGATTGGTGAACCATTGAGTTGTAATAGTTATGCCTTTGTCTCTGAGAGTTTCAGACTCAGTAGACATTCTTTCAATATGGTTCGGGCACTCGCCCCGTCTCGCCGACCCTTCGATCGACTATCCGCCTCGCACCATGGAATGAAGACTCGGTAGTCCTTGGACTCGGCGGAGCAAGCACACCGAGAGGTATTCTTACTCGCAGGCTTTGGACTAGCAGGAGCAAAGATATCGAAAGGAGTCAGTAGAACTGGACTCAGTAGGAGCAGTTCACTGAATTCAGAGTTGACCTTCAGTAGAGTTGGACTCAGCAGGAGTATACTACAGAACCAAGGTAAGACTCAACAATGGCCAGACAGTCTCCTTGACTGTCGGTGATCTTACTTGTTAAATTAGTAGAGTCATACGAGGTATTTAGAGAAGTCAGCATCAGATCTACCTAGAAGTCTGTTTGTCTCAACCACTTTCTACACCTCGACCAATGACGAGCAGCCAGCTGTCCACATTCTCATTAAAGCTGCAAGTCAACCACTTTCCAGAAATAGAGGGAAAAAACTCTGCCAGATTTCTTTTAAAGAGCCGTTAGCTACCCAAAAGAGAGTGACACATGGATCGACGTCTCCAACGGATCTTTCCATGGCTCACCTCTATAAATAGAGGGAAAATCAAATTGAAGCTCACAAGACCACCTATCAAGAACACACGAGCGATTACGAGCAAACAGTTACCGACTTAAGCTTTCCGCAAGAACTTCAGAGATATACTTCAAGTGAAAGGCGACATACTTGCTCAAGGGAACCAAGCTGAATTAGAATCAAAGCCTCTAGTATCCAAGGTATTGAACACGAACCCATAGAGCTTATTCCTCACTGTTCGTCACTCTAGAAGCCACCTTCTTGTTCCCTTCCCTCTAACCTAAGCTCCACTGAATATATCCATAGCTTAGATCGAAGGAGTTCATCCCTGAACTGTTCTTACTTGTAAAGAACTCCTTCATAGTTGGAGAGTTTGTCAATCACTTTAGTTTGATACTTGTAAACTGAGACTTGCTCAGTATAATCCTCAAGACCAGTGTTTGTCCAGTGCACAAACCGACTGAGACTAACTCAGTATAATAAAATAGCCTCCTGATCTTTTCGGGACAGTGGACGTATGATTGTTTGATATCCGAACCACTTTAAAATCATTGTGTTCTGTTTTTACTGTTGCATTGATTACTGTTCATACTGAAAACTATCTTTCAAAATCATTCAACTGAGTTTCAACAAAGCTTAAGAGATTGCACTAATACACTGAAACAGTTTTAATAAAAACGTTTTCAAACTCAACTGAATTGGGCCTACACATTTTCGCACTCTACTAAACTCTTACTGAACGGTACTGAATTCTAACATTAGTCAGCTAGCAGGCCTCAGTATAGTCAGTCACTCTGTCCACGCGATTCAGAACAACATATTTGGTCTGCTGAACTGTTCAGCAAGGTACTCTCCTGAATAAGACTGTTCGCGTTTTAAGTTGAGAAAGTTTTCAGGTGTATTCACCCACCCCTCTACACCTGAAAGTTTATCTCGGGACCAACACAAATCAATCCATGTCCTCATATTACTAATATACACGAAACTATTCTCATGTTTTTTGAGTCTATCATTTATATGTTTCCAATCGTCCAAACCTTCATTTGCTAACAAACTATTGTTTTGAAGTGATTTAAATAATTTGCAACAAAAATAATATATTCTATTTGCATCTTTTTAGTATACCAACCATTTTCTATCTTGACTCTCACAATTTGGTAGTTTTCTTGTATAATAAGAATATGCAAAATGCCGACCAAGCACATCTATAGGAAACTCGAGATTGTACTATCTTAAGGGACCTTTCTCTATTAAGATATCTCTAGTTTTATTATCAATACTATTCCAGTTTCTTGGATCAAATATATCGAATGTATTATTTTTATTCCCAATAATATCATTTTCTTCATTTAAAACGCCATCCTCATTATCAACTACATTGACTTCCTCATTCTCATTCTCATTCTCATTCTCATTTACTTCCCTAATCACATTCATATCAATTTCTTCATCCAAAGCATCAACTTCTTCATTATAACTTATATCAACTTCTTTTATAAGAAATTTATGAAGAGCCCCTCTTTGAGTTTTAACCACCTCTTCAAGTCTTTTTCTTTTGTTCCTTTTTTGACTTTCAGAAGCATATTCTTTTTAGGCAACATTTCACAAATCACAAACACTTAAATACAACACAAAACCCTAATCCTATTCTAAAAAATTAACACAAATTGTAAAGCACGAAACCTAATTTGATGAAACATTAACACAAACTGAAACGAGAAAACCTGATTTGAAGACGGACTCAATCGGACTGTTGAAGAGTGAATAATGAAGAGAAAGAGTGATTTATTGATTTCTATAATTCTATTCTGCCTGCGACCTGCCTTGATTGTTGTCGTTGAGACGTTGAAGAACAAAAGAAGGAGAGGAGGACTGGAGTACTGTAATAAAAAGAGGCGTGAGCCACATAGCCTTTTACTTAGTGACCGTTTATAAAAAATGAAAGTAGTGAATTTATTATTGGGCTGGTCGCGGTTGGCTGGTCCGACTGGACTAATATAGTAAATTAATTTTTGACGGCTTAGTAGTTTTTTCTTTTTAATACTTATAGTATGACACATATGGGCTTAATAACTATACTACATGTTACAAATTTTGAAGCCCCTAAAATTTGGGGGCCCTAGGCCCATGCCCCTGGGCTATTCAATAGGGCTGGCCCTGTCCGTACAATCCTCACTAATATATAATCTCCACAATATTCCATGTAATCCATTCTATATTCCACCATTGGAAATTACCAGAAAACCACACCGACAAGAAAATTAGTAGGCAAGTGGAAATTCGTGAAAGAGTTTGCAATTGTTTTTCTTTTTCAAAATTAATATGATAAGTCCAATGTATCAACATGGCCAGCCAAAATGGACTCCGAGACACCAGATCTCAATCAGGTATATAAGTATGGCAAGCTAAAGTTGACTTATTTAAATATGGCTAGGCCAAATTCCTTATATTCCTTCATTCCCATGTGAATAGAAATATATTTTCATAAAGACTTATTTAAAAAAATATGAAGATGAAAGTCTCATATTATGAACTTTTGGGAAGGTTGCCACTTGCCAGTTCTTTTAATCAGAAAATGAAAATAAGTAAATGAGCTAGTTTAATTTTTCATATTTGAATGGAATTGGCCCATTTATTTCTAGTAAAAGCATTCATCTAAGCCCAAAGATTTGAGTCCGCAAGATTTCTCTTAACGCATTAATTAATTTCTTCCCACTTTTTCTGATTCAGATTTACTTCACGGTTATTAGAAAATACACGTTTTCTTTTGGATGAAATTAAGAAAGTGGTGTTACATAATGTATATTGTTTGAACTTTTAGTAGTTAAACGTGGTCCACTAAATTTTATCATTTTCAGAAACGAATCATTTGGTGGGACGTTCTGATAAACAAACCGTGATTTCTAGTGGGACGGAGGGAGCACTTGGAATATGAAAAACAATAACATTTGGAATAGATAATTTATTCTTACATGCTACTGACATGTATTAAGAGAATTGATTAAGAAATAGTCGCGGATTTGGGTTAAAATTTAGAGAGCAAAATCTACAATTTTAGGAGAAATGTGCAATTTAGGAATGTGAAATAATTTTCCAAAAATTAGACAAAATCCAGTACTAGTAATGATGAATTAAATACAGAAAATTACTTAATAAGTTAATAGTAATTATGGTTAAAATTTAGAGAGCAAAATCTACAATTTTAGGAGAAATGTGCAATTTAAGAATGTGAAATAATTTTCCAAAAATTAGACAAAATCCGGTACTAGTAATGATGAAATACAGAAAATTACTTAATAAGTTAATAGTAATTATGACTAACTATATATTTATACGTGGCTGATAAACTTAACATTACCAATTGCTGCAAACATGACGATGACGAAGATTAGCACAAAGTTGATAACACCACAAACCCCAACTCCTCAAAACCTCAAGAATTACAAAATCTCCTTCGCAGATAAACATCTCGGCCCAATGAATTTGTGCGTCGTTTTATTCTATCAAGGGAAACCCGAAACCGATACACAGTTGGAAGAATCACTAGCCAAAATATTGGTCCAATTCTACCCTCTTGCCGGAAGATACATCAAGAACGATCACTTGATCGATTGCAGTGATCAAGGCGTTGAGTTTGTCGAAGCACAAGCTGATCTAGACGTCGATCTTAATTCTACTTCTCTCCTGCCAGATCAATATTTCAAAACCGATGAAGCTGCCGTTGATCCACTCATGTCGATCAAGGCCACACAATTTCCGTCCGGCGGGCTAACGATCGCCGTTAGCGTCTCTCACCGTGTTTTCGACGTGGCATCGCTCGGGACATTCATTTCTGCATGGTCGAACGCAGCCAATCCGGATAAGACGAATGAATCATTAATAACCCCATCTTTCGATCTTCCTTCGTTGCTTCCGTACAAGGATCACGATTTCGGGGTTAAACTGAAGCAGAAAAATGTTGCCAAGATTGTTGTTAAGAGGTTCTTGTTTAACAAGGAAGCTTTAACGTTTCTGCGATCGAAAATAAGTCCGAATAGCAATGGTAAAACGATCTCCCGTGTCCGTATCGTGTGTGCCGTTATAGCCAAAACCCTAATCGGCCTAGACCGCGCAAAGCATGGCGAGGACCGAGATTTCCTCATCTTCCAACCGGTTGACATGAGAGAGAGAACAATCCCACCTCTACAGAAGCATGCTTGCGGGAATTTCTCGTTCACTTCGCTCACACGACGCGTACCTGCGTCCGAAGTTAACGACATTGGGATTGAAGAATTGGTTGACCTAATTGGTGATGCTGTACGGAAGAGCATAACTGATCATTCTGAAATAATCTCTCGCGAGAGAGATGGACGCGATATAATCATAAATACTTTGGAGAAATGGATGAAGGAATCGCAGAATAGTGAGACGAATGTGATGGTTTTTAGTGATTGGAGTAGGTTTGGATTCTACGAAGCGGATTTTGGGTGGGGGAAGCCGGTCGGGACGAGCATTGGACCGCAGCGGCCGAGGTGCAACTCGACCGTGCTAATGAGCAACAAAGAGGGAGATGGGATTGAGGCGTGGGTGCATTTGAGTCAAAATGACATGGATTACTTCGAGCAAGATGAGGATATCAAATCTTTTACCACCTAATTAATTTGAAATATCGTTATGAGATTGCGTTATGCTATATTAGTGTAAGCATTTACCAATATTTGATCGACTGAATCTTGTTTATTTGTTTCTTATAAGGAATTCAAATTTTTTAAATGAGATTGGTGTTGGTACGTGTGATCAGTGGCGTACGTAGCCAGAGATTTACATCAATGGGGGCCAAATAATTACGCACTTATGGTCTATCGTGAACTAAAAAAGTGACAACAAAAAAAAAAATGAGAAAAAAAATAATAGAGAAGAAGAATCCTAAGGGGAAAAAGAGAGAAGGAAATTATAAGAAAAAGGAAGAGAAAAAGAAAAAAGTTGGATTAAATTTAAAATAATAATGCATAATTTTTAAGAAAAGACATAATTATTATAAATATAAAATATCTTGGTCAAGTTTAGAAAAATATTTGTACACAAATTCGAGCGTGAAGGAGGAAGAGAGATAAATAAGGAAAATAAATGTTAATTAGAATGCATAATTTTTAAGAAAAAAATATAATTATTATAAATATAAAATTATATCTTGGTCAAGTTTAGAAAAATATTTGTACACAATTTCGAGCGTGTAGGAAGAAGAGAGAGAAATAAGGGAAATAAATATAAATCAGAGGAGGAAAAGAGAGAAAAAGGAAAGGTAATTCACATCTTCAGAGAGTTGAAACCAGACCTATAAAAATTATCAAACTACCTTACCTCTGAACCAAAATTTATTTACTAATATAAAATCACATTTAAATATTTCAAACTCAGTGGGGGCTGTGGCCTCCACTGCCCCCACCCCTGATTTAAATATAAAATCACATTTAAATATTTATATGAGAATTGTTTATCTTTTAACTATGTTGGCTAGAGGGCTCTACTAAACCATGATTTAATTTGCATATGATTTTTGGGATATGATTAAAAAAAATAAAAGGAGTATTTATGGAGAAATAGAATAGCACTTAGTTGTATAATTCAAGCCTAGTCTAAAACGAATTTGGCCCCTAATCATCAGTATCGTGGCTAGATTTCTAGTATTTTCTGGCTCGATACTAATGATTAAGTATTTGTGAGAATCAAGTATTGATTTCACAAGCCAAACATGATATGACACTAATAATAATAAGAGGTGGTGTATTGTGCAACTGGATTGCGCTAGTTCCATTAATATATATATATATATATATATATATATATGGTGTGGATCCCATAAGAAAGAAGCTTAAGATAGGAAATAAAAAGCATTTATAACCATAGATTCTTATCTAATGAATGGTTAAGATTAATATTGGTTTTAAATTTTAGTAAAAAGTAATATTAAGAAAATGACAATTTGGGCATGAAAAATATACATATTTAAAACCCTTCATAACTCCTCCCTCAAAACAAGGAAACCCTTGGAGAGAAATAATTATAATTTAATGTTTTTCCAAAAAAACGTTTCATAGAAGATTTTGGACCAGATTTTCTATTTCCAAATACAATTAATTTTCTTAAGTCAACGATATTATGTTTCCTATAAGTGAATATTATTATGCATAATTATGTTTAAGTTCATGCATATTTAGACTTTGATGAACCGAAATGTTAATTCACTATTTCTACAACAATGTAATTGTGATATGATACCTTAATTGAATGCATATAAATAAATAGTATTATGCATAGTTATTTGAAAATATATGTATATTTAGCACTAATAATTGCATTATGTGATACAAAAAATTCACAATATTTAATGCATACAAATGAATAGTATTATGCACAATTATGTTTAAGTTCATGCATATTTAGACTTTGATGAACCGAAATGTTAATTCACTATTTCTATAATAATATAATTGTTACCTAATATTTTAATTGAATACATTTAAATGAATAATATTATGCATAGTTATATGAAAATATATGCATATTTAGAACTAATAATTACATTATACGTGATACAAAAAAAAATCATAATATTTAATCCATACAAATGAATAGTATTATGCATAATTATGTTTAAGTTCATGCATATTTAGACTTTGATGAACCGAAATGTTAATTCACTATTTCTATAATAATATAATTGTGACCTGATACTTTAATTGAATGCATTTAAATGAATAATATTTTGCATAGTTATATGAAAATATATGAATTTTTACTTTAAACATGTCATTATATTATTATATTAACTTATTCAGAAAATGGAAATAAACGAGAAAAGAGATGGAATGGTTATTTAGGAAATGAAAATGAGCAAATAATCTCTAAATTCAAAAATTTGAACTCAAATTAGATCCTAAATTTTATTTGATATGGAAATTACGTGTGTTCTTTTAGAAAGAGAATCAATTACTCAAAAGAGGAAATAATGAAAATTAGGATTAACTTTAGAAACAGTTATACAAATAAAAGAAATTAAATAGACATAAATACCCCGAATGATGTGTTAATCAATAATAAAGTATGTTGGTCCGGAGACGAGTGTCAGGTGTAGGGGGGGGTGAATACACTTGAGTACAAGTTCTTTTTCTCAAATGCGAAGGACAGTTGAGCTGTAGATTGCAACTGATGAACAGTGCCAAATAATAACCTTCTGATCGCGGGTCAGAGTGAGTCAACTACTGAGTCTCTCCTACTGATTTTTGTCAGTATTTGATTCTCAGTCGGAGACTTAGTGCAGATAAGTGTGTAAGGCCCGATTGACTTCGTCTCAATTTGAAAACGTGTTTTTCGCAAACCAAATTATTTTGGCTAGTACACTTTCAAATACGTTTTATGCAAAGTATGAGTTTGTAAGATGATTTTGAATGAGTGCAATAAAACAGTAAATGACATAAGCAATTTTTAATGTAGTTCGGATACGCAAGATCCTACGTCCACGGTCCTGCTGAACATGAGGTCTTGTTGATTAATCTGAGCATGCCTCAACAAGGTATCTGTGCACTGGACAGACCCTTCTAAGTTATAGTCCTTAGCCACTTTACATATCAAACCGGAGTTTGAAGGGGAGGGGATGTTCTCCAACTATGAAGGAGTTCTTACAATAAGAACAGTCACGAAATGTGAACTCCTTCGAAGATTCTAAGCTATGGATATAAACGATTGAGCTTAGATAGAGAAGAGGGATCTAAAGAAGAAAACTCTAGAGAGAAGAACTAGAAATATTCCAATAAAGCAAGTTCTTCGCTGGATCTTCGTGAAAGGCGCTAGAGTATTTCGAAATCTTGAGCGCGTAATCCCTCGTCTTTGGAGCTCGGGAATGCTTCTCTATTTATAGTTGTGACCCAGACATTTGTCCGTTGGAGAGGACGAAGCCACGTGTCACAAACGTCCAAAGAAAATGGCCATATGTTCGAAATGTTGCAGCAGAGTAGTTGGTAACTGTGCATGAGAGCAGCTTTAGTTGGTCAGAGTAGGTAGAGCTTAGACTACTTCTCATTGGTCGAGGTTTGTAGTAGGTGAGATTTGTTAGACATCGGTCTTCATCAGAGTTGACTCTCACTCATCCTCGTATGATCTTCTGCTGACTTTCGAATGATGTTAAAAGATGGGTCGTTTCCTGTCGGATACAGTAGACCTGATAAGATCTCTATCTTCTTCGTCTGAGTCTGTTGATAATGGTTCTTCTGCTGAGTGGAATCAGCTGATGACTCTGAAGGTACTGAGCTTTGATACCGTGTTCATCTACTAAGGTAGGTCAGCTGAAAAGAAATCTTCTACTGAGTGGACGTCAGCTGATGATCTGTAAACACAAGCTCTTACAATGATGACGTGGGGTTCTGAAAAGTAACTTCCTACTGAAGATCAATCCAACACTTACCCCTTACAGGACTTAGACGAAAACGATAATAGAAAATACAATCAGTCTAGCCTATTACACCATCTAGACACTATCAATACTATACTAAAGGTACAAGACAGATTTTGGGATCTTCAATTCCATAGCGTTAAATCACTATGATTTCCCCCATTACCGATAAACAGATAAGTCCTATTACAGGAACTACTGACAAATAGTACTAAGTACCCTCTAAGTGGTTATTAAGATCAACAACTGACTCATAACCCAACAATTTCCCCCTAATTGATGATGCCAAAACCAAGGAAAATCCTAAGAACATTAAGTCCCAAACTACTGACCCAGAAAGACTTCAGTAAAACTGAGCAAATAACGCAAGGCAGTCAACAGCTAAAAGATAGGCATATCAGAGAAATAGGTTTAGTGTGTGTGTGTCAGATCACTTCAGTGATCAATTGTGATAAAGTAAATAAGCATAGCCGAAAGATAATGAGTAGTTGTCTGGCCAGAAGAAAGGTGCTGATATATATGAGAGAAGATTACAGTCAACCCTAACTTCTATACAAAAAGAGATAATCTACTGCTATCGTCTGAACTTCTTGATCTTGTCTTTGAATTCAGCAGACTTGACAACAGGAGGATCCAACCCATAAGATCTGTAGATTCTGGCACAGAGGGTTTGGATGTCCTTGAGATCACTTGGTTGCAAAGGATCAAGATCATGATGGCGTGCAACAATGTCGACCTCATCTTCAATCTCTTTGGTGCACAACACTCCTCTAGAGGTCTGGGGTGGAGTCAGCTGTCTGTAGGCAGGGGCAACGAGTGGCAGCTTTTCCTTGAATAAGATAAGCTGAATCTGTGCTCTGAGGTTGGCGTCGTACTGATGAATGAACTCGTCGAAGAGATCAGCCGCCGGTACCTCAGCAGGATAGCACTGCCATACGTAGTATGCCTTAATGAAATCAACCTTCAACTCCTCCCATTCCTCGTTCAGGTTCCAGGGAATCCACTTGTCAACATGGAAATGCGGAGATTTCTTCAGATAAGCAGCTTTCTGTGCTCCTCGCCTGAAGTACTTGGAAGTCCTGGGCACCTGTTTACTTCTGTTGAGGATTGGTTCCTTGGCGATTTTGTTAGTCAGCTCTATTATTTTTGCCAAGTCTTCCAACCTCTTCTTCTCCGTAAGGGCCGCAGCTCTTCTATCTCCTCTTCGGAGATTCAGCCCTTGCAGCGTTGCCTCCCAGGTTGCCTGATCCTCTGCCACCTGCTCAGGCATCGGCTGATTACTAATCTATGTTCTATCAGTTACAAATCGAGTTAGAAATTGGCTTTTAGATCTTTGGTTTGGATAAAGATTTAGTATTACTGCCATCGAGATTGAATGGTTACGCAATTGAGAAAAAAATAATTTTCTTCTATGAACAATTTTGTTAAATGAGTAGGAGAAGATCCAACAATTCCAATTTCCCTCAGGCAAACATAGTTTGGACGAACATATTCCAGCGAAACTACGAAGATCGGCGATTCCAATTTCACTAAAGTAAACCTGTTCATGTGCAGATTTATTCTGGCCAGAAATTATGCACAATTAATTAAATTCTAGTGCACATGTTTGGGTATTAATCTGCACTATGACACCTTTCATTTAATTAGTTCAATTTGTTTGTGTAATATTGAAATTATACATAATTAATTCAATTTTGTAGCACATTTTTGGTATTAATATCTAATGTTATATTTTTTCTTTTATTAATTTAATTTTTGTGTAATTGTTGGTCCCGAGAGCACGTTCAGGTGTAGAGGGGGGGGGGGTGAATACACCTGAAACTCGATTTCTCAACTTAAACACGAACAGTCCTTTTCAGGATGATGTCGTACTGAACAAATTCAGCAGACCAGATAAGCTGTTCTGAATCGTGTTGGCAGAGTGACTGACTCTACTGAGATCTCCTAGCTGACTGAGAGTCAGAATTCAGTATCTTGCATATAGAGTTCAGTGGTGCGGAATAATGTAGGCCCAAATTCAATTGAGTGAGAAAAACGTTTTTATCAAAACAGGTTTCAAGAGATTAGTGCGATGCGTTAAGTTCGCCGAAAAACTCGCTTGAATGATTTAAAGAATATTTTCAGTATGAACAGTTAAATCAATGCAACAGTGAAAAGAAACAGAACACAAGACACAAAGATTTTTAAAGTGGTTCGGACACAAAAATCCAACGTCCACTGTCCCGAAAGATCAGGAAGCTATTTATTATACTGAGGTAGTCTCAGTTGGTTTGTACGCTGGACAAACACTGGTCTTGAGATTTATACCGAGCAAGTCTCGGTTACAAGGTTATCAAACCGAAGCGTTTGAAAAACTCTCCAACTGTGAAGGAGTCCTTTACAATAAGGATTAGTTCAAAGATGAACTCCTTCGTCTAAGCTATGGATATATGCTATTGAGCTTAGGTTAGAGGGATAGGGAACAAGAAGGTGGCTTCTAGAACAACGAACAACTGAGTATAGCTGTGGGTTCGTGTATCGTCGTTTGGATACTAGAGGCTGTATTTATCAGTTCAGCTTGGTTCCCTAAGAGCTAGAATGTAGTTCTTCGCCGGAGATGAATTCTTCGAACTTCTTGCGGAGAACTTAGGCTTTTCGAATTTGCTCGTTTGAATGCTTTTAGTGTTCTTGCTTGTGTGCTCGTATTCTCGTGTGCTTCAAATTTTGATTTATCCCTCTATTTATAGAGAAGAGATTAGGATAGATCCGTTGGAGACGATGATCCTTTGTCTCTCTCTTTTGGGTAGCTAACGGCTCTTTTGTAGCATGGTGGCAGTGTCCTTTCCCTCTATTTCTGGAAAGTTGTTGACTTGGAGCTTTAGTAGGTGTAGGACAGGTGTCTGCTTGTCATTGGCCGAGGTTCAGAAGGTGGTTGAGACAAAACAGACTTCAAGGAGATTTGAAGCTGACTTCTCTTTTCCTCGTACTTGACTATGCTGATTGTCTTTTAAAGATCTGACAGTTTAGAAGAATGTCTGGCCGTTGCTGAGTCTGATCTCTGATTCAGTAGTCAACTCCTGCTGAGTTTGCTCTACTGAAGATCAACTATGAGTGCAGTGAACTACTCCTGCTGAGTTCAGTTCAACTGACTTTCGCATACCGCTCCCGCCGAGTCCAAGATACGAGTCTTCTACTTCCAGTGCCGAGGCGGATAAGCTACCGAATGCCCGAGCCGGAGCGGAGGGTCTCGCCGAGTCCGAAACCTCGTAGACAAAAAAACAAATTACAACTTAAAGGTTCACCAATCAATATAGGGTTTTGGGATCTTCAAATCTTCAAACTATTTCAGAGCAAAAGGCTACTGAGTAAATGTCAACACAGAAGACTGCGTCATTTCCCACTATATCTAATACCGCTGAGGATAGAATCATCACCCAACATTTTCCCCCTATTTGATGATGCCAAAACCTAAACTATCATCTAAACAACCTAACACAATGACTTATCAGAAACAGAGCTCCTTACAAAGTATTACAAGTATTATCAGTGGAGTTGTTCTTCAAGTCCTAGACTACTAAGGGGATCAGGGCAGAAAGTCAGAACATATACAGAGACTAAACATTTTCCCCCTGTCTTAACAACATTTTCCCCGGAAACACAGCAAGTCTATCAGAATCTAGCTAAGCAACAACCGACGGAAATAACAAAGCGTGAGTGTGTGAGTCGAGAATCACTTCAATGATTCCCAATGTTAAGCATAAGCAAACACGGTTATTCGTACAATAAGGAATTGTCAAAGCCAAACAGAGATATTATATATGTAAGAAAATCGGTACAATTACATCTCCCGCTAGGCTATGAAAGAAAGATACACCGAGAAATCGAAGAAGAAGCTATTTGAATTGCCTAATCCTCGTCTTTTGAAATTCCGAGATTGAGATTCGTGAAGGGGCACTCCATACATCTCGATATGTGATCTTCCTCGCCTTCGAATCTCCGCAAAGTCTGCTGGGTCTTCTTCATCAAGAAACTTGGCTTCAACAAAGATCCTTCACTTCTTTCTCTATCACACCGTAGTGGATGGATCCATCAAGTCTTTGTGGGGGGAGGCGTAATTCTAGGATCCGGAACTCTTACTTCAACATTCTCATTAATGGCTTTCTCGCACCCGGTATACATCTCTAAGTCGCCCGCATAATCCATTCAGGATATGCCATTGCCTTGGGCTTTTCGCACTGAATCTCCGTAAGTAGTTCCTTTTGATGAATTCAGCTTTTAGATTTTCCCATCTCTCGAGTCTGTTCCCACGGGATCCACTCGTCCACTCTAGGCCATCCGTGAGTCTTCGGATCCGTAAGCTTCCCCGAATTTTCGTATTTGTATGGGATGTCGGCCTTGGGCGGAATCCTCCGACTCGCTTCTTTTTCGGTTCGCGGCCTCGAGAGCTTCAAGATCGGCTTTCCATATCCTCTCTCTCGGCCGCTTCTATTTGCCCGGCCTCTTCACCTCTCGTATAAGTATCCGTCTAATTGAGCCCGGATTTCCTCCATCTCTTGATCCCGTGCCTTAGAGGTAGTGTAGGAGGGCTTGTGAGGTGGTTGGTCGTCCGAGTCGGCAGGGGTTGAAGATTTTTCTTTGGTGGTTTCCTCGCCGCCCGCTGATCGTTGTTGTTGTCTGTTCCTTCTCCTTTTCTTTATCGCCTCGTCCCCGAGTACGAGCTTTCTCGAGGCGGCCTTGCCGATTTTTTTCTTCCAAATGGAGCCTTGGTCTTGCCTTTAGCAGGCTTCTTCTTTGGCTTACTCGCAGCCTTCAGCCCCAAAGAATCTCCCTAACAAGCTTTTCATCACCGCTATCTCGAGCCTTCTCCTCCGGAGTAACATATCTCCCCGGATCCTTTCTTATTGGGAGGGGGTTGGGAGTTTCAGTGCCTTTTTACCTTTTCCTAAGAATCGGAGGTGGAAGAGGAGCTTCTTCCTCTTCCGAGTCCTCCTCGCCGCATACTCGGCAACTTCCTTAATAATGTCAAGGGGAGTCTCGTGTTGCCCGAGTAGCGACTTCTTTGGGGTCCCGAGCCGCTGGGGCCGGGTCTCGGTAGATGCTGTGCACTGCAGTCGAGACACCCCCGGGCCTCGCCGCCGGTAGGTGCGGTAGGGGGCGGATGTCTGAGTAGAAGATGCCCCTATTACTGACCTTGCTCTCTTTGGAGTCTTCAGTATTGTCTCCTTGGCAGCTTCCCCCTTAGTGGATTTTTCTATTAGACTTTCCCCCTTGGCCAAACTTTCCCCCTTTTTGGCATCAGCAAGTAGGGTTGGGGTTGGAGCAGATACCTTCTTGTTCAAGCTTTTGTAGGAGGCCGACGGATCATCCAAACGTCGTCTGCAGCCTTTGTCGTGGCCTCATGCACTTGGTTTCTCTCATTGATCAATTGATCGTTGTATAGCTTATGTGAGAGATCAGCCGCATCCTTGAATTCCTTCAGTTGCTTCTCCACAGTCTCTTTTATGGCCTTCTGTATAGTTTCCATCCCGAGCTCATTGGCCTGAGAGATTGTGTTGACGGATTCAGTGTGGGTGGTTTGGGCGGCCTTGAAATCATTAAGCAATTTAGCTTGGCCTTCCTGAATCGTCTGAAGCTGAGCGTCGAAGTCAGCTCTCTGAGTGGCTAGTGCTTCGGTTAAGATATTGGAGAAGTCAGGGGCAGATGATTCTGAAAGAGTGGTTCTGAGCTCCTGAATCTCTGCGCCGGTGGCCTGGGTGGACTGTCGCCATGTTTGTGGACGGCACGGGCAAGAATGCGATTCTGTGTGCCTTGATCCTTCAGTGCCCTGGCCACTGTTTTTGAGCGACGGATCTTTGGGCTGGGCGCTACTTCGAAAGCAGATTGGAGAAGAAGTTGAGCAGGATCAACTACCTTCGAAGTACCAGCCACCGTCTTTCCAGGACCAAGGATGCTAAGTGGAGGGTCAGCAGTAGATGCAGTGGCATCCTTGTCCTGTTGGGTTCCCTCATCAGGCTTCTCAGGGCCTGAATCATGGAGTGGGTCCTGACCATCGGGGTCAGACCCATCAGAGGGTGCTGATGCTGAGACCGGGCCGACGGCCATTCAAAGATTGCCGGCATGGCAGACCCTTAGATCTTCTAAGGTACCGAGATCGATGGCTCGAGTAGCCGATATTCTCTCCGAGCTTCGGTTCCTCTTCATGAAGTCGTTCACGGGAGTGATGGATAATCGGCCTTTTCGAGTTGTGCCACTCCTCGGAACCCGAGCAAAGATATGGAGCCTCGCCTGCCTTGCAATTATGACAAGGTCGTTGTGGCCGGCGATCTCGGGAATGTGCTCCGTAATCTGTCGGGATGCTCTGGATTAGAGAGCTGAAGCTTCCATCCCGATCGATTCTTCTTCCGAGGCCGTCTCGCATTCCTCTATCTCGATTGGAGACGCCTCGTTTCTCGGCCAGAAGGAAGACTGGCCGAGAGGTGGGATATCCAAGGGGCTTTCCGGGGCCGAACGTCCTCACCCTCCGGATATCTTCACCGGGACCCCTTGGTCCACCGCTTCATCACGTTCGGTGGAGACAGCTTTCTCCACCGACTCGCCTTCTCGTAAGACTCGGCTCGTCCCTAAGCCTGCAGAGGTTGTTCAAGCAACCACGCCTCCGGCTCGCCACGGCTTTCGCAGGCACGGCCGTGCCGACCTTCTTCGCCTCCTTGGCTGGTGCCTTAGGTGTTAGAATTTGAGGGGACCTCTTCTTCGTTGGAGTGGTCTTCTGAGACGTGGTTTTAGGAGCGGCAGGCCCGGAGCCGATCTGCTGAAGGGCCGCTGCCCTGTTCTGAAATCTGACCTTTTTCACATTGAAATACTGCTTATCTGCGAAGGTGATTTGGTCAGAAGTGCAGAGGTCTTCGATCATGACTGAGATCTTCAGTCCGTATAATAGCTTTCCTTTGGCGCTCAGCCTATTGGATGCTTTGTCGAATTTCGCGGACTGCATCATAAATTCCCTTAAGAAAAACTCTGTCCAGTTGATCTTGGCCCTGTCATAGATGGCCATCATAAGTTGCAGCTTTGGTCTGGACACCTGATCGAAGGAGCCTGCTTGACTCGTTAGTAGCTGAGTTACAATGTATGCTAAGGCTCTATACTGAGGGAGCATGGTGTTCTTGGGAAACGCGGCTCTGAAGACTGTTGGCTTCCTGCAAAAAATGGACAAGTAGCCATCCATCAGATCATCGTTGTACCCAACTGTAGTGACGCCTTCGCTTGGCAAATCGAATCTTCTCCAAAGAGCTTCTCGGATTGACATCTGCTTAACTTCTATGTCTGTGCGTGAGGGATCGCCTACTGTGTGGACGACGAATCTCCCTCTGACATCTCCATCTACTGATTCAGCGTTCAGATAGATTTCAGCAATCTGACGCGGGAGGAAGAAGGTGGGCTTCCTCGTCAGAAATCCTTCGAGTCCGGATTCGCGAAGAGCTGAGAATATCTCATTCATGAAATCGAGATCGCAGACATCGAACTCCATGACTGGCTCGCACCAGACACGGTCTTTCTCCAAAATCTCTTGCATATTCTATGGAGCAAAAACAACATTTCCTGACATTTTGATAATCTGCATATATCGTATAAGTCAGTACCGATTAAGGATATAAAAAGATAAAGATATACGATACGTAAATATCATTTAAGAATTACCGAAAGATTTCCTGAAGATTTGAAAAGAGTTTAGATAGAAGGTCAAGAATATTTCAGAAAATCTTGGGTACTTAGAATAATTGCAGATACGAAATGGCAGTTTTCAAGGATTTGTACACAGATATATATCTTAGAGAAGATAAACAGTTAAATATCGATGGTTCAGTTTGAACGCGCTTTTCAGATGGACGGCTAGGATTGAGTTTTATATAATAGGTAATGATCATGTTAGCCGCCTAAGTCAAAAGCCACTTGTAACTAGCCTAAGTAGTAACTCTGATACGACATGCATTAAATGCGTGGCGTAGTTCAAAGATGCTTGTACATAGAATGTCGTGTATTAAATGTGATCCGTTAAAATTTAATGACATTTCTTAAGGCATTGAATACGATGCTGAATCTGATCATAAATGCACAGAATCGTTCTATAGGCTACTGAGTAGAGATACGCAAACCTGTCAGCTGAACATTGTAGTCAGCTGATACCTCGTGTAGATGGTTGCTGAGTCTCTACGAACTGATTTTACTCAGTACTGAGAGTGAACATTCCCACTTGCTGAATGCTCCTCTCCTGAATCCGCTTACTGACTGGAGTCCGTAAGGTCCAGCAGACCTAGCTCTACTGAAAGTTCTCTGAATCTTCAGCTAGAGGCTTGGTCAGTATCAGCCCTTTGATGGTCAGTATGGATCTTTTCCATCCTGATATCCTTCTTTTCGACATGGTCACGAATGAAGTGGTGTCTGATGTCCACGTGCTTGCATCTCGTATGAAGTACAGGATTCTGAGTGATTGCAATGGCTCGAGTGCGTCGCGAAGATCGGCACTTCATTCTGAATGACGTCATAGTCGCGTAGCTGCTGTCTCAGCCAAAGGATTTGGGCGCAGCAACTTCCTGCAGCCATGTATTCAGCTTCAGTAGTTGACGTGGCTACTGAGTGCTGTTTCTTTGAGAACCATGAAATTAGCTTACTGCCGAGGAACTGACACGTTCCTGAAGTTGATTTTCGGTCAATTCTACATCCTGCATAGTCAGCATCAGAATAACCAGTTAGTTCAATATTATCATCAGCTAGATACCATAAACCCATGTCAGGTGTTCCTCGTAGATAGCGGAGAATCTTCTTTGCTGAGTCCATGTGACTCTGCTTTGGATTCGCCTGAAATCGAGCACAGAACTCTACAGCATAAGTTTTGTCAGGACGAGTAGCTATTAAGTATAATAAAGAACCAATTATAGCACGAAATTTAGTTTGGTCTACTGATACTCCCTCTTTATCAAGATCGATCTTCATATTCGTGTTCATCGGGATCTTGATAGGTTTGTCGGATGTGCAACCGAATCTCTTGATGAGGTCTCAAGTGTATTTCCCTTGATTGATGAACGTCCCCTTCTCAGATTGTTTGACTTGAAAGCCGAGGAAATAGTTCATCTCTCCCATCATTGACATCTCGAACTTATCCTTCATCATTTTCTCAAACTGCTGACACATGATGACGTTCTTCGAGCCGAAGATGATGTCATCTACGTAGATCTGCACAAGCAATAGGTCGTCTTCTAGTCGAATGTTGAATAAAGTACGGTCTACTGTGCCCTTCTGAAGAAGAAACTCTGATAGGGTATTGTACCAAGCCCTAGGTGCTTGTTTTAATCCATACAGAGCCTTTCTGAGTCTGTATACTTGATGTCCCTGCTGAAGGCCGGGAGGCTGTTCCACATAGACTTCTTCTTTTAGCACGCCGTTCAGGAAAGCAGAATTCACATCCATTTGATAAACTCTGAATCTTTGATGTGTTGCGTAGGCTAGGAATAGTCTGATTGCCTCCAATCTTGCAACTGGAGCGAACGTTTCATCGAAATCTATCCCTTCAGCTTGACAGTAGCCTTTTGCCACGAGTCTTGCTTTATTCCTTACTATGACGTTGTTTTCATCACGCTTGTTCTTGAAGACCCATTTTGTTCCAATCACATGTTGATGCCGGGGTCTATCAACGAGCTCCCAAACTTCATTTCTCGTGAACTGATTCAGCTCCTCCTGCATGGCTATGATCCAGTCAGCGTCTTTCAGTGCGTCCTCAACTGACTGAGGTTCTTCAGTAGACAAGAAGCAGGAATATAAGACGCTTTCTCCCTGACAGAACCTGGATCTTGTCTTTACGCTTGCTGAAGGATCTCTAATAATTAGGTCAGAAGTATGAGCATCCAGCCACGATCTACGATGTCTCAACTCTTCATCTGAAATTTGTTCAACATAGATAGTAGGTGAGTTAGGCATTTCAGTTGTACTATTCTGAGATTGAAGCAATTCAGTTACAAGAGTGTGATCTACTGAGTCACCAGGTTCAGTTACCACTGGGATTTCTTCATCGACCTGAGTTACCTGGGATTGACTCAGTTCAGGAGAGTCAATCTGTTCAGCTACTTCTGCTGCTGGTTGAGATTCAGTAGACTTGTCTTCAGTTTCTTCATCTGAATCATCATCCCAACATAGCTGGATCTTTTCGACTTTGTCTTTCAAGCTCAGATCCTGTAGCTGTTCACTAATGTCCTCAGATTCAGATTTAGAGTTATTGCCCCTGTCTTTAGTAGCAAACTCATTAAAAACAACATGAGGGCTTTCCTTCATGCAAAGAGTCCGATAGTTGAATACTCTGAAAGCTTTGCTGACCCGGGAGTATCCTAAGAAAACTCCCTGATCTGACTTGCTATCAAAAGTTTTCAGCTGATCTTTCCAATTATTGTGAATAAAGCACGAACACCCAAAAATATGGAAATAAGATAAAGAAGGCTTCCTGCCATTCCATAGTTCATATGGTGTCTTCTTATGCTGTTTTGTCAGTAGAGATCGGTTCTGAGTGTAACATGCAGCGTCAGTTGCTTCTGCCCAAAATTTGGTTGGGAGTCCTGAGTCTGCGAGTAGAGTTCTTGCTGCTTCTTTGAGTGTTTTGTTCTTTCGTTCAGCAACCCCATTCTGCTGAGGTGTGTGCGCAGCAGATGTCTCATGCTCTATTCCTTCTGCTTTGCAAAACTCCTCCACCATGAAATTAAGGAACTCAGTTCCTCTGTCAGAACGTATTTTGACAATCTTGGTGTTCTTCTCGACACTGAGCCTTTTCAGAAGCGTTGGTAACTCTGTTTTGACGTCAGACTTGTTGGCAATAAATATGACCCATGTGTAGCGCGAGTAGTCATCAATGACCACTAATGCATACTTCTTGCCTCTCATCGTCACTGGAGAGACTGGACCGAATAAATCCATATGTAGCAGCTGAAGGATTCCATCAGTGGAAGGAGATGGAACTGGCGGATTTTGATTCCTTGTTTGCTTTCCCTTCAGACATGCCTCACACTGAGTGTCTTTGCTAAATACTTCATTCGGCAGTCCTCTTGCTAGAGTGTTTCTAGCTAATTTGTTGAGCGTTTTGAAGTTGAGATGGCTGAGTCTTCTGTGCCAAAGCCATCCCGTTCTGTTGTCATTCTTGTGCGAACCTGATAACACTGTTTTCCCTGTAGATTTATCAATAACATCACAGAAACCAGCGTAAAAAATCACTCTATTCGAGTTGTCACAAAATTGACTAACAGAGAGAAGGTTATGCTGAAGTCCTTCAACATATGATACTCTTGGAACTGTTGCAGTTCCAATGCTGAGTGTTCCATAGCCTCTGGTGTAGCCTTTAACATTATCTCCAAACTCGATTTGGGGTCCTTCTTCAGTAGTATAATTCTTCACCAAGTCCTTTTGGTACGTCATATGTCTTGAGCATCCGCTGTCCACATACCAAGGGTCCTTGTGCACGTGCAAAACAGAATTATATTTAGGTGCCCTTTATTTTTGATTTTGGGTCCTTAGATGTTAGTTTTGGTAACCCATATCTGTCTCACGCCCCTGGTGGTCTCAGATAGTTTCTTTCCACTTGTGTCAACATATTTAACCACTGGACTGGTTACTGCTGACTTCTGAGGCTTTTCAGGTTCAGGAGTCCGGATCTTCTGAGTGGGTGGACTGCTGACCTTTGCCTTTTGCACGGCTTTCTTCTTTTTTCTCTGACTTTTGGATCCTCTCCTGACTATTGGATCATAGTAATATGATCCATACTGAGCTGGATGTGTCAGCCGAGGAGATCCATACCGATCGGCCCCACTTTGCTTTCTTCGGTTCCCCCTTGACTGAACTGGGGTGATCTGGTGCTGATCTTCTTGTCAGATTGCTGATGAGTAGGATGAGGTGCCTTCATCTTCTGTTTGTTCTTAGCTAGGGGGTTCATTATGTTTTCATTGATGGTCTCCCCTTGAACAAACCTATCAGCTAACCGGTTTTCTGAGCGTACGGGGGCAGATGAGGAAGTTCCCTAGCTGAATCCAAGTCCTTCCTTACAATGCTTGGGCTTGTTGCTTGCTAGCATAGCTTCCAGCTTCTTTTCAGCGCCCATGTATTGCACTGTCATCAGGCTCCTCCAGACATCATCACTTTTCTTCAGCGTTTCATGCTCGGCCTCGAAGTCCCGACGGCTCTTGCTTGATGAGACTCAGTTCAATATCTTTCCGAGTTAAGTCATTGGTCAAAACCGAAATCCGATCTTCTTGATGCCTCGAGACTTGGCCGTCGAGAGAGTTTATCTCCTCCCTGAGTCTCAACACAAGTCCTTCTGACTCAGTAGCAACCTGACTCTTCTGAGAAAGTCTCTGATTCTCCACTTTAAGGGTATCCAATTCCTGAAGAGTCTTACTGAGCTGCAGACTCATATGAATCTGTTCGTCGAGTAGTTCTTCATATGCGATTGCGACGTCCAAATTCTCATCTCGCACTCGAAAGGGTGTCGTGTGTGCGAAGGTGAAGAGGAGTTAAATGGTTCATGAGAGTTTACCTCATCCTCTTCTCCTGCCATGAGACACTTTTCAGTATTTTCTTCATCTTCAAGCTCTAAGGCCATGAAGGCTGCTTTATCATCCGATGAATCCATGAAGGAATCGACTTCATCTGAGTCGTCTGAGAGTTGACCAACAATGTATGCTTGTCTCTTCTTGATAAACTTCTCCCTTCGAGCTTTGCGTGCTGCTCGTTCAACAGTACTGAGCTCAGGACAGTCATACTGATAGTGTCCTGGCTTCTTGCCGTTATAGCAGGTGGTGACTCTTTCTTCCTTACTTTCACTGTCTTTCGACTGTGCTGAGTCATCCTTTTTCCTGCATTCAGAAGTATGCGAGTCAGGAGTGCGCTTTGGCGTATATTCAGACTTACCCTTGGATACTCTGAGGGCTTTAGTCACTTTTCTGCGCCTCTCCTTCACCTTCTGATACTTTACGGCAAGCAGTGCGTATTTCTTGGCTAGATTTCCTTCTTGTATGTCAGTGAGTGAAGGTTCAGCCTTGCTCGACGCTGGAGATGCTGTGCTGACTGATGCTTTGAAAGCATGGTCGATTTTGGTGTCAGTTTTAGCTCGCTACTTCCGTTGAGGTAAGCCGAACTCGAATTCTTCTCCTTTAAGTTCTGAAAAGATATGGCCAGGAGTAATAATATCTAAATCAGAATGACGTAATAAGGTAGCAAAAGGAGTCCAGTGACCGTCTGATAGTGCCCTTAAAATCTTGAGATTCATGTCTCGGTTTGAGAATGTCTTTCCCAGCCCGTTGATAGAGTTCATCAGATTCGTGAATCTGACGTTGAGATCTTCAATGGTGTCACCAGGCATGAGCGAAAATCTCTCCAGCTTTTGGAGTTCAAGCGCAAGTTTATTTGCTTTGCTCTTCTGAGTCCCCCGACTCAGTAGCGCTAGAGCGTCCCAGAGTTCCTTCGCGGACTTGCAGTCCTGAACTCTTCCGACGTACGAGTCATTCAGAGTGGTCAGTATGGCGTTTCTGGCGACGCGGTCGAGGTTGTGAAGCTTCTTCTCCTCTGGGGTGAAGAGACTTCTGTCTTTAGGAATCTTATCACCAGTTACCATCCCTCCTCCTTGTTCTGCTGTCTGGGTTATGACGCTATCAATCATACGAACGATAGGTCCGTCTTCCAGAACTTCCGTCATGCTATCGTGGAGGGAGGTCAGATGTGCCTACATTCTGACCCGGCATACGCCATAGTTCTCTACTGAGAACATGGGTACCATTCTGATCCCTGACATATCAGACATATTTAATAATGATGTGAATGAAGAATGATATGCAGTGAAAACGTTTTTCAAATCCGTTCAAGTAGACCAGTTTCTGAATAACAAGAGTCTTGGAGAACTCCTGCTCTGATACCAATTGTTGGTCCTGAAAGCACGTTCAGGTGTAGAGGGGGGGGGTGAATACACCTGAAACTCGATTTCTCAACTTAAACACGAACAATCCTTTTCAGGATGATGTCGTACTGAACAAATTCAGCAGACCAGATAAGCTGTTCTGAATCGTGTTGGCAGAGTGACTGACTCTACTGAGATCTGCTAGCTGACTGAGAGTCAGAATTTAGTATCTTGCAGATAGAGTTCAGTGGTGCGGAATAATGTAGGCCCAAATTCAGTTGAGTGAGAAAAACGTTTTTATCAAAACAGTTTCAGTAGATTAGTGCAGTCTGTTAAGTTCGCTAAAACTCAGTTGAATGATTTAAAGAATATTTTCAGTATGAACAGTTAAATCAATGCAACAGTGAAAAGAAACAGAACACAAGACACATAGATTTTTAAAGTGGTCCGGACACAAAAATCCTACGTCCACTGTCCCGAAAGATCAGGAAGCTATTTATTATACTGAGGTAGTCTCAGTTGGTTTGTACGCTGGACAAACACTGGTCTTGAGATTTATACTGAGCTAGTCTCAGTTTACAAGGTTATCAAACTGAAGCGTTTGAAAAACTCTCCAACTGTGAAGGAGTCCTTTACAATAAGGATTAGTTCAAAGATGAACTCCTTCATCTAAGCTATGGATATATGCTATTGAGCTTAGGTTAGAGGGATAGGGAACAAGAGGGTGGCTTCTAGAACGACGAACAACTGAGTATAGCTATGGGTTCGTGTATTGTCGTTTGGATACTAGAGGCTGCATTTATCAGTTCAGCTTGGTTCCCTAAGAGCTAGAATGTAGTTCTTCGCCGGAGATGAATTCTTCGAACTTCTTGCGGAGAACTTAGGCTTTTCGAATTTGCTCGTTTGAATGCTTTTAGTGTTCTTGCTTGTGTGCTCGTATTCTCGTGTGCTTCAAATTTTGATTTATCCCTCTATTTATAGAGAAGAGATTAGGATAGATCCATTGGAGACGATGATCCTTTGTCTCTCTCTTTTGGGTAGCTAACGGCTCTTTTGTAGCATGGTGGCAGTGTCCTTTCCTTCTATTTCTGGAAAGTTGTTGACTTGCAGCTTTAGTAGGTGTAGGACAGGTGTCTGGTTGTCATTGGCCGAGGTTCAGAAGGTGGTTGAGACAGAACATACTTCAAGGAGATTTGAAGCTGACTTCTCTTTTCCTCGTACTTGACTATGCTGATTATCTTTTAAAGATCTGACAGTTTAGAAGACTGTCTGGCCGTTGCTGAGTCTGATCTCTGATTCAGTAGTGAACTCCTGCTGAGTCGGCTCTACTGATGATCAACTCTGAGTGCAGTGAACTACTCCTGCTGAGTTCAGTTCAACTGACTTTCGCATATCTTGCTCTCGCTGAGTCCAAGATATCGAGTCTTCTACTTCTGGTGCTGAGGCGGATAAGCTACTGAATGCCTGAGCCAGAGTAGAGGGTCTGCTGAGTCTGAAACCTCAGAGACAAAAAACAAATTACAACTTAAAGGTTCACCAATCAATATAGGGTTTTGGGATCTTCAAATCTTCAAACTATTTCAGAGCAAAAGGTTACTGAGTAAATGTCAACACAGGAGACTGAGTCATTTCCCACTATATCTAATACCGCTGAGGATAGAATCATCACCCAATACTAATATTAAAATTATTCGCAATTAATTCAATTTTACTGCACGTTTTTTGGTATTAATCTGCATGTTTTTGGTTATAAAAGTGCCAATCTTGAAATTAATACAAAAGGAACAAAAAAAGATTGAAAGAACTTCAATAAAATCGACGACAAATAAAAAGATGGTAAGAACTTCCATGGAAAATCAAAACCGAAGATGGGGGTATCAATCATGACAACAACATATAAAGGATATGAAAAATTATACTCCCTCCGTCCCACAATTGTTGCTCCACTTTCTTTTTAGGCTGTCCCACAATTGTTGCTCCATTTCCGAAAATAGTACTCCCTCCGTTTCTTTATTGATGTCTACCTTACCATTTTAGGCTGTTTCATTATTAATGTCTACTTTCCTAAAATGGCAAATTCTCACTATCAACCCAATATGAGGTGGCCCCTCATTATTTATTATCTATCTCATTTTCTTATACACTTTCTCTCTCCAAAAGTTTCTCTTTTGCACGATTCCGCTCCGCTCCGAACGTAGAAAATTTTGATTTTTAACTTTTTGAAAACTTTAGATTATTTCTTTTATTACAACATAAAAAAAATAATAAAAAAAATAAATTAAATGCTTAAACTATGCCTTAATAACATTTAGATAAATTCACACCAATCATTCATCGAAAACCGTGCCAATTTATTAATACAATTTAAACTCATTAATACACCCACTACCTTAATCTCCGTGCCGATTCTCAACTAGACATTAATAAAGAAACGGAGGGAGTAAATTATTACAAATACTTTATTTGAGGGCTCACATATTTACACACAACCAACAACTCTCCTTAAAAACCATGCCGGAAAGTTTTGGAGCAATAATTGTGGGACGGAGAAAGTAATATTTTATGCAAAGTTACAAAAATAATATTATTGAAAACTTTTATAAGTAAATGTGCAATTCGGGGTTTTAAGTGAAAAAAGTTGACACAAAGTTGATCAAACCACAAACTCCCAACTCCTCAAAACCTCAAAAATTACATCCATTCCCTTCCATTATAACAAAGTTGGGACTGCCAAATTTGCTACTGTTCTCTTTTACGAATCAAAACCCGAAGATGTAAGCTAGTTAGAAGAAAGCTAACTGACTCAAAGATTAAATTCAAATACGCATATTAATTAAAAGACCAATAAACAACTAACCATAATACCAAAATATAAGACGTGGACTCTAACATACCCTCCCTTAAACTGAATGCTGCAAGCAATAAGTTTATCTTGGTGGCATATTCCAGACTCCAAGTTGATCAAACAGTAACTCGTATGCTTCATGCTTCAAAAGCTATCATGATATCTGCAAACCGACCCTCACTAGTGCAATGCAGCAGTTGAATTCCTTCTTGTGTTAGGTCTCTCAGGAAATGAAATCGAAAATCTATATGCTTGCTTCTACCATGCATCACAAGATTTTTAGCTAACTTGATCGTGGAGCTGTTGTCTCACAATATTCGTTTTGTCACGGAATCATCTTCTCCGCCGAAACCGCCAAGGCGAAGGTTACGTAGCATTGCGCGTGTTCAACTCCAAGAATCGACTCAACCGCCTAGAGCGGTTATTTCCGAAGATACACCCAAAGCAACCACCGAGGCTTCTCCGAAAAAGCTATGTCATAGCCTTCACTGCCTCGGAGTCGTCACGCTAGGGCTCGCAAGTCCACCGCACGTTCCGATGGAGCATCGTCCTCCCAACCGCCTTGTTCTCCTCAAACGGTGTATGAGTGGATGCCGTTCGTTGAAGAGCAACATGCACAACCGCAACTACAATATTACGGCGGAGTTAATTGGATGGAAAGTCTTCGCTGTTAGTTGTCGAGCGAAGAAGAGGATTCGGACTATGTGTCCGATGATCATAACGGCATGTACGATGGATGTTTTAATTTGAGTGGGCTCTCTCTAGGCAACTCCCACTCCTCGTGCGCTTTCCCATAAGAGAATGTGTACGGCAACCGTATAATTATTCACTTAGACACGCCCAAAGCCGTCGCTGCCCTCTCCCGTTTCGAGATAGAATACTTGGACGACCGCAACATGGAGCATGAAGGAAAGGAGTTCCGGAGCGGACAACTTCTCGACCGCGACTTCCTTCACCGAACGGGTAACATCATTCCTTTCTATACTTATTTTGGTCGTATTGGTTCGTCTTGGTTGTTGGAGTCGCATCATTATGCATGTTATAAGGAGGTGGCTAGGGAGTTCTTTGATACGTTCCATTTCAAGCTTGATAAGGATTTGTATGTGCCATGCATCGCATTTCGCTTGTGTTGGTTCTGAGATTAACGTTCAGGTGTAGAGGGGGGGGGGGGTGAATACACCTGAAAACCGATTTCTCAACTTAAAACGCGAACAGTCCTTTTCAGGAGAGTGCCGTACTGAACAAGTTCAGCAGACCAGATAAGTTGTTTTGAATCCCGTGGCAGAGTGATTGACTTTACTGAGGCCTGCTAGCTGACTAGAGTCAGAATTCAGTACCGTTCATATAGAGTTCAGTAGTGATGAAATGTGTAGGCCCAAATTCAGTTGAGTTAGGAAAACATTTTTATCAAAACAGTTCCAGTAAATTAGTGCAGTCGATTAAGCTTGCTGAAACTCAGTTGAATGATTTTAAAGATATTTTCAATATGCACAGTAAATCAATGCAACAGTAAATAATGAACACAGAACACAGACGATTTTTAAAATGGTTCGGATCCAACAATCCTACGTCCACTGTCCCGAAAGATCAGGAGGCTATGAATTATACTGAGATAGTCTCAGTCGGTTTGTATACTGGACAAACACTGGTCTTGAGATTTATACTAAGCAAGTCTCAGTTTACAGGGTATCAAACTAAGTGTTTGAAAAACTCTCCAACAGTGAAGGAGTCCTTTACAATAAGGATTAATTCGACTATGAACTCCTTCGTCTAAGCTATAGATATGAACAACTGAGCTTAGGTTAGAGGGATAGGGAACGAGAAAGTGGCTTCTAGAGCGACGAACGACTAAGTATAAACTTTGGGTTCGTGTTCAGTCGCTTGGATACTAGAGGCTGTATAATTCTGATTCAGCTTGGTTCCCCATGAGCAGATAGGTAGTCTTTCGCCGGAGATTGTTTCTTCGAACTACTCGTGGAAGACTTAGGACATTTATGAGTTGCTCTTTGAATGCTCTGAGTTCGTTTGTGTGTTCGTTGGTTCACTCGTTTTCTCGTGTACGAAGGTGAGCTTCAATTTGATTTTATCCCTCTATTTATAGAGCAGAGATTAGGATAGATCCGTTGGAGACGATGATCCTTTGTCTCTCTCTTTTGGGTAGCTAACGACTCTTTCAAAGTATGGTTGCAGTGTCCTTTCCCTCCATTTCTGGATAGTTGTTGACTTGCAACTTTAACAGATATAGGACAGGTGGCTGCTTGTCATTGGTCGAGGTTCATAAAAGTTGGTGAGACAGAACAGACTTCAAGGAGATCTGAAGCTGACTTCTCTCTTCCTCGTATTGACTCTGCTGATTTGACTTTAGAGAATCCTGACAGTCAGAAGACTGTCCAACCGTTGCTGTGTCTGATCTTTACTCAGTAGCATGCTCCTGCTGAGTCGGCTCTACTGAAGGTCAGCTCTGAGTTTAGTGAACTACTCCTGTTGAGTTCAGTTCCACTGATTCCTTTCAGTATACTGCTCCTGCTGAGTCCAGTATCACTGAGTCTTCTACTTCTGGTACTAAGGCAAGTAATCTACTGAGCGCCTAAACCAGATGTAGAGTGTCTACTGAGTTTGAAACCTCAGAGACAAACCAAAACAGGTTACAACTGAATGGTTCATCAACCAAGATAGGGTTTTGGGATCTTCAAATCTTCAGTAAGAATTCAGTGCACAGGGCTACTGAGTTATGTCTCAACTGATTGTGAGAAGACTGAATCATCTCCCAACAACTTGTTTGTAATGAATTATCATCTCTCTTTGGCCGAATGAAGTGCTAGGCTAGGCGTTACTTCTTTTGATCATTTTCTTGAATTGAGGTATGAGATAGGTACCCATTGCATGCCGAACAAGGATCCCCAATATATTAGCTCGACTAATTTATGGAGGCTTTTAGCTCCGAGCAACCCGGAGGAGTTTCAAACCTCGGGCTCATATGTTAGCTTTATTAAGGATCCAACTCTTACATCGTCCATAACCTAAGCATTTTATCCACCGGGACTTCGTGTCTCGAGTGTGTCTACTAGTGCAGGGGGGATTCTGTGGAGCTGCTGCGCACGGATCTCAACTTTTAGGCCACCGAGTTGACCGCCTTCGCCGAACTGTGATGAGCCAACTGCCTCGGTTGCCCAAGCGAGGTGACAAGTAACTTTTATCCCCAATTTTTATTTTTTGTTTTTATTTTTATTTTTGTTTTATGTTTTGAGTCTATTTTGTGTGTCTTTTGTGTTCTTACACTTGATAGGGATCAAGTGTAAGGAGGGGGGTGTTTGTTTTATTTTTCTTTTATCTTTGTTTTTGCTTACACTTGATAGGGATCAAGTGTAAGGAGGGTGTTTATGTGTTTATTTTGTCAAGCCTTCTCTCTTAGTTTCCTCTTTTCTTTCTTGCTCGAGGGCGAGGAAGTTTTAAGTGTAAGGGGTGGGGGGGTATTCTGTGTCGAATCATGACAAAAATTTTCATTTTTGAAGCGTCATTCTCTATGATCAAGCATGTCTTACTTATGTTTTTGTGTTTCAATATGTTTGCTTGTAGACTTTGTGAAAAGTAGATCTAGGCACATGTAGATCTAGGCACATGTGTGTATGTAATTTGGGATGAGGAAAAATAAACTTTGTTGGATCGAAATTTTATAAACCACTCACTTATACTCCCGTCGTCCCACTAGAAACGACACATTTCTAGT
Source organism: Lavandula angustifolia (assembly GCA_028984105.1). Classification (NCBI taxonomy): domain Eukaryota; kingdom Viridiplantae; phylum Streptophyta; class Magnoliopsida; order Lamiales; family Lamiaceae; genus Lavandula; species Lavandula angustifolia. Next base: position 9,185,541 of record CM054816.1, read on the forward strand.
GGGCACGGGAATTTAGGAGGTTGTGTTTAATACTTAATCCTTGTTGGCCGACTTATTTCAAATAGAATTATTTTATTCTTAATTCTTTCATATTCTACCTACTACCTAAAATTATTTCAAATAGAATTATGTTACTGCCGCCCAAATCCACACAATGGTTGTAATGAAAATATCAGCAACCCATAATCTGCCGCCAAAACAATTGTCAAAAGCAAAAATCTAAAATTCAAATAAATTCTTTAAATACATATCTGGAGCAACTTCTCAGCACACTATTAAACACAATTTCATAATTAGTATTCATCACAGAAGCAACTCCACTTTTTTCAATCTTCTATCTTCACTCATGGCACCCAAGAATCTGACCACCAACCAAAGAAACCAACTAGTCCAGTTTTTGCTCCAAAACTGCCAAAATGGAAAACCAGCTAGAGGGAAGTAGAAAGAAGCCATGGTCAAGTGGGATTGTTCTCAGAGCACGGTAAGCCGTCTTTGGGCTGATGCAAAGAAACAACAAAATGCGGGTGAGGTAATTTTTCTTCAAAGTGCAAAGATAGGTAAGATTAGACCAAACAAAAGAGTGACGATAGATTTGGAATTGATACAAGGACTCGAGCTACATAAAAGATCAACCATTAGAAAATTAGTTAACGGAGTGAATTGTAGCAGCAGTACAGTTGGTAGGTGGGTGAAGAAGGGCTTGATCAAAGCCCACACCAGTGCAATAAGGTCAGACCTAACAACTAATTGTTGATTACTTAGGCTAAGGTTTTTAGGAAAAGAGTCCCATACCTGAGCGATCGTCCTAGATACGATCTTCTCGACTCGGTCCAGAAAAGGACTTTTGGACTGTTCCCGTGCCCAAGCTTCCAACTCCGGATGGACAGGGATGCAAGAAAGCTAACGACAAAACACTCGGACTCACTTTTTCCGGAACACACAACAAGGAAGCAAGTTATGAGGAAATGACCCCTTGCCCACTATTTATAAGGGCTTGGTCAAAACCCTAATGGGCCTTTGACCTCCAAGCCCATCCAATAGATAAGGAGCCACTATACCATTACCAATTGTTTTGGTCCATTAAATGACCAAATAGTTCCAGGTAATTAAGTGACCTAGTGAGTCTGAGAGAAAATGTCGCATATGACTGGGCATATGTTCGGGCCAGACCAGGGACCTAATACAAGAAATAAAGTTGGGCATCAAGTGAATTAATTTTCCATACTCAGCCCAGAGTATTATTAATTCACAAACATAGATTCATTCCACTAAAGAATCTATGTTGACTTACCCCTTTATCCCAAAAGTTGAGTCAGGACTTGTATTTTCAACTTCAGTTAATCCCAGTATTTAAGATATCGAATATCCATTAATTGATTAAATTTACTGACTACTTAATACAATTAATATCTTATCCTTGAGCAGTACCACTCGACCTTATTATCATACTTGAACTTAATCAACCTGCAGGGTTTAGCATGATAAACCTTTCGAGTTCCTCAAGGGGATGTCATCAACCCTATAATGGGATACGAATGCATGACACAGATAACCAGCCTGAGCTACACGCAACAACACTTACCCAAGATACAGAGATATACGGTCGCGATGACCCTCACCCATAGTAAGTCAAAGTGATAGCTAGTCGCGTGCACTCAGCTGAAATCTCATCAAGCTTAAGATCAATTGAGTCTTCGAGGCTTGGTTCTTCACACGGGTCAGATAGAAGAACACGTCTCACCGCGATCCATCAATACATAAAATGTATCAACATAGACAAGTGACCAAGGCAAGTCACTTCTTATCTACGTTGCAGCCTAAACCGGTAACTTGTCCTAAAGTTGCCTCGACCGTGATAACTGTTTATATCTCACTAGTTCAACCAATCACTACAGTCTTCTGTGATCTACAACACACTGTATGATCTAACTCACGTGAGATAAAGGACTAAATTGTGCAATTATAATAATCAGATAGGGGAATAATAATAGTGGTAACAGGAAATATTGTATACAAGCAAATACGTAGACTGCTTTCAGTATACAAACCCTACAATTCTCCCACTTATACTTAAAGCAAATCTTAAGTATACAATGTGTCTCAAAATTATAACTACTAGCTATCACTTCTCCCACTTATACTAAGATTTCTGACTAAGTGGGGGGGCAGTCGACACAAGCCTAGACCTTGAACATGCATCTCGAAGGGCCCTTGTGGTAGACTCTTAGTGAATGGATCTGCTAGGTTATCCCCGGTTCCTATCTTCTCAATCACCACGTCTCCTCGGCGTACGAATTCTCGTATAATGTGGTACTTACGCTCTATGTGTTTAGACGCCTTATGTGATCTCGGTTCCTTAGAGTTTGCAACTACACCAGAGTTATCATAATAGACCGTGATACACTTAGACAAACTAGGAACGATCTCGAGATCTAGGAGGAATACCTTGAGCCAAACTGCCTCTTTAGAAGCCTCGGAAGCAGCAACATACTCTGCTTCCATAGTAGAGTCAGCAATACACTTTTGCTTGACACTTCTCCATGAAATGGCTCCACCTCCCAAGGTAAACACATAGCCCGAGGTAGACTTCTTTTCGTCTCTATCTTCCTGGAAATCCGAATCTGAATAACCCACAGGCACTAGATCATTAGACTGGTAAACAAGCCTATAATCTCGAGTCCGTTTCAGGTACTTGAGAATATGCTTGACCGCAATCCAGTGAGCCTATCCAGGGTTAGACTGATATCTCGAGACCATGGCAACGACATAACATATATTTGGCCTCGTGCATAGCATAGCGTACATGAGACTTCCGACAGCGGAAGCATAAGGAACTAGTCTTATGGCCTCTATCTCCTTTGGTGTCTTAGGACACTGATCCTTAGATAGAGGAACGCTGTGTCTGAAAGTTAGTAATCCTTTCTTGGCATTCTGCATGCTAAACCGAGCAATTGCAGTATCAATGTAGGATGCCTGAGATAAGCTTAACATCCGTTTCTGGCGATCTCGGATAACCTTGATCCCTAAGATGTAAGCAGCTTCTCCTAAATCATTCATCTAAAACTGTTCGGATAACCATATCTTTATGTCTGACAACAACTTCAAATTACCGCCAATAAGAAGAATGTCATCTACATAAAGTGCAAGGAAAACCACGGATCCATCGACACAATAACGGTACACACAACTTTCGCTTTCACACTGGACGAATCCAAAAGACTTAATCACATCGTCGAAGCGAATGTTCCATGACCGGGAAGCTTGTTTAAGTCCATAAATAGACTTCTTAAGCTTCCACACAAGATGCTCTTCACCTTGCTTCACATAACCTTCTGGTTGCCGCATATAGATGTCCCTACCTTCTTCGACATCCATTTGCCAAACCTCTAGGTCCATGTGAGCAGCTATGGCTAGGAGTCTTTTGATGGAGTTGAGCATCGCTACAGGTGAAAAGGTTTCCTCATAATCGATACCTTCTTTCTGAGTGAATCCTCTTGCCACCAGCCTGGCTTTAAAAGCTGTAACCTCTCCATCAGGACCTCGCTTTCTCTTGTATACCCACCTCGCTTTCTCTTGTATACCCACTTACTACCAATAGCTTTGCAGCCAGCCGGTAGCTCAGTGACCTCGTATACATCCATAGCACTTATGGACTCATACTCTGACTCCATAGCGAATTGCCATGATTCTGCATCTTGATCTCCCATTGCTTCGGCATAGGTCCAGGGGTCGACTACATCTTGTTCGTCTGCTGGGAGAAGATCCGAAGTCTCTCCCATGAACATGTATCGATCAGGTTGTATAATAACCCTCCCACTACGCCTAGTGGTGACTGACTCTGTGTCAATAGATTGTGCAGTTACTGGTGGTAACATTTCTTGCACACTTGGCTCGTTGAGTGAAACTTGATCATCTTGAAGTTCTTCAAGGATAACATTGACTTTGTACTTGTGATTATTTACATAATCCTCTTCAAGGAATCTGGTGTTGGTGCTAATAACGACTTTCTGATCTTTAGAACTATAAAAGTAACCACCTTTCGTTCCCTTAGGATAGCCTACAAAGAGCATAGCCTCAGATCTAGCACCCAACTTGTCGGGTTGCTTGTTTAACACATATACTGGACTACCCCAAATCCTTATGTGGTTGAAAATGGGCTTACGCCCAAACCACAACTCGAAAGGGGTCTGAGACACCGACTTAGATGACACTAGATTCAGCAAATATGCTGCTGTGTCCAAGGCATATCCCCAGAACGAAACAGACAGGGTTGCATAACTTATCATCGATCGAACCATAACCAATAAGGTTCGGTTCCTTCTTTCTGACACACTATTCTGCTGAGGTGTTCCTGGTGCTATCAGCTGGGATGTAATCCCACATTCTTTCAAGTAACTCTTGAACTCGTGGCTGAGGTACTCGCCACCACGATCCGATCGCAGTGACTTGATACTGGCATCTAACTTCTTCTCCACTTTCGCCTTATATTCCTTGAATTTCTCAAAACAGTCAGACTTGTGGCGAAGAAGATAAATGTACCCAAATCTTGAGTAATCGTCAATAAACGTGATGAAGTACTCATAACCTCCACGAGCTTATGCGGACATAGGTCCACACAAGTCAGAATGAATCAATCCCAACACATCTTTGGCTCTATTACCCTTTGCCTTAAAAGGCCTAGTCACCATATTCCCCTCCAAGCAGGATTCGCAAGTTGGAAATGGTTCAATCTAGAGAGACTCCAATGATCCATCTTTCACCAACCTTTGGATCCTATTCAGACTAATGTGACCTAGTCTAAGATGCCAAAGATATGTTTGATTCTCCCCAGGAAGACTGTTTCCTCTTCTCAGGGGGTGATGATGTAGTTGCAACATAAGAACAAGGTAAAGGTATGCTAGATATAATATAAAGATCTCCGTTTAATGTGCCACCGCAGATGAAATCATCATTTCGCATGATAGAAATACTATCATCAAAAATAGATTTATACCCATCCTGCTTAAATAGTTTACTGACAGAAATAATATTCCGCCTAAAGTCTGGCACAAACAAAACGTTTCTTATTACTAGTTCTTTATCTAGAAAACACAAAGATAAATCTCCAATGGCGAGTGCAGGAACTCTCGATCCATCGCCCATGGAGACAACCACCTCGCCATCACTCAGATCCCTTCTCCGCAGAAACCCCTGCAGGGAGTAATATACATGATCAGTTGCCCCCGAATCCACTACCCATTCATGGGTAGAAGAGGAAACCAACACAGTCTCAGTTACCAGAGCGATTCGAGTACCTTTGTTCTTTGCCTCGAGCATAGGGCAATTAGCCTTCCAATGCCCATTCTTGCCGCACTTGAAGCATTTGCCCTTCCCCTTAGGCTTAGTCACGCCTCTAGAAGGACCCCCATGCTTGCTCCCCCTGTTTGACTTGGATACTCCACCCTTGTTGCCCTTTTTCTTGTTTCCACCTTTCGGAGGAAACTTTGAGCCCCTAGAGCTGGAAGTGTTCAAGACCTGTGCACCTTTGCCCATGACTCCCTCGCTGCGACCAAGTCATTGTGTAACTCATTAAGAGTATAGTCCCTCTTTGACATCACAGCGCTGAGGCAAAAGTTCTCAAAAGACTTGGGCAAAGTATTCAGGATGATATCACACTTGGCCTCAGCCTCGATACCTCCTCCGAGCAAGTCAAGCGTGTCCATGAGATTAATCATGTGCCTGACATGATCGTGCACAGAACTGCCCTCATCCATGCGACATCTCATGATGTCCCGCATGATGTTGAACCTAGCAGTTCTACTAGTCTCGCCATACACTTCCTCGAGATTTGCCCAAATATCGCGTGTAGTGGCGAAAGACCGATGCTGCAGCTGCAATGCGGGCGACATGAGTAACATACTCATGGCCTTAGCCATGTTATTTGATCGTTCCCATGCCTTCATTGCATCCCGCTCAGCATCAGTTGACTGATCAGTGAGATCGGCAGGTTTGTCCTCAGTAAGGACAAACATGTGTTCCTCAGCGATGAGAACATATTCCAAATTTCTTTTCCACTCAACATAATTATTATTCCCAGTTAAGGGATTCTTGGTGAGAGTGTGAATGATGGGGTTAATAGACATATCTAAAAATAAATTAAATAAACGCATGTAAAAACAATCGCACAAGAATTTCGTAACAAAACAATATTGTAACCCTTTGATAAAACAATATTGATTTGAAACCTCGAACAACCCAAAAATCACACGTACAAGCCACGTGGGTGGACGTTTACCCGTGCAACCCCTGACCATGCTATTCACCTAGCACTTTAATTCTATTCCATGTCAAATTTACATCCATATGACAAATAGAATTAATAGTCCGATATTACTAGAAAAAATAAAATCTATCTATTACATGGCTCGAACAAATACATGTCTTCGAAAAACGGAGCCCGGAGATGAAGAAACGGGATGAAGACGGACGAAACACTCGGACTCACTTTTTCCAGAACACACAACAAGGAAGCAAGTTATGAGGAAATGACCCCTTGCCCACTATTTATAAGGGCTTGGTCAAAACCCTAATGGGCCTTTGACCTCCAAGCCCATCCAATAGTTAAGGGGCCACTATACCATTACCAATTGTTTAGGTCCATTAAAGGGCCAAATAATTCCAGGTAATTAAGTGACCTAGTGAGTCTGAGAGAAAATGTCGCATATGACTGGGCATATGTTCGGGCCAGACCAGGGACCTAATACAAGAAATAAAGTCGGGCATCAAGTGAATTAATTTTCCATACTCAGCCCAGAGTATTATTAATTCGCAAACATAGATTCATTCCACAATAGAATCTATGTTGACTTACCCCTTTATCCCAAAAGTTGAGTCAGGGCTTGTAATTTCAACTTCAGTTAATCCCCGTATTTAAGATATCGAATATCTATTAATTGATTAAGTTTACTGACTACTTAATACAATTAATATCTTATCCTTGAGTAGTACCACTCGACCTTATTATCATACTTGAACTTAATCAACCTGCAGGGTTTAACATGATAAACCTTTCGAGTTCCTCAAGGGGATATCATCAACCCTATAATGGGATACAGATGCACGATGCATATAACCAGCCTGAGCTACACACAATAGCACTCACCCAAGATACAGAGATATACGGTCGCGATGACCCTCACCCATAGTAAGTCAAAGTGATAGCTAGTCGTGTGCACTCAGCTGAAACCTCATCAAGCTTAAGATCAGCTGAGTCTCCGAGACCTTGGTTCTCCACATGGGTCAGATAGAAGAACACGTCTCATCGCAATCCATCAATACATAAAATGTATCAATATAGACAAGTGACTAAGACAAGTCACTTTTTATCTACGTTGCAGCCTAAACCGGTAACTTGTCCTAAAGTTGCCTAGGCTGTGATAACTGTTTATATCTCACTAGTTCAACCAATCACTACAGTCTTCTGTGATCTACAACACACTGTATGATCTAACTCACGTGAGATAAAGGACTAAATTGTGCAATTATAATAATCATATAGGAGAATAATAATAGTGGTAACATGAAACATTGCATACAAGCAAATACGTAGACTGCTTTCAGTATAAAAACCCTACAAGGTTTTCTTTGGAAGCACTAGAGTTTGATCGAATCTAAAATATCTCGAAGTTTAAGGATATGCACAACACTATACATATAGATGAAAAATGGTTCTATATAAGTAGGTCATCACACATATTTAATTTACTCCCGGAGCGGCAGAGCCACATAGAACTTGTAAGAACAAGAAATTCATCACAAAAGTGATGTTTATGTGTGTTGTGTGCCGTATTTTAATCAATCCAGATGGATCGGTGTTGTTCGATGGGAAAATAGGTATTTTCCCTTCACGCAAGAAATAGCAGCAAAAAGGAAAAGCAAGAATCGAGCAGTAGACACATTGGAAACCAAACCTATACCATCTATTACCAAAGATGTGATTAGCCTGCCTAATAGACCAGGTATGGATCAACAAGGATGTATGCTTCAAATCTAATAGAAACTGATATGGTTTTACAAGTACTGTACTAGAACATGAAGAGGTATTTTGGGCATTTTTTTCATTTATGCAGTTTTTTTTCTTGCAATACAGTTTCAAACATGTATGCAGTTATAAAATTTATGCATTAGTATCTACATGTCATTTGTATCTTCAGCCAATGTTGTTCTATCTTAGAGGCAGAGCCAAAATGCAGTTTTATCTTAAAGTCTGCTACAATGCATTTCTATATTTAAGTATGCTTCAATGCAGTTTTAAAGTTGATGCAGTTTTAGTTTTAGAGTTGATGCAGCTTCAGTTTAATATTTTTGAGCAGATACTACCAGCAATCAGAGAAAAGTGGCCAAGATATGCTAGCAAGCATATCTTTATACAACAAGATAATGTTAAGCCCCACATGAAAGATAATGATGTCCAATTTAGAGAGGCAGCTAGCAAGGACGGGTTTAATATTAGATTAATATCACAGCCACCTAATAGCCCTAACACTAATGTTCTAGATCTAGGACTTTTTCGAGCAATTCAAAGTATCCAAGTTGAAACAGCTAGCTACAATGTGGACCAACTAATAAGTGCAATTGTTCTATCATTTGAACAACTATCACCAGTGAGTCTAAACAAGGTGCTTCTGAGCTTGCAAGGATGCATGATTAATATTATGAAGGTTAAAGGCAACAACTACAAAATTCCTCACCTAAAGAAGGATAGCCTAATAAGAAGGGAAGCACTTCCAATGGACTTAGAAGTTCCCAATAGTTTGGCAGAGGAATGCATCAACCACATGTTGGAAAATGACTGTCTAACTGATATAGAAGAGCATAGGGAGAGGTTGGGGCTGAATGTGGATGATTGGACAGTTGGAAGATGATAAAAGAATGTTCATTTTGTCAAGGCTTATGGAACTAATATTTTGTAAATAGCAGCCTTGGGACAATGTCAAAATTTTTGTTTACAGAAACCAAGAGCTGTGTAGTTGTAAAGTTCTATGTCTTCTATTTTATGAATGAATGCATCTTTAATTCTAATTTGTAGATGTTGTAATTTATGTTTATGAATGAATGCTAAGGTAATTTGCAGCTATGAGACTACTAACAGATAGCATTAACAGAATAATAAGTAACTATGGACTATTACCAACCATTAAAGATCACAAGTAAGCAGCAAAGTACGCAGCTATGACTATTACCAACTATTACCAACAAGGTAGCTATGCAGCAAAGTAGCTATGTAGAAGTATGCAGCTATGGAGTAAAATATGCAACAAGACAATAAGTAGCTAACATAAAATAAGTAGCAATACTCTAGTAAGATTACCAACAACCAGTTATGTATATTTAACTACACAACTATGGATTATACGAAATATAAAAAGATCACAAGTAATAATCCAGGAACATTACCAACAAACAACTATGAATTACCAAAAAATTCATAGGACTATTACCAACAATAAGCAATAACAAATCTAGGACAGTTCATCAGTCATAGTAATTGCCAAATTGCACTAGAGTTGTCATCATAACAATGTCAATAACCAATACAAAACCTAAGTGTGGGCATATTTCTTATCATTTCAAGCTTCATCACCCTCCTACCACAATAACAAGCAACTAAAAAGTAAAAGCATGCTGATTTTCAAACAACTATAGGAAAGATCTCACCAGGTCATTGCAGGCTTCAGAGGCAATTCCAATTCTCGGTCCATATGCATAATTCTCAAGCGCGTCCTTGTATCTCCGTCTCTTCAAGTTATGCTCCTCCTCTGCACCCGGGAACCTTTTATTGAAAGATTTCGAGAACCGTACGTTCACCTTCCTGAAGTAACTACGCTCCAAGAAGGAGGTGACGAGCTCTTCTCCGCTCAGATCGACCCGTTAGTCAGCATCCCGGATTTCAGGATCTCGATCCTTATGATCTGTACGAGACTTCATCATCAACTGAGAAACGCTATCGTAGTTCCCCCCTGACGGAGACATCTCGCCCGTTTCAGATCCGGACAGATCTAGCTCTGTAGGATCAGCTTCACGTGTCTTAGATCTGGAGAATGGAAGGAGAGAAATCTCAGAGGGGGGCGATGATGGCGCAACTTCACATGTCTCAGATCCGGACAATGAAAGGGGAGAAATCGCGGAGGGGGCCGAGGACGAATCTTCGTCATAGGTCTAAGATCTGGATGTGCTATTCTTCATGGCGGAGGGGTTGCGAACGGTGGACGGAGGTGCGGCGAAGTAGAGAGTTCAAGACGGAGAGGGAAGCTGCGCAAGAACAAAGAGAGAAATTGGAGAAATATTGAGGGATTTAGGGTTAGGCTTAGGTGGAATGGAGTTAATAATTTATATAAGTTAGATTAGTGTTAAGTGTAGTTAGTAATAGTTAATTAATGACTAACAGAAACTTAAGCTGGGATAAATATTTCTATTTTAGGAAACGTGTCGTTTCTAGTGGGAGGTCCGAAAAGGGAAACGTGTCATTTCTAGTGGGACGGAGGGAGTATTAGATTTGAGCCTTAAAATAGGACACTTTCTACTGTTTCTTTTGAGTGTGTTTATCCGCAAAGTCGAAATATATTTGAGTTACTTGTGATAAATGATAGGAGGCATTAGGGATTTTAGCCACACAACCGCGACAAAATATTTCCGACCCTTAATTATCCCTTAGTGAGCCAAAATTGAGCCTTGACCTATTCTTGATTTGAGGTAGTAAAAATTTAGCCAAGGGCTTTTTAAACTTTCTCTTGACCCATGTTATTCATTGTCTTATAAACTTTATTTTGCATAATAGTGTTGTTTGGAAGATTGTTACATATGTCATCCGCCTGCCCAGTTAAGACGTGCTTCAGAAAATAAAATATAGGCTAAAAATCTGAATGTATAAGCTGCTAAGAGTAAGCAGAATATAAGTGGCCTGATTGCACAGTTAAGACAGTCTATATCCAGAATGCTGAAAAAGAAGAAAATATATATGCTATGAAAAAAAAATATAAATATATATAAAATATTTAGAAAAAGAGGTGTGTTGGGATAAAGATTCAGTAGATGAATCAATAGATCTGATAGATTTGATAGATCCCAAAACCCTAGTTGAATATTGTACCTTCGTATCTGTATTGCCTAGTCGAGTTCAGTTGTTAGAACTCAGTAGGATAGAGTTCAGTAGCTGCAGGATTCAGTAGAAGACCTCGCACTCAGCTGAAGAACTCGGGATCGAAGAAGTCAGTTGGATACCAACCTCCAACTGAATCTGCTCAGGAATTCATGCCCATGCACTGAATGCTCATAAGAACGTCAGTAGGAAAGTCACTTCAGTTGAAGGTCCGAGGATTCAGAGGAAGTCAACCTTGATGTTTGACAAGTCTCAACTACCCATCTACCTCAATCAATAAGGAGCCGACAACGACCAACTGCTCTGACAAAAGCTGCTCTCAGACTGAAAAAGAGGAGAATCTCTACAGTGCACCTACTCAACAACGTTCAAATTAAAGGAGTCGTTTTCCTTGTTGTATCGACACGTGGCTACGCCTCCCTCCAACGGATCTATTAACTATCGACGACTATAAGAAAGAGAAGTCGCCATGCAGAGATGACATCGGGAACCCAAGCTATCTACGCACAAACTCTTAGCAATCTCAACGCAGAATCCAGTGAAGCACTAGCGTCCATTGAAGAACCTCTTTAGTTCATCACTTAGAGTTTTTATTTGTTCCCCTTCTCTTATCTAAGCAAGCTCCTTTAGCTTAGAAACCTTGATCCTTGTGAAACCGTTCTTATTTTTAAGAACTTCCTCTTAGCTGGAGAAGACTCAAACTCTTCAAGTTTGAACCCTTGTAAAAGTCACTACGATTATAAGTAGAGAATCTGTCCCACGCACAGAGCACTGAGAACTTGCTCAGTATAAACTTCAAGGTTTGCGTCTGGTCCAAGGAAACATCCAACTGAGACTTGCCTAGTATAAATATAACAAGTATCCTGCTTTGGCCAAGACAGTGGACGTAGGACCCAGTGTATCCGAACAACTTTAAAAATTGCTGTGTTGATTTATTATTTTCCTTAACTGCTCATACTGCATACAAATTGTATTTCATATAACTCAGCATAAAAACCGGTGTTTTCTAACCGAGACGTTTGATAGGGCCTACACTTCTGCACACACACTCTGATATTGAACGACTGTTCGACTGACTAAAGTCAGTAGAAGATTTTCTGCCCACGCGATCTGAAGCATATTTGGCTATCTGACTCATTCAGTAGCAAACTCAGCTAGAGCTGATTTCGCGTTTGAGAAAGAAATTTGTATTCAGGTGTATTCAACCCCCCCCCTCTACACCTGAACCACGTCTCAGGACCAACAATTGGTATCAGAGCACAGTGTTCTTAACTGATCATTGCTCTCTGAAACTGGTCTATCTCGAACAAAGATTCTAGAAAACCCATTTTCACTGCATCTTGCATTCCTTCATTGCATCCTATATCATGTATCTTTCAATGGCTGATATTTCAGGTATTAGGACCGTGCCAATGTTCTCAACTAAAAATTATGCAATATGGGAAGGATGGAGGCACATCTGACTTCGCTGCATGACAGTATGACCGATGTTTTGGAAAAAGGCCCCATTATTTCGATGGTCGACTCAGTCGAACTCGTAGTAGATGGAGCAGGCGGTGCCAGAACCAGACCCACAGTCGCGAAGGATAAAAGTCTTTTCACTCCTGAACCTGAAGAGAAGAAACTGCACAATCTCGACCGAGTCACTCGCAATGCTATACTGATGACACTCAGTGACTCTTATCTTGGGAGGGTGCATGATTGCAAGACAACAAATGAGCTATGGGATGCTCTCTCAGTGCTGAGCCAAGGAACTCCACAGATTAAAGAGAACAAACTAGAGTTGGAGCTGCAGAAACTCGAGACATTCGCTATGTTTCCTGGGGAGTCCATAGATGATTTCAGCGCTTGATTTACAAATCAGATGAACATCATCAACGGATTGGGGAAGACATTCAGCAATAAGGAGACCAACACCAAAATTCTACGGGCTCTTAGTAGGCCCAAGTGGTACTCTTTTGCTACGTGTATGAGGAGAACTGACTTAAATTCTGTTACTCCTGATTATATATTTTCAGAGCTTAAAGAAGAGGAGTTCGAATTCAACCTCCCACACACCCCCGGTGCTGAAGCTGAAGTGCCAATAGGTCATGCTTACAAGGTAGCAGCCAGCACTCCCGGAGCAAGTCCCTCAATAACAAGCCAGTCAACTGGAAGCTCAGTGACTATACCCACTGCTGACAACTTGGCTGAGAAGTATGCTCTCCTCGCGGTGAAATACCAGAAGGAGAAAGACATGCTCAGACGGAAGATGAAAAAGGCTTCCCAAAAATTTCAAAGTAAGAGAGATAATAATCGCTCGAATATAATGCAGGAATACTGAAGCTGCACTAGTAGAAAAAAAAGATACCAGAAGGGATGGCAGAACCTCAGTATGCTACAACTGCAAGAAACTAGGACACTACCAATACGAATGTCCTGAACTTTCAGCAGCAGAAAGAGCTGAAAAGGCAAGCCAGACGCGACAAGTTCGTGAAAAAGAGACAAGCCTACATTGCTGGAGAGTTGTCCGATTGCTCAAGCGATGAGGAACTGTTCATGGAATCGTCTGATGACGATGCCGCATTCATGGCAATCGAGACTGAAGATACTGAACCGTGTCTGATGGCCGGAGAAGAGGCTGAGGTAAATTCTGAACCCATTATATGCCCCTCTTCATGTGGCACACACGACACAAGCTCTGTTGCAGGAGAACCACTAGATGTGGTTCTTGCGTACGAAGATTTTCTAGAAGAGAAAATTCAGATGAGCCAGCAGTTCAGTAAGACGATTCAGGAGATGGAAATCCTGAAAGCAGAGAATCAGAGACTTTTAAAGAGAAGTCAGGTCTCTACTGAGTCAGAAGGACTTGTTCAGAGACTGAAGGAAGAGATTAACTCTATGATGAGTAAGTCTCATGACCAAGAAACACAGATCTCAGTGCTGACCAAAGACATCTCTGAGAAAGAGAATGAAATTGCTAATCTCAAGGAAACTCTCGCACTTGTCAAATCTGCACATGAAGCTCTAAGGAAGAGTGATGAGGTGTGGAGAACCTTGATGACAGAGCAATACATTGGAGCAAATGAGAAGAAGGAGAAGCTTCTACGAGCACAGAGACCACATGCCACCAAAGAAGGACTTGGCTACACATGTGAAGCCTCCACTTCAGGACAGAAGAGCTCCAACAAGCTGACTGATAGGTTTGTCCAGGGGATAACTCAACATGCTGAATTTACATCCCCTCAGATAAAGAATAAGCAAAAGATACAAGCACCTCAGTCTAGCAACATGAAAGTGACCCATGGTTCAAGCCCCAAGACACCAAGGTCAAACTCAGGGGAAACCAAGAAGGTCAGGTGGGCTGAACAATATGGCCACCAACTACTGACTCACCCAACTCAGTACGGATCATATTACTATGAGCCAATAGTCAAAGGCCCTAAGGTTCAGAAGAAGAAGAAGAAAGCTGAACCACAACAGTCTAAGAAGTCAGCTACTCCGAGTTCAGTGGAGCAGATTACTGACAACAAGGGCAAGATGAAGTCTGAAGCCACCAGGGCTCTCAGACAAGTTTGAATCCTAAAATCTAACCAATAAGGACCCAAGCTGAACCCAAAGGGTACCTGAATCTATTTTTGTTTTGCTGGTGCAACAGGACCCTTGGATTGTCGACAGTGGATGCTCAAGACACATGACTCATCAGAAGAGCCTACTGACTGACTATGTTCAGTAAGATGGAGCCAGAATTGAGTTCGGTGACAACTCCAAAGGCTACATAAGGGGATACAGAACATTGAAAATAGGAACTGTAGTAGTTCCGAGGGTATCTTATGTTGAAGGACTTCAACATAATCTCCTTTCTGTCAGTCAATTCTGTGATAACTCCAACAAAGTGACTTTTGACGCAGGTTTTTGTGATGTTCTTAATAAATCTACAGGAAAAACTGTGTTATCAGGGTCGCGGCGAAGAAACATATTATGCTGAATGGAATACAACCGAACCTAAAGCTTGCCTGCTAGCGCACACGAGGTTAGATGACACAACAACTTGGCTGTGGCATAGACGATTGAGTTATCTGAACTTCAAAACAATGAACAAGCTAGCTCGTGATGCTAAATTCAAAGGACTGCCAAACGAAGTATTCAAGAGATACAAGAATTGTGAAGCATGTCTGAAGGGAAGCAAAGAAAGTCAAGTAACCCGCCTATTCCGTCACCTTCCACTGATGGAATCCTTCAGCTGCTGCACATGGATTTATTTGGGCCAGTCAATCCAGTGAAGATCAGAGGAAAGAAGTATGCTCTTGTGGTCGTTGATGACTATTCGATATATACTTGGGTGATATTCATCGCCAACAAGTTTAACGTCAAAGTTGAGTTGCCGAAACTACTGAAGCGGCTGAGCATAAAAAAGGATGTCAAGATTCTGAGGATACTTTCAGATCGTGGAACTGAGTTTCTGAACTCAATGGTAAGAGACTTCTGTGAGGCTGAAGGCGTTGAAAACAAAACATCAACAGCACGCACGCCTCAGCAGAACGGACTTGCTGAAAGAAAGAACAGAACACTTAAAGAAGCAGCAAGGACGCTACTCGCAGACTCAGGTCTCCCCTTGAAGTTCTGGGCAGAAGCTACTGACACTGCCTGTTATACTCAGAACCGGTCTCTACTGACTCAGATGCACATGAAGACGCATTATGAGCTATGGAAAGGGAGAATTCCTTCTATTACGCATTTTCGTATCTTTGGTTGTCCGTGCTTTATCCACAATAATGGGAAGGACCAGTTAAAGGTTTTTGAAAGTAAGTCAGACCAATGAGTTTTCTTAGGATACTCCAGGGTCAGCAAAGCTTTCAGGGTCTTTAACTACCGGACCCTTTGAGTGGAAGAAAACCCCCATGTTGTATTTAATGAGTTTATTTTTGAGTACATGAAGTCAAACTCTCACCGTAAGCCGAAGAGGTCGAAGCGACTACAAGATCTAAGCCTAAAAGACAATATTGAAAAGATCCAGTATTGTTGGGATAATGATTCAGATGATGATCTTCAGCACCCAACAACATGTAATGTAGCTGAGGAGATTGATTATAACAAACAGAATCAATTCCAGGTAATTATGGTTGATGAGGAAACTAACTGAGACCTCTACTGAGAATAACAACTCAGGGGGAACTACTAACGTTCCTGAGCTGAATGCCCCTGAACCTGGTGACTCAGTAGATCCAACCCTTGTTACTGAATTACTTCAGACACATAACAGTACTATTGAAATTCGTAATACTCCTACTGTTTGTGTTGAAACAATTCCAGATGAAGTAACAAAACATCGTCGCTCATGGCTAGATGCTCATTCTTCAGATCTTATCATAGGAGATCCTTCAGCTAGCGTCAAGACACGATCCAAAATCTGTCAAGGAGAAAGTGCCTTGTATTCATGCTTCTTGTCGACCAAGAACCTCGAGACAATTGAGGACGCGCCGAATGAGGCTAACTAGATCACCACCATGCAAGAAGAACTCGAACCAATTCACACGAAACAACGTATGGGAGCTTGTTGACGACATGCATACACCAACACGTGATAGGAACGAAGTGGGTCTTCAAGAACAAGCGTGACGAAAACAACGTCATCGTCAGGAACAAAGTTTGACTCGTTTCCAAATGATATTGTCAATAAGAAGGAATAGATTTTGACGAAACATTCGCCCCAGTCACAAGATTGGAAGCTATTCGTCTATTCCTAGCTTATGTAACACATCAGCAGTTCATAGTCTATTAGATGGATGTGAAGTCAGCTTTCCTGAGCGGCGTACTGAAGGAAGAAGTCTATGTTGAACAAACGCCCGGCTTTCAGCAGGGACACCAGGTTCACAGACTTAAGAAAGCTCTGTACGGGTTAAAACAAGCACCAAGGGCTTGGTACGATACCCTCTCAGACTTTCTACTTCAGAAAAGGTCTTCAAAAAGGAACAGTGGATCGCACCTTATTCAGTATCAAGTCAGGCGAAGACATCCTACTGGTGCAGATCTACATGGACGACATCATATTTAGATCAAGGAATCTGACTATGTGTCAGAAATTCAAGCAAATGATGAAAGAAAAGTTTGAAACGTCAATGATGGGATAGATGAATTATTTCCTTGGACTTCAGGTCAAACAATCAAAGAAGCGAATATTCATAAATCAAGCGAAATATACTAGAGATTTTATCAAAAAGTTCGGCTGCGAATCCAGCAAGTCAGTCAAGATACCCATGAACACCAATCTCAAGATTGATCTTGACAAAGAGGGAGTATCTGTTAACTCAACTGACTATCGTGCTATTATTGGTTCTTTATTATATCTTACAGCCATCATACCTGATATAACTTATGTTGTAGGTGTATGCGCGAGATTTCAGGCGAATCCCAAGAAGAGTCATATCGATTCAGCGAAGAGAATTCTTCGTTACCTGAAGGGAAGACCTGATGTTGGATTATGGTATCCAGCTGATGATAACCTTGAACTAATTGGTTATTCTGATGATGACTATGTAGGTTGCCGAATCGACAGAAAGTCAACCTTCGGAACTTGTCAGTTCCACGGTAGCAAGCTCATATCGTGGTTCTCAAAGAAACAACACTCAGCAGCAACGTTCACTACCGGGGCCGAATATATGGCCGCCTAAGCTATTGTGCATAGATACTGTGGCTTCGACAACAGTTGAGAGACAACGACATTTATCAAGATGAAGTGCCGATCTACTGCGACAATACCAGTGCTATTGCAATCACTCAGAATCCAGTTCTACATACAAGATGCAAGCACGTGGACATCCGTCATCACTTCATCAGAGATCATGTCGAGAAAAAGGATGTCATAATGGAGAAGATCCACACTGATAAGCAAAGAGCTGATATCCTGACCAAACCTCTAGCTGAGACCAGATTCAACGGTCTCTCAGTAGAACTAGGTCTATTGGATCCTACTGATATGATTCAGTAAATGATCCAGGAAGTACTGAGTAAGGGGGAACCTATATTCAGTACAACTGAATACTCAGCATTCGTCAAACGTGGTATCTGCTGACTACGATGTTTAGCTGACAGGTTATGAGTATTAAATTCAGCTTTTGGTGATTCAACATGTCATAACATTTATTTCCCACCTTTAATGTTCATCGTATTGCACTGACTATGTCGTTATCATTAAACTCACAACATTCCATAAAACTGACTGCGGCGCATTAAATGCATGTCATATCACCTTACCACTTAAGCGCTAGAGATAAGTAGGCGAGATTATAGGCGGCACAGTAATCATAACCTATTATAACATTCAATCTGAGTCGTTCATTGTTTTAAACCTGATTAATCTCAGTCGTGTGCCTAAAACCGACTTAGATTCAAATATGAGTATATATTCACACTCATCTCTAAAACTGCCTTACCTTTTTCAGCCATTAACGAAGAAATCTGTGCTCTGCGTTTGCTCTCAATATTTGCATTTAGACTTCTACTGCATTTCAACACCTCTTCTTTGGTAAGAACTTCTGAATACTGAATCTGCTACTAACTCTGTTTTTCGAGTGCTAATCCTTGTTTTTGTAGATCTCAGTTATACAATGGCACCTTATGTACCAATCTCAGATGTTGCGATCCCCATTGACATGGAAGACATCCTTTTCGGGAAACGTGTCTGGTTCAAGCCTATTCTGTCTGTAAGAACGTGCGGGGTGGACTACATGACGCCCGTTTTTGAGGTGGGGTCTTCTT
Organism: Lavandula angustifolia; assembly: GCA_028984105.1. Classification (NCBI taxonomy): domain Eukaryota; kingdom Viridiplantae; phylum Streptophyta; class Magnoliopsida; order Lamiales; family Lamiaceae; genus Lavandula; species Lavandula angustifolia. The sequence continues at coordinate 9,204,415 of CM054816.1, forward strand.
CCGATCCTTTCCCATGCTCGGCGTCATCTCCTCCCTAGCCAGGTAGCGGAGTTCTTCCTGAACTTCCGCAACGACGACAATTCGAATGACATCTCTACCATCATTGCGAAGCGAGAGGTCCTTGCCAATCAGTGGGAGGACAAGGCTTCTTAGATAGATATCTCCACGAGTCTGCATGATAGCTTCGGTCTGGTCGACGAAGGATCATCAGTCGCCAGATACAAGGAATCAGAGATCGATCAGTATCTCTGCCGATTCAGTGGTCAATCAGTGGTGTATTCAAGGCAAGATTCCCAAAGAATCGCCCCTCGCCCGAGTACGAGGGGTTGGCTTACGTGGTTAACCACATTCTCACGAGTTCAGCAGGCTCGTACGACCAACTCTCCAGAATCTGCGTCCAAATCATTATGGCAATCGTTGACGCTGCTAGAGTCAACTGGAATGCATTATTCAGGGCCGAGTTCAAAGCTCAGTCCCAGAAGTACGTTGACGCAGAAGAAGGCATGCAGTTGATCCCTAAAGGAAAGTTACTATATGGGATCAAGGTGTCAGTCTTGATCAAAGATGACCTCCCCAGAACAGTCTCATTCGTCAATGCCTTTTACTTCGACAACAAGCTGATGAAGTTCACAACTTCAGCATCAGCTAAAAAATCTATCGGGAAGGGACCTGCTGCTAAGCGACCTTTGGAGATGATTCAAGCTCCCGTTCCCATTCAGGCGAAGGGACCAAAGACTCTGAAGAAGCCTACTTCAGATGTACAACCTTCCTCTCCTAAAACCGCTGAGGTTTCCTCAGTTCCGCTCTCAGTACTTAATGCCCATCTGAAGGCGACAGATGAGGTAGCTGCTGAGATTCCAGAGATCAACTCTCATCCTGATCTTGTGGATATAGCAATCCGCGCTCAGATTCAGATGCGCATACGCTTTTTGGAGTGGGATCTGCTAGAGGAGACCATTAGGGTCAGGTCTTTATCCACTCTGCTAGAGGAAGAGCAGACACTCAAGGAGGAGATAGGCTACGAGGAGCCTGCGGATATTTCCTCGTTAGAGGATCTCAGAGCAGTCATGTTGATGATGCTCCATTACAGGACTCAAGGAGCTGAGCCCTCATCCACTCAGCCTCCTCCTTCTCCCCCACCATCACCTCCTCGTGATAACACGCCTAAGGATGCAGAACAGGGAGGATCCGCTGAAGGCTAAACTCCCAAGAATTATCAGCCACAACCGCCGTCAACATCTGGCCAGATCATTCTGACTTCGTCTTCGACTCAGCACTAGCAGTAACTAACACATCGATATCAAGATCAAAGATATCTCAACGGAGTCCATTAACAAGGTGATCAAGCGACAAGCTCACAAGAATCAGAACCTTGCCGATGATGTGAACCAGAAGTGGAGTAGGTTCACTGAGGCTCAGGCCAAGTCGCCGACCAACCTAATGTACCGAAGTGAAGAGGTTCGGCGCGTCAAGTTCTGTAAATATTGATGAGATCCTCGTGAAGGCACTTGCAGCCCAGAAGACCGACCTGAACGCTAAGTTCGAAACTCTACTACAGTCGCAGGCCAAATCCTTCTCTCAGGAAGTAGCGGCTGTAACAGGTCGTGTTTAGAAAGCAGTGGAGGAACGGTATGCCTTCACAGCTGACAGTGTATCAAAGGCACTGACTCAGCAGCATACCTCTTGCCAAACAATAGAGCAAAATGCTTCACCAGAAGACAAAAACTACCTCACCAAATTCGACAAGTCTAAGGATGCTCTACTGAAGGCTATTGATCAAGAGCATGACAAGAGGTGGGAGTCGTACACAGATGTAGCGACAGATATCGCTACTGGAATGACTTCGATCAAAGATTCCGTAGCTGAATTGACTAAGAAGGTCACGGCCTTGCCAACACTCCTTGATGATGCCAAAAAGGGGGGAAGGATCTAGATCGGCGCTTGAGATCTATCCTTAAAGCCGAGGAACAAGAGGGCGGACCGAGCTCAAGAACGGTGTATAGCAATAGTGCCGAGCGGTAAGGAGCAACCGAGCAAGCGAGAGTTGAGGTGATATCATAGCTAGAAAATCTGCCACTTGAGGGCTCACCACCTCCAAGACTCGAGAAAGATGATAAGGGAAAGGGCAAGGCGCCCGCCGACCCTAGCCCTCCCAAGGCTCGAAAAGCTGAAGTTCAAGTTTCGCGAAGAGCAAATTGCTTATGATGAGCAGCTCACGAGAGAATTGGCTGAAGAAGAAGCCAAACACAAGCCAGCTGCAAAGAAGAAAGGGGTTCAAATTCGTTCTCCTGCATCTGCACGAACAAGATCGACAACCTCTAAACAATCACGGTCAACAACGGCTAGATCAAAGGGTGCTTAGAGCTCAACGGCCGAGAGCTCAGCAGACCCGCACCTAAAAGTCCAAGACGATCGGCAAGGCGGAGCTTCGGTTCCAAGTCGAAAACTCAGTCGCCTGCTGACTCAGAGGAACAACAACACGTTCCCTACATGGTCCCTTCTAAAGAACAAGAGCAAGAAATGAAAAAAATAGGGGATGCGTGCGAGAGGGCCTTGGACAGGATAGCCGATGCAAGGCAGTTGAGAGAGGCGAGGGAGAGAATCTGCCCAGCTGACCTTGAAGCCCTCAGGCTGAGGACAGAGAAAGAAGCCAGGGAGAGGGGTACTAGTCAAGGATAGGAGTATCCCTCGCTCCTCCCGCTTCTTTAGGAGCAGAGAGCCCCTCATTCAGGTGAAGCGTATTGACTATAAACGAACTGATGACTGGGTGCCGCTCAAGCTCAATCACCAATGGGAGCAGATGAAAGTAGAGTTCATCAAGCGGTTCTACGTATGGAGAGTCGGGAATGAAGATTCCTCTGATGCTGACTCATACTTTAAGGATCTCCTGACTACCGCGAATCCAACACTCCTAGCTGAAATCCAGACTCTGCTTGACCAGTCGGGTCACACGCTGAAGGCACCTCCCTTTCGGACTCTACCTCCTCCTATGACGCACGCTGATAATCTATGCAAAAAAGAGATAGAAGAAGAGATCGAGAGTGCTATTTACAGCAGATGTCTGAGCGAGAACGTTGAAGAAGACTTGGTGGAAATCAAGGCCTTGAGGAACAGAGTATATAAGAGCTAAGGCCTTGAGCTTCCTGAGAAGAAGTCGGCTGACTTCCGGGCGAGGATGCAGCAATTCAAGAAGATGCCCAACTGATCTTTCTTTTCTAGTCTAGCTTCTTAGTGATAGATGTCATTGTACTGTAAATTCTTCATCATATATGACATCACTTTTTGGCCTTGACAGTCACTCATTGTCTTTACGGTCGTATTTTTACTTTTTCAAAGACGATCGATCACCTCAGTGATCAGCTACATATCTTATCTGACCTATGTGACTTATGTGCTTATTTGCCTTAGAATTATTTCCTACTGATTAACTGTGTTTATCTTACTCTTCTATGATAAATTGCTTATACTTAGGGGGAAGAACTCATTTATGATATAAGGGGAAATTGTTTCTTAGGGGGAACTTACATCTTAGGGATAAGATTGAAAAATGCTGAACTTACATTTGATGATTAGCTACTATATGATCTATTCTGAACTTTGTTAATTTGTATCAGCCCTGATTCTGTGTGAATGTGCTGAACTTGTTTTGTTATGATCTGATAAATTCTGATACATGTCAGTAGAATCAGCATGCTATATCTATGTTAACTGAAGTTATGCTCTGATACATTCAGCTATTCTTAATTGTCATAGTTCTTATCTTGGCTATGATACATGACTTAATATCATAAGTCTGCTCTGACATTCCTTTACTTGTGATTGCTCTGATTTCTCATTTTCTTTATCTTAGTCAGATGTGATTTGTTGACTGGAGCATTCCCTTGAAATAGATATTCTATTCAGTAGCTTTTGGTCTTAACCTTAGCATGTTTTTTGTGATAGAAGATGTATTAGGTTTTGACATCATCAAATAGGGGGAAATTGTTGGGATAAGGATTCCGTAGATGAATCTATAGATCTGATAGATTTGATAGATCCCAAAACCCTAGCTGGATATTGTACCTTCGTATTTGTATTGCCTAGTCGTGTTTAGTTGTTAGAACTCAGTAGGATAGAGTTCAGTAGCTGCAGGATTCAATAGAAGACCTCGCGCTCAATTGAAGAACCCAGGATCGAAGAAGTCAGTTGGATAGCAACCTCCAGCTGAATCTGCTCAGGAATTCGTGCCCACGTACTGAATGCTCAGAAGAACGTCAGTAGGAAAGTCACTTCAGTTGAAGGTCCGAGGATTCAGAGGAAGTCAAACTTGATGTTTGACAAGTCTCAACTACCCATCTACCTCGAACAATAAGGAGCCGACAGCGACCAACTGCTCTGATAAAAGCTGCTCTCAGACTGAAAAAGAGGAGAATCTCTACAGTGCACCTACTCAACAACGTTCAAATTAAAGGAGCCATTTTCCTTATCTTATCGACACGTGGCTAGACCTCCCTCCAACGGATCTATTCACCATCGACAACTATAAATAAGAGAAGTCGCCATGCGGAGATGACACTGGGAACCCAAGCTATCTACGCACAAACTCTTAGCAATCTCAACACGTAATCCAAATGAAGAACTCTAGTCCATTGAAGAACCTCTTTAGTTCATCACTTAGAGTTTTTCTTTGTTCCCCTTCTTTTATCTAAGCAAGCTTATTGTAATATTTTTAGCTTAGAAACCTCGCGGAAGTTCACATCCTTGTGAAACCGTTCTTATTAGTAAGAACTTCCTCTTAGTTGGAGAAGACTCAAACTCTTCAAGTTTGAACCCTTGTAAAAGTCACTACGACTATAAGTAGAGAATTTGTCCCACGCATAGATCACTGAGAACTTGCTGCTGGGATTTTGTATACTGGAAGCACTTTTTATGCTTGTATACAATGTGTTTTTGTCCTTACCACTGTTTTATTCTCCTATCTGATAAATATGTATATTTGCACATGTTATCCTTTATCTTGTATAAAAGTTAGATTTGTGTGGTGTGTCGGGTATCACAGAAGACAACACAAATTGGTTGAACTGACAAGATATAAACAATTATCACAGCTGAGACAACTTAAGGATAAGTTGTCGGTTTAAGCTGCAGTTTAGATAAGAAGTGGCTTGTCTTAGCTGCTTGTCTTTACTGGTACACTTAAGGTGGTGTATTGACGGATCACAGTGAGATGTGTTTTCCTAACTGACCTTAGTGGAAAACCAAGATCTCGGTGACTTTGCTGGTCTTAAGCTTGGTAAGACTTCAGCTGAGTGCATTTGACTATCTATCACTTTGACCTACTATGGTGAACGTCATCGTGACCGGATCTACGTATCTTGGGTGTTAGTAGTTATTTGTGGCTCAGGCTGGTTGTATGTATCTTGCATCCGTATGTATCTTGCATCCGTATCCTAGTAAAATGGGTTGATAATATCCTCTGAGGAACTCGAAAGGATTAGCACACTAAACCCGGCCGGTTGATTAAGTTCAGGTGTGTTAATAAGGTTGAGTGGTACTACTCAGGAATATAAGATGTTAATTAATTTAAGCTGTCAGTGAGCTTAATTAATTAACGGATATTTCTATCTTAAATACGGAGATCGATTAAGTCTAAAATACAAGCCCTTGCTCAAATTGGGATAAAGGGGTAAGTCAGCACGGATTCTCTAGTGGAATGAATCTGTGTTTATTAATTATTTTTGCTCTGGGCTGAGCATGGATAATTAATTAATTTGAGGCTCAGCTTTATTTCTTGTATTGGATCCCTGATCTGGCCCAATTAGTTGCTTGGTTATTTATTGTCTCTCAGAAATTATTATTAATGGATTAATGTATTTTTACATTATTTAATAATGTTATTTATCTGGAATTAATTGGCTGGGCCAATTAATTGAGAAATATTAGTAGCCCACTAAATTAAATAATTATATTATGGGCTGGTTATGTGGAAGCCCATTAGAAATATAATTAAATTAATGGGTTACAAATATATTAATATTATATTGGCTTTTGAAGCCTATATATATATCAGTATTCTGTTCAGAAACAGATTACACACACATACACATAATTACACACGCATACCATGAGTAAGGGAGAGACAAGAATTTATTTTCTTCAGTTCTTTGATGACCCAGAGGAAGAAAAAGGCCGGGATACAGATCAGAAGGTCTAACACAGGAACAACAATCAAAGCCGCGACAACACACCAGGAGGAAGGTAGCGTTCCTAACCTAAATTATTCCTTCAATTGGTATCAGAGCCTGGTTTATGCTCTGATTGTTGCTGTTAGATGTATGATTAGGTTTTATTTCGTTGTTATCGGGCTATTTTCGTGTTTGGGGCGGCCTGCGAGCCACTGTTTTGACCCCGATGTAACGTTTTTCTCGTGAGAAAATCCACGAGTAGATTATAGGACCTATTTGTTATGTGATTGTACTATTTGTTGTACTGTAATTTGTCCGGGAGGCACGAAAAATGAGATGACGAAAATCTGATTTTCGCAGCGAAAAACCCTAGTTTTCTAGGGTTCCGCCGCATCTTGCGGCGGAGATTCCCGGCGTGTCCGATGTCGGATCGATGATCGGCTTGAACCTTTAGAATCCTCGTCTTACGAGCTTGGCGTTGATAGGTCGTAAGGGATAATCCGATCTCAGATACAATCAAAATTGACGTCTGAAATAGGCTGCTCGTTATGAATTCGTTCCGGCGAATCGTTTGAAATTCGGGAAATTGAGGAACTAATCTCGGCCGAATCCATTACCCGGTGGTCGTGAGTGTTCCAATATCATTTCCCCTCTTTCAATTGATCGAATCGCGGCTCATAAAGGAAGAATTCAGGCGTGGAAGGCGGCGGTGGCGGAGGCGCGATTTATCACGTAGTAATCTTCGCTGCGGCGACTCCAGGCGGCGTTTCTGCATAAATCCGACGTCTAGGCGACGTCGGGGAGGTGTGTAGAAGGCGGAGGAGGCCCGGAAACGGCCGGGAAGGCGCGGGCGGTGCGCGCTGCGGCGGCGGCGCGCCGCTGCACGCAGCGCAGACTCTGCGCCACCGCACGCCGCAAAGACCGGACGCAGACAACGGTTCCTGGTTCGCCGTCGTCTGGCGCACCCCTGGGTGCCAGCGGCCGGCACAGAACCGGCCTGCAGCAGCGGCGGCGGCGGAAGAAGGGTGGAGACGACGCTGACGTGGCGCACTGACATGGCACGTCACGTCAGCCCTTGCTGACTGTGCTGCCTGCGTGTCTGCCACGTGTCTTGCACGTGGTAGACGACCCTGATGATGTGGCAGTACAGTTTTCGAAGCAGTTTTCGACACAATTTCCAGATTCGAAGATTTTGAAGATTTCAAAGATCTGTATTTTGATCGGGCAATGTAATAGTTAGGGATTACGTGTTTTAAAGCCCGATAACGATTTTGAATTTCCTATTTGCGTATTTATTTTTAATTATGTTTTAGCATACGATTATGTGAATAATTGCGCTTAGAAAAACATGTAAATAGGATTTATATCGTTTTTAAAGCATGTTTTATTTTTCGCGAGCACGTTTTATTATGTGCGCTTAGAAATTGCATGCTTTAGGAATTATGTGGGAATTCATGATTCGTTACAAACCTTTTGATTAAAAAGACTAAACAACATTAAATTAAATGTTTAATTAGATTCCATTTGGATATTAAATACTTAATTGGACCTCCATTAATTGGACTCTACACAAAAGTAGTAAGATTATGTGAGTAAACGTCCACCTGCGTGGCTTGCTTGCATCTTTGAGCTACAAGTTTTGTGAGATGAGTTTTCCAAGAACAATATTTGATTATTATTGAGTAGTGGGAGCGAAGCCGTAAACGTCCACCTGCGTGGCTTGCGTGCCTAGTAAACACGAGTACTCTAGAAGATAATAATTGAATATGATGGCTAATTAGATCAAATTGAATGCGGCATGGTTCGAGTAAGTATGTCAATTTCGAGAATTTGATTCTACTTTGGTCAAATTAATGGTCAATGCTTAGATGTCACCGCATGTACAATTCACTTCCCTCGAAGTCCCTTCCCACGTTTTAATAGTGACATGGTCCACTATATCGAACTATTAATTCCATTCGTCTTAAGAGCCTAGACGTGGATTGGAATTAAAGAGCTAGGTAAATAGCTTGGTTTAGGGTTACACTAGTAAGCGTCCACCTGCGTGGCTTGCTAGTGGAATTCCTAGAGCGGTTCGAGGTTTTTAACATCATTGTTTTTTCAAAAGGTTACAATGATCGTTAATTACGAATTATGTGCAAATAATTTTTCTTTACATGCTTTATTTTAAATTATTTTTCAGATATGTCCGTTCAAGCTGTTGTTAATGGTCTTATGAGCCGACCCTTAAAGGGTGTTGACAATTCTAAAGAGTGGAGGAGAAACCTTGCACTGATGTTCCAAAATGAGAAGATCTTGTATGTTCTCAGTACCCCTGAACCTGAACTCCCCGAAGAAGAGGCAACTGAGGAGCAGATAAGGGAATCTGAAAAGTGGATAGAGGATAATGACAAGACTCATTTTGTCATTCTATCCACTATGGTTGATTCTCTTGCTTCACAGTATGAAAATACGCCTCATGCGGGAGTGATATGGGATTCCATGGCTGAAAAGTTCGGTGAGACCGACAGATCTCAGAGATTTCATCTTCTGAGGCGAGTTACTACCGCAAAATGGCTGAAGGTGCGTCCGTGCAGGATCATGTTTTACATATGATCGAGCTGCTAGATCGGCTTGCAAAGGTTGGTGGTGTCTTGGATCTTGGTATCAAGATAAACGTCATTCTACATTCACTACCTAAGTCATATGAGAATTTCCGCCTAAATGTAGTGATGTCAAGGAAAGACTACACTCTGAATGAACTTTCGAGTGAGTTAATTACTGCAGAAGGAATCATGGGTCAGACTAAAGGTAAAGGAACCCAAATCTTGAACACTACTAGCAGCTCAAGGAACCCTCCTAAGGGTAGATTCCAGAAAAAGAGCAAGAAGGCTACGAATGTCAAGAAGAATAGTGGGAGCACGAAGTTAGCACCCACTGTAGGGGTTCAAAAACCTAAGGGGAAGTGTTTCAAGTGTGGTAAGGTTGGACATTGGAAGACTGAATGTCCCAACTTCAAGGCAAAACAGAAAGGTACACGCATCGCCTTAGTAACTAAAACTGTGCTTGTTTCCGCATCTACCCATGAATGGGTAGTAGATTCCGAGCAACCGATCATGTTTGTTACACCTTGCAGGGGTTTTTTGCGTAAAAGGGTTCCGGGCCGATGGCGAGGTAGTGGTTTCCATGGGCAATGGATCGCGAGTTCCAACTATTGCCATAGGAGATTTACATTTATCTCGTTTTAGACTCTATTTTAGTATTAAGAGATGTTTTATTGGTGCCTCGAGTTTAGGCGAAACATTATTTCCGTTTCAAAACTTTTTATTGTGGATGGTTATAGATCTGTTTTTGATGATCAAATTTCGATTTCAAAAGGGAAAGATCTTATCCGCAATGGGAATTTAAATGGATCTCTATATACTATTACGTCTAATCCATGTACATCTCGTTAATGTTACTTACTCATTATTAAATCCTAAGAAGAGGAAAGTATCTTCTAAGGTAAATCAAACTTTTCTATGGCACTTAAGACTAGGTCACATCAATCTAAATAGGATCCAAAGGTTGGTGAAATATGGATCATTGGAGTCTCTCCAAGTTGAACCATTTCCAACTTGCGAATCCCCGCTTGGAAGGTAAGATGGTGACTAGGCCTTTTAAGGCAAAAGGTTATAGAGCCACAGAAGCATTAAGTTTGATACATTCGGACTTGTGTGGACCTATGTCTACACAAGCTCGTGGAGGGTATGAGTACTTCGTCACATTTACTGACGATTACTCAAGGTATGGATATGTTTACATTCTTCACCACAAGTCGGATTGCTTTGAAACCTTTAAGGAATTCAAGGCAGAAGTGGAGAAGAAGTTAGGTAAAGAAATCAAAACACTGCGATCTGATCGTGGTGGGGAATACCTGTCTAACGAGTTCAAGGACTACTTGAAAGAATGTGGGATTACATCCCAACTGACAACACCGGGCACGCCTCAGCAGAATGGTGTGTCAGAGAGAAGGAACCGAACTCTCTTAGAGATGGTTCGGTCCATGATGAAGTTATGCAACTTTGCCGGTTTCCTTTTGGGGATATGCCCTAGAGATCGCAAAGATACTTGTTGAACCGTGTGCCATCCAAGTCGGTTAACACGATTCCAGTCGATTTGTGGAGCGGGCACAAGCCCAGTATGCACCACATAAAGATTTGGGGGTGTCCTGCTTATGTCTTGAATAAACAGGCCGACATGTTGGATTCACGTTCAGAGGTTATGTTGTTCATAGGATATCCGAAGGAAACGAAGGGTGGTTATTTTTATGATCCTAAAGAACAGAAGATCGTGGTTAGCACCAACGCTCGGTTCTTAGAGGAGGATTATATTAGTAATCATAAGCCTCGAGTCGAGATCAACCTTGAGGAATTACAAGGTGATCGAGACCCACTCACAGAGCCAATTGTGCAAGATAGAGCTCCACGAGCAACTGCACAATCTATTAACACAACTCCCGACACTTGTTCGACGTAGTGGGAGGGTGATATTTACACTGATCGGTATATGTTCGGTGGGGAGACTTCGACCATCTCCCGCGGATGAACAAGACATCGTGGATCCCCTGGACTTACAACGAAGCGATGGGAGATGTAGATGCGAGATTCTTGGAGAATCGCCATGGACTCGTAATTTAAGTCCATAACCGATATGGATGTATACGAGATCATTGAACTACCTGAGGGGTGCAAGGCCATTGGTAGTAAGTGGGTATACAAAAGAAAGAGAGGTTCGAATGGAGAGATCATGGCATTTAAGGCCAGGCTAGTGGCAAAAGGTTTTACCCAGAAAGAAGGTATCGATTATGAAGAAACCTTCTCGCCTGTAGCAATGATCAACTCTATTAGAATTCTCCTTGCCATAGCGACTCACATGAACCTAGAGATCTAGCAAATGGATGTCAAGACCGCATTCTTAAATGGGCACCTTGAAAAAGGTAGAGACATCTATATGAAACAACCGTGATGGTTATGTGAAGGAGGGCGAAGAGCATCTAGTTTGGAAGCTTAAGAAGTCTATTTATGGACTTAAGCAAGCTTCCCGGTTATGGCACCAGCGTTTTGACGAGGTAGTCAAATCCTATAGTTTTGTAACCTGTCCGAACGAGGTGTGCGTATACCGTATCTGTGTTAATGGAACAGTGGTGTTTCTTGCACTTTACGTAGATGACATCCTTCTCATTGGCAACAATGTTGAAGTGTTATCGAGCGTAAAGACATGGTTATCCGAGCAGCTTTCAAATGAAGGACTTAGGTGAAGCTACTTACATCCTTGGGATCAAGGTTATACGAGATCGCAAGAAAAGGATGTTAAGCTTGTCACAAGCGTCCTACATTGATACTGTTATTGCTCGTTTCAGCATGCAAAATGCCAAGAGAGGTTCTGTTGGTCCCGTGAGTGAGTTCGTGTGTAGGGGGGGGGGAGTGAATACACCGAATCCAAATTTCTCAACTTTCGAACACGAACAATCCTATTCGGGAAGGTGCCGCATGCGAAATAGTTCGAACGGACTGCATAACCGTTCCGAATCGTGTTAAAGGCTAAAAGAGTACTCGACTCACTGAGATCTCGCTAACCGACTAGGTCGAATTCAGTATCGATCGGTGAGAGTTCGGTGTGCGGAATTGTGTAGGCCCAAATCGCTTTTAATGAGGAAAACGTTTTATGCAAGTCTCGGTTCAGTAGATAAGAAGTTCGAATACCGAGACAGCTTAAATCGATTTTAAATATGATGTTCATTATGCACGGTAAAATCAATGAAACAAGTAAGTAAACGACACGTATATTTTTAAAGTGGTTCGGATATCAACAATCCTACGTCCATTGTCCCCGATAGATCGGAGGCTATTTATTATACCGAGTTAGTCTCGGCCTTGTACACTGTGGACAAAGCCGTGGCTTGGGGATTATACTCGAGCAAGTCCCGGGCTTACACTTCTATCAAACTTTAAGTGTTTGACAAACTTCTCCAACAATGAAGGAGTCCTTATACAATAAGGATTGGGTTCAAATGTGAACTCCTTCGTCTAAGCTATGGATATAACAAGTGAGCTTAGGGTTAGAGGGATAAGGAACGAGAATGTAGCTATCTAGAGCGACGAACAGTCGAGGGTTTAGCTATAGGTTCGTGTCGGTCGCTTGGATACTAGAAGCTTATGTCGGTTTAGCTTGGTTCCTTTTGAGTCGGATGTAGTCTTTCGCTTGAGATAACTCGGTTGATTCTTGCGGAAGACTTAGTCGTTAATTTCGCTCGTTTGAATGCTCTCTCGTGTTCTAGGTGCGCGCATTCGTTTTTTTTTAAATCTTGAATGATCCCTCTATTTATAGAGTGGAGAGAAGAATAGATCCGTTGGAGACGATCTTCTTCTTTTTCCCTCTTTTGTGGTAGCAAACGGCTCTTTTGTGTAGTAGGTACGGTGCTTTTCCCACCTTTTTAGGTAAAAGGTTGGTCGCAGCCTTTAGCAGGTGAGACGACACGTGTTTGCTTGTCATTCGTCGGGGTGGATGGAGTGGTTGAGACAAAGACAAACTTCGAGACAGATCGAAGCCGACTTCTCTCTTCCTCGTACATGACAATGCCGAGTGTCTTTCAAAAGATTCTGACAGTCCTGAAGACTATCTGCCGTTGCTGAGCCTGACCTTGTATTCAGTAGATAGACTGCTGAGATAGGTCTACTGAAGATCAGCTCTGAGTCCAGTGAACTACTCCTGCTGAGTTCAGTTCAACTGACTCTCTCGCATATCGCTCTCGCCGAGTCCAAGCATTCACTGAGTCTTCTACACTAGTGCTGAGGCAGGTAAGCTACTGAGCGTCTTGACCAGAGCAGAGTGTCTACTGAGTCTGAAACCTCAGAGACAAATACGAATACAAAGGAATGGTTCACCAATCAGATAGGGTTTTGGGATCTTCAAATCTTCTCAACAGTTCAGAGCACGAGGCTACTGAGCGTGATTCAGTATAGAAGATAGAATCATTTCCCACAAGTATGATCATGCTGAGGATTGAATCATCACCCAACAGGTTCAGTACCTTTCAGATATGGCATTTTTTTATCCAAGAATCAGTGCCCTAAAACGCCTGAAGAGATAGAAAGTATGAGACTAGTACCATATGCTTCCGCTGTCGGTAGTCTCATGTATGCAATGCTTTGTACGAGACCAGATATCTCATATGTTGTAGGCATGGTCTCAAGATATCAGTCTAATCCTGGACAAGAGCACTGGACTGCGGTGAAAAATATTCTCAAGTACCTTAAACGGACTAGAGATTATAGAGTTGTTTACCAGTCAGACAGTCTAGTGCCTTACTCAGATTTCCAGGCTGACAGAGACGAAAAGAAGTCGACCTCGGGTTATGTATTTACCTTGGGAGGTGAAGCCATTTCATGGAGGAGTGCAAAGCAGAAATGCATTGCGGACTCAACCATGGAAGCAGAGTATGTGGTCGCATCGAAGCCTCGAAAGAGGCATGGCTCAAGAATTTTCTCCAAGATCTTGATATTGTTCAGAATTTGCCTAAGGCAATCACGATTTATTGTGATAATGCGGGTGCAGTGGCAAATTCTAAGGAACCTAGATCTCACAAGGCGTCTAAACACATAGACAGGAAGTACCACATTATACGAGAATTCGTAAATCGAGGCGACGTACTCATAAAAAAAATCGAAACTGAAGACAACATAGTTGATCCATTCACGAAAAGCTTACCAATTCCGGCTTACGAGAAGCATGTTCGTGGCTTAGGACTGGTAGAGTTGCCCCCCACTTAGGACTGTAGAAACTTTTGTATAAGTGGGAGAAGAGGAGTGATAGATAGGATTTGCAGCTAAATACTAGTTTGTACCTAGAACTGACACAATGTATACTAAAAGTTTGCTTTAGTATAAGTGGGAGAATTGTTGGGATTTTGTATACTGGAAGCACTTTTTATGCTTGTATACAATGTGTTTTTGTCCTTACCACTATTTTATTCTCCTATCTGATAAATATGTATATTTGCACATGTTATCATTTATCTTGTATAAAAGTTAGATTTGTGTGGTGTGTCGGGTATCACAAAAGACAACACAAATTGGTTGAACTGACAAGATATAAACAAGTTATCATACCGAGACAACTTAAGGATAAGTTGTCGGTTTAAGCCGCAGTTTAGAAAAGAAGTGGCTTGTCTTAGCTGCTTGTCTTTACTGGTACACTTAAGGTGGTGTATTGACGGATCACAATGAGATGTGTTTTCCTAACTGACCTTAGTGGAAAACCAAGATCTCGGTGACTCTACTGGTCTTAAGCTTGGTAAGACTTCAGCTGAGTGCATTTGGCTATCTATCACTTTGACCTACTATGGTGAACGTCATCGCGACCGGATCTGCGTATCTTGGGTGTTAGTAGTTATTTGTGGCTCAGCCGGTTTTACGTATCTTGCATCCGTATCCTAGTAAAATGGGTTGATAATATCCCCTGAGGAACTCGAAAGGATTAGCACACTAAACCCGGCCGATTGATTAAGTTCAGGTGTGTTAATAAGGTCGAGTGGTACTACTCAGGAATATAAGATGTTAATTAATTTAAGCTGTCAGTGAGCTTAATTAATTAACGGATATTTCTATCTTAAATACGGAGATCGATTAAGTCTTAAATACAAGCCCTTGCTCAAATTGGGATAAAGGGGTAAGTCAGCACGGATTCTCTAGTGGAATGAATCTATGTTTATTAATTAATTTTGCTCGGGCCGAGCATGGATAATTAATTAATTTGAGGCCCAAACTTTATTTCTTGTATTGGATCCCCGATCCGCCCAATTAGTTGCTCGGTTATTTATTGTCTCTCGAAATCATTATTAATGGATTAATTTATTTTTACATTATTTAATAATGTTATTTATCTGGAATTAATTGGCTGGGCCAATTAATTGATACTCCCTCCGTCCCATTATTCTTGTCCAATTTGGTTTTTGCACGGTTTTAAGGAGAGTTGTTAGTTGTGTGTAGATTGGTATAAAGTTGTGGGTCCCACAAAAAAGTTGTGTGTAATAATTTACTAAAAAAGGAAAGTGGACAAGAATTTTGGGACAACCCAAAATGGAATAGCGGACAAGAATTTTGGGACGGAGGGAGTAAATATTAGTAGCCAGTAAATTAATTAATTATATTATGGGCTGGTTATGTGGAAGCCCATTAGAAATATAATTAAATTAATGGATTACAAATATATTAATATTATATTAGCTTTTGAAGCCTATATATATCAGTATTCTGTTCAGAAACAGATTACACACACATACACATAATTACACACGCATACCGTGAGTAAGGGAGAGACAAAAATTTATTTTCTTCAGTTCTCTGACCACTCAAAGGAAGAAAAAGGCCGGGATACAGATCAGAAGGTCTAACACAGGAGAAACAATCAAAGCCGCGACAACACACCAGGAGGAAGGTAGTGTTCCTAACCTAAATTATTCCTTCACTTGCTCAGTATAAACTTCAAGATTTGCGTTTGTCCAGTGAACAGACCAACTGAGACTTGCTCAGTATAAATATAACAAGTATCCTGGTTTGGTCAGGATAGTGGACGTAGGACCCAGTGTGTCCGAACCACTTTAAAAATTGATGTGTTGATTTACTGTTTTCCTTAAGTGCTTATACTGCATACAAACTATATTTCATAAAACTCAGCATAAAAACCGGTGTCTTCTAACTGAGACGTTTGATAGGGCCTACACTTCCACACACACATTTTGATACTGAACGACTGTTCGACTGACTAAAGTCAGTAGAGCTGAACTCAGTAGAAGATTTTCTGCCCACGCGATCTGAAGCATATTTGGCTATCTGACTCAGTTCAGTTGCAAACTCAGCTAGAGCTCACTTCGCGTTTGAGAAATAAATTTGTATTCAGGTGTATTCACCCCCCCCTCCACCTGAACCACGTCTCAGGACCAACAATTGGTATCAGAGCACATTGTTCTTAACTGATCATTGCTCTCTGAAACTGGTGTATCTCGAACAAAGATCCTAGAAAACTCGTTTTCACTACATCTTGCATTCCTTCTTTGTATCCTATATCCTGTATCTTTCAATGGCTGATATTTCAGGTATTAGGACCGTGCCAATATTCTCAACTGAAAAGTATGCGATATGGCGCGTAAGGATGGAGGCACATCTGACTTCGCTGCACGACAACATGATTAATGTTCTGGAAAAAGGCCCCATTGTTCCGATGGTCGACTCAGTCGAACTCGTAGTAGACGGAGCAGGCGGTGGGTGCCAGAACCGGACCCAAAGTCGCGAAGGATAAAAGAGAAAAAAATGGGTATAATAAATAATAATGTAGCATATGTGTGAAGTTCTTAAGTGGTGGGTGTTGGGATTTTGTATACTGGAAGCAAGTTTTATGCTTGTATATAATGTGTTTTTGTCTTTACCACTATTTTATTCTCCTATCTGATAAATATATATATTTGCACATGTAATTATTTATCTTGTATAAAAGTTAGATTTGTGTAGTGTGTCGGGTATCACAGAAGACTTCACAAATTTGTTGAACTGACAAGATATAAACATTTATCACAACTGAGACAACTTAAGGATAAGTTGTCGTTTTAAGCTGCAGTTTAGATAATAAGTGGCTTGTCTTGGCTGCTTGTCTTTACTGGTACAATTAAGGTGGTGCATTGATGGATCACAGTGAGATGTGTTCTCTTGACTGACCTTACTGGAGAACCAAGACCGGTTACTTAGCTGGTCTTAAGCTTGGTAAGACTTCAGCTGAGCGCATTTGGCTATCTATCACTTTGACCTACTATGGTGAACGTCATTGCGACCGGATCTACGTATCTAGGGTGTTAGTAGTTATTTGTTGCTCAGGTTGGTTGTCTGTATCTTGCAACCGTATCCTAGTAAAATGGGTTGATAATATCCCCTGAGGAACTCGTAAGGATTAGCACACTAAACTCGATCGGTTGATTAGTACTACTCAGGAACATAATAAGATGTTAATTAATTTAAGCTGTCACTGAGATTAATTAATTAACATATATTTCTATCTTAAATACGGGGATCGATTAAGTCTAAAATATAAGCCCTTGCTCAATTTGGGATAAAGGGGTAAGTCAGCACGGATTTTCTGGTGGAATAAATCTGTGTTTATTAATTAATTTTGCTCTGGGCTGAGCTTAGATGATTAATTAATTTGAGGACGAACTTTATTTCTTGTATTAAATCCCTGATCTAGCTCAATTAGTTGCCTAGTTATTTATTGTCTCTCAGAAATCATTATTAATAGATTTATTTATCTGGAATTAATTAGCTGGGCCAATGAATTGATAGATATTAGTAGACCAATAGATTAATTAATTATATTATGAGCTAATTATGTAGAAGCCCATTAGGGATATACTTAAATTAATGAGCTACAAACATTAATATTATATTGGCTTTTGAAGTCTATATATATTAGTATTCTGTTCATAATCAGAACACACACATTCTTACACACACGCGCGAGTTTAAGAGAGAAAGACAATCTTAATTTTCATCAGTTCTCTGACCACCCGGAGGGAGAAAAAGGTCGGGACACAAATCAGGAGATCTGATCAGGAGCAACAATCAAAGCGACTACAACATACGAGGAGGAAGGTACATCTTCTTCCTCTCCTATTATTCCTTCAATTGGTATCAGAGCCTAGGTTTAGGCTCTGATTGTTGCTATTTAGGAGCATGTCTAGGGTTTTTATAGTCCTTATCGGGCTATTTTTCGTGTTTGGAGCGTCCTGCGAGCTACTATTTTGACCCCGTTGTTACGTTTTTCTTGTGAGAAAATCCACGAGTAGTTGATAGGATCAATGTGCATACTTGTATTTGCTATTTTGTACTGTAATTTTGGTCCGTGAGGCACGAAGATCGAGACGAAGAAGAAACCCTAATGCAGCCAAAATCCTAGTTTTCTAATGTTCCGCCGCAAGTTGCGGCTGCGAGTGGCGACGCGTCCGGCTCATTCCGGACAAGCGGCTTGCGCTGTTTGGTTCTTCTTGACACGAGCTTTGCGTCGATCTATCGTAAGGGGTCATCTGACCCCGGATGCGACTGGAATCAACGTCTGAAGTTTGGTGCTCACAATGAATTCTTTCCAGCGAATTGTTTGAAATTTGGGAAATTGAGGAACTAATCTCGGCCGGAATCCGTTACACGGTGGTCGTGAGTGTTCCCATTACGTTTCCCATCATTCAATTGATCGAAATCGTGGCTCGAAAAGGGTGATTTGGGCGGGGAGCTTGCCGGCGACGGGCGCGAAATTTCGCGGTACCACGTCGCGCGGCGGCGGCTCCAGGCGGCTTTCATTCACAGCCCAAATGTCCGGTGTTGATCGGCGACGCAGAATAGGCGGTAAGACGGCCTTTTTGGGCGGCGGTGACACGAGGCAAAGCGCGACTCGCCGCAAAGAATGGCGGTCGCGCGCGTTCCGGCCGGGCTACGACGCCGCAGGAGTCTCGGGCGCGGCGTCTTCGTCATCGGGACTCGTGGTGGCCGGGCGACTCGATTTGGGGCGGCGAGGAGGCCGCCATCGACGCGCGGACAAAGCGGTGGCACTGATTTCCCAAGGAAGAAGAAGAGCCGTATTTTGATCGGGCAATGTAATAGTTAGGAAATACGTGTTTTTAAGCCCGATAATGATGTTTTTTAAATTTTATATTTGCGCATTTATTTATTACTATGCTTTAGCTTGCGATTATGTGATTAATTACACTTAGAAAAGCATGTAAATAGGATTTACGTCGTTTTAAAGCATGTTTTATTTTTCGCGAGCACGTTTTATTACGTGCGCTTAGTAATCGCATGCTTTAGGAATTATGTGATGATGCATGATTCATAACAAACCTTTTGAATAAAAAGACTAAGCAATTTTAAATTAAGCGTTTAATTAGATTCCATTAATTTGGATATTAAACACTTAATCGGACCTCCATTAATTGGACTCTACACGAAAGTAGTAAGATTATGTGAGTAAACGTCCACTTGCTTGGCTTGCTTGCATCTTTGAGCTACCGGTTTATGAGATGAGTCTTCCAAAACAATATTTAATTATTAATAATGTTGGGAGATTATTCAGCAGTAGATTGTTTAAAAGATTTGGCTGATCCCAAAACCCTAATTTGATAGGTGAACCATTCCTTTGTATTTAGTAACGCCTTGGTCTCTGAAAGTTTCGGACTCGAGTAGACTTTTCTTCGGCATGGTCCAGGCTCGGAAGTTCCGTCCGCTTGTACCCTCGGTAGACCATCCGCCTCGGTCCATGTACGGTGAAGACTCGGTAGTGTCGGACTCGGCAGGAGCAAAGATACCGAGAGGTGTTCGATTCGGTAGTCTCCGGACTCAGCGGGAGCAAGCATACCGAAAGAGTCGGTAGAATTGGACTCGAGGCGGAGGCGATTCATCGAACTCGAGTCGACCTTCGGAGAGTTGAACTCGGCGGAGTATACTACGAACCCCGGGTCGAGACTCAACAACGGCTCGACAGTCTCCTTGATTGTCATAAGGTTCTCAATGTTAAATCAGTAGAGTTGTCCGAGGTTGTACACATCAGAGAAGTCAACTTCATTATCTGCCTTGAAGTTTGAATGTCTCAACAACTTTCTACACCTCGACCAATGACAAGCAACAAGTTGTCAAAGTTCTGGTAAAAGCTGAAAGTTAACTACTTTCCAGAAAAAGAGGGTAGACTCTGCATGATTTCTAAAAGAGCCGTTACCAAAGAGAGTGACATGTGGACAGTCCGTCTCCAACGGATCTGTCCATAGCTCACCTCTATAAATAGAGGGAAAATCAAATCGAAGAAGACATATACGGAAAATTACGAGCATTGAACGAACAGAACACAAGCTTTCCGCAAGAACTTCAGAGAAATACTCAACGCGAAAGGCGACTACACTGCTCTAGGGAACCAAGCTTAATAGAATCAAAGCCTCTAGCGTCAAACTAATGCAGGAAAATAAATAGCAAGAATTAAATACGGAGTAAACTTATGCAAAGAAAACGGGTCCAGCAAGATGATTCACACACACACAATAGATCATCGACACTAAAGATAAATTAATCCCTATAAATCAATCAGTTGTAGGACGTCGTAATTAAACTGACACATCCCCTATTCCCCCTTAATTATTCGGTAATCGCCATGGTGGGCATTAAAACGACTACTTCTCTAAATTAGATGCAACCTACGTTGGTGGACAACTAATAGATTTAACACCTAATCAGCTTTAAGAATTAAGGGAACCTAATTTATGAACTTACCCGTATGGTGGACATCTAATAGTCTCCTACTAAATTAATCATATTGTTTTAAGAACAATCGTGCTACTTATTTAGCCTAATCCCACGAGAAACGATGGAAGTACTAAATTAGCTATGAATTAAACTAACATAGGGTGATAAAGTCTAAATTAATTGATCCAATTAATTAACCAAGTTTAATTTTGGAACCTAAGTGATTAATTATTAAGCTTAAGTCTCACGAATTCGGTTAAGTGCGCGTTTCACATCTCGCCGGGCCCTAAAAGAAATTAGCTACCCATAATGGCCCATTGGCGGGCGGTGCACCGTACTACTAGATAAAACCCTAATCTCGTTGAAAAAATTCGGAATTTAAATACACGAAATTATAACAATTTAACGAACTGATTAAGAGCACGAAGACGAACGAAATTAAAACTAACACATTAGGAAGGTACCAAATTGATAAATCTTAAACATCCAAATAATTTACGAAATAGAAATTATCCAAATTAAACTTCGAAAATAACATAACAAAGTATTTGTTTTTTCGAACTGCACCTAATGATCGGATAACCGAATATCGAACGGCTGAACTAGGGTAACTCTCTCGGCAGATGGTGATGATCTCACCGCTAAACTCTCGGTGGCGGCTTCTTTCGGCGGCAGACGGTGGTTCGACTTCTCTCACGACGGCGGCAAAATGGTGTTGGAATCTCGGCGACAGCGAACAAATGATGAAAGGAACGAATGGAACATAATAGATGATAGATGATGATCCCGTCCTCTCCACGACTTCATTTATGTAGGGTTTTTTTAATTCTTTGATTCCTTGTAGAAGTAGAAATCTTATCCAAGCATGGAAATATATTATTGAATATAATATTCCAAATATTTTCATACTCTTCTTTCCTTATCTGTTCCTTCCCTTCTACGTAATATTTTGCCCAAATTAAACCCTTTAATTCCTTAATTATGTGCATGCCGCCACATTAGCTCTTTACATCTGTAAAACTGTAAAACAACACAGAAATGCAATCCAATGGCCAAAATGGTGCCAAAATAACAGAATTTGAATAGTACGAATTAAAACTCATCAACTAACCAACAAAGTAAGTTAAATTCTAATAGAATAAGCTAGGGAAAGAATTATGAAATACACAAAATCTATGTGTATATTATATAATTGTCACTAATTTACACAAAATCGATTGTATTGAGGCATAGGTGTGTATTTGAGCCAAAAGGACATATATGTCTTACTTCGAGCAAGATGAGAATATATATATCCAGGGGCGGATCCAAGGGGGGCGCCCGGCGGCGGTGGCCCCCCCGAACTCGTGTCGAAACGCGATTTTATATATGTAATTTTTAAGAAATTTTGTATTTCGCTCCCTGAATGTACACTTCACCCTCTTCTCTATCGAATTTTTAAGTTTCACCCCCTCTCTCGTAATCCTAGATCCGCCCCGTATATATCAAGTTATCTACTACCTAATTTGTTGTAAATGATGTGATGAGTTTGATGTGTGTGGATATTTAATTCAATAATTGTCCTTGATCATTTGTTTCCAACAAAAAAATCCAAATTAAATTTGATTCTTCACAAATGATTAGCCTAATAGTAATTTAAAAAAAAAATGCATGCTACAGGTGCAGCATTACTGACTTGGAATATAGGTAGTGGATTTCTCTGATCGCATATGCAAATAAAATTGTACTTATATTCGAATATTAAATTTCTAGCATGAAAATATGAAAATGCTTTGCAAGCGAGTTGGGCCAAAGGTGCGCCGGCTGAAAATTTCTAAGCAAAACTATATAAATAATTCATCGGTAGCCATTACAAAAAAAAAAATGAAAATCAATATCCAATTATTAATTGGGTATAAATTATTTGTAGGAATACTTTGATTTAATTTTCTTCTTTTCTCTAGTGCGAAATCGTAGTCTTGATTTTAACGTGTATACTATAAAAAAAATGATATTCCTTCCAAAAGAGTTGTTAGTATGTCCACATCTTATCGATTAGTTTGCATTTTGCAACCTCTCATGAATCATGTGTAGTATAAAATTAAAAGCCGTCCTTCAATTACATATACTGTTACGTCATTATGAAATTCTAAAATTCTAAACTACTAAAATTGTTCGCCGCTAATTATGAAAATGTGCAAACAACCACTAAACTAGTGAATTATCTTTTGCAGGTTTTTTTGGCAAAGGGTATAATTCCGGTCTAAAAAAATAATATGCTTCTTACAAAAGTTACATGCAAGCACGGGCCAAGCTGAAAAATCCTCTCACGATTACGAAACCCATTCATATTCGTTTGAATAAATTAAAAATTAAAAAACTCTAACTATTTATCTTCTTGATTGATTCATCGATTTGCAATCGAATGCGTTGGCTCCCTATTCCCTTTTTCGGGTAATAAAGTGTGAGATGTGTTTTTACAATATTACCCCTAATAAACTTCAGCACGGGTGACGAACGATTGTAATTTCTTTTCCCTTTAATTAAAGGGTGGTTTCCACATTTTTATGATCAGGTGTTACATCACACTAATTGCAATAATTTAGAGGTTCAAAGGGAAAACTTGGATCTAGAGGCATGGTGATCAAATTGTAAGAGAGAGAAAAATATTGAATGTGAGAAAGCTTGAACATTGATTTCATAAAATTAATTTAGATGTAAAAGCAACTATCTATTTATACACACTGTGATCTACGCTAATTAAGAAACCGCTTCTTCACGTGCGTTCAACCATTCTCCACGTGAAGTCGGTTATGGTGATTTGCCATGTCATCTATCCGTGGATCAGAATCCTTTGAGTTTGGACCGTGGATCTCAATTGACTGTGAATAGTGGATGGATGGAGTGATATTCTTTGATCCGCAACATTCATTACTTTTATGCTTTTTAAATTGCTAAACATAACTACTTATAATCAAATTATGTGGATGATAAACTGATCCCTACCATTTACAAACTCCAGCAAACATGAAGATAGAAATGATTTGCAGAAAGTTGATAAAACCACACACCCCAACCCCTCAAAACCTCAAGAGTTACAAAATATCATTTCTAGATAAGCTTCAGGTAGCGATGAATATTGCTATTGTTCTGTTCTATCAATCGAAACCCGAAGACGATACCCAATTGGAAGAATCATTGGCCAAAACACTAGTCCAATTCTACCCTCTCGCCGGAAGATACATGAAGAACGATCACTTGGTCGATTGCAGCGATCAAGGCGTCGAGTTTGTCGATGCACAAGCTCAAGACGTCGAGCTGATCGATCTTGTCTCCAAGGCTGAGATCGATCAACTCAATTCTCTCCTTACCGATCACTATTTCAGAACTGATGAAGCTGCCACTGATCCACTCTTCTCGATCCAGGCCACACATTTTCCATCCGGTGGGTTAACGATCGCCATTAGCGTTTCTCATCGAAGTTTTCGACGTAGCGTCGCTCGCGACGTTCATTTCCGTCTGGTCGGACGCCGTCAATCCGTACAAAGAGATTGGATTACTAACCCCATGTTTCGATATTCCTTCCTTGCTGCCGATCAAGGATCTGTTAGAGTAAAGGAATTGTAATAGCGAATGCAATAGATAAACGAAATTGAATTACGAAATCAAAAGCAAACTCGAAGCCGAGTCCCACGGAAGATAAATCTTCCGGCCAAGCGCAACTATGCGCCGTTCCAAGATCCGAGAATTAAACCCTAGATAATGTTCTCCTACTCCTCATAGGATATAAATACTAAAACCCTAAAATTGGACCTCAATCGGGTGGCCTGATTTTATGGGCATAACTTATTATAAAATACTTAGTTTCCTAATGCAAAAGATAATAAAGGCAAAAGATAATAAAGTAATATATGTAAAATCAAGCTGCCGCCTCGCCATGCATCGTCGCACACCCATGCACACGACCCATGCACACGTAACCTTCAAGCAGCTGATCCACTCCTCGTTTCCACTTGCTTCGATCTTCTTTGATAGATTTTGTCTCTAACAACTCCTTCCTCCTTCCAAACAGCCTTGTCCTCAAGGCTGAAATTCGGAAATTGACTCCCTAATTCGGATCCTTCCACCCAAGTCGCGTCTTCCACCGATTTATCACGCCACTGAACTAACACTTCACGCACTCGATCATCACCTCTCCATACCCATCGGTCTCGTAAAACCCCCTCCGGGTAAAATTCCAGATCTACCGCTCGTAACTCCTCCGGTAGCTTTATCTTCAAGTGCATGATCACCGAGAGCCTCCTTAAGAAGCGATACGTGAAAGACCGGATGTAATCGGCACCCATCCGGCAATCGTAAGCGATAAGCCACGGCTCCAATACGCTCCTCCACCGTAAATGGTCCATAAAATCAAGCAGCCAATTTAGCGTTCTTGCGTTTAAAAAGCGAAACTTGACGATACGGCCGTAATTTCAAGAAAACTTTTCGGCCCACTTCGAAATTAACCTCACGCCGGTGTTTGTTCGCCGCCCTAACCATGTAATCTTGAGCTCGTGCAATATGTTCCTTCAGATGCCGTAACGCTCCATCTCGAGCTAATAAATCATCAGCCACGGCTTTAATTCGAACCTCCGAAGGCAAAAACCCGACTAAGGTGGGAGGCGATCGTCCGTATATGGCCTCGAAGGGAGAAATTCCCGTGGTGGAATGGAAATTGGTGTTATAAGAGTACTCCGCCCAAGCTAACCATCGACTCCATTGCTTCGGCCTCTCCGAAGCAAAACAACGCAAAAATGTCTCCACACATCGATTCTCCACTTCTGTTTGTCCATCCGTTTCCGGATGGTATGCCGAGCTCATTCGTAACTTGGTTCCCACGGCCTTAAACATCGCACGCCAAAACTCACTGCAAAAAATGGGATCTCGATCAAGGACAATTGACGTCGGAAATCCATGCAATCGAACTACTTCCTTCACAAACAATTCTGCTACGGAGCGCGCCGTATACGGGTGCCGGAGTCCGCAAAAATGCGCATATTTGGACAAACGATCCACGACCACCATCACACAATCGAAATCCCCCGATCGAGGTAAACCTCCAATAAAATCCATGCTCACATCCTCCCATACTCTCGTCGGAATCGGCAATGCTTGGAGCAGTCCGGCCGGTGAACGTGTCTCGTATTTATGTTTCTGACAAACTAAACATTCAGCCACAAATTTCGTAACATCTTTCATCATTCCCAGCTAGTACACGCTAAGGGCCAAACGCCGATAAGTCCGATATGCACCCGAATGTCTGCCTTGGCCCGTGGCATGGAACTCTGCCAATAGTCGAGGCACAAAAGAAGAACCTTTGGCAATTACCAACCTACCCTTGTAATATAGGACTCCATTAACCAATCGGTAATGCGTATATTTTGAGGATCCCTCGACTACGGCACGATAAATTACACCTAACTCCCCGTCGTTCTTCACCTCCTCCGCAACCAAAGACCATCCTAACCAAATCGGCACGGTAATAGCGGCGCACTCTACATTGCCGTCACAACTCCTAGACAGTGCATCTGCTACCTTATTTGCTACCCCCGGCTTGTACTCAATTTCAAAATCGTACCCCAAAAGTTTGGCAACCCAATAGTGTTGTGCTGGCGTAGAAACCGACTGATTCAAAAGAAAGCGGAGGCTCCTCTGATCCGTCCTCACCACAAACCGTCGTCCTACCAAATACGGCCACCAATGCTGTACCGCGAAAACTAAGGCCATTAACTCCAATTCGTAAGCTGACTTTGCTAGACTTTGGTCTGACACTGCTTTGCTAAAAAATGCCAAGGGCCGACCCTGTTGCATGAACCGCCCCGAGCCCTCGTCCAGACGCGTCGCATTCCACCACGAACTGAGTGGAGAAATCGGGGGTAACTAATACCGGGGCCAAAGTAACGGCCGTTTGTAACGCAGTGAAAGCCTGTTCAGCTTCGTCCGTCCACACAAACGTCGCAGCTCGCTCCTTCTTCAGCAGTTCGGTTAAGCCTCGCGCCATATGTCTGTAACTACGGATGAACCGGCGGTAATTCCCGGTTAAACCGAGAAATCCGCGTACTCCACGTACCGATGTTGGCCGTGGCCATCTCAGAATGGACGACACCTTGCCGGGATCCATCTGCACCCCCCTAGCCGAAACAATATGGCCTAGATACTCCACTTCGGATTGTCCCCACGCGCACTTTTTTGGGTTGATAACATACAGATCACGCTTTAATAACTTCATCACAATCCGGAGATGATCCACATGCTCCTGCCAATCACGACTGTACACAAGAATATCATCAAAAAAAACTAACACAAACTTATGTAAGTGTGGTCGCAAGAAAATCGTTCATAGCCGATTGGAAAGTCGTCGGGGCATTGGTCAATCCGAACAGCATTACCAAAAACTCGTAATGTCCTGAATGAGTTTTGAACGCTGTCTTTGCTATATCCACGAGAGCAATTCGAATTTGGTGATACCCAGAACGCAAATCGAGCTTCGAGAACCACGTAGCCCCATGCAATTCATCCAACATTTCCTGGATAACCGGAATCGGATATTTGTCTGGGATTGTCTCCTTGTTCAGCTGGTGATAATCCACACAGAACCGCCAGCTTCCATCTTTCTTACGAACCAATAATACCGGACTAGAATAGGGCTCGAACTTGGTTGAATAATTCTGGCCTCAAGCATTTCTTGCACAAGCCGCTCCATCTCATCTTTAGCCGAATAACTGTAGCGATATGGCCGAACCGAGACAGGTGTTGCTCCCGGTTTCAATGGAATGTGATGGTAACACTCCGGTGAGGAGGCAACCCCTTTGGCGGAAGCATAACCGAAGGAAATTCGGTCTCCATCTGAACCTTCAAATGAACGTCAGTCGTCCCCTCTTGCTTCGACATAGACGGGGTCTGCATGCCCATCCACAATAACCATCGGTCTCCATCCTCACCCATTTTAATTATTTGCTGCATGGATGCCTCTTTACGAACAAGTGACGAATTCCCCACCAAAGTCACGGACTCTCCTTTATACGTAAAAAAATGCATCGTCATTCGTTCCCAGTTAGCCCGAACATCCCCTAATGTACGTAGCCACGAAACTCCTAACACGATATCCACACCACCTAACTCGAATACATAACATGTCAGCAAAAATTCACTGCCCTGCAATGATAATGTCACACCCGAGCATACTCCCACGATAGCCGAGCGCCGTCCATCCCCGAGCCGTACAACCGACTGTCCCGTGGCGTCCGAAACCAACTGAAGAGCGGCAGCTACCCGAGATGAAATAAAACAGTGGATGGCCCCACTGTCAATCATAACACACACACAGATTGACCCCGGATAGTACCCGTCATTTTCATCGTTTGAGGTCCATCAAACCCTTGCGCCGCGAGATGAGTCAGTACCAGCGAATTTGCTTCGGGGTCCCCTTGAAGGGTTTCCTGTGCATCGGTCGACGCCATGTCGTCTTCATCCCGAACTTCCTCTTCTGTATCTTCCGGATCCGAAATCATAATAACCTGCAGATTTTTATCGGCACACTTATGTGTAGGGGACCACTTCTCATCACAGCGAAAACACTTCCCAGCCGCTCGTTTTGCGGCATACTCCCGATTCGAAATCTGCCAGACTGATCGAGTCCTTCCCAGCCCTCCGGTCCTCGCCGTTGATCCAATTGACGAAGTGGAATCACGAGATCTGTCCCTTTCGTTAGGTCCGCCTCCCTTGTGGTTGACGCCGGAAAACACCGAAGACGATGGTGGTATCATTGCCAGCGGACCGAACTTTGGAATCGGAGAGTAACTCGTCCGCTGCGTCCCCATAGACTGCGCGAAGCCCTGGCCTCCTAACATCGTAACTTCTCGCTCAATCTCCTTCGTGAGATGTATCGTATCCGAAAGCGTGCGAGCATCCTTCAATCTAATTTTCAGCCGAATCTCATCACGTAACCCGTTAAGGAATAACCCTAGGCAATATTTCTCATTCAACCCAGGCACATGCACCATGCGTGCAATAAATATCGTAACGTACTCGCCAACCGAGTGAGTTTGTCTTGTTTGAACTAGTGTCTCAAACGGATTGGCCAACGAATTGGTCCCAAACATCCGCACCATTTCCAGCTTAAATCCGGACCATCCCATGGTCTCGGGCTAGTCGCCCGTACCCATTGAAACCACGGCAACGCGTCACCTTCCATTGCCACTACAGCCACATCTAACTTACTCGTCTCGGGAGTATTAAGCGCTTGAAAATATTGCTCGACGCGTGTGAGCCAACCTCTCGCGCCGTGTCCGTCGAACATGGTAACGGACCGGCGGAGCCCCTAAGAGATACTTGTCGAACTCCCTTCTGCCTCCGGATCCGTCGTCCGCGGATCGTCGGCCGATTGTTGTTCCTCCAAATTAGGGTTCGAGGGAGAGCTGCCGTCGGATCCCTCGCCCTAGTTATGTTTGTCCGCTACTAAGTCCTTGAGCAACTCGTGAATTGAAGCCATAGAATCCTTCATCGTTGTCAACTCGCTCGTTAATTGCGTGTCCATAGCTTTCAATCCCTTCTCCAACTCATCTATCCGTGAATCCATGTGTTGTTGTCTCGTATTGGTCATCCGGTAGGTTGGACCAATTTGTTAGAGTAAAGGAATTGTAATAGCGAATGCAATAGATAAACGAAATTGAATTACGAAATCAAAAGCAAACTCGAAGCCGAGTCCCACGGAAGATAAATCTTCCGGCCAAGCGCAACTATGCACCGTTCCAAGATCCGAGAATTAAACCCTAGATAATGTTCTCCTACTCCTCATAGGATATAAATACTAAAACCCTAAAATTGGACCTCAATCGGTCGGCCTGATTTTATGGGCATAACTTATTATAAAATACTTAGTTTCCTAATGCAAAAGATAATAAAGGCAAAAGATAATAAAGTAATATATATAAAATCAAGTCCGCCCTCGCCTATGCATCGTCGCACACCTATGCACACGACCCATGCACACGTAACCTTCAAGCGGCCGATCCACTCCTCGTTTCCACTTGCTTCGATCTTATTTGATAGATTTTGTCTCTAACAGGATCATGATTTTGGCGTTAGTTTGAAGAAATCTAGTAGCAATGATGAAGTTACCAAAATCTTTGTTAAAAGGTTTTTATTCAACAAGGAGGCTTTAGCGAGTCCGAGATCGAAATTAAGTCCAAACAAAAAGGTATCTCGTGTCACGTATCGTGTGTGCCGTTATAGCCAAAACCCTAGTCCGCCTCGACCAGGCCAAGCATGGCGAGGATAGAGATTTCCTTATTTTCCAACCGGTTAACATGAGAGGGAGAACAATCTCTCCTCTGCCGAAGCATGCTTGTGGAAATTTCTCATTTGCTTCGCTCACACGACGCCTACCTACATCGGAAGTGACGGATACGGGGATCGATGAATTGGTTGATCTAATGGGTGATGCTTGTTCGGAAGGGCATAGCCGATTGGGCCGAAATAATCTCTCCCCATAGAGATGGGCCGTGATATAATGGTAGATACTTTTGGGAAATTGGTGAAAGAATTGCCGATCTGCGGATACGAATGTTATATTTTTCACCGATCGAAGTAAGTTTGGATTCAATGAAGCTGATTTCGGGTGGGGGAGCCAGTTTGGGCGAGTATAGGGCCGCGGCGGTCGCGTAGCAACGCACCCGTGCTAATGAGCAACAAGGAGGGGGATGGGATTGAGGCGTGGGTGCATTTGAGCCAAGATGACATGAATTACTTCGAGCAAGATGAGGATATCAAGTTATTTACAACCTAATTACGTTTGATGATTCTAATTTTTACCATTTGATCGTGTAATTTTTCTTGACTCGTGTCTTGTTAATTATGATTTCCTTCGAATTAGGTTTAAGTGTACGTTCGTTTCTCTCTCTTTTTCGTTGAAATTTTGTCTCTGTTGAATTAATTAGGCCTAGCCCAATTCTCATGTCCGCCCTTGTTTGCTTCCGGAGGCCCAACCCAACTGTCTCTACCTCTACACCGATGTTGTCCTAATTATAAATAATGCGGCAACTTTGTTCTCTCGTAGAGCTTCTTGTGTGCGCAGCCGTGTGTTTCTACAATTGTATCTCTTCTCCATTCTCTTTGTAAGATTGTTCTTCGTAGTGTGTGTGTAGAAACTTATCTTGGAGTGCCACCAAGCTCTCTTGGCCGATAGTGTAGATTGGGTCAATTATGCGGTGTGTTTGGAACCCTTGTTTTAGGGTGTCTCGGGCCATTTGTAGATCTGGTCTTTCCTCTTCTATAAATTGACGAAGCAAGTTCCTAACGGTCTCCGAATAGGGATGTACACGATATAATCAATTCTTTAATTCTTTATGTGGACCAGATATAATTAATCATAACTAGTTGGGAAAATTGGTAAAAGCATCGCAACATACCGAGAAGAATGATACTCCCTCCGTTCCACTCCATTAGTCCACTTTCTTTTCGGCACGGAGATTAAGAAAGTTGTTTGTTGTGTGTAAAGTTGTATAAAGTAGTGGGATCCACTAGAATATATAAGAGTGTTATTTTAAGTTAAAAAAGGAAAGTGGACTAATGGAGAGGAACGACCAAAAAGAAAAACTGACTAATGGAGTGGAACGGAGGAAGTATTTGTTAAGAATTCTATTGAAGAATCGAGTAGATTCGGATTCTACGAATCGATTTCGCACTGCTCATAAGGGAAGGTTATATATCGAAGTTCACAAAGGTATGGATGGATGTACCACATGAACATATACTTTTGTATAGCACGAATATTGATATGTAGCGAATGTGACACTTTTTTTTTTAATAAAAAACAACACATGGTATAATTAGATAGTCTTTAGATCGGGTTAAATCACGGCCCAACGGACCGTCGACCGAAACAACCTAGCACAGAAGTTAAGCTGGCGACTGAAAACATAATCTATCCCACCTCTTCAGAGGCCTTCGGGCTAAATGGTTCACAAATTAAATTATATATTTTTATTTATTTATTAAATTATAAATTAAATAAAATCATCAAAAATAAATAAATGATTCTAATATAGACATCATTTTATCTTAGCATAAATTCTTCTTCCAGTAAACCACATAATTATTTTACAATTGATGAGATTAAAGAATTTGAAGAATAAATTAATGGGTAAGTTTATTCCAGATTTTTTTGACATTATAAATTAGTCAATTATATTACCTGTAAATATATTATATTTGAATATCACATTATCAATTTATTAGCAAGATGTGACTTGAACTGCTTACCGACTAACCCGATAGGTGAGCCAGCTACCTTAAAGTCAAATTTCTTAATCCATCAGTATATTAAAACAAATTAATAGTATGGAAATTAAATCCCAACGTGATCTGCGCTCCAGTAAACAACAATTGGTCCCTAATCATTATCATCCCACGTGAAAACCGCAGTCTGACCTTCTTTTGTTTTTAAACATCAAACAATTAATTTGTATAAATATGCATCATCGGCATAATAGACTTATAGAATTAAACATATTCTCAATTAATTTGTTTAGATATGCCTCGTCCGCATACTTTATTCGATGTTATTTCTGAGTTGATAAAAAAAAAACTTATGATTTAAATTACGTGTTTATAAACTTACATGATAAAAACGTTTATTTAAGTGGCCATCTTAAACGGTTTAAGTTAAACCGGATCGATAATTAAAATTTCCCCTTAGAATATGCATGTATAAGCTGTTACATATACATACACACTTATATTCAGAATACGTTTATGGAATTGATTCTCAAATTATTTTCGTTGGTGTATTTGGTCTTTACAAATTGAAAATATAAAACGTCCTTTTGTTTTATAATTAAATATGTTTTACAAAACATATTATTAAACAGAAAGTTGGTTGAATATACTCTTATTTAATTATGTTTTCAAACTTGACTAACCTTTACTAACAAAAAATTAATTCCGGCAAATTTTAATAAAAAAAGACAGGAAATCTTATTTCGTAAATCTTAATCCCCTTTGGATATATACATAATTACATACACATACATACACGCAGACGCATTCACGACGAAGATGGAATCATAATCACTAGGGGTGTGCGCGGGCGGGTTTTAGACGTAAAAAATGACCCACCTACATATAGGCGGGTTAGGAGAATTACAAACCGTGGCGGTTTAGTTTTTTTCCAAAACCGTAGCGGGTCGGGTGAGCGTGTAGGCGGGCGGTTGCGGGCGGTTTGGCGGATTGTTAAATCTCTAAATCATGCCTATAAAATTAATCATTTCATATCAATAAGAGGTGTTCAATGCGGAAAATGAAATAATAATAAAGAATAAATATGATATCACTTTAGCAAATTTTGATGAACATAATAAAAATCCTACAACTTGAAAATTAAAGTCCTTCAAGTAATTTGGAAATTGTATTATGCAACCTATCAAACATAGAAAGAAAAGAAACTTCGAAAAAAAATAGAAAATGGACTTGAATTGAAGGCGATGAATGAATTTTAAAAAGTTAGAACTTAGAATGGAAGAGGAAGAAGGATAACAAGAATGAACCAATTTCTCTCAATTCTAAAAGACACATGTACTAGATTATATTTTTATTATTTATGTATTTAAATATTATATTTTAGCATAAAAAATTAAGATAAATATGAGGCGGGCGGGTCGGGTGCCCTCAACTCGTAACCGCCACCCACCCGCTAAGTGGCGGTTTGTTTAAATTTTAAACCGCAGTTCATTTTAAAAAATTCCAACTGGCGGGTATGGGTTGGAACGAGCGGTTTAAGCGAGCGGGTGGCAGTTTGCGGTTGTTTTGCACACCCCTTATTAACCACCTCTCAACGTAGCACTGCTACCACCACCTACTTTCTTAGGCCATCTTATTCCCTTCATCGAGCTCGCGAACAAGCTCGTATCTAACCACAGTTGCACCGTCACACTCACGAAGTCTAGAGATGGAGAGTTATTTCAATTCTTCTACCAAGGACTGACTATGAAGTACAAAGACTTGGTGAACTCTGGAAGTGGAGGAGGATTCACACACTTCAAAGTTAGTGAGGCCAGAAAGTATATCCAGAGACTGGTGGACTCCACAAAGGAATATGACAGAGAATGCAAAGAATGTGAGGAAGGTTGCCCAAGCAACCTCCTTAGACTATGAAAGGAGAAACGAGGACAGAATGGAGAAGATTGAGAGGGCTGCTTGAACCAAGTAGTGAACAAGTCGGCCCACTACCGAACCCGTGGAGGTGACTTGTGGTGTTCAAGGCGAGCTAAGCCACTCTTCCATAAGATGCACCATGGGAGTGGTAGAGTGCGAAGATGCCAATGTAGCGGGGATATAATTTCATGAAGAACAGAGATCACCCTAACTTCCGCCGGAGACAACCCCAAGATCCACCACAAGCAGACAAGCCCATGATATCATTCACCACCACAACCGTGACTATCAAGCAACAAAATTATCAACAAAATCACCAAACTACACCTCCTCCGACTCAACTGTTCTACCAACAACCACCACAACATTATCAATCACCACCTCCAGCTTATCAAAATCAACCACAATCACCATCCTATCAAACACAACCACCATCTTCTTCTTTCCAAGTACAACCTTACCAACAACCTTAACAACAACAAGCCTAAATATCTTTTGCCCAACCTCAAAATCAATTACCACCCAACCAGATTCAACCATACAAACCACCACACCACAGAGGAGGCACGTCACAAAACCAAAATGCCCGCAAAAGTCATACAGGACGAATGAAGAGCTATGGAATGAGTACCAAAACTCCCAGCATGAACAAAAGGCCAGTATGAACGCCCTGTCCAAGCAGTTGGAACAGTTAGCCACCTCCCCGAGGGACATGAAAGGAGTCTAAGGAGCCATTCCCGCGAAGGTACGATCAACCCAAGACAAGAGAATGCCAAAGGCAAGAACTTTAAGGAATGGACGGGACTTACCCCCACAAAAATGGAAGGAAAGTAGTATACCTGAGGCGGAATAGTTAGTAGAGGAGACACAAATACCAATTGAGTCAATTGCTCCACCACCATTTCCATCTAAAGGCAAAAACTA
This sequence comes from Lavandula angustifolia, assembly GCA_028984105.1. NCBI lineage: Eukaryota > Viridiplantae > Streptophyta > Magnoliopsida > Lamiales > Lamiaceae > Lavandula > Lavandula angustifolia. The sequence continues at coordinate 9,238,958 of CM054816.1, forward strand.
TGGACTACAAAGCATTATTTGAAGGATTGGAAATTATGGACTACAAAGCATTGTTTGAAGGATTGGAAACTAACATTCCACTACTTCAGGCTCTAAAGTTTTCCCAATTGGCAAAGTTTGTAAAGGAGTTTATAGCCGGTAATGAGTTTATATTCTCAACCAGAGTTAAAGGTTACCAATAGCGTGACTGGACTACTCCAAGACCAGAATCCAGAGAAGCTACTGCCATCCATTGTCAAGGCACCTGAACTGGAGCTCAAAACTCTCCCTGTACACCTCAAGTATCCCTACTTGGGATAGAAGAAGACATTGCCAATAATTATCAGTAGCAGCCTAACACAGGAGGAGGAAGCTCAGCTTGTTGCCGTTCTGAAGAAATACAAGACTGCCATTAGGTGGACATAGGTGGACATTGGCGGACATCACTGGGATCAGCCCAAACGTCTGCATGCACCACATTTTGATGGAGCCCAACATGAGGGAAGTTGTCCTCAAGAAGATTCTAAAACTTCTGTCGATGGGGATCATCTACCCAATCTCAGATAGTAAGTGGGTCAGCCCAGTGCACGTGGTACCCAAGCAGGGAGGAATCCAATGGGTGGAAAATGAGAAGAAAGAACTTGTTCCTACGTGCCCAGTCACTGGGTGGCGCATGTGTATAGACTACCGCAAACTCAACAATGCCACAAGGAAATATCATTTCCCCTGTCATTCATTGACCAAATGCTGGAGAGGTTGGAAGGACAAACATATTTTTGCTTCATGGATGGCTACAGTAGTTACTTTCAGATACATGTAAGCCACGACGACCAGGAAAAGACAACCTTCACCTGCCCCTTTGGCACCTTCGCTTACCGAAGAATGCCTTTTAAGCTATGCAATGCACCTGGGACATTTCAAAGATGCATGATAAGCATCTTCTGCGACATGATCGAGAAGTGTATAGAATTTTCATGGATGATTTCACGGTATACGAGAGTTCATTTGATAACTATCTGGATAGCCTGGACAAGGTTCTGGCCAGATGCATTGAGAAGAACCTTGTGCTCAACTACGAAAAGTGCCACTTCATGGTGAAAGAAGGAATTGTGCTTGCTATGTAGTGTCAGAAAAGGGGATAGCTGTTGATAAAGTGAAGGTGAACCTTATTTATCAGCTGCCGTATCCTACAAATGTCAAGGCGATCTGTGGATTCCTTAGCCATGCAGGGTTCTATTGTACATTCATCAAAGATTTCGCTAAAATAGCTTAGCCCCTAACCAAACTTCTTCAACTAGATGTGCCATTTGAGATTAGTGACAGTTGCAAGGAAGCTTTTAACACGCTAAAAGATAAGCTCACCTCTGCCCCAATCATGCAAGCCCCCGATTGGGAGTTACCATTCGAATTGATGTGTGTTGCCAGTGATTATGTGGTCGGTGCAGTCTTAGGCCAGAAGTTGGGCAGGGAAAATCATGTCATATACTATGCTTCAAAAACCATGAATCATGCCCAATGCAACTACACAACGACAAAGAAAAAACTTCTACGATTGTATTCGCTTTTGAAAAGTTCAGATCCTATTTATTAGGATCCAAGATTATTGTTCTTAGGGACCATTCTGCATTGAAGTATCTATTGTCCAAGGCAGAATCCAAGCCAATGCTAATTCGGTGGATAATACTACTTCAAGAATTTGACTGGGAAGTCAAAGCCAAGAAAGGAACCGAAAACGGAGTTGCTGACCACCTAAGCAGACTGATCCAACCAATAGATGGAGTCCCTATTCGAGAAACGTTTCCAGAAGAACACCTGTATGAGATTAAGGAAGTGCATAGCGTGAGTATAGCAAGTCCACCTTTCTGCCCAGAAGTGGTGTACTGTGCTGCAGTCAACTGAATGGGCAGGCTTCCCTGGTATGCTTCCACATGAACATATAATTTTGTATAGCACTAGAGTATTGACATGTATGACACATTTTTTTAATGAAAAACAACACATGGTATAATTAGATAGTTTTTATATTAGGTTAAATCACAGCCCCACGGACCGTCAGATCGAAACAAACTAGCACAGAAGTTAAGCTGGCAACTGAAAACGTAATCCATCCACCTCTTCAGAGGCCTTCGGGCTAAATGATTCACAAATTAAATTATACTCCCTCCGTTCCACTCCATCAGTCCACTTTCTTTTCGGCACGGAGATTAAGAAAGTTGTTTGTTGTGTGTAAAGTAGTACTCCCTCCGTCCCACTGGAAACGACACGTTTTCCTTTTCGGGCCGTCTCACTGAAAACGACACGTTTCCAAAAAAGGAAATAACTTTATCATATTTTATCATTTCTCTCACCTACTTTATCTACTTTCATTATATTAATTATTTTTTCTCACTTACTTTATCATTTCTCTCACCTACTTTATCATATTTTATTATTTCTCTCACATACTTTATCATTTCTCTCACCTACTTTATCTACTTTCTTAATTCCCGCGCCCATTGGAAACGCGTCGTTTCCAATGGGACGGAGGGAGTATAAAGTAGTGGGGGTCCACTAGAATATATAAGAGTGTTATTTTAAGCTTAAAAAGGAAAGTGGACTAATGGAGTGAACGACCCAAAAAGGAAAAACCTGACTAATGGAGTGGAACGGAGGAAGTATATTTTTTATTTATTTATTAATTTATAAATTAAATAAAATCATCAAAAATAAATAAATGATTCTAACATAGACATCATTTTATCTTAGCATAAATTCTTCTACCAGTAAACCACATAATTATTTTACAATTGATGAGATTAAAGAATTTGAAGAATAAATTAATGGGTAAGTTTATTCCAGATTTTTTTTGACATTATAAATTAGTCAATTATATTACCTGTAAATATATTATATTTGAATATCACATTATCAATTTATTAGCAAGATGTGACTTGAACTGCTTACCGACTAACCCGATAGGTGAGCCAGCTACCTTAAAGTCAAATTTCTTAATCCATCAGTATATTAAAACAAATTAATAGTATGGAAATTAAATCCCAACGTGATCTGCGCTCCAGTAAACAACAATTGGTCCCTAATCATTATCATCCCACGTGAAAACCGCAGTCTGACCTTCTTTTGTTTTTAAACATCAAACAATTAATTTGTATAAATATGCATCATCGGCATAATAGACTTATAGAATTAAACATATTCTCAATTAATTTGTTTAGATATGCATCGTCCGCATACTTTATTCGATGTTATTTCTGAGTTGATAAAAAAAAACTTATGATTTAAATTACGTGTTTATAAACTTATATGATAAACGTTTATTTAAGTGGCCATCTTAAACGGTTTAAGTTCAACCGGATGGATAATTAAAATTTCCCCTTAGAAGATGCATGTATAAGCTGTTACATATACATACACACTTATATTCAGAATACGTTTATGGAATTGATTCTCAAATTATTTTCGTTGGTGAATTTGGCCTTTACAAATTGAAAATATAAAACGTCCTTTTGTTTTATAATTAAATATGTTTTACAAAACATATTATTAAACAGAAAGTTGGTTGAATATACTCGTCTATTCCTAGCTCATGCAACACATCAGCAATTCACGTCCTATCGGATGGATGTGAAGTCGAACCTTTTCCCGAACGGCGCATCGAAGGAAGAAGTCTACGTTGAACAACCGTCCGGCTTTCAACGAGGACATCGAGTTTACGGACTTAAGAAACCTTTGTACGGGCTAAAACAAGCACCCAATGCTTGGTACGATACCCTCTCACACTTTCTACTTCATAAAGGTTTTCGGAAAGGAACAAAGGAATCGTAGATGATGAAAGGAATTCAGTAGAAGAAATTCTTGTCCACGCGATCTGAAGCATATCTGACTATCTGACTCAGTTCAATAGCAAACTCAGCTAGAGCTGATTTCGCGTTTGAGAAAGAAATTTGCATTCAAGTGTATTCCCCCCACCCCCCTCCTCCCTCTACACCGAACCACGTCTCAGGGACCAACAATTTGGTATACCATAAAAATACGATATACCGTACCGATATACCGACAAGACTGTACGATATAAGGTATGATTAATTTTAATACCGAATATTCAGTATACCACACTGCACGATAGAATAACGGTATGAAAAATCTTCGTGCTACTATTTTTGATACAAGACACGGTATAAGAAATTTTTTTGATATACCTTACAGATCTACCCCTAGGCCAATATGCTTTGTGTTGGCTATATCAAATGAAAATTCACGATTTAGTAATTTAGTTGTAATAAAAAATTCAAAATGAAAACAATAAATAAATTATAAATAATATCATTTTGGAAATTAGAATTAAAAGTCAAAACGTGCAGCCCGCAAAATATCACCTGTGATTAAGTTGTAGTCGAAAATAATATTTTAAAAATTACTTTTAGATATTTCTTTTATTGAATGATAGATTGTTTTAATTATGTAGATTTTTTTTAAACTTATGCAATCCGTTAAACCAGCTGTAAAACCGCCCACAACCATTCAATCCGTAGCATGCAGTTTTAAATTTATATTTTGCGGGTGCGGTTGATTAAGTTAGCAAACCGCAATCATTGTACGGTTATTGCGATCGTCACCAGCCTAAAACTGCCCACGTACACCACTACCTAGAGAAGTTTAGGGAATCATCAGCCATTTTCTCCAATCAAATTTCTACTCTCTCCGTTCCACTTCATTAGTCCACTTTTCATTTTTGAGTCGTTCCACTCCATTAGTCTACTTTTTCTTTTTAACTTAAAATAATACTCTAATATATTCAAGTGGACCCCACTATTTTATCTATTTTACACACAACAAACAACTTTTTTAATCTCCGTGTCGAAAAGAAAGTGGACTAATGGAGTGGAACGGAGAGAGTATTTTCTACTGGTGCTTTGTTCATGATGCTGGGTGCTTTGATAAGTATTGTCATCATCCAAACAATTGCTATAAATATACCCTGCTAAAAGATACTCCCTCCATTCCACTCCATTAGTCCACTTTCTTTTTGGCACGGAAATTAAGAAAGTTGTTTGTTGTGTGTAAAATAGATAAAGTAGTGGGGTCCACTTGAATATATTAGAGTATTATTTTAAGTTAAAAAGGGAAAGTGGACTAACGGAGTGGAACGACTCAAAAAGGAAAAGTGGACTAATAGAGTGAAACGGATAAAGTATAATTTCCATCTCATATTTAGGAGTTCGTGCCCGAAAGATTCTTGAATAATGTCATTCATATAAGAGGACAAAATTTGGGGGGTGATTTCTTTCGGATCGAGGCAAAATGTGCCCCGGTATATCGATGGAACTTTCTACCAAAGAAATATGACTCTAAGACAATTTTAACAGTTCAAACTATTGTAATACAAAGTTGTAAGACGGTAGCAAAATGTTTTCGGATAAGCAAGACTCGACATTAACCAGCACTTTGTAAATTTTTTATCCTTAACTTTAAAAAGTGTTTAATCATTTGGTCGCGAGATCAAAAAGAAAAACTTTTAAAGCTGCAGAACCAAAAGCAAAATGAAAAAGTTATTGTCCCTAACACTAAATCAATGTTAACAATCTTGTAATAATAAACTATTGGTTTTCTTTCTTTCATTACTCCCTCTATTTCATTCATCTTGTCTCATTTTCTTTTTCAATTTGTCTCATTCAAAAAATAGTAATTTTTTCTACACATAATTAAATACTCTATTTTTATGGAATCAGCCTCTTTCACTTACATCAAACAACTCTCATTAATAATATAAGTATATATAAAAAAAAGAGACACGCTCGTTGTGACTGAAGAAGTATTATTATAGATTGTATCTTGTTATGTTTCTATTCAATGGCCCATTGGTTTTGCTTGGATTTCGTTGTGGGATTGTATGGAGGAAAAGTAAGGCCCGAAATCAGCTTTGTAGCATTGGGCTGACATAGAGATATTAGGTCAATGGACCATCCAGTAGATTCTATGTCAAAATTAATAATAAAAAAATGAAAAAAATAATAGAAGCATGTCATGACAAGTTTGCACTATCATATGATGTGGAAAAAATAAATTAATAATAAGAAACATCCAACACCGAAAAATAATAAAAACCAAAACGGTTACATAAAACAAACATTACATGCCACCACCTAAAAGTCCTACAATTAAAAAACAAATGGTCACATAAAACAAATATCACATGTCACTATTCTAAAAATAAAAATCGATCAATAAGTGCATTAGCTTAGCTTTCTAACAGTGCCTTCAATAATATTTTATAAGTTCATATTTTAATTACAAAATAAATTTAAAGAAAAAGTGTTTAGTAAATAAAAAGTACTACAATTGGTTCTATAAATGCATAGATAGAACAAGCACTGATTCACAATTTGCTTGATTCATATTCACAAATCAAAAGCAAAAATCTCACAATGATTCTTCTATTTTCACTACTTCTTCCACTAATCTTGATCTACCTTCTCCACAAAATCAAAAGATCAACAAAAACAAATCTCCCGCCCGGCCCTCCGTCGTTGCCGTTGATCGGAAACCTCCACCACATGGCCACCGCCGGCGAGATGCATATTTATCTATGGAAACTTTCCAAGAAATACGGTCCCATCATTCACATGAAATTAGGCTCTACTCCTCTACTCGTCGTTTCTTCAGCAAAGCTGGCAAAAGAAGTGCTCAAAGATCAAGATTTAGCCTTTTGCAGCCGGCCAAAATCCTACGGTTTACAAAAACTAACCTACAACTACTCCGACATTATCTTCTCACCCTACAACGATACTTGGAGGGAGCTGCGAAAAATCACAACCGTCCATCTCTTCAGCATAAACAAGGTTCAATCTTCTCGCTCCACCCGTGAAGGCGAAGTCTCTCGTATGATTACGAAGATTTCAAATTTAGCCGCGTCTCATCAAGCTGTGAATGTGAATGAGATGGGTATGGTTTTCAGCAGCAGTTTGATATGCAGAATCGCTTTCGGTAAAGAATACGAATCCGAAATGAGACGATTTGATGAACTCCTACAAGAGTTTTTGGCGATCACGCTGTTATTCTTTGTGTCGGATTTCTTTCCTAAATTTGGTTGGGTGGATAAACTAACCGGATTGAGGAGGAAAGTTGATACAACCTTCAAGAAGTTGGATTCGTTCTATGATAGTTTGATCGACGAGCACCTTGATCCGAGAAGGGCTAAAGCTAAGGATATGGAGGATGATATTCTTGATATATTGATCAAGCTTAAACAAGAACAACAAAACTCTTCTTCCGTTGAACTTACAGAGAGTCACGTAAAAGCGTTGTTGATGGTACTTTTTTTTAGTTATTTTACTAACAACTCATCTGCATGCTTCATTTTAAAGTAAGGATTTAAGCGGTTGGAGAGTATGCATGATTCATATCTGGTTCTTGTGTGGAATCACATTCTACTTTTACATCTTTTATAATTGAGAATCATATAAAAAAAGCGGAAATTAAAATATTTTTTCCCCTTCCATCATGGGTTGGATAATTTGTGTATATTCGCAGAATATATTTGTAGCCGGTACGGAGACAAATAGCTCAACAATCGTTTGGACGATGGCCGCACTCATCAAAGCACCAAATGTAATGAAAAAACTGCAAACCGAAATAAGAAATTTGGTAGGCGAAAAAGGGAAAGTAGATGAAGATGATATTTGTAACCTTCCGTATCTAAAAGCAGTCATCAACGAGACTCTCAGATTATATCCACCCGGTCCGCTTCTCGTACCGAGAGAAACAATGAAAAGATGCACTTTGGATGGCTACGAAATTCAGCCGAAAACAGTAGTGTATGTTAACGCGTGGGCAGTTGGAAGAGATCCCGAGTACTGGGAGAATTCGGATGAGTTCGTGCCTGAGAGATTCTTGGACAACCCTATTGATGTAAAAGGACAAGATTTCGGGTTGATTCCTTTTGGGTCGGGGCGAAGAATGTGTCCCGGTATGCCTATGGGACTTTGTACTATGGAGCTTGCGGTTGCAAATTTAGTCTATAGTTTCGACTGGAAATTACCTCCGGGAATTCAAGTTGAAGATGTAGATGCAGATACTTTGCCGGGACTAGCACTACACAAGAAAAATGCACTCTTGCTTGTACCAAAGAAATATGAGTTTTAGATGGTTCAAACTATTGTAATATAAAGTTGTATTTTAATTAAATGTTGATTAAATAATGTAAAAGACATCCTTTACTTTATTAAATGGCTGCTTTCAAACCTTCGGATAATCTGCCGTAAATTTGGAATATCAAAACAAAAAGGTATTTTAAGTAATACAGTATATTTAAGCTACACTTACTGAGAAATTAATTAGGGACATTAACTTTTTTGCAACTACGACAAAACTATACATTCTTTCTTGAATAAGTTTGAGTTGGAAAAACCTTTATTTTGACATATGTGTATCGAGTTATATAGAGAGAAAGAATTAAATAATTAAAAAAATAAATTATGAGTGTATGATCTAGGAACCAAATTTCAACTAATTGGATAAATGCAAATTACAGTCTCCACAAGTATCAATATCTTTACATTTTCCAATTGCTTAATATAAATAATTTTTATTTATTTTTGCTTAAATTTGAAAATAGTTGTTTATTAGATAAACAATTAAATATGAAGTTGTTATTAAAAAATTAAATATCAGTTTTCAAATTAGATAAAATGCCGTCTATATTTATTTATGCCTCAAATTATAATTTAATTTCTTTAATCTTTTGGTTTTTCCTTTTTGAAAATAGTTCTTCGATTATTTGAAGTCAACAATAATATATTGTTGTTCTTTTGGGAAAAAACTGAAGTGATTAGACATGATAAATCTCATGACAGAAACTCTTGTTTTGATTATTTAATTTTTAAAAAATAATATTTTAATTATTTAGAATCATGCCATGTAATTAAATTTAAATGTATGTTATTTATTATTGATGCTTAAAGAAATATATATGCTATTTTATTCAATATAATAAAATATTTTAATCAATTTATTACAACTTTTTTAATTGCCTATCTAGTTAATAATAACATTTAATTATTAACTTATTTAATCAATATATCAAAGGAAAAGGAAAGAGGTTATGTCAGTTAAACAACATAAGACTACAAATATATAAAAGAATTTCCAAGTTGTAGTTGCTTATGTGGTTTAAAAAAGCTCGTTTGGGAAATAAGTTTTGTAGAAGATGATTTTCGGAAATACTTTTTTTTAAAAAGACTATTTTGGAAATTCACTTATTTTTCAAATACTAAAAATGCGGTTAATAAGTATATGTGTACTTTTGGAGTGTCTAAAGCTTATTGGTGGTCGCTATCTTGCACCAAATAAAATCCTGCAAATGCTGAGATTTAATTCAGTATAGTAACATGATATCGAACATAGGGAATGGAAGACTATACATGATTTTTCTACTTATCTTAGTGATATTGGTTAGCAACCACGCAAGTTTTGAATTTTAATAAACTAAGAATTGTAAAAACTGAACTGAAATAAATAGTGTATTAACTAAGCAATTAAAAGACATGTCCAGCTGAATATTCACACACATATTTTCAATCATCGGCACTTAATACTAATTAATCTTAAGAATCAACTAGTTATAGATTGTCGTAATTAAACTGACACGGCCCTTATTCCCACTTACTTAATCAGTAGCCGTCATGTTGGGCATCGAAACGACTACTTCCCTAATCTAGTTACAACCAACATGTTGGACAATCAATAGATTTAATAACTATGCTGCTTTAGTTTAGGAGTATAGGGATATGAGTCAATAGTCTAACAGATCATTGATAAGGGGGTACATAGAACATGACTCAGTAGATGTGTATTGATATGAGTCAATAGTTTATGTAATCTTCAGGGACGCCTTGTTAATATTGTTATGAGGGAAATTGTAGTGATACTAAGTTGTATTGCTTATATAATTGAAGATCCCAAAACACTATCCTCGGCCTCCCGTGTGTGTTTGAACCGTTTTGATGTAATAGGCTAGACTTGTTTTGATCGTTTAGATTATTTTAGTCTAAGTCTCGTAAGGGGTATATTGTTGGACGGAACCCCGATACTTGAAGTTAAAGTTCTAGAACCCCAAGTCATCGGTTTAGTAGAGCTCAGTAGTATTCAGAGTCAGAAGCTGACAGCACTCAGTAGAAGATTCTCATCAGTAGACGTTTTCAGAAGACTCAGTATGATCCCTGATCTACTGATTGATGAAGAGCTCCGTTGATTGCATTCGAGTCAGAAGCTGACTACACTCAGTAGAAGATCCTTTATCAGCCGACTCAGATGAAGACTCAGTACGATCAACATTGATCTACTGATAGTGCGCACTCGGTTGCGTGGCCGTACAAGAAAAATCGACTGCCCAATCTTTATCGGTCGAATGTCAACAGATAACATTCAGTATACAAGGTTCAGAGAGTCAACTCAGGAAGAAGACTGATGTCTGACAAGTCTCACCTACCGCAAACCTCGACCAATGAGAAGCAAGCCGAGCTTACCTATTCTGACACAAAAGCTGCTCTCATGCACAGAATGCCAACCACTCTGCGGCAACATTTCGAAAATACATGGCCGTTTCCCTTGGAATTTTGTGACACGTGGTATCGTCCTCTCCAACGGATACATGTCTGGGTCACAACTATAAATAGAGAAGAGTCTTCAAGCTCAACACACGGGACATCAAGGGAACTCGAAGCTTACAAGCATACAACTCACTAGCGCACTCAAAAGTCGATCCAATGAAGAACTTACTCACTAAATATACTTAGTTCTTCTCTTTAGAGAATCTTTAGTTCCTCTTCTCTTTCTAAACATTCATTGTAATATCTTAAGCTTAGAACCTTCGAAAGAGTTCACATTTTGTGAATTGTTCTTATTGTAAGAACTCCTTCATAGTTGAAGATCATCCCCTCCCTTTCAAACATCGGTTTGATTTGTAAAGTCGCTAAGGACTATACCTTAGAAGAGTCTGTCCAGTGCACAGATTCCTTGCTGAGGCTTGCTCAGATTAATCAACAAGACCTCCTGTTCAACAGAACCGTGGACATGGGATCTTGCGTATCCGAACCACGTTAAAAATTGTTTGTGTTGTCTACTATTTTATTGCATTGTGTTCAAACTGTTTACAAAATCATCCTTTGCATAAAACTAACTTTAAAAGTGCACTAGCCAAAAACGGTTTTTGTTTGCATAAAAATGTTTTCAAAGAGACGAAGTCAAACGGGCCCCACACTTATCCGCACAATATTCTGGGACTGAACTTCTCTTACTGACCTCAGTCAGTAGAAGGGACTCAACTGCTGAATCACTCTGCCCCGCGATCAGAAGGTTTATCTAGTACTGAATTCGTTTAGTAGCAAATCTCAGCAGTTAGCAGACCTTCGCGTTTGAGGAAAAACTTGCAATCAGGTGTATTCACCCCCGCCCCCCCATACCTGATATTCGTCTCCGGGCCAACAATTGGTATCAAAGCGGTGCGTGCAAATGAGCCCTTCCACGGTACGGAGTCAAATTCTCGAAAAGGAACACGGGGCTAGTTGAAGTAATGAGCCTCCCAATTCTCTTGATCATCGTTTTTGAAAACCTTTTGGTCTACTAGAACAGTTCCGTATAAAAACATTTTCACTGCACAAGCATCTTTTCATTCATCCTTATACTATCTGCATATAATGTCTGATATGTCAGGTATAAGGATGGTACCTATATTCTCTGTTGAGAACTATACGGTATGGCGCGTGAGAATGGAGACGCACCTCATATCGCTGCATGACATCATAATGATGTCCTCGAGACAGGACCAATCATTCTCATGATCGATAGTGTAGAATATGTTGCTGTGGGAGGTGTAGGAGCACAAACTGGGGCGAAGGTTCCCAAAGATAAAGTTGCCTTCACGCTTGAAGAGAAGAAATTGCACAATTTGGACCGAGTGGCGCGGAATGCAATCCTGACGACACTCAGTGATTCTCATCCCAGGAGAGTGCAAGACTGCAAAACGGCAAAAGAACTTTGGGACGTCCTGGCTGTACTGAGCCAAGGAACCCCACAGATCAAGGAAAACAAGCTCGAGCTAGAGCTTCAAAAGTTCGAAACCTTTACCATGGAGCCCAGTGAATCCATTGATGAGCTTAGCGTTAGATTCACAAACCAGATCAATATGATCAATGGGCTAGGGAGGACGTTCACTAATAAAGAGATGAACATCAAGATCTTGAGAGCGCTGCCTCCACTGAAGTGGCTTCCTTTTGCTACTTGGTGATCGATGTTTTCACACCAAATAAAATTTCTGCACACACTCAGAATCTTTTAATTAGTATAGAACAGGGAACTCGGGGAATAGTGAAAATCAACTATGTCTATTCTTTTGATCAAAGTTTTGGTGATGCCACCACGCGTAAATTTTGGGTTTACTACCTAGGCAAAGAAAAGTAAATTGAGAGAAAACAAGTAAAGAAAGGCGGACTCGGCCTGTGTAACTCGTATGAGACAACTACTTCGATCATTGATGCATAGATTTAATTAATTCCTAGGATCAACCAGCTTATAAGATCTGATTTGGACACGTACATACCCCAATTCCTACTTACTTAGTCGGTAATGGCTTGTTGAACAAATTTTCACTACTCCCTAACCTAACCACAACCTAGCTTGTTGAACAAACCTAAATTTAATGTTTAGACAGCATTACGAGGAAGGAACCCAATTTTAATCTCTACCGTTACGATAGCTTCGCCACCTAAATTGTTGAACAATCTGGCACTAATCATCATAACCTAAATTGATCAAGCTTAAGTTAATCCTATTAAATCATTCTACCCCGAATTAAGTCGAAACCCTAGTCTTTAATTACTACGTCCAATTAGATCTCACAAAGTTTGTATCTCATACTTGTCACCCTCGCCGAAGCCACTAAAAGATTTAGCTACGCATGATTAACTTGGACAAGCGGAACTTAACGAACATGATCGAACATAAATTAAAGTGCGAAAGTAAATAAGCATGCAACGTAAATTAAAGTGTGAAAATCTTAAGAAGTAAATACCGAAACCATGAAGGCGAACGAATGCTTGAATTAAAACTGGAAATCTAAAACGAAATTTGAATTCTTCGAATGCTTTGGAAACTAAAGTCAAACTGAAATTAAAAACTGAAACTAAAGAAAGCAAATAAAAGTGTTTGATATTCTTGATGCTGAATCTAAAACCTAAACTACGGGACTAAGATCGAAAGTGGCGGAGAGCAAACTAAAAGGATGAGAAAATGTTGTAAGGTCGTCCTCTTTCAGCGTCTCGACTCCACTCCTTTATATAGATCTTGAAACTTATCCTCCAAATGAAAGAATATCTAGGGCATATCTTATGTAGATCTTGATCTTCAAGACTCCTCCAAATATAATTTAGCCCTAATATATCTCCAAGCTTCCAAATCTTTAGCAAATCTTTCCTTCTCGATCTAAGTCCCTTTTTATCTTCAAAACATGCTAAAATAACTCATTTTCAAGTCCGAACTGCCACATCATCTTCGGATCATAAACCTGCTGAATATATGAATTTTTGGGCACAAAACAACAACTTGGACAAGATGAGCGTCAGAACTGGGTGAATTAGAGTAGTATAAAATCGACACACCAAATATCCTCGCACTTGAATCATACTTGTCCTCAAGTATGGAGTGAACAAAATAATACTACTACTCGAATCACCATTCCCCAAGACTCAAAACATACTCAAGGATGGAAATAAAAAAAAAATAAGACACGAGACTCATATTCAAAGAAGAGAAATAAAACAAACAGACTCTATTCTAACAGACTCAACACTGAAGCATACCAAGCAATCACGAAACATCTATTATTAGTTTAGCTTTGGAAACATCCATTAGCATCCTCTAACCTAATTCTACAAGGAAAATGAGCCGTCATATATATGAAGGGGAGACAGACGAAATTAGTATCATCTTTTACACCATTCCAAGACCGAGAGAGAGACAACCGAGTTAGAAATCTATTCCTTTCGTTCTAGTTCGGATTTGGAGATAAACACTATTTTACTTTCGTTTCTTAGTTTAGCTTCGGAGATTTCGGTTTGTGCGTATCAGTTGGATGATTTGGATTCTTCATGTTGGTATTTTCTGATCCTTTAGTTTTAATTTCGTTTTCATTCGTGTTCTAAATCAGTTCGTAAAGTTAATTTAATTTTCGTGTATTTTATTTCCGAATTTTAACATGTTTAGTATTACTTGCATTTTACAAATGCACCTTCCAGTCGGACCCCTATGTGTAGCTAAATTCTTTTTAGGACCCGACGAGATGTAAAGCACACACTTTAACGAATTCGTGAGACTTAGGCTTTAATAATTAATCACTTAGGTTTCAAATTAATCTTGATTAATTAATTGGATTAGTTAATTTAGTCTTGATTACCCTACGCTACAACAAAAATGATAATAGACAACGGTTAAAAATCGTTGTCTATCACGAAATATCGCGTTGTCGTAGGTACCGTTGTCGTAGGTTTTCGCTAATAGACAACGGTTCTTTAAGATTTTTGACAACGGTTGTAAACCGTTGTCTTTTAAATGTTCCACCCGTTGTCGTTTGATCTTTCGACAACGATATTAAATCATTGTCGTATCATTTTTCTAAGCGTTGTCATATGCATTTTAGACAACGATATAAAACCGTTGTTGTATCATTTTTTTTCCGTTGTCATATGTATATTCAACAACAGTTTCCTATCGTTGTCTTTCACTTTTTCAACTATTGTAGTATGTATTTATGACAACGGTTTGTAACTGTTGTCTTTCCGTTTTTTTTACCGTTGTCAAAGGTACTTTAGGCGACGGCTAAAAACCGTTGTCGTAAACATTACCACCGTTGTGGTATGTCTTTTTTACATTGGTTTAACCGTTGTCGTAGACATGCATGTCTACCGTTGTCGTATAAACTTTTAATAAGTATTTTCATTTTAATACACAACGGTTTTTATCTGTTGTCATATTTATTTACAATAGATTTTTAGCAAAAGACAACGGTTATATACAATTTACCACCATCAATAAAACCAATAAAATCCTGTAATATTTCCGTAAAATACTTATCAAGAAATTCCATGTTGTAATAATAATTAATTGTTCCACGACTAAAATCTCAAATACGTACAAAAAATATAACAAAATAAGTTCATTATAAAACACCTTGCCGATTCTTCGACGATTGATTGAAACATTTACCAAGAAGTTGGTTGCATTCGGACCCAAGTACTTGAGCCCAAATCATACACACCTTGCCGCCTTGGTCTTTCTTGTCCTATCCCCAGCAAATGCGAGCGTATATATCCTTTTTTACTACGATGAAAAATAAAAACTAACAGACGATGCAAACAAAATGAAAGTATTAATTAATATGACCACTAACCACACCATACCAAGGTAGTCTGTATCTAGAAGATGGAATATTTAACAACGAGGGAAGGTTAATGGAACAAATGTGTGTTCTTCTATTAATCAATTAGCACCAAGTCGGATACTTCATAGATTTCTCTTCCAAGAATAAACCTCAGGAAATATGGACCAAATAATTTGATATTCTGCTATGCATATTCCAAACGACAACAAAGTTTTACCATAGCATTGCATCTTTCAATAACACAAAAATGTTATTCTAACATAGCATTGCATATTCCAATAACACAAAATGATCCTATAACATCACATTCTCAAAAGAACTACGGTGCTAATTCTCAAACATCATATTCTCATAAAGAACTATATATGGTGCATATTCTCACCGGAACAAACAAAATAATCCAGTAACACAAATGATCCACGCAAAAATGGCCTAACTCCATGGAGTGTGGAAGTATTGCAAGTCAAGTCAATGCAACCATTATAACTTTCTAATTCAGCCTTATATTTAATTAATTTTGGAGTAGTCTCCTATCACACTCTTTGGTCGAGATTCACACATTTGTACAACTTTGTTGTTTGGTTGATCTAATCAAATATATAGATCGAAATAACTGAGACTCATGATCAACATTCCGAGAAAGTAGCATCCCTCATCTACTCTAAAGTTGCAACAATTTACATACAATGTTTGTTTATTAAAGAGGTAGTACCATTGTAGTAAACTATATAGAATAATTCAAAGAAGATAGAGAACAACCTTCTGATGATGTTGAGTTATCAGTCCTCTGCAACAACGATATAATTAATACATGCATGTATTGAATCTCTTGTCCAACTCATAGTATATTAACACACAACAGCAATGTGGACGACCATATAATATGATTAATGGGCTGCACTCCAGACCGAGTATCCCATTTTTGCACAACTCATCAATCAGGACAGATGAAACCAAATCAAATATCTTCATTAAGGATCATGTCATAAATTGTCAATTAAACAAAACATTACTATCACGTTTTAAGAAAATATTACAGAAAATCAATAATCAAAACAAAGTTGAAAAATTGGTTCAAAATTTAAAATAAATTTAAATCAATGATTTGCCTCAGAGGTAGTGACAATTTTGTGTATCAACATCATTATTCTGGTGATAATTTAAATTCCCTTTGTTCCTTTAATTATTGTTACTCTGCAAAGCTGCACATGTAATTTTGTAGGTGATGTTCCATTAGATCTTATTCTAATATTTTCTTATGCTAAGGATTAGTCTTTTGTTTTTATAATTTTTTCTGAATTCTTACATGTAAAAGAAAGGGTACCAGGGAGGCAAGGTTGCCGACCAAGATACTCTGGATGCGGAGGATGAGAGTGCTCAGGCGTTTGCTTAGAAAATACAGGAAATCTAAGAAGATTGACAAGCACATCTACCACGACATGTACATGAAGGTCAAGGGTAATGTCTTTAAGAACAAGCGTGTCTTGAAGGAGAGCATCCACAAGTCTAAGGCTGAGAAGGCTAGGGAGAAGACCTTGTCTGATCAGTTTGAGGCTAAGAGAGCCAAGAACAAAGCTAGCAGGGAAAGGAGTTTGCCAGGAGAGAGGAACGTCTTGCCCAGGTATTAGTTTTGTTTATAACTCAATTTATTACTACAAGTTGTGTACCTCCTTCTAGTTACACTTTAATTGAGTTTTCTGTTGTTTTCATGAATGTAGGATCCAGGGAAGAAAGCAGCACCACCAGCCGCTCCTACACCTACAACCCAGTCAACAAAGTAAGTGATTTGTGCACTGCAATTGGTTTCATTATAGTACTCAAGATTTGTAGACTAAATGGTTTTCAATAATATCCGCAATGCAGGGCTGCAAAGAAGGCCAAGAAGGCAAAGTAAGTGATTTGTGCACAGCATGCGCATGTCTATTTTTGGTGGAAAAGGAGGGCCCCCAAATATGACATTGCTAGAACTGTCCCATATGTATACTACAATACAAGATAAGATTTTTTCTGGAATTAGCAAACGATAACAAAATCATGCAAAGAATACTACTATAGTAACTTTATCCAAAATAAGATTTTTGATCTGGAATCTTGGATTTAATAAATAAATTACCTTCCACGTATTTGCAAGTAACACATGTTACAAATATCTCACCAACCAACTTGGGAGAAGACCATCATAAATCACAATGAGTAGCTAACAGCAGCAGACGTACGCCTCAATCTGAATATGTAAGGAACATATTGTAAGCAATTAAAACCAATCATCATATGCATTAAAGTTGATTGAGTTGTCTTAAAGTTGATTGAGTTGTCGGTTCATTCGTAGCCCCTATGAGCAATGATCCCACTGAATCTGACCTATGAGTCTGCTCATACAATTACTACATAATCAACAAGGATTGTAACATTGAAGGTTGGTCTAGGGCCTAATTGTGAGTTTCTCCTGCATCAATTGCTCTGGACTTGAATACCCATTTGAAATAAGCTGTGGAGCAAATTAGTCATATTTCATAACAGTACATAATCAATAATGATTGTAACAATTACTACGGAAAAGTAAAATCTACTACACATCTGCAAGCATGCCTGCGCATTTATACAGTAATGTACTATATAGCAATCTTAATCCAACAATACATGGATTGAACAGAAAACGCCTAAATTATCATCAGACTATGGACTACGATTTCTTTGAGGAAAATAGGGAAGGAACAGAGAAAAAAATGAAAAAATTACCCGAAATTGACTACGATATCAAAAGTACGATTTCTCGAACGTTGTCTTGTCCGTCAAGCTGATAACCGTCAACCCGAAGAATATCACGAATCCGATTAAATGCCTGAAGAAATCGCGCCAAGATCAGTATAACCTAAACCTCAATTTCCTGAAGAACTCACGCCAAAGAACTCAATTTCTGATAACCTAAATCGCGCCAAGAACTCACGTCCAAAAATGAATGTTGTGATGAAGAGGACGGACGTCCAAAAATGGGGCTGGGGCTGGGGCTAGGGCTGGGGCTAGGGCCGGTGGGCAGAGGACGGACGAGGGACGGAGGGATTGAGGGAAGAAACCAATGTTGTGATGAATTTAGATATAAAAATATATATCTAAAATTTATTTAATTTTATAATTTATTTTAAATTATATATTAAAATATTCATCTTTACCTCCTAAGTCCTAAGATTAAAACATCTCGTATATATATATATATATATATATATATATATATATATATAATTTATATGATTATGTTTTTATCTAAACATATATTTAAGATATAAATATATTTATAACTAGATATATTATCAGTATTCTATCTAAAATATAGATATATTTTGAATTTAATGTTTAGATATATTTCAATATTTAAATATATTTATAGGTTTAGATAAAATATTAATATATCTAAAACTTATTTAATTTTATAAATTATTTTAAATCATATATTAACGTATATAATTAATGATTTTTTTTATTTAATTATAATATTATAATTTAAAAATATATACAATTTGTAATTAATATATATAAATTTCGGTAAAAGACAAACGAGATAAACGACAACGGTTGATGAAATTGTTGTCTATGAGTGAAAAATTTAAATTACAACAACGGTTAAATGACTACGGCTACAAAATACGTTGTCTATACACGCATTACATAACCTACGACAACACATCAACAACAACGGTTAGGCGAAAATGTTGTCTTTTTAGCGTATCCTTCAACTACGACAACACATATACAACAACGGTTGTGTCAACCGTCGTCTATTAGCGCGAATTTTCACCAAACGACAACGCAACAATGACAACGCTAGTCAAAATCCGTTGTCTATTAGCGCACTTATGGTATAAAAGACAATGGTTTTTGTTACGACAACGGTTTTTTGAGCTACGACAACGTTTTTTTGTCAAAAACGTTGTCTTTTTTTAGTGTTGTTGCATGTCAAATTTGTAGTAATAGTACTTCCATCGTTTCTCGTGGGATTATGCTAAATAAGTAGCACAATTGTTCTTAGAACAATAGGGATTAATTTGGTAGGAGACTAATAGATGTCCACCATACGAGTAGACTCCTAAATCGGGTTCCCTTAGTTCTTAAAGGCGATTAGGTGTTAAATCTATTGATTGTCCGCCAACGTAGGTTGAATCTAATTTAGGGAAGTAGTCGTTTGAATGCCCACTATGGCGACTACCAAATAATTAAGGGAATATGGGATGTGTCGGTTTAATTACGGCGTCCTACAAGCGATGCTTTATAAGGATTAATTTATCTTTAGTTGTCGATGATCGATTGTGTGTGTGTGTGAATCATGGACCCATTTCTTTACATACTTTTATTCGCATATTTATTCTTGCTTTTTTATTTTCTTGTTTTATGAATTAGAAAACCCAAAAATTACGTGGTCGCTAACCAACCTCATATATTAATAGGAATTTAATGTTAAAATCTTTGTTCCTTCGTGTTCGATACATGTTTGCTATACTAATCTAAGTTCTAGCATTTTGCGATTTATTTGGTGAAAACAACGATCACCAATCGCCTTGGTCAAAACATAAGCATAAGCGAACTAGCTCATCCGATTCACTCATCTCTCTCTAATGTAGTCTAGGTAAGCCGCTCATAAAAACATATAGTCACGCTAGCCACAATAGCAAGTGGTCAATCTAGCAACTCAAAGAGGTTTTTCTCTTGGATGTAATGGGGCTTAAGGACTTATTCAAATATATGACATGGTAGGGAATCCTAGGGGTCCTAAGCTTCTGAAAATTAAACACAAGTATGCAGCATGCTATTCACTGATGCATTGATCCAGACAAGCAGATAGTAAGTACAAGAGATAAACAATTCATCACATATGAATATTTTTTCATATTCAACTTGCGCAAGGCGAGAATATAAACATTTGAACTTTATCCTTCCATATCTTTCTTCAGGTGCTATTCTTTTCTTCTTCTTCTTTTTTTTTTGCACCTTCAACTGTTTTTTTTAGCCCCCCTTTTAATTTGTTTCTTTTCGGATACAACACTCGCTGACCAAACTGAGCCGATAATTCGGTATGTAAAAGCGAAGACAACTCGGGAATCAGTTCAACAACTATCTCCAACATAAAATCTCTTCAAAACATTCAAAAACTTTCTTTCAACGACACAGACATATATAGTCTTCTCAGCCTACAATGCTTATTGGCGGGAGTTGAGAAAATCACTTCCAGCCATCTATCTCTTCAGTCTAAAAAAGGTTCAATCTTTTCGTCCCATTCGTGAAGACGAAGTCTCTCACATGAACATGATAACCAAGATTTCAAATTATGCTTCCTCTCATCAAGCTATAGAGGGTTGATGAAGAGAGCCGATGCGACGTGTAAGAAGTTGGATTCGTTCTACGATGAGCTCATCAACGACCATCTCGACCCGAATAGGGCTAGAAGAGTAGGTGTGGAGGATATGACATTCTTGATATACTGATCCAGCTTAAGCTCACGAAAACTTCTTCCATTGATTTCACTAGGGATAATATCAAAGCCTTGCTGATGGTATGTTTTGGATTTTAAATGAACTAATTTTTTTGAAAATGTTTTGAATTTTTTTCACGATTCTCTTATCGGTTTTTCTTTTGAACTTTCACTTGGGATAACATTAAACCATGGTATGGCTCTTTGTTTTTGGACTGACACGATTCTCTAATTATTATCGATTTTTAATTTTTGGTGAAAACAACTTATAGATCTTTTGAGTATCTAAGTTGGTAATGATTTTAAGTTCAATCTATAATACTTTGGGGAATTAAGTATTTATTTGCTTTTAATCATATAATTAGTTTTTATTATGTTTGCAAAACGTACCTTTAGTGGTAACTTTCTATTGAATTAGGAAGTGAAACTTTTTAAAGCAAGAAGCATCAATTGCGATCACTTTTAATGCTTAAATCACTGTATAATTTTTTGAATAAATAAAAGTTATGTGATTTATAATATCGAAATCAAAACCCCAATTTTTATTTAAAAATAATTTTTTATACTTTAAATAAAAAGTATTTATAATAAATATTTGTAAATAGCCTAACACTGTTCCATGTTATGATGGGTAATGATTTTCAATGTCAATAAAATTGATGATCTTGGACTTTATGTCAACCATGTTGTTATATTTCATTATAAGTTTTTTAAATACACGTGACGAAAAGTATTAAATTATTTTTTACTCGATGTATTTATACAAGTTCTGTAGCAATTTTTTGGGCGCAGTCATCAACGAGGCTTTCAGATTTTATCCTACGGCCCCACTACTTGTACCAAGAAAAACAATTGAAAGGTGCATTTTAGACGGCTACGAAATTCAAGCGAAAACAGTGGTTTATGTGATCAACGCGTGGGCAGCTGCAAGAGATCCAGAGTACTGGAAAATGCAGATGAGTTTCTGCCTGAGAGTCTTAAAAACACTATCAATATCTAAGGTCAAGCATTTGGATTGATTCCTGTTGGATCCGGGCAAAGAATGTGCCCGGAAGTTATAAGGGTCCTGCAAATCTGAGTATCTGAGTTTCGATCTGGGAATTGCCTCTGGGTATTCGAGCAGAACACATGCGGATACAGATCCTTTGCCTGGACCCCCAGTGCGCGCCAAAGAAAAAATCCACTTGTGGTATCTCATTACCTAAGGCTGAATAGTGGTGTGAAGAAAATTTTTGTGGGTTTTCTTTTCATGCCATTGTAGCGGAATGTTGTTATATTTATATTTGTTGTTCAATAATGTCCGCATCTCGATATTGTATTTTTAGTGATTTCATTATGTTTTAAGACTTGTATAAATTCACTAATTTATATCTTGAATTTCTTGATGAGTAAAATTCTATAATTAATCTACTCTGATATAGGAGGATATTCAACGATAGGAGGTAAGGTGTCTATGCGCGAGAGTCATTACTAAGCTTTAATTGTAATGCTTAACATTAATATGAGGGAAAAGAAAAATAAAAATTGTATTAATGTGAAATGCTAAAATCACTCGGTGTTTGTGTTTTTTGCAAAAAGATTCTTGTATTCTATATAAATATGGCACTAAAGTCCTGCTCAGTACTTAACGTAGGTTGTCATTCGCTCTTAAATCTTTAACAAGTTGTTAGTATATGCTTGTGAATTTGTTAAATTTAAACATTATAAGCATATCAGGCAGTATTTTTTATCATCAGATAAATATAAGCAAAAACTAAAAACTGCAAGCATATTCAACAACAATCACACGTGTTTCACGTTAGATGTTTTTTACAACAAGTTTAAGAACTCGAGGTGTTTTTTGTAATTGTAAAACTAACATGAAGTAGTTTTATGCTTTTTCAATTAAACACATAATGCCTTTTTGGTCCTCTTCCCTATTTATATGTGATGAATGAGTTTGTACATCCCCATATATGAAATGGAGTACGATATATAGGCTAATTAGCAATGGAAAATTCTATCGCTAATCTGACTTCTAATTCGACAAATCAACTACCAATGCCCAAATCTACTGTTAAAATTTTCCACCGGTATCCAATCAATAATTTTTTGATTATTAATTAAACGTATTTATGTCGATATTCTTTGCGAAGTAACGATGAGATTTGTTCCCGTGAGTATTTCTTCAAATATTTGCTGTAGCTTGTCTCATGCAAAAATACCAAATAATTATGAGCTGGAAACACACTCACAAATATATATCATTGAAAATTGAACTCGTAGACTTGGAAAACATTTTCAATCGGAGAAAGAAAA